>OZ005736.1:170244983-170882983 GCA_963930755.1 Eudasyphora cyanicolor | reverse complement strand
GCCCATCTCTACATATCTACTACGTATTTTGTAACTTATTGATAATGCATTATTCAAGTACTTAAAATCGTGAAAACATAAGCACATATTTATGTGGTATGCCTATGCTACAAATAAGTACTTATTATGCTACTTTATTGTATGCTTTTGGGAAGTACTTCCCTCCAATGACATCCCCATGTTAAAATAATGAGAAAAGTGGCTAAATAATAAGTACTTACCATTATCGAACTTTACTTACTCGTCGGATTATTTGGTAATGAGAAATTTTGCTGGGACGTACAAACATTTGAAATTTTGTGGTGCGTAATGCTTTTATAGTACCTACAGTCGCGTAAAAAATGGGCGAAGTTACCACGCCCCTCCCATACAAAAGGACCATTTCGCACAAAAAGTTAACGGCTTATAACTTTGATTCCAGTCCATATAAATACTTAAAATTGTGTACAGTAAAAAATGGGCATTGTTGCCACACCCCTTTTGGTACCTCCCAAACAAAATTGCCAAAATAAAAAAATATTTTTTTTAATTGCCCTATTTTTATAATATGGGTCATCATTTATACATTTATCCATGATAGAAATCCTCTTATTTGATAGAAATCCTCTTTTTTTTTCTTTTCAGAAACTTCTAGTTTTTATTTTTTGTTTTTCAATTCTGTACACCACCAATTATTTTATAAAAATGACAACTTTTCAGTTCAACTTTTTCCTTTTATATTTTTTCAGGTGTACAGATCTGACGTTATATTCTTTATGACAAAAATTTAAAAACTCTTCAAACTGAATTGAGCAAAGTATTTCCCCTTTGCTCTAACACGGCCATCCTGTAAAATCATCGCTCTCGATGAATTCAAAACTTCTTGTTTTCAAAACAATCATTTGTTTATTACAGAAAGAACAATCTAAAATCACAAGAAACCAAACAGTTTACAGAAAACACAAATTCATTATTTCAAATTCCACAGCAGTAATCTGTCCCCTTGTACAATCAACCAACAGATATCCAGAGCTGTAAACAAAACCATTATTTCAGATGTTACTTCCTGAATCGAATCTCGGAGACAATCTTAAGCTTGTTTGCAAATCAACACCTAAAGTGAAAGTCATGACTCAGAGGCAATCTTATGCTTGTTCAAAATTTCGACACCTAAACTGAAAGTTATGACTCAGAGGCAATCTTAAGCTTGTTCAAAACTTCAACACATAAACTGAAAGTTATGACTCAGAGGCAATCTTAAGCTTGTTCAAAACTTCAACACATAAACTGAAGGTTATGACTCAGAGGCAATCTTAAGCTTGTTCAAAACTTCAACACATAAACTGAAAGTTATGACTCAGAGGCAATCTTAAGCTTGTTCAAAACTTCAACACATAAACTGAAAGTTATGACTCAGAGGCAATCTTAAGCTTGTTCAAAACTTCAACACAGAAACTGAAAGTTATGACTCAGAGACAATCTTAAGCTTGTTCAAAACTTCAACACAGAACCCAAAAGATATGACTCAGAGACAATCTTAAGCTTGTTCAAAACTTCAACACATAAACTGAAAGTTATGACTCAGAGGCAATCTTAAGCTTGTTCAAAACTTCAACACATAAACTGAAAGTTATGACTCAGAGGCAATCTTAAGCTTGTTCAAAACTTCAACACATAAACTGAAAGTTATGACTCAGAGGCAATCTTAAGCTTGTTCAAAACTTCAACACATAAACTGAAAGTTATGACTCAGAGGCAATCTTAAGCTTGTTCAAAACTTCAACACAGAAACTGAAAGTTATGACTCAGAGACAATCTTAAGCTTGTTCAAAACTTCAACACAGAACCCAAAAGATATGACTCATCAAACTTTGCACAGTTGATGGCATAACAAATGTAAGAGAATTTCTCAAACTCACCTCACTAATGCATCCGATGACAATTTTGACCATTTTGTCTTCTGGAATTTCAAAAGGTACTTGATTCATTTGACAAACCTTTTCCATTACGAACTCCGTATAGGAAGCATATTCATTGCTTTCTGAGTTGGCAACCTTCCTGAGTTGTGTAATAATGTCCGTACCATTAGAAAAAGCGTGTATCAAAGAAGCACGTAAATCCGGCCAGCTATAAAGTTGATATCCGTACTTGTTGAACCATAATTTTGCCCTCCCAAGCAGAGAAACTTGTATTCTAGGCAAAATGTCAAAATTCTGCAAACCGTCTCGTTGTACCCTTGCATCAATATCCGTGCACCACTTCTGAATATCAACGCGGGAGTGATCAGGATCAAAACTCGGAAAACCCACCAACGCGCCGGTTGATTGTGACCCTTGTGTGGATTCTAAAATTTTATTAATTGCTTCCACCGTAATTACAAAATTGTTGGATCTCGACTCTGGACTTCCCTCCTGCAATTTCAAATTTCCTTGAATCTGACCTCTTCGACTGGAGTCATCTTCAGTCATCTTCCCAATAGAGTGTGGTGTAGGCTGAATTTATCCCACTTCTGATGATAGAAATCCTCTTATTTGATAGAAATCCTCTTTTTTTTTCTTTTCAGAAACTTCTAGTTTTTATTTTTTGTTTTTCAATTCTGTACACCACCAATTATTTTATAAAAATGACAACTTTTCAGTTCAACTTTTTCCTTTTATATTTTTTCAGGTGTACAGATCTGACGTTATATTCTTTATGACAAAAATTTAAAAACTCTTCAAACTGAATTGAGCAAAGTATTTCCCCTTTGCTCTAACATCCATATATTTTTATCAAATAGGCTATGTTTTCGCCGTTAGGAAGAGAAAAGAAGAAAATGGAAGAGAACAACTTTTTTTTGCAATTTTTCTTTTATTATACCCTCACTTTAGTGTGACGAGGGTATATATCATTTGCTACGGAAAAAAGTGTAACACGTCGAAGGAGTGACCTAAGACCCCAAGTATGTTCGGAGGAATTCCGTTTTGGGTCATTTTAAGTCGAATGAGCAATGTCCGTCCGTCTGTCTGTCTGTCTGCTGGCTGGTGCGCACGATAACTCTCGAAAGGAGTAACCGATTGACCTCAAATTTGGTATGTGGTAATATTTTTTTCTATCTCCGGCTAAGTTCGAAGATGGGCCATATTGGTCCACTACTTCTAGTACCTCCCCCACAAAGGGTTAAAATGTTGTGAAATATTGATTCTGTAATAACTGCTATACTACTTATTCGAATCATTTGAAATTCCACACATAGTATTAGCTTATTAGTCGTTATCAACTCGAGAAAAATGGGCAAAGTCGCCACGTCCCTTATGGTACCTCCCACACAAATGCACCATTTTGCACCAAAAGTTAACAGCTTATAACATTAATAACAGTGTATAAAAATACTTGAAATTTTGTACAGTATTATGCTTTTATATTGCCTACACTCCAGGGAAAAATGGGTGTTGTTGTCCCGCCCCTTTTGGTACCTCCCACACAAAGGTACCTTTTTGCACCAAAAGTTAACAGCTTATAACATTAAAACCAGTGTATAGAAATACTTGAAATTTTGTACAGTGTAATGTTTTTATAGTGTCTATAGCCCTGTGAAAAATGGGCGTTATTGCCACGCCCCTCTTTGTACCTCCCACACAAAATGCCCAAATCATACCACAATTTAATGTCTCATAACGTTTATACCAGTGCACATAAATGCTTATAAGTCGGCACAGTGCAATGAATTTAAAGTATCTAATGTTCAGCAAAAAAAAAGGTGTATTTGATAAACCCCTTCTGGTACCTCCCTCACAAATTGACAGAATAATTCGAGTAATATTCAATATTACATTACTCACAAAGTGAGGGTATACCTTAGTCGGTTTACCCGACTGAAACTTTCTTACTTGTTTTTTATTGTGTTTTTGTACCAGCAAAAAATTAAGTTTTTGAAAAAAATCTACTTTTTTTTAATTGTTTTAATGACAGTTACTAAACTTAATTTTCTACATGATAGTGACGTTTTCATAATTTTTAGCCCTCATAATTTCCTTCTTCGGCTTTATCGAAGTTTTACTTCAAAAAATATGGTTTAAAAACTAGGAAAAAATGTACCATAACAAAAATTTTGTTTCGGTTTAATTAAAATAGTATGCCTCAATCCGTACAAAAAAACAGACAAAAAAAAAATTTTTTTGTTTCATAGTGTAATTTAAATAATAAAATTTCTGTAATAGTGTTTAATGGTATTTGAATTATTTTCAAAATTTTTGGTTATAGGTAGAGTGCACTGAGCCTTCAAGATCCCGGAAGCGGGCCGTGACCCAAATCTTGGTGCGATGCCCTGGTTCTCGTATATAACGGGTGATCCAAGTAGAGATACTTTTTTCAACAGCCTTTTTCTGACAGATCACGTGTGAGTCGTGTAATGCATTCATGTAATTTTTGTCAAGTATTGTTTGGCATTTCGTCATGGAAAGACTTACGTCTGAACAACGTTTACAAATTATTCACTTTTATTATCAAAATAATCGTTCGCCAATTGCCATTGTCCATTTTTTTTTAATTCCAAAAAAAAACACTTTCCAGTCGACCCACGACCTTGACACCCACGAGCAATATTTTAGCTCTCGTTAAGAGCTATCTTTTTGCCATTGACCGATTCGGTCCATATTTCTTCAAAAATGATGCCGGTGAGAACGTAACCGTCAATGGGGATCGTTATCGTGCCATGATAACCGACTATTTGATGCCTGAAATTGAAGCTCGTGATTTCGGCGACATTTGGTTTCAACAAGACGGCGCCACTTCCCACACATTGCATCAATCAATGGATTTATTGAGAAAACACTTCGGTCGAATGGCCACCAAGATCGTGTGATATCACACCGTTAGACTTTTTCCTGTGGTGATATGTAAAGTCTAAAGTTTTTGCGGACAAGCCAGCTTCGATTCAGGCCTTGGAGCAAAACATCACGCGTGTCATTCGCCAGTTACCAGTCGAAATGCTCGAACGAGTCATCGAAAATTGGACTCAACGGATGGACCTGAGACGTAGCCGCGGCCAACATTTGATAAACATAATCTTCAAAAAATAAATGCCAAAGAATGTTCTTTCGAATGATAATAAACATTCCCCAATCAATTTGAATTTTCTGTGTTTTTTTCTTTAAAAAAGTAGGGAACCTCGAAAATGTCAACCTATAGGTTGAGGGGACAAATAACGCGCTACCATTAACCACTTGATGGCTACAGCAGCGTTAGTTCGGTAAAACTTCTAGCGCCGTCCTCTTTATATTCAATACACTTGTACATATTTCTGCTAATTGAAAGGGAATCCCTTTAAAACTTACATTTAAGTAAACCACTGTTCTTATCCTCACGAGAGATGTAAGGTCCAATTTCCATACAATCTCATTTGAAATGCTAATGATGCGAACGAAGGCAAACCCACTAAACGAATCATTTTAAAGTCATTTCTCACGAAATAAGCGATTATGACAATGTATCCTTTGTCTGGTGCTTTCCAACTAAGAACAAACTTTGTATCCTGCCACGCATTCTCACACACACAAGTGTTTAACCAAAAAATATAGCACTGCTGCAGCTTCTGTTTCTCAACATTCACACACTCACCTATACACCTTCGGAAACTCCCGTCATCTTTGTCACAGCCAATAAAATGTGGACGGAAGGAAGCAGCAGGACACAAGAGCAATTGCTGGTGGCGATGATGGCGATGGCAGTTGCCTCGCAGCGATAATGAAGTGAAGTGGTGGTCGTCGTCGACGTGGGTTGGTTCTTTGACGGAATTAATGTCGTTGGCCATAGTTGAGTATTGGGTCAAGACATAGATTACCCATCACTTGACATAACTTGTGACTTTGAAAATGCAATTTAAACCGTTTCCACAATGCAGATGGCCAGATATTCCTTACGGATGAGAATGATAATATTATGGACGTTTAGTATTTGGGAAAGCACCCAAGAAAACAAGTCAGAAAGTAGCAAACAAACTGACAGGAGTATATGGGCTTAGGTTAAGAGTGGCAGCCTTTCAAACAAGCTCACTTAGACTAATTGCAGGGCGTAGGGAAAAACATAAGTTGCTCCCAGCCCCTTCCGTTGAACCGAATTTTGTATTGCTTTAGAAAGCCCAAAAGATGGCAGAATTTAACATCAGTCTAGCAAACTTGACTCACCAAAGAAATGATAGACTAGGCTAGCATGTCGCTCCTTAGAGAGAGGAGGGCACAGACACAGAAAGTATTCTGTTGATTCCTCCTTCTGCAAAAGGAATTTGCATGACCTTCCGTCAATCCAATCAAAAGTTATGGACAGAGCAATAGAAATTATTCGGTTTGCTCTTTGTAAATGAATTTCACGCATATTTAAAAATTTCATAAAACTTTGATGGCACTTTGGAATGGAGGTATCGATTCCTATATTCCAATGTATGCCAAGTCAACTCAACATGTTTTTTATTGAAAACTACCTGTTACGACGTAGCATGTTTTTGTCGATATGTTGATCGATCGTTATGATGATTAATATGATGATGTGGTCACTACTCACGATCAGTTGCCGCACCTACCAAAGATTCAACTCCCGGATCTTCACTTCACAAACCATATTTCCTCTCAAACATGGTTCCTGTATTAGAATCACATCTGTGCCGCCTTGTATCTGGAGGGATTTTAGGACGGCAGATTTACAGTGGTGGAGGTTTATCTATAGAAATCGGACCATGCATGGTCAGGTTTCGTCAACACCGTTATATCTGCCTCGTCGTTGGTGTCTTCCAGAAACACATTAGGTTAAGTTACGTGTGGCAGCCTGTAAAACTCACTTATTACATTATCACAGGGATGTTAAGTTATCCCTAGCCCCTTCCGTTGAACCAATTTGAATACTTTAAAAAGCTCAAAAGTTTGCAGATGCCAAAATCAGTCAAGTTAGCTAACTCCCCAAAGAAATGTGAGCCCAAAGTGGAATTCCACCTTCTAGAGAGAGCGGGGCATCTATTGATCTTCCTCCTCTTCGTCTCCACAGCTTCTGCAAAAATTATGCAAGACCTCCTATCTCTTTGCGTGCCGTCCAATAAGATAGTGATCCGTCATAACAGACAGGATAAATGAGTGCATTTGGAATTTAGGGAGGACCACATAAGTCCAGAATGCATGCAGTTCGTGACTAGTGACCACATGTCATTTGTTGCTGTTAAGGGCAATATGTCTCACGAAAAGCTTACAGGTCGATAGATATATGCCCACATATTCCTATTTCCCTGGAGTGTGTAAGGTAGTACCCAGTCTTGCAAGTTCATCTGCTTGGCAGTTCCATGTCATGTTCCTGTGGGAATTTTGACCTGTTCCGCCATCTCGAAAAGAGATTTGCAACAATCGAAGGCAGTTTTTTAATTCATAAATTTAGTTTCCACAGACTTGATAGCAGCCTGACTATTGGAGAAAATATTGATAACCACTTTGGTCAGAACATTAATTTTCAGCCATTCTGCTAGCTCTTTAATACATAAGATTTCTACCTGGTAAACACAACAGTTATCTTTTTGCAATAGATAGCTAAGTTCCTCAGAAACGACACCGTCTGTATAGAAGTTAATGAATCTCCTCTGTCCTGGGATACGACCATTCCATTCTGATCTATCTGGTATAAGAGTGAGATACTTCTTGTCAAAGAGTAGTTCAGTCAAGGTGTAACCAACAGAGCCCGGAAAGACATTGTGGCTAGAATGACACTATGTCCGTAGCCATTTTCTGACTATAGTGACAGTTCCCTGAGTCTACTCGCAATGCATGCGGCATATTTCATTGCTTTAATGTCTAGCGGCATTAAATATAGTTTAATATTTAGTGGCTCAGTTGGTGTCGTTCTCAGCATACCAGTGATATATATAACAGCCATTCCCTGTACTTTGTTTAGTATAGCGCAGAAGGTGGATTTCTGCAAAGCTGTCCTGTAGATGACAATGCCGTATAGCTCTATTGGTCTGACTACTGCTAAACTATACGCGGGTTCCAACCCCTGCGTTTTCCTATTGCACTTTACAGGTATATAGTGCTACCACAGCTTTTTTTGCTCGTTCCAGTATGTTGAGTTTGAAGTACGACTTCCTGTCTAGTAAAATAGTAAGTATTTTTCGCTTTCAGGGAAGGGGACTTCAAAACCCCCAGAAGACAGGTGTAACTGTTGGTACCTTACTTCTCCTGGTGACAAGAACTAGTTCCGCCTTGATCGAGTTAACACCAAGACCATTACTGGAAGTCGATCTTGCGGTTGTATGAAGGGCCTGTTGTAGGATGCCTCTAATAGCGATTTCGTTTCTGGAAAAATTTTGCCTAGTCGACGTGAAATCCTAGAAAATATTTGCTCCTTTTAAGTCGAAATGATGTAGTACCTCAAATTTAACTAAACTCCAATTTTAAAATTTCCAAAATGTGTTAGAAAAGTGCAGTGTTCGGTAAATGTGTAAAGAAAATGCTGCACTTTTTCCAGAATCGAAAGCGACATAAGAGTACTAGGAAACATCGTTATAACAGCTATTACCTCGTCATCTGCATAGGACACCCATCATCTCAAGATAATTCAGAATATTGTTCATGGATGGATTTCATAGCACACCCCCGTTATGCCGTTTCCTGCTGACAAATCTGTGGAGGTCAGTTGATCCTAAGCTAGCTGAAATACGTTTCTTAATCAGAAGGTTACGAATGACCAAAGGTCATTCACCTTTGGTCGAAACACCAAAGGTTGTTAGTGCCGTAATTGTAGCAGCTGGATTTATGTTATTGAAGGCCCCGTCTATATCTAAAAAGCTACTTTAGCAAAGAGAGATCCTTCAATAAAGCTGACTAGATCATGCAAGGCGGTTTCGATGGACTTGCCACATGCTGTTGATTGGACAGTAGCCTATAACCAATTTTAGTCCTTAGGTAACTATAAGAGTATATGAAGGGAAAATGACGATTTGGGATGAAAACAACCTTGGTTTCTCTACATTATATATAGGCCCGATTGATACAGCATGTTGTTGATCTCCCTAAGCCAGGGAGCAATTGTATCAGCCACTCCATGTACAGGCAAAGAACAAATTCGTTTCTGCGAAACGAAATATTAGACAACTACAATTCTCGTTTGCCGGAACTGAAATTTCGTTTGTTGTGACAGAAACTTATTTCGCGTAAGCAATTGTTTGTTCCGACCAAAAGAATTTCAGTCGTCGTAAACGAGAATTGTAGTTGTCTAATATTTTTTCTTTGCGTGTAGCTCCGCCAGCGATACATTGTCTGGCGACTTAACAGGTTTAAAGCTTTTGATAGCCCAAAGAATTATAGATTCAGTTACAAACTCGTTGGCCAGCTCCTATGGCTGCACTTCAAAGGACTCTCCAACTGAAGTATTCAATGCCTCTTCAGAGTTGACCGGGAAATGTGTATCCAGGAGCACTCCCAGCGATCCCTTACTGGACGTAGTCCAAGAACTATCATCTTTCTTGTTGTATCTAATAGTGGAAGATGTTGAGACTAAAATTTTCCGTAACCTTGAGGCTACGGATGAGCTTTCTACGCAATTGCAAAAATCTATACGGGATTTATTTTGAGCCATTTTTTATTTTGCTTGGGTTCTTCCTTATAAAGGGTGGTTAAATTTTAAGGGCCGATGTTGATTTTGTATAGGAGACAAATTATTTAGGAAATTATTGTCAAAAAAATATGTACAATGAAACAGATCGAATAAAACAAAAAAAAAACAAAAACAAGAAGAAATGGTAAGGCACGACCAAATACGTTGTTGTTGCATAGTCAACTACAGCAAAACATTCGTGTGAATTCTTTACATTGTAAAAACTCACGAGAGTGGAAGTTGGTGCATGTACGAGGGATGATGATTACTGAATTGCCTTTTTTTTTGAGATATGCGCTTTTAGCAAACAGTTCTCGTTTAATGATACTTGGCTGTGCGTATATATTCTAATAATTTCGACAAAAGTAATCGTTGTAATAAGGATATTGATAATGGGAGTTTGGTGGCTCCCGAAACAGATCTGTCTATCGAACCATTGCATCCACCCCCAATACATGCCACTTACTTCTTCATTAATTTTTAACTAAGTTGTTTTCATTTACAGAAACCAACAATAACGATCTTGAGCCTAAGTGCAAAAACAAAATGGGTAATACAGAAATATTTATGACTAGTAGAAGGTTGCCATATTTCCTTTTTATACCCTCCCCGTAGAATGGGGGTATATTGATTTTCTGAGACTCCATATAGTATATAAAGGTGATTAAATTTCAAGTACCGATGTTAATTTTGAAATTATTGTCATTTCTTTTATTATGATAATTCTGATATGGTTCAATTATGAATGGAACAAAATATCGGCCAAATGGCCGCAGCGACCTCGGCGGCACACCTCCATTCGATGGTCCAAATTTTCGATGAAGCTGAGACATAATTGAGGTTCTATTCCGTGCATGTGCCGAATTATCTCATCCTTTAGCTCTTGAATTGTTGCTGGCTTATCGACGTACACCTTTTCTTTCTAATACCCCCAAAGAAAGAAGTCAAACGGTGTCAAATCACATGATCTTGGCGGCCAATTGACATCGCCACGACGTGAGATAACACGGCTATTGAATTTGTTGCGCAAAGAGCCATTGGTTCGTTAGCTGTGTGGCAAGTGGCACCGTCCTGTTGAAACCACATATTGTCCACATCCATATCTTCCAATTCGGGCCATAAAAATTCGTTATCATCTCACGATAGCGAACACCATTCACAGTAACTGCCTGACCGGCCTCATTTCGAAGAAGTATAGCCCGATGACGTCGCCAGCCCATAAGTCGCACCAAACGAACTGGGCGAGCATGCACAGGTGTTTTCATATCTCCAGCAGACCCGGTTTGCTGAAATTTGCGCACAATTCTCCCGATTGTGGCCACCTTTGGTCGATTATGCTGATCAAAAAACACGTGCACGAAATGCATTTTGATTTGAAGGCCCATTTTCGCAAAAGGCTTAAAACACTTTAACGCGTTGCTCGATTGTGAACCTTTCCATGGTTCAAACTGAGTTAGTCTGAAATTGAAATAAGTTGTTTTCATTTACAGAAACCAACAATAACGATCTTGAGCCTAAGTGCAAAAACAAAATGGGTAATACAGAAATATTTATGACTAGTAGAAGGTTGCCATATTTCCTTTTTATACCCTCCCCGTAGAATGGGGGTATATTGATTTTCTGAGACTCCATATAGTATATAAAGGTGATTAAATTTCAAGTACCGATGTTAATTTTGAAATTATTGTCATTTCTTTTATTATGATAATTCTGATATGGTTCAATTATGAATGGAACAAAATATCGGCCAAATGGCCGCAGCGACCTCGGCGGCACACCTCCATTCGATGGTCCAAATTTTCGATGAAGCTGAGACATAATTGAGGTTCTATTCCGTGCATGTGCCGAATTATCTCATCCTTTAGCTCTTGAATTGTTGCTGGCTTATCGACGTACACCTTTTCTTTCTAATACCCCCAAAGAAAGAAGTCAAACGGTGTCAAATCACATGATCTTGGCGGCCAATTGACATCGCCACGACGTGAGATAACACGGCTATTGAATTTGTTGCGCAAAGAGCCATTGGTTCGTTAGCTGTGTGGCAAGTGGCACCGTCCTGTTGAAACCACATATTGTCCACATCCATATCTTCCAATTCGGGCCATAAAAATTCGTTATCATCTCACGATAGCGAACACCATTCACAGTAACTGCCTGACCGGCCTCATTTCGAAGAAGTATAGCCCGATGACGTCGCCAGCCCATAAGTCGCACCAAACGAACTGGGCGAGCATGCACAGGTGTTTTCATATCTCCAGCAGACCCGGTTTGCTGAAATTTGCGCACAATTCTCCCGATTGTGGCCACCTTTGGTCGATTATGCTGATCAAAAAACACGTGCACGAAATGCATTTTGATTTGAAGGCCCATTTTCGCAAAAGGCTTAAAACACTTTAACGCGTTGCTCGATTGTGAACCTTTCCATGGTTCAAACTGAGTTAGTCTGAAATTGAGAAATGTCACATTCAACATCGGCACTTACAATTCAACCACCCTTTATGTGTCCCCGTCATGTGGGCGTCTTGTGGCCTTTGTTTTATTAAAGAGCTTACTGCAGCACTTCCTCAGCATAAGTAATGCAGGCGATCACCATGGTGGTCGTTATTTGGCCATTGGCTTTAGTTGGGGACATGCGGCTTGTAACGAGTCATAATCAGGTGCAGTGACTCGAACCACCGTTTCTCCGATATCCCGGATAGTGCCTAAATGTTTTCCCCTATTAGCGTTCTTAATATGGAGTGGGAATAGGGAATTAGAATGCTTCGCATTTATGCAGAAGTAAATATATCTATGTTCGGAAAAGCAATATGCGTCTAAAGCTTTCCAATCAGTAATCCTTCCAGTTAAATTCTCGGAGACAAGGGTGACATCGTGCAACTCCTGTATATTTCTAGTAATGATGGTAGTTTCGTGCCCTCTATTACGAATCACAAGCTACTACTTATAATATATTCGATAAGTAATTCACCCCTTTCGTTGATGTGAGTACTTCCTCACTTGTGATGGTGTGCACTGACATCACTACACACAATTAGGTCTTTGTTCTTTTCATCTGCCGCTCCTAACAGAGATTTAAATTCACAGGGTGGCGTCTCAGTGCTATGTGGAGTATTCTAAGTCAAGGCTGGCTGGCACTTTGTCTTCACTACTAAAAGAAGGAAGACGGTATATGTTAAGGTTGTTCTTGACAAGCATACAGACTCTATATATTCCATTACCTGTTAAAACCGGGAGTCCTAAGCCAACAAACAAGATCCTCCTCTCAACCAGGTTAGCCCCTCTTTAGAAGAAGAGGGCTTTTAAGGCAGCTGATGCAGCATTAGAGTGTCATTGTCAGTATTTCTGGAGGAGCCGGATCATTTCGTCACTCCTTTTATAAGAACTCGAAGTACTGATCAGAAGCCCCGCAGGTTTAGGTAAGGGTGACAGTCGTTTTTTCCAACTCACATAGACTAATTTAAGTCCCTAGGGCTGTTCGTCGATCAGGCAGTGTACCGTCAGAACTGACAATAATGTAGACAGTATTGTCTTCTTTCGTGCGAGGAGATATTTTAACCTTTTCCGGCCATATATTGGCCAGATTAGTCTAGCTACGCTACAAGTGCCGATTACTTTCCATCTTTCATTGCTCTTGCGTAAGCCAAAGCTTGCATGTGGATAGTGTCGCACTAATATATGCAAATTTTTCGAGAATTTGTAACGTCGTCCATTTCCTAGCAATTCCATCGGCATTGCAGTTCCCTGGGATATCCCAATGCCCAGGTACCCATAGACTTGTGTATGTATGTACGTTAACCTGCTCAGTCATCTCGTTAAGAGATTTGCGACAGTCGAGGGATGTTTGTGAATTTAGAGATGTGGCCTCCTGAAATTTTATGGCAACCAGGCTACTAACTATATTGCGACTCAGTTACTAGGCGACTTCCCATATTGTCATTATTTCGGCTTGATATAAACTACAGGTATCTGGTGATCTGTGGGCTATATTAAGTCCTTTACAGCGTATTCCGAAGCAAACCTTTTAACAAGAAGGTATAGACATGGAGATGGTTTATATTATCTGGTATTCTGCCAACACATTCCTCACTGGCAGGTATCTTAGTGGTGAAGTTCCTGTCGAAGGTGTACAGCGTTGGTCGGTTATCATATCAATAAACTGCGATGTCCTCATGTGGCCGTAGTTCTTGTATCTCCATATTGATAGACAGTTTAATTTAATGCCGCTCTGATTGCTACTTCTATCGCCCCAATATCAATCGGCAGTAGCTGGATAGGACTCGTAGAGACTATCTCACTGCAATCCCGCTTCGCTTATGCATATACAGGTAGTTATCTGAACCTTTGATATTAGCTTGGTCAGTTAGTCAGTTGCCGTCAGTATTGGACGAACTACTACTATATATATCCAATGGATGATTTTAGGAGGGAGGCCCACCCCCACCCTGCAGCCTTCCTGCAGGAATACAAGGCGACGTTCTAGTACATTAAGGGCCTGTTTTTGTAACTTCTTTTTTGCCACTTCGCACGTCAAATGGCAAGCGAATGAAATTTTTGGTTTTTGCACACATTGTTTTGGATATAAACAAAGAAGCTTTCAATTATCGCCAACATTTTGGTTCTTATAAAACAACAACGAACGAAATGAAATGTCAAATCAGACGATCAGAAAAATTCATTCGCGTCGGTTATGTTTGCCGTCCTTTTGAAAGAAAAAGTGAAAATTGTTGGAAAAATTAATAAAAAATGGATAAATGAACCAAACAACATTAACATGTAGCTTTAGCTGATGTATCCACCATAATTTCAAAAAGCCTCTGTTTATTAGTGTGTATAAAATATATTGAAATCCTACAACTACACTGTTGCTTTTTAAATTGTATCATAATACCTTAAATTAGGTGACCCAAACAATCGTTAATTATACCTATCGACCTAGAATCTCTTTCTGAATTGGTTTGGTTTTGTCCGTCCGTCTGTTTGTAAATGTATTCTTGTTACCAAATACAGGTCACAATTATGCTCAGATCACTATCAAATTTAGCAATAACTTTCTTTTTAACTCTATGACTTACTGAAATGGGTACAGAATGTTTCCGATTTAGATATAGCCCCTATATATACATATATGATCAATCAAGCAAACAATTGTATTTATTTTCGGTTTCTTGATTATTTCTCATTGTCTAGAATCAGCTGTTGCTACTTTTACAGCTGTTGGATAGGGTTGCCCCCATTCTGATATTTTCGTGTGGAAAAAGCTTTAAGAAATGTAAATAACAACATGTAGGTAATACTGGTATTTGACAGGAAGACGATGAAGAAAAGAGCTTTCTTACCCGAACGATAAGTGACAATGAACCAAATTAAAAACATGATCGCTTGGGTGAGAATAAGAAGAAGAAAATTATTGCTTGGGTAGCTATCGCACGTCTGCGTTTTGTTACATTTAGCTGAACAGGCTGTAAGTCTAAAAATTGTGCACTTTTGGAAAGGACTAGCTCTGTTCCATTTATCCGTGGAGGTCCACATGTTCTTCCTAGTAAAGAGAACCAATTCTGTCTTGTTTAGATTAACGCCCAGACCGCTTCTTCTGCCCCATCTAGTCAATTTGTTCAGAGCCACCGGAAGCAGGCCATGAAGCCGACCAAAATTATTAGCGGCGCCGGCGCATGGAAAAAGTCCGATCGGCGGCTGATCGGCTGAGCCGATAAAGTTCCAACCAGCGTTACCGTTGGGAAATTTCAAAAAGGGGCACAAAAAGGGGATTTTTTCGAAAAAAGGGGCAACCGATCATTAAAAAAGTGGGATCAATTTTAAGGTTTTTATTTAAAGAAAACAACAATAAAAAAACAAAGCTTAACATAAAAAATAAGTAGGTAACATTAAAAAAATTCATTCATTTACACTAAAACTAAACAAAAAATACAATGTTATACATAACTTCTTATGATGTACACTAAATATATTTTATCACATACATTAGATCTGTGCTTGGGACAGATGTGTTTTGTATTGAGTTTTTTTGATCTCACAATAAATCAGTTTAGAAAAAAGCTTATATTTATGTACATCAACCTAATAAAAAATAAATTGGGTTTTTTTATAAACACATATATTATTACAATTAAGAAAACACTCAAATTAATTGTATTGTTGCATAGACGCCGACCTATTCGCAGAATTTTCACCAATAAGATGAAACGGTGGAAATAGATTCTCATATGCTTACACATACAAAATATAAATGTAAATCGTTTTAACATATGCTTATATCCCATTAAATAACCTAATTCAGAACGTAGCGCGTTTGGCATTTCTGTACGTTAGTACGAAAGTGTTGTCATAAGAGTATAAAAAGCTGATTTTTTTACAAAAGCCAAAAAATTGGCACAAAAAGCGAAAAGGTATTTAGTATCAAAATATAAAAGGGGCGCAAAAGTAGCACGGCTGAAAAAAAGGGGCAAATATGCCACTTTAGTCGCACAACGGTAACGCTGGTTCCAACAAACGATGCCGCATGAATGTCATTCTCAGGCAAAGATGGCGCTTTAAGATGTTTCCAATTAGATGAAAAATCTTAAAAACAACAATTTAAGATGTTTTAGGGAAGTTTTGATGTAATGTTGAAAATCGGTTCAATAAATCTCTACTTATTAGTCTCTGTTGTGAAAGATAATTTATTGTGAATGACATAGTACCTGTTGTGTTCTTTTTAAAACGCCGTAGACTAAGAGCTATTTTAATTTCCGTAAAAAGTTTTTTTAAGTAAATGATAGCGAGATCCATTTAGAAACTTTTTATAATTTTTTACGCAAAAATGAACTTCATTCAAAATTCTGACCCTAATGTATTACTTAGTAGACACTTTCCTAATTTTCATGGTTGCATAAACTAAATCATTTAACTCACCGACCAACCTTGTCATTCGGTTCGAACAAAGGTTTAAAATGGAGGACATTTTTAAAATGTTTCTCATAGAGGTGCCACTTTGTCTTTGTCACTTTTATGTGGGCGCAGGTTTAGGTACCTTTTCAGCGATTTTGTATTCTATATAATGGTGATCTGAGAATGAGTGGTCATCCATAACATTACAGAAAATATTTTTTTTACAGTATAAACTATTACCTTACCCTCCGCAGTGGCAGATATATCCTGCTTGTATACCTATACATAGTCTCGAAACCATACTGCAGGGGTACACTTGTGCGTTGTATATGGGAGGTGGTTTCAGCGTTAAGGATCAAATTGACCTGCCGCTTTTTACCATCCGCCTCATCCATCTTGCTAATTTTCCAGTTATGGATTGATATATTGGAATCATTCCCAACGACGAGTCTGCTTCCCAACGACGACGGGGAAAAAATTCAATTTTCAAATGCAGATATCACGGAAACTAGCCTCGGTTACTAGAATACACCCAAAAAAAGATTTCAAGAATCGGACGAAGAAGACGATAGTTACTCTCGCTTAAACATTTTGTTCACCCGAGGTGGGCAACTTTGAAGCCCTGCAGCTCCGCTCCTGTATTACACAGGGGGCCCAAACTCAAAACTTAACTTCTCTAATACCTCTTCTACAAAAATTGCCAAATTTGGTCGCAATCGGTTGTCTAATTTAGGATTATTTCCCTTTTTTTCGGAAATCCTCCCAGTGTGCAAAGGGAGTCGGGTTATCCGACTGAAATTTCTTACTTGTTTCGCTGGGTATATATACGCAGGTAATGTATTTTTTGGAGTGCAGGTTGCCAAAAAATCATTATTCAATTCCCTTGGACAAAATGATTGTTAAATTAAAAACACCCACTGTACTTATTCTGTACTTATTTTGTGAGTGTATTAAATGAAACTTTAAGTTCATTACAAATTTTTCCACAGTGAAATAAGAGATATTAGATACGAGTATGTCTCAAAGAAGAATAAATTTCGTCCAGATAAGTAAGAGTTTGTGTTACACTCGCCCTCTTTATACCCACTACTTCCCCCCCACAAAAAAATGAATGCACCCATTATCATAACTTTGCAATTCAAACCGAAATGTTAAATAGTCTCGAATACTGCACTGCACGGCAGAGCAAAGGAATGGACAGGAAAAAACTTAATTTTGGAAGTGCATAAAAGATACAAACGCACACACGTGCAAACGTTGAGAAATTTTTGAGAAACTTTTCGCCGAAAGTTTAGGAAACTGATGATGTACTCCATTTCCATTTTCATCATAATCAACGGTGTCGGCTTTAGCATTCGGCATCATTATGATCATCTGCATCATCATCATTGTCGAGTTTAGAGCATCATTGTCAGTGCCGACAACAGTGTTGTCATCTTCAATGATATCGCCAAAAAGAATAAACGGAAATTGCATCAGTTTGAACAGCGGAAACTAAAGTAAATCTCACAGTCGTCGTCGTTTGTCCTTATTGCTATTGTCGCTAGCGATGCCTCTTTTCTTCGTAGCCATCATCTTTGCTCATCGTACGAAGCTTCAATTTGTGCCTTGCAATGGAGTTTTTGGAACATCATCATCTCGTTCTCATTCATCTTTGCAGTTTTTGCATATTATCGCAACTAAAACAAAGTTATTTCCAAAGGATACGTTTATTCCTTTTGCTTGAATACTCTACACACACACACTCGTGCTAAGTTAAATGTATCCCAGTAACTAAGGCAAGGACAATGCGCCATATTAGCGTGTATTTCTGTTTTCTTACTTCGAGAGCATATGAAATATGCAAATCAAACTAAGCAAAAATAAATATGTATTAAACAAAATGCAATTTTAGAAATATTCTTTAGTATCCCTTTTTAATTCCAGACTGGGGCACTTTTGCCAAGTGCTGTTGTTTGGGTAATTTCATTTGGTTGTAATTGCTGGTATATGGGCCATGTGAAATAAGGTCGAAGGACCACTTCGATTGGATGTGCTTTGAAATCTCAGTCACACTGAAGAAGGGGAAAATGTCATTTTATCAATTTATCACAATAAACAATTGATATGTTCTACCTGAAACAAAAAGAAATATTTTGAGAAAAATAATTGAAGCCAAAATTTATACACTAGTTTACAAAAAAATATGTCGGGTGATCCATTTAGACCTTTTTTGCAATTGCTTATTTTCCACAAATCACGCGTTCAGTCATTCGAGCAATGTCCGTCCGTCTGTCTGGTGCGCACGATTGACTTTAAATTTGGTATATGAAAATATTTTGTCGACATTTTTTTTCTATAGAATAAATTTCGTCGAAATTTTATTTCTATAGAATAAATTTCTTCGAATTTTCATTTCTAGAGAAAAAATTTCGTCGAAATTTTAGTGCTATGGAATAAATTTCGTCGAAATTTTATTTCTATAGAATAAATTTCGTCGAAATTTTATTTCTATAGAATAATTTTTGCCGAAATTTTATTTCAATAGAACACATTTCTTCGAATTTTCATTTCTAGAGAATAAATTTTGTCGAAATTTTATTTCTATAGAATAAATTTTGTCGAAATTGTATTTCTATAGAATAAATTTCGTTGAAATTTTATTGCTATAGAATAAATTTCGTCGAAATTGTATTGCTATAGAATAAATTTCATCGACATTTTATTTCAATAGAATAAATTTCTTCGAATTTTCATTTCTAGAGAATAAATTTCGTCGAAATTTTATTTCTATAGAATAAATTTCTTCGAATTTTCATTTCTAGAGAATAAATTTCGTCGAAATTTTCTTGCTATAGAATATATTTCGTCGAAATTTTATTTCTATAGAATAAATTTCTTCGAATTTTCATTTCTAGAGAATAAATTTCGTCGAAATTTCATTTCTATAGAATAAATTTCTTCGAATTTTCATTTCTAGAGAATAAATTTCGTCGAAATTTTATTTCTATAGAATAAATTTCTTAGAATTTTCATTTCTAGATAATAAATTTCGTCGAAATTTTATTGCTATAGAATATATTTCGTCGAAATTTTATTTCTATTGAATCAATTTCTTCGAATTTTCATTTCTAGAGAATAAATTTCATCGAAATTTTATTTCTATAGAATAAATTTCTTCGAATTTTCATTTCTAGAGAATAAATTTCGTCGAAATTTCATTTCTATAGAATAAATTTCTTTGAATTTTCATTTCTACAGAATAAATTTCGTCGAAATGTTATTTCTATAGAATAAATTTCTTCGAATTTTCATTTCTAGAGAATTAATTTCGTCGAAATTTTATTGCTATAGAATAAATTTCGTCGAAATTTTATTTCTATAGAATAAATTTCTTCGAATTTTCATTTCTAGAGAATAAAGTTCGTCGAAATGTTATTTCTATAGAATAAATTTCTTCGAATTTTCATTTCTAGAGAACAAATTTCGTCGAAATTTCATTTCTATAGAATAAATTTCTTTGAATTTTCATTTCTACAGAATAAATTTCGTCGAAATGTTATTTCTATAGAATAAATTTCTTCGAATTTTCATTTCTAGAGAATTAATTTCGTCGAAATTTTATTGCTATAGAATAAATTTCGTCGAAATTTCATTTCTGTAGAATAAATTTCTTCGAATTTTCATTTCTAGAGAATAAAGTTCGTCGAAATTTTATTTCTATAGAATAAATTTCTTCGAATTTTCATTTCTAGATAATAAATTTCATCGAAATTTTATTGCTATAGAATATATTTCGTCGAAATTTTATTTCTATAGAATCAATTTCTTCGAATTTTCATTTCTAGAGAATAAATTTCGTCGAAATTTTATTTCTATAGAATAAATTTCTTCGAATTTTCATTTCTAGAGAATAAATTTCGTCGAAATTTCATTTCTATAGAATAAATTTCTTCGAATTTTCATTTCTACAGAATAAATTTCGTCGAAATGTTATTTCTATAAAATAAATTTCTTCGAATTTTCATTTCTAGAGAATTAATTTCGTCGAAATTTTATTTCTATAGGATAAATTTCGTCGAAATTTTATTTCTATAGAATAAATTTCTTAGAAATTTTATTTCTAAAGAATAAACACATCTGCGCCGCTTTGCATCAGAATGGATTTAGGACGGCAGACGCAAATTTAGAGTGGTGGAGGTTTATCTATAGAAGCCGGACCATATCTGTCTCGTCGTTGGTGTCTGCGAGAAGCTCATTAGGTTTGGTTAGGTGTGGACTACAGACTCAAATAAATATTATTTCTATAGAATAAATTTCGTTGAAATATTATATCTATAGAATTAATTTCTTCGAAATTTTATTTCAATTGAATAAATTTTTTCGAATTTTCATTTCTATAGAATACATTTTGTCGAAATTTTATTTCTATAGAAAAAATGTGGAAATTTTATTTCTATAGAATAAATTTCTTCGAAATTGTATTTCTTCTAATAAATATTATTTCTATAGAATAAATTTCATCGAAATTCTATTGCTATAGAATAAATTTCGTCGAAATATTACATCTATAAAATTAATTTCTTCGAAATTTTATTACAATTGAATACATTTCTTCGTATTTTCATTTCTATACAATAAATTTCGTCGAAATTTTAGTTTCACAGATTAAATTTCGTAGAAATTTCATTTTATAGTATAAATTTCGTCGAAATTTTATTTCTAAAGAATTAATTTTGTCGAAATTTTATTTCTATAGAATAAATTTCGTCGAAATTGTATTTCTATTGAACCAATTACGTCGAAATTGTATTGCTATAAAATAAATTTCGTCGAAATTGGATTGCTATAGAATAAATTTCGTCGAAATTTTATTATTATAGAATAAATTTTTTCGAAATTTTATTTCTACAGAATAAATTTCTTCGAAATTTTATTTCCAAAGAATAAAGAATAAATTTTATTTCTATAGGATAAATTTCGTCGAAATATTATTTCTATAAAATTCATTTCTTCGAAATTTTATTTCAATAGAAAACATTTCTTCGAATTTTCATTTCTATAGCATAAATTTTGTCGAAAGATTATTTCTTTAGAACAAATTTCGTCGAAATTTTATTTCTAGAGAATAAATTTCGTCGAAATTTTATTTCAATAGAATAAATTTCTTCGAATTTTCATTTCTATAGCATAAATTTTGTCGAAAGATTATTTCTTTAGAACAAATTTCGTCGAAATTTTATTTCTATAGAATAAATTTCGTCGAAATTTTATTGCTTTAGAAAAAATTTCGTCGAATTTTTATTTCTATAGAATAACATTCTTCAAAATTGATTTCTAAAAAATAAAGAATAAATGTTATTATATATTATATTTATTATTTAATATATAGGATTAATTTCGTCGAAACTCTATTGCTATAGTATACATTTCGTCAAAATATTATTTCTATAGAATTCATTTCTTCGAAATTTTATTTCAATACAATAAAATAAATCTTCAAATTTTCATTTCTAGAGAATAAGTTTCGTCGAAATTTTATTTCTATAGAACAAATTTTGTCGAAATTTTATTTCTATAGAATACATTTTATTGCAATAGAATAAATGTCGTAGACATTTTATTCTTATAGAATAAATTTCGTCGAAATTTTATTATTAAAGAATAAATTTCGTCGAAATTTTATTACTTTACAATAAATTTCGACGAAATTTTATTTCTATGGAATATAGAAATTTTATTTCTAAAGAAATTTATGTATATTTCTATGGAATTTATTTCTTTAAAATAAATTTAGAATAAATTTCGTCGAAATTTTATTGCTTTAGAATAAATTTCGTCGAAATTTTATTTCTTTAGAATACATTTCGTCGAAATTTTATTTCTTTAGAAAACATTTCATCGCAATTCTATTTCTTTAGAAAAAAATGTCCTCGAAATTGTATTTATTAAGAAAATTTCCTCGAAATTTTATTTCTTTCGAAAAAAAAAATTATAAAAAAAGGGATTTCGAAAATGAAATTTTGTTTTTGCGAAATTAGTTAGAGGAGTTAAAAAAACAACCTTTTTTTTTAAAAATGAAATTTCGGCGCAGTTTTATAAAAAAAAATAGTTTTGAAATTAAATGGAGTTAATATTAGTAATATAGGCAAAAGTGGAACTTTCGATCGTAGAAGAACGAAATAAGATCTTTAAGCTATTGACGTCAATATTTGAAATTTCGACGGATGGAATCAGTGGGCGTTATTTATATGGACGATTTCCCAGAAACTGTTAATTCTAGAAAAACTTGCTTTGTAAATCAAGCGATTCAGTATTAAGAAAATATTTCAAAAAAATGTAGGCGGAGAGAGTAGTAGGCGTGGTCTTCCCGAAAAAAGTGTTAATAACACATATAACGGTCATTTTATTTTTGTTAATTATTGTTTGGCATTTCGTCATGGAAAGACTTACGCCTGAACAACGTTTACAAATCGTTCAACTTTATTACGAAAATTCACGTTCCGTGTGGAATGTGTTCCGTGCACTTCGCTCAACTTATGGTCAACATAATCGGCCTACTGAGCGTACTATTCGAAAGATTATTTCTTTAGAACAAATTTCGTCGAAATTTTATTTCTAGAGAATAAATTTCGTCGAAATTTTATTTCAATAGAATAAATTTCTTCGAATTTTCATTTCTATAGCATACATTTTGTCGAAAGATTATTTCTTTAGAACAAATTTCGTCGAAATTTTATTTCTATAGAATAAATTTCGTCGAAATTTTATTGCTTTAGAAAAAATTTCGTCGAATTTTTATTTCTATAGAATAACATTCTTCAAAATTGATTTCTAAAAAATAAAGAATAAATGTTATTATATATTATATTTATTATTTAATATATAGGATTAATTTCGTCGAAACTCTATTGCTATAGTATACATTTCGTCAAAATATTATTTCTATAGAATTCATTTCTTCGAAATTTTATTTCAATACAATAAAATAAATCTTCAAATTTTCATTTCTAGAGAATAAGTTTCGTCGAAATTTTATTTCTATAGAACAAATTTTGTCGAAATTTTATTTCTATAGAATACATTTTATTGCAATAGAATAAATGTCGTAGACATTTTATTCCTATAGAATAAATTTCGTCGAAATTTTATTATTAAAGAATAAATTTCGTCGAAATTTTATTACTTTACAATAAATTTCGACGAAATTTTATTTCTATGGAATATAGAAATTTTATTTCTAAAGAAATTTATGTATATTTCTATGGAATTTATTTCTTTAAAATAAATTTAGAATAAATTTCGTCGAAATTTTATTGCTTTAGAATAAATTTCGTCGAAATTTTATTTCTTTAGAATACATTTCGTCGAAATTTTATTTCTTTAGAAAACATTTCATCGCAATTCTATTTCTTTAGAAAAAAATGTCCTCGAAATTGTATTTATTAAGAAAATTTCCTCGAAATTTAATTTCTTTCGAAAAAAAAAATTATAAAAAAAGGGATTTCGAAAATGAAATTTTGTTTTTGCGAAATTAGTTAGAGGAGTTAAAAAAACAACCTTTTTTTTTAAAAATGAAATTTCGGCGCAGTTTTATAAAAAAAAATAGTTTTGAAATTAAATGGAGTTAATATTAGTAATATAGGCAAAAGTGGAACTTTCGATCGTAGAAGAACGAAATAAGATCTTTAAGCTATTGACGTCAATATTTGAAATTTCGACGGATGGAATCAGTGGGCGTTATTTATATGGACGATTTCCCAGAAACTGTTAATTCTAGAAAAACTTGCTTTGTAAATCAAGCGATTCAGTATTAAGAAAATATTTCAAAAAAATGTAGGCGGAGAGAGTAGTAGGCGTGGTCTTCCCGAAAAAAGTGTTAATAACACATATAACGGTCATTTTATTTTTGTTAATTATTGTTTGGCATTTCGTCATGGAAAGACTTACGCCTGAACAACGTTTACAAATCGTTCAACTTTATTACGAAAATTCACGTTCCGTGTGGAATGTGTTCCGTGCACTTCGCTCAACTTATGGTCAACATAATCGGCCTACTGAGCGTACTATTCGCAACACCATCACCCATCTTGAGACCCAGCATTCATTATTGGATAATATTCGTCCGAATAGACCACGTCGAGCACGCAGTGAAGAAAATGTAGCTGCCGTAGCTGAGAGTGTACACGAATACCGTGGAGAGTCAATTCGGCGCCGCAGCAACTCGGACTGACGTATGGAACGACTTGGCGCATTTTACGTCGAGATCTTAAATTGAAAGCATACAAATACAGCTTGTGCAAGAACTGAAGCCACCCGACCTTCCCAAGCGACCTCGCTTCGCTCTTTGGGCTCTTGAAAAGTTCCAAGAAGATCGGACGATTTCGAGCCAAATTATGTTCAGCGATGAGGCCCATTTCTGGCTCAATGGGTATGTAAACAAGCAAAATTGCCGCATTTGGGACGAAGAGCAACCTGAAGAGATCCAAGAGCTGCCACTTCATCCAGAAAAAAACAACGGTTTGGTGTGGTTTGTGGGCCGGTGGAATCATCGGTCCATATTTCATCAAAAATGATGCCGGTGAGAACGTAACCGTCAATGGCAACCGTTATCGTGCCATGATAACCGACTATTTGATGTTTGAAATTGAAGCTCGTTGTCTCGGCGACATTTGGTTTCAACAAGACTGCGCCACTTCCCACACATCGCATCAATCAACGGATTTATTGGGAGAACACTTTGGTGAGCAGATAATTTCACGTTTTGGGCCGGCCACCAAGATCGTGTGATATCACACCGTTAGACTTTTTTATGCGGACAAACCCGCTTAGATTCCAGTTACCAGTCGAAATGTTCGAACGAGTCATCGAAAGTTGGACTCAATGGATGTACCATCTGAGACGTAGCCGCGGCCAACATTTGATAGACATAATCTTCAAAAAATAAATGCCACAGAATGTTCTTTCACAATGTTTACGCCAAACCGTAAAAACCCGACATGAATTCCTACCCTTACTTGAATAATCCCCCGCAATTTCGCCAAGAGAAATGCTGCCAAGTAAATAAGATACTTGGCTCAATTTCTCTTGAACTTGGCTATATTTTTTTATCGATGACAGAACCGGCCATATTGCAAATGCTACTTCCTAACTTCTTCCTTATTCTTTTCTATCGCTACAAGCATCCACACCTATTGGTAAGATCCATTTCATCAAATAAAATTCCAACTTAGTTGAATTTCTAAATCTTGTGTATTTTTCCTATTTCTATTCCCTTTGTTTTTGGTTCTTCCAATACCATTACTGCGAGCTACAAATTAACCAATATTCATATTGCTTAATTTGTTTCGGCTCAAGAGAGTTGCACTTTATCCATCAATCCATACAGATTTGAAGCTACACCCAATTTCCTTTTGGTCCTTCGAGCCGGATTACTTCACTCTCATTGAGATTTCAGCTCCAGCCAAGCGATCCTACTCATTAGGTACGTTGCTTATTTTATTTAACAAAGCCAATGCGCACGATTGTTATAAAATTAAACATTCTGTGTGTTGCACTATTGGAAAAAAATATATATTTATACAAACGGAAAAGATAGTAAATAAAATTGTTTAAAATTGTTAAAATTGTTTAACATATGTTTGTGAAGAAAAACTAAGTCGAAGAGCTTTTATTCCATTATTATTAAAAAACGGTGCTTATTTCAAGAAGACAAAACAAGCCGAGATTTTCCTTGAAGAAAAACGATATACCAAGGAATACATACGGATTTAAACCACGAGGAAAATAATCTAAAGGGAACGAATCAACAGGCAGACGAAAGAAACTCGCCAAAGCAACAAAAGGAATTTTTACTGCCAAGGTTTGCCACAAAAAAAAGAAGGTATTATCAACGAGAAAAACCCAAGGAAACCGCGAGTGATATATACCCCATTCTAAATATATATTTTTTTGTGACGCGCCGGGTTTTTAACAAAAAAAAAAAAGAAACGTTAATGTCGCTATTTTTTAAGTGAGAAATTCTTTATTTATAAAAGTAGTAATACATTTGATCAACAGTATACACATTTTTTACACAAAACGTGTTCTGTTTGATTTATGTAAAGTTCGTTCGAATCTATCACCGTCGGTTTGTGTGTTTCATACAGATTGTTTGTATTCCAAGCTCGGATCGAACATATTCATTGCATTTCGATTCCGTTGTTCCTTTTCGTTAATGCGCATGTCCGCTCCGAAATTGTCTTGCTCAGAGCATAAATTATTCTCACATTGTCTCTCATAAGTCTCTCCTATTTTGTTTCCTTCCACTCTCATCTACAATAACATTGCGCATGTCCGCTCCTAAGTGATAGCACTCATCAGATATTACACCCAACTCTCTTTAAGTCTCGCTTAATACTCTTTCCCCTTAAGTATCTCCCACTCCTCTTATTCATCCGTCTGCAAACGTATTGCGCATGTCCGCTCTGAAGCAATATCACTCATAACCCGTAATATCACTCATTCTCTCACAGTTGGTGCTATTTTCTTTTCCCTAATTAATATCTGCTCCAACTCTGTCGCGTCTAAGTTTGCTCTAGCTCTCCCTCATATATACGATCGTTGTGTGAATTGGTTTTCACTGTCAGTGAGCTGTGGGGAATACTTGTAATATTGATATTATTTTTGTTTTTATTTTTCTCCTCTCTGGTGTAAATTCTATTTGTTTTCATGTTTTTGCATCGTTCTCTATGACACTCTTGGAAATTTCAAGGGGAATACTAACACCTGGAGACAGAGAGAGTTTCTGTGGGGAAGCAAAACAAAACAAAAATTCCATTACTTCCAAAACATCAAAATCTTCCAGAGTTGAATGACCCTTTGAGTCTTGGCACAGAACAATACTTGGAAGGTTTTGCTATGTTCCAGTGACACACTTTTCTTGTATCTCAAACGATTCATCCAGACTGATATTCTTCCTGAGATACAAGTTACTGTGTTCCAAGTAGCATTTGTAGCACAGTGTCTCACAGAGTATATATATATGATACAATTCATTACTGTTCTATTTTGTATACTTATTTTGTTTTCTTAATTGAAATAACTATACATACATATATATATATATATATATATATATATATATATATATATATATAAATAGTATTATACATATTATACTACTATATTTACTCTTTGATCACATTTCCTTTGAGTGAATTTATCCGTTAATATCTTTTGGTTGAACCATCCTAATATATACTCGCAATATATTTTTTTTTCCAACATACTTCTATATCGTGTTATAATTTGGGAAAAAATAAGCCAATTTACTAGAAAATCCATTTAGTAAACTTGGGAAACTTGTTCTGAATTCTTAAAGGCCATCTTTCCTACGTGTTTTATCCTCATCGTTCGTCTGCGTCCGAATCTAGTGTGCATATTAGGATCTCTATTATGGTTTTTGATTCTTTTCTGATATTTTTGTCACTTTCAACTGTTTATTTCTCCTTGAACCCTCTTTTCCCAACTCTGTCCATTATGTCTCTAGATCGGTTTATCCGTTTGGCCGACAGTCTAGTAGAGTTCGAAGCCGCTTTAAACGGCAACGAGCTACCCGTGATCTCTGTTTGTCTTCTAGAGACTCACATGGAGGAGGTTAAATCCACTTGGACCCGCTTAAAGCAAGTCTATGATGAATGTTTGGCAGATCTGGCTAATGAGGAAGAAGAAGTAGATAATTCCGACGAAAAGGACGCAAGTGAGATCGAGACAGTTAAGGAGAAATACAAAAAATCGTATTCTACTTACTGTCGATGTATCTCAAAACTTACGGAATCCATGCAAAACCTTTCTCCGAAACCACTTGCCTTCAGTCCAAATTCAAATCCAAATCAAACTCAAAGTTTTAATTTACCTCCAATTGAGTTGATGGTTTTTCAAGGTGACTACAAGTCGTGGCCAACCTTTCGTGACATGTTCACAGCGTTGTGTCTAAAAAACTCCAGACTAAGTCCGGTCGAAAAACTGGTCCATCTGACCCAGAAGACCAGAGGTGAGGCACACGATGTTGTTACGAAGAGTCCCCTTACCAATGAAGGTTTCACCTTAGCATGGAAAAGTCTATGTTCTCGATATGAGAACAAGCGAGTCCTCATCAATGGCCAACTCAAGACCCTGTTTAATCTTCAAACCATCATCCAAGAATCTGCTAGCTCTCTTAAGAAGTTACAGAGGGATATCAATTCATGCATATCTACTCTGAAACTCTATGATATCAATGTGGATAGTTGGAATCCCATTTTTTTTCCTGTGCTCTAATTGTCTTCCAGATTCCACTCTTACTTTATGGGAGCAGACTCTGTCTGACCAAACCTGTATCCCAAAATGGGCTGATCTAGATTCATTTATCACTAGCAGGTATAGAACTCTAGAATCAGTGTCCGAAATTAGAGATTCTGGTGACCAGAAGCCACACAATTCCAAATCTAAATCGTTTTCGTCTAATAAAACTAGCGGGGGTAAACTTAATACTTTTCAGACAAATGTCAGCAAAACGAAATGCCGGCTTTGTCCAAAGGAGTTTCACATCATCCGGAAATGTCCAAAATTCCTTAGCATGGATTATAGCAAAGGGTTTGCAGAAATTAAGAGCAGTAATTTATGCTTAAACTGCTTCTCCAGTGCTCATGCTGTCAAGAGTTGCAAGAGTAAAAACTCTTGCTTCAAATGCAACAAACGTCACAACACCTTACTCCATAAGGATTCTGATCCGCCTCAAGTTCCGATGCATACTCCTTCAACATCCAGTAGTAGTCCGAATTCAAGAGCACTTCCTGCACCATTTGTCCCTTCGCAATCCACAAATCCAACACAGTCCACTAGTCCATCCAATGGTGTTATACAAACGTGTTTCTCTTCGAATTCTCGGGGTGTTTTGCTCGGAACTGCAATGGTCAACATTTTCCATTTAGGTGTGACGTACAGAGCAAGGGCTTTGATTGATTCTGGTTCGGAAGGAACCTTTATATCCGAAAATATGGCTAACCTGCTGAAACTTCCCTATAAGAAAACTTCCGCCAGAATTTCAGGGCTGAACAACTCAGTATCAGCAAACGTGCAAAAAGAATGTAATCTTATTCTGGGGTCCAATGTCGATCCAAATTTTGAAATTTCCATCACAGCATTGGTAGTCCCTCACTTATCCAATAACTTACCTTCTAGAACAATCAATATTAAATCCCTTTCCATCATGCCACAACTTCAGCTTGCTGATCCTAATTTCCATGAGAGTTCCAAGGTTGATATTTTATTAGGAGGAGATCTGTTCCCTTCAATAATGTTAACTGGATGCAAAAGCGAGATTTGTGGCTCATTGATGGCACAAGAGACTGTCTTCGGATGGATTCTCACTGGCCCGATTCCCGTTGTAAATTCAAAATCAGTTTCCAAGATAGTATCGTACTTCTGTGAAATCTCACTTGATAAGGAGATTTCACGTTTTTGGGAGGTGGAGACCATTCCACAGAAACGATTCTTGTCGCCAGCTGATAAGTTCTGTGAAGAACTATATGAAAGATCCACTCGGAGAAACCCCGATGGAAGATACGTGGTTTCGCTTCCCTTTAAGGAAGGGTATCCTGAAAAATTAAGTCTGGGTCTGTCCAGAACTAGTTCGATGGCTCAATTCTTCCGAAATGAGGGCGGCTTCTACGAAATCCACAACTTAAGGAAGAATATGACAAAAATCTTCAAGAGTATGTCAGCCTAGATCAAATGTTTCCAGTCAAATCTCCTAGTCCTTCCAAAGTTCCACAACACTACTACTTACCGCATCATGCGGTCATAAAGCCAGAGAGTACGACTACCAAAGTTCGCGTAGTTTTTAATGCATCATTTCCAACCTCGAATGGCCTTAGCTTAAACGACGTTCTTCATACAGGTCCAGTATTACAGCGTGATCTTACGGTTCTTATATTAAAGTGGCGGTTCTATCAATATGTTTTCAACGGGGATATTCAGAAAATGTATAGACAGATCCTTGTAGATCCAGTACATACTCCTTTCCAACGTATTTTGTATCGTAAAAATCCAAATGAACCGATACAGGACTTCGAGCTAAAAACTGTCACATTTGGAGTTAATTGCGCGCCTTACTTAGCAATTCGTACCATTATCCAACTTTCCAAAGACATCAGCGACAAATATCCATTGGCAAGTAAGATCCTGAAGGATTCCATGTACGTAGATGATGCCCTCGTAGGATCCCATACTATCTCCGAAGCAATTAAGGCCAGGGACGAGCTAACTATAGCTCTAGGAACTGCAGGATTCAGTATGAGAAAGTGGACAGCTAATTCCAAGCAGATTCTTGCAGGCGTTCCAAGTGAACATCTTTTATATGCCGACTTTTTGGATGTCGATGATCGTAGCTCCGCGAAAACATTGGGTATTCGATGGAATGCGCATTCAGACGCATTTTACTTTTCCGCGACACCATTTCCAGATACCTCACCGTACACTAAACGAGAAGTCCTTTCCCAAATCTCACGGCTATTTGACCCCGCAGGATGGCTGGCACCAATTATTATTCAGGCGAAGATTTTGACGCAGAAAATATGGATGGATCGCACTGAATGGGATGATGTTATTTCCCCGGAAGCATCTTCCCTCTGGAAATCTTTTCAATCCTTTTATCCACAAATAAATAAAATCCGAATTCCTAGGTGGATCAAATACACTCCAGATTGTGAAATCCAAATTCATGGTTTCGCAGATGCATCGGAAAAAGCATATGCGGGAGCCCTATACATCCGTGTAATTTATCCACAATCCATTTTCGTCCACTTGATTACCTCTAAAACCAAAGTAGCTCCTCTCAAAACACTATCCATACCCAGGCTAGAGCTGTGCGGAGCTGCCCTTTTGGCTGAACTAATAGACACATTAATTCCGCAATTTGAAATCCATCGTTATTCTCTATTTTGCTGGACGGACTCCACGATCGTCCTGTCATGGTTGGCAAAACCACCATGTTTCTGGAATACTTTTGTAGCAAACCGAGTATCGAAAATAACCCAAGCTATTGAGTCCTCGAAATGGTTCCACGTGGCTTCAGAATTTAATCCCGCAGATTTAGCGAGTCGTGGAGTTAGTCCACAGGATCTAATAGACAACAATCTTTGGTGGACTGGACCCTCGTGGTTGTCAGAATCTTCTGAGAATTGGCCTATGTTAAGTAACCCTGATGTGGGTCAAACCGATTTAGAGAAAAAACCTGTAAAAGTCCACTTTTCTTACTTTCAAAATTTCGAAGACATACTAGATCGATTTTCATCATTCTCGAGAGGAGTACGGGTGATTTCCTACATATATCGTTTTTTCCATCGTACTCATCCAAACTTCCGCTCGAATTATCTCACTTGTAATAGGACTATAACTTCCTCTGAAATATCATTTGTGCGTAAAAGACTCGTTATCATAGCACAAAAAGTTTTTTACTCAAACGAATATATGTCCTTGAGTTCCAAGAAATCCATTTCCTCTTCCAGCTCATTGTTGAGTTTGAACCCATTTATTGATTCTGAAGGAGTTATGCGTATTTGTGGCAGATTGGAATCTTCTCCGATGTTATCCTACAGTGAAAGGCACCCTATAATCCTTCCATACAACTGCCAATACTCCAGACTATTAATCAAATTCATGCATCAAATCAGTCTCCACGGAGGGAACTCATTAGTGCTGCGGTTGGTTAGAAGGCAATACTGGATTCCTAAAGTCCAAAACCTCATAAAAACTACAATTCATAGTTGCAAACCGTGTTTAATATACAGGAAGAAATGTCAAAAGCAACTTATGGCCGCTCTGCCTCCAGAACGAAGTGAGATTTCCCGACCATTTTCTCACACCGGATTGGATTTTGCAGGACCATTCGACATCAAAAGCTATGCTGGAAGATGTTGCCGCATCACAAAAGGATACGTATGTGTCTTTGTGTGCTTCTCCACCAAGGCTATCCACTTAGAGACTTCTTCAGATCTGTCCAGATCTGCGTTCTTGGCAGCATTTAGTCGATTTGTTTCTAGGCGAGGATGTCCCCTCCATTTGTACTCCGATAATGGAACTACATTTGTTGGTGCGTCTCGAATCTTGGCAAAGCAGTTTATCCAAACCTCACATCAAGCGGTAATATCCAATTACGCTCACCAAAACCTGTCCTGGCACTTTAATCCGCCCGGAGCTCCTCATATGGGAGGGCTCTGGGAAGCGGGAGTGAAGAGTTTTAAACAGCATTTTAAAAAGACTGCTGGTGTCGCTAAGTACACCTTCGAAGAGTTCCAAACATTATTAGTCAAAATCGAGGCGTGTCTTAATTCTAGGCCAATATCTCCATCCTCCGCAAGTCCATCAGATTTATCAGCATTGACTCCAGGTCACTTCTTGATTGGCACTCCACTTCTAGTCCCCTTGGATCCAGAAATCAATCAAGCGCCTATTTCCATCCAAAACCGCTGGCAGCGGGCTCACAGTAATTTACCAACACTTCTGTAATCGATGGAAAGACGAATACCTCAAGGAGCTCCAAAAACGCAACAAATGGAAAAAATCTGAAGACGATATAAAAGAGAACACACTTGTCGTAATAAGGGATGAGAATCTTGCTCCTAATTGTTGGCGACTCGGAAGAATTACCAGGGTTTACTATGGCAACGATAAGCGTGTCCGTGTTGCTGATGTCCTTACGCAGCGGGGTACCATAACTAGACCAATCACAAAGTTGGTTGTGTTATCCGATGTCATTTCGTAATTCATTTAAGTATTCCTAGAATTTCTATCTTTCCTCATTTCCTATCCTAGATCCTAAACTTCCTTCCAAATCACACATTTCTAATCCCATTATTTTTCCAGAAACATGAATTCTACCGGAAATTCCTCTAACCAACAAAACACCTTCGTATGCCGACTCTGCCGAAAAGTGCATGGCCTTAAATTCTGCTGGCGCTTCCGCAACATGAATACCAAGGAGCGAATGGAAGCCGTTAAGAAGTACGGATACTGTCCTAATTGCCTCGCGCACTCCCACTCCCAAGGGTCATGCTTTACAAAGACAGGGTGCGAATACTGTCACAAGAAACATCATTCCATGTTGCATATGCACTCCAGACTAAAACAAACGTCATCATCTTCACGAGACCATCAGCAGACCTCATCAGGAAACTCATCAACTCGGAACGTGAACTCAAAACCTGATCCATCCGGTACTCCTGACACCGTACCAGTTAGACAATCGTCCAACCTTGATTCGTCGGCCAGCACCACATCGCTTACCACCATCCTCCAACAGAACACTTTAACTTTATTACCTACTGCACTGGTACGGATACGTTCCAAGACGGGGAAATATGCGGCCAGATGTCTACTTCACTCGGCTGCTCGGATGAGTTGCGTCTCGAACAAATTCGTTGACAAGCTCGAATTGACAATTCTGGAAACGGACAAGGAGACAATTTGTCCCGTAACATTATGGTCAGGAGTCGACTCGAGCTGCAAGATAGAAGTCACTCTGAAGGTGATTAGTGGGATCAGCTTGGAAACTCCAAAGGAATCCATTCCTGAATCCATCAGAACACATTTCCAAAATTTCCACCTCGCAGACAAATACTTCCACAAGAGGTCGGGTGTTGACATTATCCTGGGTGTGGACATCTATTCACGCATCGTAGTAGACGGAACATATGTGAAAGCAGGACTTCCCACTGCCCAAAATACCATATTTGGTATGATTTTATACGGCACATTCTCCACATAAGATTCCTTTCCCAAATATTCGAAACACTTTTTTTTTTATATACTCCATTAACTGTATTGAATTAATTGATTGAATTGAATTAATTGTTATTGAAGTTAGTATTGAATTAAACTCATAATCTAAGTTTTCATTGCACACATAAAGATTCTTCCTTTGAACTATACAAATGCATTGTACCGAAGAATAATTAACACACATTTTTTTTTACTTCTAAAATGAATTATACCAATATCGACATGTATACATATTATCATAATATTGAACTATTAGATTTACTTTTTTCCATTTCGTATCTGCAATATGGCATGTTAGTTCCAGTAATACTGCAAGGGGGCCGGTGATGTTTTACGCCAAAACGTAAAAACCCGACATGAATTCCTACCCTTACTTAAATAATCCCCCGCAATTTCGTCAAGAGAAATGCTGCCAAGTAAATAAGATACTTGGCTCAATTTCTCTTGAACTTGGCTATATTTTTTTATCGATGACAGAACCGGCCATATTGCAAATGCTACTTCCTAACTTCTTCCTTATTCTTTTCTATCGCTACAAGCATCCACACCTATTGGTAAGATCCATTTCATCAAATAAAATTCCAACTTAGTTGAATTTCTAAATCTTATGTATTTTTCCTATTTATATTCCCTTTGTTTTTGGTTCTTCCGATAACATTACTGCGAGCTACAAATTAACCAATATTCATATTGCTTAATTTGTTTCGGCTCAAGAGAGTTGCACTTTATCCATCAATCCATACAGATTTGAAGCTACACCCAATTTCCTAAACTGCATCCACCATTCAGCTATTTGTCCTGTACACACAATAAACATTCCCCATTCAATTTGAATTTTCTGTGTTTTTTTCTTTAAAAAATGTAGGGAACCTCGAAAGGGTCACGCTTTATTTGTAAGTCATATGAGCCATGTTCGTCCGTCCGTCCATCCGTCTGTCTGGCTGTTGCGCCCGAATGATCTCAAATGTATTTTTAAAGTTATTTTTTTCTGCAAATATAAAGATTATAAATAATCAATATTGCACCAAAAAAATACTTTATACTACGACAGTTGGGTAAACCTCAGAAAACCATGTGTCAAACTGTTAAGAAATGAAGCACAAAAGGTCCAGTAAAGTCAACAAGTTTGATGAAAGCGTGGATAAAATAAATTTTTGAAAAATAAATTGTAAACCCAGGTGCGCCAATAAAACACGAATACATTCATAGTTTTATTCATCGCACAGTGATTCGTACACATTTAGGAGGTCATAACAAATAGAAATAGTACCAAAGTCATAAAAATAAACAGAGACCCAACAAAATCCATATTGCAGCCAAGAAAGTAAACTTGACATAAAAATGCGTGACATCAGACTGAAAAGAACAAAATGGAGCCAAGCTTTCATTCAGAAATAATAGACGTTAGAAACTACTTATATAAAATGAAGTTTAGTAACTATCAGTGACTCGTCATGACAGAAGCCATAAGTGAGACACGTCTGGTCTCGATAACGACAGCAGTGAGTTGGCGCGTTTCGAGTTTAGACAGAGCCTCAAAAGCCTGAAATATTTACAGTTCCTGACAAGTGACCACCAGTCATTTGTTGCCGTAAGGCCACAATCTCTCAAGATGGCCTTGCAGGTCGCCAGAGGCATGCCCACATATTCCAGTTCCCCTGGAGATAAGCTGGTTCCCAGTCTTGCAAGTTCATCTGCTTTGCAGTTTCCTGGTATGTGCCTGTGGCCCAGCACCAATATCAGGTGAATATTGATTAATTAATTAATTTTCAGCCATTCCACTACCCCTTTAATGTATTTATGCTGAGCTGACCCCCAGACAACAATGCCCGGGCTCAGACCCCAGCGTAGAGTTGGGCACTATAGTTCTTTTAAGAGATCGCTCTTTTTAGATCAGTTCAATAAAATGAACTGGTTCGTTCATTTAGTTCAACAGCTCACTTTAGCATACCAACTCTTTAGCTCACCGGCTCTTTAGCTCACCAGCTCTTTCGCTCACCAGCTCTTTAGCTCATCAGCTCACTTTACTTAAACAGTTCATTTCGTTCAGTAGATCACCAGTTCAAATCAGCCGCTATGAAAGGAATCTGATTGGAATGAGTTGAAAACACTTCTACAACACACATCAAACAACACATAACAGCTGAGAAGAGAGGACGAAATGATATGGTTTAAGAAAAAGCATAGTGAACTACTGAGCTGAAATTAACGAGTTGTGTGAACTAGTTCGTTCAGTTCAGTATAGTGACCCGTTCAATTGAACTAGTTCGTTCACGAACTACACAACTCTACCCCAGCGTCTTCCTAATTCCCTTTTTACAGGAATATGTCTTTATCGCAGCCTTCTTTGCTCTTTCCGGAATGTTGAATATCAACTTCCTATCTAATATAATATCTATGCATTTTGCGCTTTCAGATAAGGGAAATTCAATACCCCCAAGGCGACAGGTGCAACCGTTGGTACCTTATTTCTCCTGGTGAATATAACTAGTTCCGCCTTGGTCGGGTTATGAAGGGCCTGTTGTAGGATGTCTCCAACAGTACTCTCAAACTTCCCTCTAACAGCTATTGCCATATAATCTGCCTAGGCAACAACTTTGACACCCCTCATCTCCAGAGAAAGCAAAATATTGTTCATGAAGATAATAGCAGAGGAGTCAGAACACCCCCTTGGGTCATTCTCCTGCTGACAAATCTATGGAGGTCAGTTGACCCTAAGCTAGCTGAAATGCGTCTCTTAATCAGAAGATTATGGATGAACCTACATATACTGCTATCATGTCCCATGGGTGCTAGAGCCGTAATTATTGAGGTTGGATTTATGTTGTTGAAGGCCCCCTCTTTATCTATTGTGTGGAAGGTAATACGAGGATTCCATAGTATATTCCTTAACAGAGAGATCTTTCATAAAGCTGAATAGATCATGTCGGGCGGTTTCGATGGATTTGCCTTTGCTGTAGGCATGCTGTTGATTGGAGAACAACCGGTGAACAATTTTAGTGCTAAGATAACTATCTAGTAATATCTCCAGGGTTTTAAGGATATGATAGAATCATTGGCCGAAAATCAGAACCTTACGGCAAATATTGAGACAAAAATTGGAAAAATGATAGGTAAACTAACAGGTCTAAAAGAATAAGGCATGTTACCGGTGTTTCAAACTTTCAAAAATGAACAGCAGACTGTACCAATTTAATTGGATTTTGTCTTCTTGTTAAGTTTCGAAATGACACACAGTGCAGCGTTTTGTCATTTTACTCTGCTTTCAAATCAAAGGAACAAAAAACAGATGGAAAATCAACAACAATTGTTGTTGAACCTGATGCTGTTGGTCCGCTCCAAGTCATTTCGTTTGATATTTTGCTGACTACTGCGAATACGAGTTGCTACTGAGGTTACACCCAGAAAAATTTGCGTGCTATTAACAGCATACGAGTTTTGTATTTTTTCTCCCTTTTAACAGCAGGCTATCACAACAAAATACATACCTGCAAATTTTGAATAGAAAACATACTGCCGAAAATAATGTTGACCATAGCAATGTTTTTTAAAAAATAATTTTACTCTTCAAGTTAGAATATTGTCCTGAGCATAATGCTTCTTTATTTGCTAGGTTAGGATAAAGTGCCAGTTTGTATGTCAGGTTAACTTAGACTATGAAGTCCATTGTGATACCACAGGGACGGAACGAAAACAAATTCAATTTTCCTAGTCCCTCCCGTTGAACCAACACGATTTCTTTAAGAAGTCCTAGAGTATGCAGATACTGACAACAGCCAAGTTTACTAACACATGTGGAAGAAATGTGAGCTTAGGGTATCCTGCAGATTTTTAGAGAGAGATCTCCGTAGCACTTCTCAAGAGTTTAAGTCTCTCTTCATGCCGTCCAATAAGACAGTGACCCAACATGACAGACACGATGTGTGAGACTTCTCGTCTCTATAACGACATCAGGGCGGGAATTTAGGCAGGGCCACATCGGATTGAAATAAACACAGTTTTCTGACGAGTGACCTTCCACCGTCCGTTGGCACTAGAGCACTACCCCCAAAGAAGAGCTTGCATGTACGTACTACAAGTTCTCTGACCATCCATCTCGTTAAGTGACCTACTGCATTTGGAGGCTGCCTTTCTATCGAATAATATATTTATTTCAACGATTACCTTCTACAGGGCTTTCCAACAAGAGGTGTTATTTTGGTAACTGTCACTTTCGAAGCTTTTATTCTTTGACATTTGACAAGTAGAAACTACGCCATTACTAAAAATGGAACGATACACGATTCAACAACGCATTAAAATTATTATAATTCGAAAAATCGAAAATCATCGAAAATCATCATGACTGATGAGGCCCTTTTCCACCTCGGTGGCTACGTTAACAAGCAAAATTGTCGCACCTGGGGCTCGGAGAACCCAAGAGTTATTGTTGAGAAGCCTCTCCATCCTCAACGTGTGACTGTTTGGTGCGGTTTATGGTCCGGCGGGGTCATTGGACCTTACTTTTTCGAAAATGAGGTTGGATCAACAGTTACGGAGAATGAATTGCGCTATCGAGAGATGATTAATGGTTTTTTATGGTCGGAGTTGGATGGTATTGATCTGGACAACGTTTACTTTCAACAAGACGGCGCTACGTGCCACACAAGCAGCGAAACAATTGCTCTGTTACGGGAAAAGTTTCCGGACCGTGTTATCTCTCGAAGAGGTGATCACAATTGGCCACCGAGATCTTGTGATTTAACACCTTGCGACTTCTTCCTTTGGGGCCACGTGAAAGATAGGTTAGGTTAGGTTAGGTTAGGTTAGGTTGAGAAGAGGAGGCGGTGAAATTCCACCTCATGTCCTTGGACATACACGTAAGCCAGTATTCGGCCTGTTGTGCGCTCTAATTGTTATTATCTAGAAAGGTCGGTAAGCTATTTTAGGAACTCTGTACTGTCGACATAGTCCTTAATTTTCTTCCAGTCTACGCCCCTAAGTTGGGTCAAGTCTGGTATAGCATCATTTCCTAAGAAACGTGATCTATTGTTGGCGAACGCTGGGCAGTGGCAGAGGAAATGCTCCAACGTTTCGTCATCCTCCCCGCATGCCCTACATATGCTGTCATCTACAACTCCTATCCTATGTAGGTGTGCTTGTAAGCATGTGTGTCCTGTAAGGACGCCCATGATCTTACTAATTTCTACCTTGCTCAATCTCAGTAAGGTCTTGGCCTTGTCCTCGTTTGGGTCACCCCACAAGACCTTCGTTGTCTTCCCAACGTTTTCACTATTCCATAGTGTGATATGGGCGTTCTTCGCCCATATTTGTAGTTCAGAACGTATAATTCTGAAGGGTTTTGCGTTCTCTAATGTTGTTGTTTGCAAGTCTCTGGCTCTAGATGCCAAGGCGTTTGCTTTCTCGTTACCCCTTACTCCGCAATGGCCAGGCACCCATATGATGCATATAGTGCCGTATTCGGAGTAGGCGTTAATCGCCGTTTTACAATCTAAAACGGTCCTCGACCTCACCGTTCTAGACGTTATCGCCCTAATAGCCATTTGGCTATCTGTGAAAAGATAAGGTCTACGCCAACAGCCCAGCGATTCAAGACCTCAAAGATAGAATTCGTGAGGCTATCGAGGACATAGGGCAGCCACTTTGCGATTTGGTTATGGAAAATTTCATGAAAAGGATATAAGCGTGGTCGTGGTGGCCACTTGGCTGATGTTGTTTTTCATTATTAACGGCATACCTTCCTCTTCAATATGAAATAAACTTCCGATCATTTATCTCAAAAAGTGGAATTTTTCTTTGAATACCAAACTAACACCTCTTGTTTGAAAACCCTTTACTACCTCCCTAATAACCTATCTTTCAGCCTGGTAAATTCAGGCAGTCTTCGATCTATGGATAGCCCTATGTGCTTCGGGTAGATCCCGAGATGAAACCTACCATTAACTTTGGAACCATCAGTATACAAGTCCATCTCATACCATCCGGAAAGCGGCGTTTCCTTACATACATACCTGTCTGGTATAAACTTCTAGTGCTTCTATTCAGACAGTAATTTTAGGACAACCTGGAGGTGATTACATTGCGATAGAATGTTTACCTATAGTATACGTATTCAGGGGTGTAACGGTAGACCGCTTCCATGTGTAGTGCTCCCTGTGAAACGCAAAATGGTCTGTCAAGCAGTGGTTCTACTTAAAGCGGGCTCCCCTAACACCGGGGTGTAAGGCGACCTCGTGGCCATGGTTTGCAGTCAGGGGACATCTACTGTATTTGTGCGAAGCCCTGCTTATTCATTGGAGACGCAGCAAGTAACAGGTGTTTTGCCACCCAGTCCTTGCCAAAGTACCGCTGGTTATGCTGTGGTGGACATGTAAGATAAGAAAACTGTACTATACATCAAAAACAAAAGCGGTCTTTGGGCTCTGATACTAACCGCATCCGGGAGAAAACTTCATGTTTGAGTGGAGTGGGTTTTTTCAATCGTCCGACTGTCCAAATCCGATAAGAAAACCTTCCTGTTCTCACAACAAGTGGTACAGTAAAAGGGAACGCCATGTCCGACCGTCAAAACGCGGCCACAACGAGCAGCGGATAGTGCTCAGAGTTCTGACGGATGTGGAAGTTGCTAAGTTTTCGACTCTTACCGAGAAGCAAAAAGAGACACTTACCGCTAAGAACGTCATGAATGCTTCTAAATCCACTGTGTCGGCTGATTAGGCTGACAGTAATATCCAAAGACTAGAGGCCATAACGTCACCATCAACAGGACACTCACCAAACGGTTCAGTGAAGTGGTGAAGCAGAGTTTAGTGATGACCGATATAGCCAGAATTGGATGGCAACATCACTTAAGACATGTGGAATTGTGGAATCAAACACTATGACACAATACCTCGCTGTCCTAAGAGAGAGATGTCGGGCATACCACCAGTCTGCAACGATGCTGCGTGGCATCTGAGGAGAGTAGTCTTGGATTAGGGTGATGCCAAGTCGGTAGACCGGTATAAGGCCGCTCTGATTTGAGTGGGTGAGGTATGGCCATGTGAGAAGTTGGATGTTGTCGAGAAAACCGATATACCTAGTCTACCCATCCAGTCAACCAGTCAACCATCCGACTCGGATGACTTTCTTGAGTAGCTATACATGTGCAATTCTGGTCTGCCCACCTATAATTAGAGAATTGGATAGAGAAGTTAATTGCAGTCGCATCTAAGGGTGAACTGCATCTTGATCAGACAAATTCAGCGTTTAAACTTCTGTACGAAACGAATGATAGAGTCGGTCGATCACCAAGGTACAAGGGTTAAACTAAACCACAATGGTGGATTTTTGAGCTAAAGGCTAGAAAGAAGACCTGCAACAAGCTATTCACAAAGCCAAATGTACTGGGGTCACCAATGACTGGGATGCCTACAAGGAGCAAATTAAAATTTATAAGGAGTATCTTAGAAAAGCGCAAAGGCGTTCTTGGCACACCTTCTGTGGAGAAGTGGAAAATGCCTCGGATGTCGTAAGGCTGCGTAAGATATTTCCCAATGCACCCTGTACAGTGGGTTATTTGCAGAATGAGGCAAATAATTGGACAACAAACAGCGAGCAGTCAATAAATGTACTACTCGACACACATATTCCAGGGAAATCAACAACAGAACCCGGGGAACAGCAGGGCCAACTAGAGCGCGAGTGGACTGCTACCGTCACATTAAAAAGGTGAACTCTAGCTTGATTAGACGTATTCAAAGCCTGTTCAACAGGAGACGCATAACAGCAAGTCTTGGGTCCACAACTCTAAAAAGGTTTGTAAGCGGAGGGACCCCCACAAGGAGGAGTACTGCCTCCATTAAGTTAGAACCTAGCGGTGAATAAAATCCTGATAGATCTAGAGCGTTGTGGCTGCAAGGTCGTGGCATATGCGGCAAATTCGAAAATGTCCTCAGAGACATCCTACAAGTCCTACAACATATAATACCCATTGATATTGAAGCGAGAGAAGTTTCAACCAGAGCGCCATTAAAGTTAAATATCTATCAATACCATAACACTACACTGCGAGGATATCACAGTGTAGTATTATGGTAACCGACCGATTGGACAATAACCAACGGTGTACACCTTCGAGAGGAATTTCACACTAAGATATCTGCCGGAGAGGAATGGGTTGGCAGAATACCAGGTAATAGAAGCCATCTCCACTTCTATACGGAAGATTCGAAGCTTGATAACAAGGGTGGCTAGTATACTGTAAATAACTTAGTTTTGATATAGCTCACAGACTACCAGATACATGCAGTCAAGCCGAAATAATGGCAATAAGGGAATTCGTCAAGTGACTGAGTCACATTATTATGACCAACTCTGGCGTCGTCAGTTACTCCGACAGCCTGCTATTAAATCTTTGAAGGCTGCCATTAAATCTTTGAATCAGCCCTCGACTGCCGCAGATATCTACACGATATTGCTGAGTAGTTTAACGTATACCTCATATGGGTACCTTCGCGAAGAATTTACATATATTGGTGTGTCATTGGCCTACAGGCAAGCTTTGGCAAGGTCAAGTTGCAGCTAGTTACCCTCCAGGTAAGTGGCCAAAAATCTTCTCGCAATAGAGAGGAGGTTGTGAATTGCGCCCAATGACTTCTGCCAAAGCCGTGGCGATGAGGAGAAAGTAAACAACGTTGAGTAGCAAACTGTCCCGCATTGAGTAAAAGACGTCTCAATATACTGGGGTTAGCCTTTCTAGGACATCTTAACGATTTTGCCTGTACAGACATTCGTATTATTGATAACTTTGTGTATCAGCTAACAGGTTGGTTCCGATGTGGGACAACTGGACCTATGGTACCACTATGAAACTCAATTGGTCTATGTGACCTAAGGCAAATAATCAAAAACTGCAGATCAACATGATGCCTTATGCTGAATCCAAACCTCACTTACAACTGACAAATGGAAGCCTTTGATTCGGGACAAAAGTTCTGAAGGTGTAAAAGCTGGATTTAGCCCCCACTACAACAGGTGAGGTACCAACATTGGTTACCACCCAGCCGTCTGGAAGTGCGAAGACATCCATGCCAATTGTTGCTGAAGCCTTAGGCTCTAACACAAATGCGGTACCATCCATTGCAGACGACGAATGCAAGTCTTCGAACACTGAGGGGAGCTTAGGGACGCATCTGAAGGTGGTATACTCCTCGATTATACGGACTGGGAGTTTGATAACACCCTTCTTGGGGTGGAGGTTAATCTCTCGGCCACCAATGATGGTAGAGAGAAATCTACGGATTAGCCTCCATCATGCAAAAGCGGCCTCTGCGGCTCTAGTTTCTATTGCTGCGTCTGTCCTCGTGTGGTGTAAACATCGTATTGGTACAGGAAATCTACATGCGAGGACTATAGTTGTGTAGTTCGTGAACGAACTAGTTCAATTGAAGGGGCACTATACTGAACTGAACGAACTAGTTCACACAACTCGTTATTTTCAGCTCAGTAGTTCACTATGTTTTTTTCTTCAACCATATCATTTCGTTCTCTCTTCTCTGCTGTTATGTGTTGTTTCCATTTTTATGTCATCATCAATGTATGATTCTACCTATTCTACCTTAGTATTTCCAACTCTTCCATTCATATTCCAATCAGATTCCTTTAATAGCGGCTTATATGAACTGGTGATCTACTGAACGAAATGATCTGTTTAAGTAAAGTGAGCTGGTGAGCTAAAGAGCTGGTGTGCTAAAGTGAGCTGTTGAACTAAATGAACGAACTAGTTCACTCAATTGAACAGAACTAAAAAGAGCGATCACTTAAAAGAACTATAGTGCCCAAATCTAGCGAGGGGTAAAGGGGTAGTATCAGGACAACCAACTTTAAGTTGTTTCTGGACATTTCTGAAGGTACTCAAAGAACCTGCATTTTGGCCAGTCCAGAGTGGTGGCTGAACAGGTCAATATTCACAAGAACATAGGGACATACCAGTGAGCTGCAAAATAGAGAACTTGCAAGACTAGGAACTACCTTTTATGGAACTCAAATGTGTGGAAATGCCTCTAGCGATCTGCAAGCTCTTCTTGAGAAATAGTGCACATATGGCAACAAATAATAGGTGGTCACTAGTCAAGAACAGCATACATTCCAGGCTGGTGTGACCCTTCCTAAACTCCTGCTGTCGTTATCGATACCGGACGTCTCACATATGGTGTCTGTTCTGACGGTTCGCTGATATATTGGACGACAGCAGAGATATTGAAGGTCTTGCGAAATTACTTCTGCTGCGTAGAAGAGTACGAGAAGTCAATAGAACACCTTCGGTGTATGTACCTAGCTCTCTCTCTCTCTCTAGAAGGCGGCAGGATACCCTAGGCTCTCATCTTTGGGGTGTCAGCAATCTGATATTAAAATCTGCACACTTTTGAAAGCAATCAAATTGTTTCAATGGGAGTGGCTAGGAACAACATATTGTCAAGAACAGTTGGTGTTATAGCAAACTTTTCTGCTATCTGCTACTAACATCCTTTTCTTGAGTGTCAAATGCATGATTTGTTTGGCACAATACAGTGAATGGAAAGAACAACATTCATTGGTTCCATTTTTTTGGGTTTGTCGACGAATATCCTTTCAGTTTCACTGTTTACACTTTTACTATTTAATGAGTCGCAATGGCGGTGGTGGGGCAATGCTGATGATGGTGATGGCAATGCTGATTGTGGTGATGATTTGATGATTTGTTGTTTCTCCTGGAATCCTACTTCAGATGATGAGTACCCAAACTAGAACATGACCAGCAAAAAACAACATCATCAGCGTCATCATCCGCCAGTGGTCGTTCTCATAAATCTCGATGCATCGAAATGAAATGGAAACTTCGAATCTAGGCAAAGGACATCGACCGTTTTTCGCTTCATTTTGTTTTGATGTGGACTTAAACAGGAGGAGGACAAGACAACAGCAACAACAACGAACAGTTGTGGAAAATTGAAGGATTATGTGTTTACGTTGTTGTGACAACAGTCTTTCGCTTTTTTGTCAATGCATTTCCTAACAGCGCAATATGAGGAGTGAAAGGAAAATCTACTAATTCCACTTAAACTTTTGAAATCCTTCAAAAATATCGTTGATATCACAAAAACTTAATGAATTTAGGACTTCCTCTCATTCACAATTCCAATATAGACCGTATATTTAGAGATAAAAAATTAGAAAAAACGAAGTACATTTGGAAATTAATGAAAACCTGGTAGAACCTAGAAATATGAGTGTAACAGACTGTGTTATAAAATTTGTAAATATTGAAGATTCCTTTAAAGTTCAGCCATGAGAGGCTGCCAGCGAAATTGTAACCGAATTTAAAATTGTGTTGAGCTATAAAAAGCTTCAAACCTCTTAAGTCGACAGAACCAGACAAAGTCTCGCATGCAGTGATTGATACACTGGTTAAGGAAGCTCATCCCAAAGGCGGAAAAGCTGTCACATAGAGGAGCTAACGATATCCGACCGATTAGTCTATCGCCATTTCTCCTTAAAACCCTGAAGATATTAATATATAGTTATCTTAGAACTAAAATTTATCATTGGCTACTGTCCAACCAACAGCATACCTACAGCAAGGGCAAGTCCATCGAAACCGCCCTGCATGATCTAGTCAGCGTTATTAAAGGATATACATGATAGCATTCATTGATATAGAGGAGCCTTAAGTTACATAAATCCAGCCGCTATAATTACGACTTTATAAACCCTGGAGGTTGATAGCAGCATACGTAGGTTCCTTCATAATATTCTGATTATGATACGCAATTCAGATAGCTTAGGTTCAACTGACCTCCATAGATTTCTCAGCAGGTGAACTCCCAATGGTGGTTTTCTGTCTACTCTACTATGGAATCTCACCATGAACAATATTCTGTCTTTTCTGGAGATGATGTGTGTTAAAGCTATTGCTTATTCAGATTACATGACTATAACAGTTATAATGAAATTTCCGAATATTCTGCTATATGCATCACTGGTACGCTGAGAACGGCACCAACTGAGGCGCTAAATGCTACATAACATTTAATGCCGCCAGTACTAATAGCAGACTTAGGAAATTCCCTTTCCGGTCAGGCTGCGGACATATTTTCATTCTACCCACAATGCCTGGACTTCCAAGCATTGATGATTGCTTTTTTACTGAACCAATTTTTGACAAAAAGTACCTCACTCTTATAACTGTTGGATTCGAATGAAAAGGTTGTTTCCCACGCCACAGGATTTTCTTGAACTTCTATACAGATGATTCCATATTCAACAACCAAGTGAGCTTTGGCGTGTCTTCTAAGCAACTAAAGCTATATATTGCAAAAAGTCAGTCATTCTTCAATGCAGTGTCTACCAGGCAGAAATTTTAGCTATTACAGTTCGGTGCTATCCAGGAAACAAGTTCGGTGCGTTCCAGGAAACAAAGTGGAGCGACACATGCAGCTTGTACAGTTGCCAGGGTTACAATGTGCTACGTAAGGATCGCACCAGAAGTGCAGTACACCACTATCTAGCCTGAGCTAGACTCTAGAGAATGTATGAGTGTAGCAGTTGAGTCCGGGACTGCCGAGATAGAGCTGTACAATATACTATATATACCGCCGATCGGTAGCTGTTCTCCGCGTTATTTGCCGGACATCAGTCCGTTACTCCAAGGCAATAACCGCGTGGTCTTAGGGGACTTTAATGCCAATCACGAGCTTTGACATTCTGTCCTAGCTAATTGCTTGCTAATGGATAAGAACCCTTCCCCATAATCCGCTCCATTGATAGACCAGACGATTTCATCGTCTCTGAACGCCGTACTTTCCTGAAAGCTGACTGGAACGGCTACAGAGAATTCAGCAACCACAGCTTCCTCTACGAAATTCGGGTAGCTAAGAAGAAATTCCGAGGCATCATAAACGCAGCAGCCGCTTGCTTTATCCCTGCTTATCGAATACCCAAGATACTACATAATTTCCCAGCAGATGCAGCGGGACTAGCAGACGAACCTGCTGATCCTAGAATTAGGGAACTGAATCTAGAAATCAATAGGAAAGTCGACGAATATAAGCGGAATAAATGGCTATGGCTGAATCATCTGAAGGAATGCAACTTATGTTCCGATATCGATAAATTGAGGGCAGCGGTTAAGTCACTCTCGAATTCTGACAAGAGAGACGAGTGGACGGCAGTCACATTTGGTGCTTCCACTGTGACTAACCCGAAGAGGAGCTCGTGGCATATTAACCGGTAATTTATAGATCCCCCGAGAGTAAGAGGGCGAAAAGGGGAGTCATGTACCGTATTCATGCTCTCCGAGCCCAAGAAATAACACCACAGTTTACAGTTGGAGAAATTGTGGCGCCTCAATTTGTATTGGGCAAGGATTGATGGCAACACCTCGAACACCTGTCCCGATTGTAACGAATGCTCAACTGCCCTGGAACTCAACTTGTTCCTGGCTTAGGTTTATGTTAGGTTGGCAGCCGTATTTATTTTGTACAACCTCACATAGACCTGTTTAGGTCCCTAGTGTTATCACGGGCTGAAATGCCCCTCATCGAAACCAACCTGTTTGATATACAAATTTATCGATAGTACGAATATCGGTACTGGAAAGATCTGTTAGGCTGCCTAGAAAGGCCGACCCTAGTATGTCCAGTCGTCGTTTACTCAGAGCGGGGCAGTCGCATAGCAAGTGCTCAATGCTCTCCACTTCTTCCTCATCTCCACAACTTCTGCAGAAGTCATTGGAGTTAATACCCAATCATTTGGCGTGTTCGCCGATCTTATTGCCGCTTTGGTTGCAACTTTTCTCGCCACAATATTAATCGGCAGTATATGGAGCAGACTATGAAACCGACGCGGCGCAAATCGGCGGCACGCTGTAGCCGGCCTTTTTTTCCGCCGACGCCGCCGCCGATTTTAACGGCTCACATCGACTGAAGCTCAGCCGCCGAACTTTATTTAGTGAGTCAAAAAGATTTATTTTATGCAACCATGAAAATGAAGAAAGTGACTCCTAAGATGATTCAGAATTTTGAATGAGGTTAATTTTTGCGTAAAAATTTAAAACAGTTTCTAAATGGATCTCGCTATCATTTATTTAAAAAAAAATCCAAAAAATGTAATCGATTTGAAATAGAAAAATGCGTTTTTGGTTTTTACGGAAATTACAATTGCTCTTGAGCGGCCGAACCAATTTTTTGCAAAGTCTGGTTATACACAATACATTTTCTACATTACATCAAATCTTCCATAACTTTCCTTAAATTTTTGTGTTCATTTTAAGTTTTTTGATCAAAATGTAAATATCTTAAAGCGCCATCTTTGCCTCAGAATGACATTCGTGCGCCATCGTTTGATGGAACTTTATCGGCTCAGCCGATTGTTGAAATTTGATCGGCTCAGCCGCCGCCGCCGATAATTCTGGTCGGCTTCATTGCCTGATATGGAGTAGGGCTTGTAGAGACTCGGTCGCTGTAGTCCTTAAGGCTCCGTAGAATGTCTCGGAGGACGTTTTCGAATTTCGAATTGCCACTCACCGCGATTGCCACGTCGTCCGCATATGCCACGACCTTGCAGCCACAACGTTCTAGATCTAGCAGGATTTCATTCACCGCTAGGTTCCAAATTAGTGGAGACAGTACTCCTCCTTGTGGGGTCCCTCTGTTTACAAACCTTGTAAGAGTTGTGGACCCATGACATGCTGTTATGCGTCTTCTGTTAAGCAGACTTTGAATTAGTCTAATCAAACTAGAGTTAAATTTTTGATGTGACAGTGCCGCAATTACTGCATCTGAGTGAATGTTGTTAAAAGCCCCTTTTATGTCAAGAAATGCCACCATGGTGAATTCCTTGTGATGACGAAAGTTCTCACGGCGTTTTCGTCCACACTAATGTTTATATATAAAGTGTATTTTGTTGTTTTTGAATATTTTCTTTGTTAATTTTACCATTAGTTTTATATTGTTTTAATTTTGGTAATTATAAGTACAAATGAATTATTATTCTGAGTTAAGAACATATGTAATAAGTACAGCTTGTATAAACTATATTAGTACATAAGTGCATTCTCGCCAAAACACCGAACCACGTGGAAGCTCTAAGTGGTAAACAAAGTACCGTTGGAAACAAGTGCAGTCTATACAAAACATCACACCACGTGGATACCATGAGTAGTAAACAAGGTCCCGTTAGGATGCGACGTCACCCCAGCCTACGTGTAGACCGCGGCGACGCGGTAGAGTATATAAAAGGGAGCACAGGCAGAAACTCGGGCAGTTGGTAAGTAGCAGGCAACAAGTAAGTATCGGGCCCCAGGATTACGAAAATTACAACGGACACAGCGGATAACAAATCGTACGCGAGTGGATCAATCAAATCTCCAATAGTGAACAACAATACGTGCGCGAATAAAACTGGCAGGTCGCCATGATCTCCAACAGTGAACTACAGTACGTGCACGAATAAAACTTGGGAGGTCGACGTGATCACCCATATCCTGAGCAAACCGTGAGTGAGTAATATTGGATGGTCGCCGTGATCACCAATATCTAGAGCAAACCGTGTGTGTATAAACTTGGGAGGTCGGCGTGATCACCAATATCCAGAGCAACCGTGTGTGTATAAACTTAAGAGGTCGACGTGATCACCCAGATCCGGAGCAAACCGTGAGTGAGTAATATTGGACGGTCGGTGTGATCACCAATATCCAGAGCAAACCGTGAGTGAGTAATATTGGGAGGTCGACGTGATCACCCATATCCGGAGCAAACCGTGAGTGAATAATATTGGATGATCGGCGTGATCACCAATATCCAGAGTAAACAGTGTGTGTGTAAACTTGGGAGGTCGGCGTGATCTCCAATAGTAAAAGAGTGAATCAAACGCGAGTGAAACCGGAGAATACTTGAGGTTCCCGTAGCTAGATATTTTGTAGTCGCGAGACTTGGAGTGTCGGTGGACATCCAAGTCACCCCATAGGATAACCTACCACGAGAGCGGATACCCGATACACCAGCTTCACCATCAACCGAGAACCAGCAGTAACCACAGAGACCCGGCGGACCCCGCATAATACCCCTTTTGAACCATAGAACGAGGAATAGCATAAGCAGTAAATTAAGTAACATAAGCTTTAGGATATAATATTTCAATAAATATACCGGATCTGGAATTATTTGTACAGAAAATCTACCGTCTTATTACTCTCTGTCGCTGTAAATATAAATTTCTGTGACGAACCCACCCCCGCGAGCATATCCCAGCAACCGGAGGAAACTCGTCGTTACATCCTTGAAATGCAGGGACGATTCGATAGTGCTCACAAGTTCGTGCAGGGCTGATTCTGTAGACTTCCCCTTATTGTAAGCATGTTGGTTCACCGACAGGAGTTTTGTATCCAGGGTTTCCCTAATGAAATAATCTAAAAGTCTTTCCAGACCTTTCAATAGGAATGAGGATAGGCTAATTGGTCTGAAGTCTTTTGGACTAGTGTGTGATATCTTCCCCGCTTTAGGTATGAATACCACTTTGGTATTCCTCCATCGGTTCGGGATGTATGAAAGCCTGATACAGCCAACATAAATTTTCTCCAGCCAGGGGATAATGTACTTCAAAATTTTCTGCATTTCTACTGGAGTGATGCCGTCGAGTCCAGGTGACTTGAAGGGCTCAAAGCTGCTAATAGCCCAGCTTATTCTGGATCTCTCAGTCAACAAGCTAGCAACGCTCGCAGTCCACTCGCATTCTTGTTGGTCTTGCTGATCTTCGGGTTCTGCGGGTGAGTTCCCCGGGAAATGTGTGTCGAGCAGTATATTCAGCTATTGCTCGCTGTTTTTTGTCCAGTTATTTGCCTCATTCTGCAAGTAACCCACTGTACAGGGTGAAGCTGATAGTATTTTCCTCAGCCTTGCGGCGTCGAAGACCTTTTCCACTTCGCCACAGAAGGTACACCAAGTGCGTGTTTGCGCCTTTCTAAGCTCCTTCTTATAGATCTTGAGTTGCTCTTTATAGACATCCTAAACATAAGCGACCCCAGTAGATTTAGCCTTGTTGAATAGCTTATTGCAGGTCTTTTTCATAGCCGTTAGCTCAGGAGTCCACCATTGGGGTTTAGTTTTACCCTTGTACCTTGTTTTTGGACAGGCTTCATCAAGGGAACTATTGAATGATGTGGTGATATGCTCGACCAGATTATCCAGACCGGCTTTGTCATTCGGTTCGAACAGAAGTTTGTAGTTGAGGACTTTCTTGAAATTCTTCTCATACAGCTGCAACTTTGTCTTTCTCACATTTCTGTGGACGGCAGGTTCAGGCGCTTTTTCAGCGAGTTTGAACTCAATATAATGGTGATCTGAGAATGAGTGGTCGTCCAGTACATTCCACCCAATAATATTGTCTGACAGCCGCTCAGTAGCAAACGTTACGTCTAGTACTTCTTGTCTGTCTTTAATTGTCGGTTTATTACCTATGTTACAAATACTAAGGTTGGTAGTTAGAATAAAGTCAAGAAGCGAATCACCCCTATTGTTTATATCCGTACTTCCCCAGATAGATGAGCGTTCGTGTCTGCGCCAATAATCAGCTCAACCTCGTCAGACTTTGCTTCTTCTACTACTTCCCTGAATAGAGCAGTCGGTACTACAGCTTCATAAGGCAAGTAACTGGAGACCACCCAATATATGCGATTACCGATCTCCAGACTAACAGATGTTTGGTCTTTACCACTTAAATTAGCCCGGAGAAAGATACTTAGATCTTTCCTGGCCAAAATGCAGGTTCTTGGAGTGCCTTCACAGTTGGCCACAAGCAGTTTAAAGTTGGGTGTCCTTATACCGCACATCCTTCCTCCCACTGCGTAGGGATCCTGTATCAGGACGATGTATACTGCACCTGTAGACAGGCGCAGCAATAGTTCCTGGCATTCTTTCAACCCATCCAGTAGAATCAGCCATCTTCCTTGGCCTGGAAACCAAACAACTCCAAATTGACAATACAACACATACATGTACTGTTACAAAAACAACCACTTGGGTCCTTTTTGAAAGCCAGCCGTTTACCTGGAGAGCCTTTTAATAGGCTGTTGCTGTATGGAAGTTGATGCAGTGTCCCATTCTTCAGAAGTACTCCGTTCCCACTTTAGGGATTCGCTCTACTTGTTGGTCAGAGATACAGTTCGACTTTCTCAAGGAGCTTGAGAACTACACGCCGATATTTAAAATTTGAAGAACAGGTATGCTTGCCACAGAAAACCGAAGTGTTGGTCGCTTAGAAGAGGTCGTTGGATCACTAGGCTTGTTCTCAGGTCTAGGTTCAGATGCTCGTTTCCGTTGTAGTTCTACCGCTATCAGTAGGTATTCGTAGTCTTGTCAGTTAGTTCCAGTTGCTTTTCTGTTGCTTACTTTTACCTCGACATTATTATCGATTCCAAAATATGTAAATTATTAAAATTTACTCTGTTTTTCTTAGTTTTCTGAACGGTCCTCGTATTAGCTGCATATACCCGTAACCTGGTGGTATTCTAGAGTTGCTGACCAACCCCATTAGATGCTTCAACAAAAAGTAGTATTACTGAATAAACAAAAAATATACTTAGTTTAGTTCTTCCTTTTCATTAACGAAAGTACAAGTGATATTTTTTATTTGTTTTAATCTCTTTCATTAATTCAGATATAAACGGATTTCTTTAATTCATAGCCTTTGACAAAAGTGTTGCAATTAAATACTAATTTTTCTATTAAAAAGATAAATACTTTTAGGAAAACCTAAACTGCCATAATATCCATCCATGGAACATTCATTCTGAAATTCGAACTAATACTCGTATACACAGAATGACTGAAAGTATTGATTTCTTCTAGACCATTTTCAAATTCAAATTGATTTATTTCAAATGAAAAATAATTCATATGAGATTATTGTTTGCTGTCCTTGAACAGGATGGACTCTTGCCATTGATATGCAAATGAATAAAAGGAAAATCGATAAATGGCAAAATACAACATAAACATAGTAAGCGTATTATTTTAACAAAATGATGACATACACATAATCAATTTTGTTGATTTGATATTTGAATTTCTTTGTAGAATGAAACGTTATTAGATTGCAAAAAGGACCCGCATTTTTGAACGAAAAAATGCAACTGTCGAATTCAAACGAAAAAAAACAATCATTTGCATTTCTTTGTAAAATAACAATAAAAACAAATTGCAAATTACACTTTTATGCAATTATTTTCAAGTGCCCTTGAGGCTTTCTCGTACGTGTAAACTGGAAATATACATGCAAATGTTCTCTACTGCTCCATTAATTATTCTAAAATTTTCTTAAAGAAGCATATAAGCAGGACACGTGTCTCAAATGTAAAAAATGTGAACAAATTATAAAGGATATGCATACACAGATCCTTGCATCTGTTCGCCCTTATGAATGCACCTGACTAAGTTCATTTCTCCCTTTATCTGTAGCCCAAGAGCAGTCATGCATGCACACTGTGGGAAAGTTGTGCGTATTGCGTAGTGGTTGGGGGTGGTTATGTTTGGGATTCCTAGTTAGGATAAGCTTCAAATTTCTTACATTTTTCAAAAACAAACTCATGGATCAACTCACTAAAGGCTCTATAAATAAAAGAATCATATGTGGAAAAATAAAACTAATAAGAACATTTTCGTCGGGTAGGGTTTAGGTTGGAGTGGCAGCCAGCTTACATAGCTCAATGTAGGTCCCTATTGATAACACGGGCACAATTGCCCCTCATCGAAACCATCCTGTTTGATAAACAAAGTTATCAATAGTACGAATATTGGTGCCGGAAAGATCTGCCAAACTTCCCAGAAAGGCAGACCTCAGACGTCTTTTACTTAATGAGGTACAGTAGCAATGCTGGTGCTAGAAGTTTTTCACTTCTTCCTCATCACCTCAGCTCCGTTAGAAGTCATTGGACTCAATACCTAATTTTCTGACATGTTCGCCGATCAGGCAGAACTGACACGAACGTAACATTTTAACATTCTCATTTCGTATCTTGGCCAAATTTGTCTAGCTAATCTTCAGTTGCTTATTTCTGTCCATCTTTCATTGGACTGCCTGTGGGCAGTGTCGCAGCAATATATGTAAATTCTTGAGAATTTGTAATGTTATCCCTTTCCTAGCAACTTTATCGGCTTTGCAGTTCCCCGGGATATCCCTATGCCCAGGTAGCTATGTAAGAGATCTGCGGCAGTCGAGGGCTGTTTATGAATTTAGGGAGGTGGCCTCCAGGCAATTGATGGCAAGTAGATGACAACGCCCACGTTGCGACTTAGCCACTTGGCGACTTCCCGTATTGCCATTACTTCGACTTAATAGACACTACCGGTATCTGGTAGTCTATGAGCTACTGGTATATCAAGACTGAGTTCGTCTGTGTCTGTGTAGAAGTGGATATTTTCTAGTTCCTGATGTTCTGCCAACACATTCCCCTCTGGATTTTTTAACTGTCCGATTTTTCGTGAAATTCCCCATATAGATTGACAGTGTAGCATCTTTATTAATGTAGAGGAAGTTGACCCCTATCTGCCACAAGAAGGCTGTGGTAGCATTACCACCAATGCGGTTATCTGAGGTAAAGGTGGCGCTGCATTTGACTGAAAGCAGTTGTCACTTCATGTAGGAGATCAAAGCTGTACCATCGACCTACATAACCCTATTGTATACCCATTTAAGTAAAATATGTTATCTATTTAATTTATATACGAAATTTTATTGTAAATACATAATACGAGACCTTATAATACTGGTAAATATTTGTTTTACAAATATTAGCATATATTTATAAAACTTTGCTTAATAAAGCCAGGGTTTGACCCTATCATTGAAATAACTTTCAGTACTGCTGCCTGATGATGATGACGATGAAGTAGCTAAGGCTGAAGAGGTTCCGGCCAAAGAAGAGCCAGCCGACGCAGAGGATTCAATTTGAGTATTGCCATAGATATTCGGGTCATGATGTTGTCCGAATTTAGATCCATAACGATGGTGATAACTTTCCTGTTGCATTGTGTTCTGAGTGGGTCCAAAACCACCATTATGACCATGATGGCCATACTTTAAGCCTGCCCCTTTAATATTTGTATTAACGAATCCTCCCTCACCACCATGATGAGCACCATACAAATGTTGCCCATAATTGGAGAGAGTACCATAATCGCCACGCCTGTGACCTCCTCTATGTTCGGAAGGTTGGAATCCATACATCTGTTGTTGTTGATTGTAGTCTTGAGCATAGCTGGACAGAGGGGATTCTTGCTGTTCGACTTCTTGATAATTGTGAATATTTACAATTGGTGAGTTGTCATAGTTTGCATTTCTGCGGCCCACAATATGATCGTAGAATTTCGGGAGCAAGGAGGCATCACGAATGTTGTGGAAAATCAAGCCGGCACAGGATTTGCCGATTAGAATTGAAGAGACCAATATTAATAGTAGCTGAAATCATACAAAAGTAAATTATACGATTATGTAAATGTATATTTAATCATATTTTCAGTACTTTCTTAACTTACCACTCTCATTTTTTGTTTAATGAATGTGAGTCCTTTGAGTTTACTTTGAACACTGATGTGAAGACGTAAATAACGCGGAAGTTATATATAGCAGCAGCAATGACAGGTAACAAAAATGTAATTTTCAAAGGATAATAGAGATTGTTTCAAAGACAGATGTTTTACTTAAAACATGTTTATATTCAAAGTATTCTTAAATTGTACAGTAATTTGTGTGCGTCCTTAAAAACGATCATAAAACAGGTAAAATATAGATACTAATAAAATTGCAAATGTATTTTAAAGTAGAGAGGCCGCCTTTGTTAATATCCAGCAAATCTGTTTACGAGTATACAGATTTACCGATTTTAGGAAAGCCTTATAGACTTGACGAAGACAAGAATACTGATAAAAATCTAGAGAAAAAATAACAGGTAAAAACTGTGTTAAATTCGACAAGACCGTATATTTTATATCCTCCAGTCGCATTCAACAGTATAATACTCGTAATCAAAATTGTTGATTATTTAAATACAATAACTCTCCAAAGAAATAAGAGCCTAAAGTTGCATGCCATCCTCTGGAGGGAGCGGGACACAAACGCAGAATGTGTTCTATTGATCCCTCTTCATCTCCATAGCTTCTGAAAAAGTCATTTCGCAAGACATTCAATATCCCTGCGTGTCGTCCAATAACGTAGTGACCCGTCATAACATACATGATATATAAGACATCCCGTTTCGATAACGGCATAAGGCCGTTTGAGTTTAGGCTAGGCTATGTCAGCTTTGCATGTATACAGTTCCTGACTAGTAACAACCTGTGATGCCATAAAAGCACTATCTCTAACGAAGAGCTGGTATGTTGCTAGAGGCATGGTAGTTCCTAGTCCCACAAACTCATCTACACTACACCTCATTGAAATGTTTCTGCACCCGGAAACCATATTTGCTCAGCGATTTCGTTAACAAATCTGCGGAAGTTGAGGACTTGAATTTAAGATGAGAGTTTCCAGGGATATTATGCAGTCTTACTATTAGAGAAAATATTGATACAGAACATTAATTCTCAGAGATTCTGTCACCTCAATAAAGGTCAACTCAAAGTTCCAGTAATGCACATTCCTTAGACCTAACTCCGTATATTAAAGTCCAGAAAAAAAATAAGGTAGTCAATCCAAGCGAAGTATAACTTGGATATGTTCTGCGGCAATGGTTTAATGGAATTCATACTGAAGAAGTTGAACTTCCCTCTTGGTGAGTGGTCGAGGCCTATCTAATACCTCTGCCATTATATGGGTCATAGCACCCGGTTGAATAAGTTCAACTCCACACCGAGTTCAAGCGACTCTTCCCGCTTGGGTTGGGTTTAAACCACAGTCACCAAAAAGCTCCCAACAGGGGCGACATCCAACAGCCAGGATGGAAACAAGTGCCAGGGGCTCCAGGCTCCCGTGGTACCAGAAAAAGACACTGGTCAGACTTCGTAGATGTAAGTGCTTCCAGTTACACACCATGCGGTGCCGGGACTGGTAACCCTATCAGTTTGTAAAAAACTGCGGCCGTGGAAGTGTTAGTGTAAACACGCAGGTGGAACGGTCTAGACACACACTGCGTAGGTGTGTGTCCCCCACCGTGAGGAGTCGAGTTCAATCCCAACCTCTACCGTTCGGAGTCGGTGAACGGCAACCAATCTTAAGGCTTCGCCAGGCCGGCTCTACGCAGCACCGGGACTGGTGACCCAAGACAGCCACATATATAACACACGAAAACATCACATATTTACCTGATCATCAGTGTTCGCCGAACTACGCCAATGTTTCAGGGGATGAAACCATGCCCTAAAATTGCCACTCACGACCATCGAAGTAGATACCCATTCTGAGGTCTCTAAACTCTGCATACAATCCACAGTAGCAGAGCACATGCACAACGTCCTCACTCGGAACGCCACAATAGCAAGAAGGAGCTGGGCTTAAAGCTCGCTTATAAAAAAATTCATTTAACGAACCGTGCCCTGTTAGTAGGAAACCTAATTCCATACTAAAAACAAAATACTCATTCATCTACACAAACAACACATCCGACAGGAAGCGATAAGTGACCCTGCCACTAAGGGAAGAGTCCCAACTCTGTCATATTCATACTCTCTATGTTCGGTACTACCCATTCATCTTGAGGTAGAATCATACCTTTCCTGATTCGGAACAAACCCTTCCTTAAGACTTCAAGGTCTAACGGGGTTACCCCCATCAGAATCTGAAGTACATCTGTGGAGACAGTGCGGCAAACCTTACTGCATGCTAGCAAAATCACTCTCTGGCAAGATAATATTTTCCTCTTTCCCACAACTCATCTTACTATGTCACACCATACTGATGACCCATAGGTTGCACAGGCTAAGAAAAGCCCCTTGTACAATCGTCGGACTGCCTTCCTACTCAATCCCCAGTCACACCTTTTTACCCTTTGAACTTGACCAGTAACTGTAATCAATTTATCACGTAATTATTCGATATGCGGTAGGAAATTCATCCTTTCACTCAACATAACTCCCAGGTACTTTAGTAACGTATGAATGCTCACAAATTTTAATAATAGGATGCCTATTAGAGGAAAAACGACCCTTTAACAACATTAAACTTGTCTTCTGAAGGTTAAAATGAACGCCTACACTGTCTCCCCAACTCTTAACTATCCGCATCGTTTCAGCACCTTCACTCTCAAGCCGCAATCTGGAATCCGCCTCAACTAACAGGTCATCTGCAAAAGCACAGAAGTTGCAATATTGATCTAGTTGGAATAGTAAAGGGTCCATCATAAGATTCCAGAGTATTGGTCCTCCTATCGAACCCTGGGGACACCCTCTCTCTACTTGTACATTAACCGAGTCGGTTACTAAAGTAACTTTGCCACAACGCAAGCTCTTCACATCTTATTTCTCTTAACCTTTCCAGGATACTAGACCATTCGAGAATACTTCCGAAACTATGTGGACAAACTATCCGATCACCCAAATATCCTGGCCAGACAAATTCTAAACAATAAAAGAAACACTCGCCTTAGAAGAAGAAATACACTGAACTTATTATAACATATGTACAGGGTGGGCATAAAGAAACCAAGGAGTGTAAAAGTTTAATAACTTTTTCGTTTATTATTTTTTTTTTATTTTTTCTTTCAGATTATATAGACAACACTTGGAGAATTTATAATGGAGAGGTTCACAATTGAACAGAGAACCTGAACAATAGAATTTTATTATTTAAACCAGAGATCAATTATTTTAACGCAAAGAGCATATCGTCGACATTTTGATTGAGATTGAGATTTGACAGCACCCGACTATTTTCTTTGGGGTTATTTGAAGGAGCGAGTGTATGTGAGCAAGCCAGAGACAATCCTTGAACTCAAGGCAAACATTGTTGCAGAAATTCGAACGCTACAGCCACAAGTTTTGAAAGGTGTTATGCAAAATGCTCTAAAAAGAGCCCATCAGTGCGAAGCTGAAAACGGTGGTCATTTAAGAGACATTATTTTTCATACTTAGTGTAAAAAAATTTGCCTTTTGTGTTTTATATAATCTGGAAGAAAAAATAAAAAAAAAATTAATAAACGAAAAAGTTATTAAACTTTTACACCCCTTGGTTTCTTTAGGCCCACCCTTCCTTAGGCCCACCCTGTATATACTTATACATTAAGGATTATTTTGTAGTAGAAATTTGATAAATTCGTATGAATTCCATTGAAATCCATTTTTGTCTAAACTTTTCAAATTCTCAAAGGGTTTATTGCACTGGCAACAACCCCCAGATTAATGTATTTAGATTAAGATTTAAATTTTAAAAATTATTGTTATTTTCATTCTATAAGTATAATGAAAGATCCAATAAACAAATGTATTGAATTAAAACAAGTAAACGCGTTAAGTTCGGCCATGCCGAATCTTATTTACCCTCCACCATGGATAGCAGACCTCACAAAATAACTCAAACTTAAAGAAAATAACACCGAAAAACAAAAAAAATATAGTAGATGAGAACAGTAGGAAACATATAGTATGTAGATGGGCACAGTAGGAATCACATCAAGTTAGATGCTATATATGGGGGCTATATCAAAACATTGACCGATATGGCCCATTTGCAATCCCAAACAACCTGCAACTATAAGAAATATTTATACCAAATTTGATCAACCTAGCTCTATTATTGCGGACTGTAGCGTGATTACCACAGACGGACGGACGGACAGACGGACATGGCTAAATCGTCTTAGAATTTTACGACGATTAAGAAAATATATACTTTATGGGGTCTCAGATCAATATTTAGAGGTGTTACAAACGGAGTGACAAAATCCTATGGTGGAGGGTATAAAAAAAGAATGACTGCAACTATTATCAGTTCGTCGCTGCTGGCAATAACATCATGGCAGACTATGCATGCTCTTGCATCTGATCACATACTAATCGTGATCACAGTGGATAAGGCTAGCGACTTCGTGGAGCCGTATAAATGCACATTCATAAATTATAACAAAGCCAACTGACAGGGCTTTATGAACGCTATTTACGAGGCCATCAGACAAGTGTGGCCCGCTCATGTGCCAGATAGGGCGAAAAACATCTAAGACAAGTTATTCTCAGAGCGGTTAGCGTTTTATCCGATCTGGGAGAATTCCGCATTGTAGACCACAATTTCCTCGGAAGCAGACCAACGCGATCGACTGCGTCTAGGCAGCCCAAATAATCGAAGAATCCCAACCCTGATGGCTGAGATCACAAACATTATCAACCAAATGGACTGCGAAGCTCGTTCGCGAAAGTTATGGGCCACAAAAACGAACCTACCGGGGTATGAATAGCACTCTGGGATATATAACGGTGGAATTCAAAGGTACCCCAAAAACGTGCAATTAAATTCTGCCAGCAAATCTTTGCTCACCCCACCAGTTAGAATAGGTCCAAGAGAGTCATAATTCGGAGAGCCAGGTAAACCAACAACAACCAGGCACCCCTCCACTACAAACGTGAACAAGTGGAAGCCGTTATCTACAAGGCTAAACCATCCGAGGCCCTGGAACTAATGGCATCTCAATGGTCATGGCCAACCAATAATGACGCTCTCGATCAACTCGTCAACCATAAAAGAAATATGGAAATCAACGTGAGTAATTTCATTGTCAAAATTTGATAAACCGGCAAATAGAGGTGAGTCATACCGGCCGATCTGCCCCTGTCACCACTAGCCAAGGTTTTGCAATCGCTGCTGCTTCCTACCATGACCGAACACATTCAACTGGCCACTCACGAACATGGCTTTAAAAAGGCGCATTGTACCACAACGGAACCCAATCCTCCAATCTTCTCGAACATCGCAGCTCGCATCTTCGTCGCAGCAGACTTGTCTAAAGCCTTTGACACGGCTAGACGATGTCATTAATTCCACATTGCCATAGGTGGCGTAGTAACTATATCAACGGCAGACAGATATATGTAGTATTCAAAGGTAAGAGATGGAAAACCCGCAAGATAAAGATGGGCGTCCCGCAAGATGGAGTGTTTTCTCCTCTATTGATTAATTTCTATCCTGCAAAGCTTCCTGCACCTCCTGACGTAATGAAGAATGGTCTCCTACGCTAACGATTGCACAGTCGTGGCAACGGGCGTAGATGTAGAAGAGATTCTCCTACTAACTGCCAATCATCTCCTCCTTTATGCTGGAAAGAAATCTACTGATCTTGCAGTCAAAATCCACCGTCTATACAACTATTCACTTCCCATCCCTCATTCATAACCACCTATACGACAGATCAACAACCTCTGATTCCACTTTTCAGGGAAAAGCACAAGGTCGCAGAAGATCTGTTACAATAACCAAATGGCCTGCCTATTGCTTGTTAAAATTCATCCATCGCTACTATGGCTATATTTGCCCTATCGAGGTTGTTAAGCTTCAAATTCAGCTTCTAGTCTACCAAAAAAAACAAGATATTTTGCATAGTCTGTAAAATACTTTCTGCAAAAATGTGGGTATATTTATATTTCCTACTGAAGAGTCCCAACCAGTTTTTTTTTGGCTTTATGCCGAATGCATTCTTCTCCGCCGATTTCGCAGTAAATACAATTATAAAATATTCAGTGGTCTTATTATTTTATTTCAAATCAGACGCCTTAAATATATTTGTTTTACAAATATCCATAAGTTACTTCAATAACGCAAGGGTTTGACCCTGGTGTTGCTGCTGCTGCTCGAGGATGATGATGCTGATGCTGAGGAAGCAGATGACACGGCCGCGGAAGAAGAACTGGCAGATGATGAAGAACCTGCGCCATGTGACGATGTCGCCGACGATGAAGAGGATATTGAGGTGGCACCAATTTTTGTATTGCCAAAAATATTGGGATCATGATGTTGACCAAATTTAGCACCTTCACGATGATGATAACTTTCCTGTTTCATGGAATGGTGGTTGCCATAACCACCCATAGCTCCAACAGGACCGTCATACTTCAAGCTTCCAGCTTTAATGTTTGAGTTCATGTATTGGCCACCGTCATTAATACCATACACATTTGGCCCATAATTGGATAGAGAGCCATAATCACCGCGTTTGTGCCAACCTACGGAAGGTGGCAGATGTCTGCCACCCGTCGATGTTTGCTGATCGACATGTTGATAATTATTAATGTTTATAACAGGTGTATTTTGAGTGATTGGATTTTCTCCATGCAAACCATGACCATACAATTTGGAATGCAAATTATCTCGGATATTGTGTAAAATCAATCCACCTTTACATTGATCCAAAATAATTGCGGAAAATATTAGGAATAGCTGAAAAGGGCATAAATCGATTACAATATTTGATTAAACTCTGTTTAATATTTTTCAAACTTACTACTTTCATTTTTAGGGGGTTAGTTATAGGTTCATTCACTGTTAACTGAACACTGATGAGGAATAGGAGATATAATGGATATTTTATACGCTTAGCAGGTAATGACAATTAGTCGTTTTCAAAAAGTAGAGGATTACTAGTAATAACAGATGTTAACATTTACAGTAAGTCTATTCTCGATCTGCCGGTAAATTCTTGGAAAATATCTTTCTTCTTTTCTTTACTAATTACCTGTATTCTGAGAAAACCAACATTAACAATTTGTACAAACTATTTGATGGATTTATTTTTCGGGAAAATTCATTGTTTCTCAGAGCTATATAATATGCGCATAGGTAAATGAGTAGCTAAGTATTTGACAACAAAAATGAGACAGATGGGAGTTTTTAATCTATGGTATATAAATTATTTAAATATTGAATAAATAAAAAAGAAACAACAAACTAGACCTCGAGCTCAATTACTTAAACTTTTTTACAAAAACTTAATAAAGTGCAATGGTCGAATACCAAAAATAATAACAACTAATAAATTATTTATTTTTTATTTTTACTTTACAAGGATTATAAAAAACTTCTTAATGAGAGGTGAAAATTCCTCCATTTGATGCCAATGCCGACTTGTTCATCATACAATGTCTGCAAAAGGTAACGGTGGACAAATAGTTTTTATATTCCGATTCAAGTGAATTTGAGAAACTCTTTTTCCAGAACGCTACAGTGGAAAATACTTATGTATAGATATACGAGTCCGGCCACAAAATTGGCCGACATGACATGTAGTTTGAAATAAATTACTTTCGTGAAAAGTGGCAACCTTCTAAAACATATGTTTTAAGTTTCAAGGCGCCACGTTGTAAACGATCTCATTGAATGGAATAAAAAATTCTCCGATATGTAATACAATACTCTCATTTGAAAGGTCTCAGTCCAACTAATATTAAAACCGAGCTAGATTCTACTTTGGGGGGAGTCTGCTCCTTCGTTTACAACTAACGGGTGATCCAAGTAGAGATACTTTTTCAATAGCTTTTTTTTTTGACAGATCACGTGTGAGTCGTGTCATGCTGTGATGTTATTTTTCTTAAGTATTGTTTGGAATTTCATCATGGAAAGACTTACGCCTGAACAACGTTTACAAATCGTTCAACTTTATTACGAAAATTCACGTTCTGTGAGGAATGTGTTTCGTGCACTTCGCTCAAGTTATGCTCAACATAATCGGCCTACTGAGCGTACTATTCGCAACACCATCACCCTTCTTGAGACCCAGCATTCATTATTGGATAATATTCGACCGAATAGACCACGTCCAGCACGCAATGAAGAAAATGTAGCGGCCGTAGCTGAGAGTGTACACGAAGACCGTGGAGAGTCGATTCGACGCCGTTCGCAGCAACTCGGACAGGAATTTAAATGGAACAGTACAAAACTGAACGAGCATGAATATGCGAAGCCGAAAATGGCCACCACTCTTGAGACATAATTTTTTCATATTTAAATTAAAAATATTCTCCATTAATATACTGTAGTAGTTAAAATAAAATAACATTTTTGTCCTAAATATAAAGTTATAATGAACTCAAACCCCTTCGGTAATTTTGGGCCAACCTGAAGAATGCACACAAAAATTATTTATAAATCTGACGAAAAAGACGAAAATTTCACGCGCTTAAACATTTGGTTCACCCGAGATGGCCAACATTGAGGCCCTGTAGCTTCGCCCCTGTATATCATAGGGGGCCCAAATTTATATCTTAACTTATCTAGTACTACTTCTACAAGCATCCTAAGTTTTGTACCAATCAGTTGTCTGGTTAAGAATCGACCGTATTATTTCCTATTTTTAATTACTCCCACTGTGCGGCGCCACGTCCCTGTGCCCAATCATAACCAGTTATAGCTACGAACCTTATACACACCAAATGAAGTACTTCTGCAAAAATTTCATCGAAATCCTATCAGCCGTGTGTGAGTCTATCGAGATCCAACGAATACCGTTTCATTTTTGTATAAAGAGTGATTTTTTTAAGAGCTTTCGGATTTGATTTAAAAAAACGCATAACATTTAGAGAAATGTTGACCGCGCCTCGAATGGTTCATACATTGGGCCCATACTCTCTCCAACATATCGGCCGGCATCTCACGTATAAATTCTTCAATATTGGCATCAACCGTTGCGTGCTTGTCCCTATAGACATAAGCCTTAACATAGCTCCACAACAAATAATCTAAATGCGTTAAATCGCACGATCTAGGCAGCCAATTCACCGGCCCAAACCGTGACATAGACAATTATTCACCGAATCGCCTCTCAATTGGGCCATCGTTTCGCATATGGCACCGTCTTTGAAAAAGTACGGTCCAATGATGCCACCGGCCTATAATCCACACCAAACAGTGCATTTTTCGGGATGCATTGGCGGTTCTTGCAATGCTTCTGGCTGCTCTTCCCACCAAATACGGCAATTTTGTTTGTTCACGTATCCATTCAAGCAGAAATGAGCTTCGTCGCTGAAACAATTTTCCGATTAAAAAAATGGATCTTCATCCAAATTTGACAGCGTCCATTTACCAAAAGTTAGTCGTTGTGGTTGTTGTTATAGCAGCTTGGAGACGCTGAGTTGATAATCCGTTAGTCTATTTCTATTACAGACTTCGTTTCGGCATATATCCGATTATCGCGGGAACATTATGTTGTTTTCATCTAGTCAATGTTGTCCGGTTGTACATTTGCATTCGTCTTTTAATTTCAGGGAATGGATGTTATTTGAGTGTTACCGTTTCTATTCTCCATTAGAAGAGCTGCATTTCTCTTAATAGTCGTCATGATGTTATGTCTACTTTTAGCTTCCCTGTTGACTTGGACGATCAGATGTTGTTGTAGTGTGTCTGGTGAGTTATTTTAGATGCAGAAACTCGAATCATGATGAAAATCTTGATGCCCTGACTGGGAATCGAACCCAGCCCCTACGGAATCCAAGTCTAACACACTAAACACTCAGCTACCGAAGGCTCAGCTGTATGTAAAAAAGTTTTACACGGAAATCCTTCAACAAAATTGTCCACGTAGTGGAGTAACAAGGGCCCGGGTAGTACGGATATTAACAATAGGGTTGATTCGCTTCTTGACTTTATTCTAACTACCAACCTAAGTATTTGTAACATAATAAACCGACCTTTTCAATTAAAGACAGACAAGAAGAACTAGACGTAACGTTTGATACTGACCGGCTGTCAGACAAAATTATTGTGTGGCATGTACTGGACGACCACTCATTCTCAGATCACCATTATATTGAGTTCAAACTCGCTGAAAAAGCGCCTCAACCTGCCGTCCACAGAAATTTAAGAAAGACAAAGTGTCACTTGTTGGGAAGAATTTCAAGAAAGTCCTCAACTCCAAACTTCTTTACGAACCGAATGACAAAGCCGGTGTGGATAATCTAGTCGAGCATATTACCACATCATTCAATAGTTCCCTTGAAGAAGACTGCCCAAAAACAAGATACAAGGGTAAAACTAAACCCCAATGGTGGACTTCTGAGCTAACGGCTATGAAAACGATCTGCAACAAGCTATTCAACTATAAAGCCTATAAAGAGCAACTCAAGATATATAAGAAGGAGCTTAGAAAGGCGCAAAGACGCTCTTGGTATACCTTCTGTGGCGAAGTGGAAAAGGTCTCCGACGCCGCAAGGCTGAGGAAAATACTATCAGCTTCACCCTGTACAGTGGGTTACTTGCAGGATGAGGCAAATAACTGGACAAAAAACAGCGAGCAGTCGCTGAATATACTGCTCGACAAACATTTCCCGGGCGACTCACCAACAGAACCCGAAAATCAACAAGAACAACAAGAATGCGAGTGGACTGCGAGCGTTGCTAGCTTGTTGACTGAGAGATACAGAATAAGCAGGGCTATTTACAGCTTTGAGCCCTTCAAGTCACCTGGACAAAACGGCATCACTCCAGTAGAAATGCAGAAAATGTTGAAGACTTTTAGATTATTTCATTAGGGAAAACCTGCATACAAAACTCCTGTCGGTGAACCAACATGCTTACAATAAGGGGAAGTCTACAGAATCAGCCCTGCTCGAACTTATGAGCACTATCGAATCGTCCCTGCATTTCAAGGAATTCACCATGGTGGCATTTCTTGACATAGAAGGGACTTTGAACAACATTCACTCAGATGCAGTAATTGCGGCACTGTCACATCTCAAAGTCAAATCTAGTTTGATTAGACTAATTCAAAGTCTGCTCAACAGAAGACGCATAAAAGCATGTCTTGGGTCCACAACTCGGTTTGCGGTTTGGGCGTAAACTCAAACAAGACAGAATTGCTTCTCTTTACTAGGATGAATAATGTCCCACATGTGGACCCTCCACCTCGGATAAATCGAACATATCTTGTCTTTTCTGAAAGTGTAAAATTTTACGAATAATTCTAGATAGAAAACTGTTATTTAGACTTAACGTAAGGAAGGCCAACGTCGCCTTATATTCCTGCAAAAAGGCTGTAGGGGAGCGGTGGGGCCTCTCTCCTAAAATCGTCCACTGGATATATATAGCAGTAGTTCGTCCAATACAGTTATACGGCATTTTGATATGGTGGATGGCAACTGACAAACTAACCATCACCAACCTACTAACAAAGGTTCAGAGAACAGCCTGCCTGAGCATAAGCGGAGCCTTAAGGACTACAGCGACCGAGTCTCTACAAGGCCTACTCCATATACTACCGATTAATATTGTGGCGAGAAAAGTTGCAACCAAAGCGACAATAAGATTAAAGAATACAAGAACTACGGTGACATGAGGAAATTAAAGTGTAGTTCTATGGTAGCCGACCGCGTGGACTATATACCAGCTGTGTACGAGAGAAATTACATCACTATGATTCCCGCCATAGATGAATGGGTTGGAAGAATACCAGGTAATATTAACCATCTTCACTTTTACACGGATGGTTCGAAGCTTGATGAAATGGTTGGCTTCGGAGTACACTGTGCAGAGCTTAGTTTGGATATAGCTCACAGACTACCAGATACCTGCAGTGTCTATCAAGGGAAGTATGGGAAGTAGCCAAGTGGCTGAGTCGCAACATAGTAGCCAACACTGGCGTTGTCATTTACTCGGACAGCCAGGCTGCCATCAATTCTCTGGAGGCAACATCCCTAAATTCATAAACAGCCCTCAACTGCCGCAGATCTCTTAACGAGATGGCTGAGCAATTTAATATACTCGTACACCTCATATGGGTGCCTGGGCATATAGATATCCCGGGGAACTGCAAAGCCGATGAACTTGCTAGGAAAGGGACGACATTACAAATTCTCGAAGAATTTGCATATATTGGTGCGCTACTATCCACGTGCAAGCTTTGGCTTAGACAAGAGGCAGTCCAACGAAAGATGGACTGCCTGATGCAGGTGCATGGTAGCTAGACATATCTGGCCAAGGTATGACCTGAGGTCATAAATATCTCCTAGCACTAGAGATGCAAAGATTGTCTACGTTAGTATCAGTTCTGATGGGACACTGCTTGATCGGCGAACACGCCTAAAGATTGGGTATTAACTCTAATGACTTCTGCAGAAGCTGTGGAGATGAGGAAGAAGTGGAGAGCATTGAGCAATTGCTATGCGACTGCTCCGCTCTGAGTAAACGACGACTGGACATACTGGGGTCGGCCTTTCTAGGCAGCCTAACAGATCTTTCCAGTACCGATATTCGTACTATCGATAAATTTGAATATCAAACAGGTTGGTTTCGATGAGGGGCATTTCAGCCCGTGGTAACAGTAGGGACCTATTTGGTCTATTTGAGCTTGTATAAAAAAAAAATACGGCTGCCACCCTAACCTAAACAGAGGCCCAATTTCTGCGAACGGCGCAGAAATTGGGCCTCAACAACCCTGGCGGATATAGCTGCGATATTTTCCTTTGTCCGCACTCTACGTATGCGTGTTGGTGGTTTAATGTCCAATAATGTAAATTTGGTGCGACATGTAGTCACAAGATTCCGAATAGCCGCCTCAGAAGGTCGCCCAAACTTACCATAAATGGAAGAAGTGCACGATGCACTTTCTTAAACGAGCATGCATTTTAATAAAACAAAATCGATAATCCGCAAGCGTTGTTCGTTTGTAAGTCGATTCATGATTAAATTATAGACCAAACTGAACATGTTTGACAGCAACATGTTACACGAAAACAGCTTAGCTGCCATAAACATTGTTGTCAAAAAGAAATTTGCCAAAAAAAATCACCCATAATATTGAAGAAGAATAATCGTGTTAATAGATCAGTAATTGAAAACAACATTTTCCGTGTACCAGATCAAAATTCTAGAGCAGGAAATGGTTGTACATTAGTGGTATTGGCTTTTAGGATTCATTATAAATATAAATTAAAAGACATATGTACATACGTTTAATTATGATCATTTTAATGACTCGAGATGGATGGTTTGATTTAAAATATTTACCGCCGCAAAAATTGCTGTTTGCCACAAAAGCAAAATTAGGAATGATAATATCAAAAATGATTTAGGTTTCGAAAAAACGACAAAATAAAATACAAGCATAAATGCTTAATTTTTTCAATTTGTCTCTACTATTTGGCTGAAGTTCTGCGATAGATAATGTTGCACAAAATTGAATATCTTATAATAGCTTTGAATTGTTTTCCGACAATTCTGGTAAGTTTAAAGCCGCAACATACTTTGGAAGTTTTGTTTTGTGTATATATATACATATAAATATCTTCTCTTGAAACCCATTTTATTAGGCAGCCAAAAAGTCTACTTACGATTTGGAATTGCACAAAATAGCGTGTGAAACTTACAATCCTTCTCTAGTAAAGCAATTTGATTGCCAATTAAGAAAGGTGACCAGAAATCGTTTTGCCGTTGACGTATTGGCGCAACTCAATCGCGAATTGGACAAAAATGCTGAGGTTCGAGTCATCTTCCAATACAAACCTCATACGGGCAAGAAAATGGTGACCGCCTTCGATGTTTGTATCAAAATATGTGATGCACTGCAGCATGTGAACTTATTGCCACGATTGATAGAGCTCATGAATGAGGCATTTCGGTCTAGTAATATTCCCTACTCATGTCCCATAAAAGGGGTAAGTGAGTTAATATCTCGAAACATCTCATTATTTTAAACAAAAAAATCTTGAGTTTCCAGAACGAATTGTATAACATGTCCAATTTTATTGTCACTGGAGCTGTCTTACCCTCATTTTTGGGACTTATTAATTTCAATTACACCCTGAGCTATTACGTGAATCGCAAGATTTCAATTACCGCTGTAGTGCTGGGGTCTACAGTATTGAGATCTAAATCGAAATCTTAAACGTCAGTTATCTCTGCCTTGAAAAATATTCTTTAAAATCCATAAAAATAATTACATACTGTGTCGTACGAAGATTTGTAATTTCTACAATTAATGTTGCTATGTGATTTAAACGATTACATATGTAAATTAAAGTGGAAAGAAAAAAGTTGGCGTTGATCAAAGCTTATATGAAAATTTGTTTTTTTTTTTAAGTAACGGGTGATCCAAGTAGAGATACTTTTTTCAATAGCCTTTTTCTGACAGATCACGTGTGAGTCGTGTCATGCTGTCATGTTATTTTTGTTAAGTATTGTTTGGCATTTCATCATGGAAAGACTTACGCCTGAACAACGTTTACAAATCGTTCAATTTTATTACGAAAATTCACGTTCTGTGAGGAATGTGTTTCGTGCACTTCGCTCAACTTATGCTCAACATAATCGGCCTACTGAGCGTACTATTCGCAACACCATCACCCATCTTGAGACCCAGCATTCTTTATTTGATAATATTCGACCGAATAGACCACGCCCAGCACGCAGTGAAGAAAATGTAGCGGCCGTAGCTGAGAGTGTACACGAAGACCGTGGATAGTCGATGCGGCGCCGTTCGCAGCCACTCGGACTGACGTATGGAACGACTTGGCGCATTTTACGTCGAGATCTTAAATTAAAAGCATACAAAATACAGCTGAAGAGATTCAAGAGCTGCCACTTCATCCAGAAAAAACAACGGTTTGGTGTGGTTTGTGGGCCGGTGGAATCATCGGTCCATATTTCTTCAAAAATGATGCCGGTGAGCAGATAATTTCACGTTTTGGGCCGGTCGTTTCGCCACCAAGATCGTGTGATATCACACCGTTAGACTTTTTCCTGTGAGGATATGTAAAGTCTAAAGTTTATGCGGACAAACCCGCTTCGATTCAGGCCTTGGAGCAAAACATCACGCGTGTCATTCGCCAGTTAACAGTCGAAATGCTCGAACGAGTCATCGAAAATTGGACTCAACGGATGGACCATCTGAAACGTAGCCGCCGCCAACATTTGATAGACATAATCTTCAAAAAATAAATGCCAAAGAATGTTCTTTCAAATGATAATAAACATTTCCCATTCAATTTGAATTTTCTGTATTTTTTTCTTTAAATGCAAAATATTTCGTTTCTGTGATCGCGAAATTAGGGGCTATTTGCGGTTGAAATAACCTCTAAAAATCAGGTTTTCCCTTAATTAATTTGACAATTTTATTACTTTTAGGAATTGACCACTGGACATTAAAATCTGGACCATTATTTACAGGGCGACGTGACTTCCATTAAAAAATTGCAATGTAAATCACTTTTTTCTCGATTTTATTGCAATTTGTAGTGCATTTTTTAAGAAATCTGAAAAAAACTTCCACAATGTTGGTCCGATTTTCATGGCTTGTTATAGAACTGCTGATCTCTAGATTTCATTTTTATAAAAAATAACCCTTTCAAAGTCGTAAACTTTTTATTTGATTGGTGGCCCCAAATGGGTTAAAGCGAATTGCTGCTCCCGCAATGTTTTTATGGTAAAGTTTTTGTTTGTTAATTCCAATTTTCATGGAACGTAACGGGTTTTCCAACAAGAGGTGTTATTTTGAATCACCCGGTGTTTCGGTAGCTGTCACATTGGAAGCTTTTATTCGTTGACATTTGACAAGTAGAAAATACGCCATTACTAAGAATGGAACGATATACGATTCAACAACGCATTGAAATTATTAAAATTCGATAATCATCGAAAAATCATCTTGACTGATGAGGACCATTTCCACCTCGGTGGCTACGTCAACAAGCAAAATTGTCGCATCTGGGGCTCGGAAAACCCAAGAGTTATTGTTGAGAAGCTTCTCCATCCTCAACGTGTGACTGTTTGGTGCGGTTTATGGTCCGGCGGGGTCATTGGACCTTACTTTTTCGAAAATGAGGTTGGATCAACAGTTACGGTGAATGGATTGCGTTATCGAGAGATGATTAATGATTTTTTATGGTCGGAGTTGGATGGTATTGATCTGGACATCGTTTACTTTCAACAAGACGGCGCTACGTGCCACACAAGCAACGAAATTGCTCTGTTACGGGAAAAGTTTCCGGACCGTGTTATCTCTCGAAGAGTGGATCACAATTGGCCACCGAGATCTTGTGATTTAACACCTTGCGACTTCTTCCTTTGGGGCCACGTGAAAGATAAGGTCTACGCCAACAGCCCAGCGTCGATTCAAGACCTCAAAGATAGAATTCGTGAGGCTATCGAGGACATAGGGCAGCTACTTTGCGATTTGTTTATGGAAAATTTCATGAAAAGGATATGGTCCTGTAAGCGTGGTCGTGGTGGCCACTTGGCATTATTAACGGCATAATTCCTCTTTATTATGAAATAAACATCCGATCATTTATCTCAAAAAATGGAATTTTTCTTTGAATACCAAAATAACACCTCTTGTTGGAAAACCCTTTACATGCCCTCAAGCTCTAACCAAACACGGTTGGAAAGGATTGGACAACATGTGTCAGTCGGTATATATGAGTTCAAAAGAGTCGATGAATTTAAGGAAGTATGTACGTAGAAAGATTACAGATCCGAACCGCTGTCTGCTCATGTAGAAGCCCCAACTGTTCTCAAGACATATAACATGGAAAACTAAAATAACCATCTACAAGTCATTGATACTACCAGTATTGATATACTGGGCAGAGACATGTGCACTATCTAAAAGCACGGAGAATGCTGTAAACATTTTCGAAAGAAAAGTCCTAAGAATAATCTTTGGTCCAGTTAGAATTGGAGATAATACATGGAGGAAACGCTATAACGACCAACTATATAATCTTTATGGAGAAACAGATGCGGTAAAAAAGGCTAAAATGCGCCGCTTACATTGGCTTGGACACATACAACGAATGGATGACAATGGGATTGCAAAACGAGTCTTCAAAACCTCACCCTATGAACCTAGGAAAAAAATGACGCCCTAACCTTCGATGGAACGATGGTGCAGAGCAAGATGCCAGAGAAATATGTATGTTCACAAGAATGGAGATCTTATGTTAACGTCAGAGAAAGATGGAAGAATACTTTGAGACAGGTCCAACTGCGGCAGCAGTGTTTCATAGGCAATACGAGTACATCATAATCAAACGATGGAGCAGACTCTCCCAAATTAGAATCTAGCTCGGTTTTGATATTGGTTTGACTGAGACCTTTCGAATGAAAGTATATATCGGTGACCAAATTTTTCCATATTTACAAATTCACTGAGATCGTTTACTTTTAAGTGCTCAAAAAAAACTAAACAAAACATATGTTTTAGAAGGTTGCCACTTTTCACGAAAGTGCATTGCTGGTGGTTTGTAGAGAATGTGGAAATGTAAAATTGCCATTCTGATATTCTGAAAGAATTAGAAAACAAATTTTTTCCACAACAAAAAAAAAAAAGATTTTATGAAAGCTGGGTCAGAATATTCAATATCGACCTATGTAGTTAATTTTTGTCTAAAATGTTTATAAACAGTTATAAATAGGTAAAATAAGATCTAGCTATAATTTTTTTTTAAAAAATTTTATGGGCATTTTAAGTTTTGAAAAAATGAGTTTTTGAGTTTCACGAAATTTGTAATTACTCTCCAACGATTTTTGCAAAGTTTGACTTGTTTTAAAGTGGACACACAGAATATGCGCCAGACTGTCACAAATCCAAAACAGTAATTGGATTTTTGGAGACTCAATATTTATAAAAGTTTTGGACGAAATACCAAGACTGGTCTGGCAATTTTTGACGTTATTTCTGTTTCGACACGTACTTATGTAACGGGTTTTCCAATAGGGATGATATGATTTTGAAGTGACGTTTCGGCCATTTGTAATATGTCATGATCTGTCATTTGTTTTTCATTGTATTCAGTAGTGTTTACAATTTCATCATGGAGAGATATACGCTAGAACAACGTTTAGAAATTATTCAGAATTATTATCAAAATAATCGTTCTCCAATTGCAACTTTTCGTGCGCTAAGTCCATTTTTTTTAAATCCAAAAAAAAAACACTTTCCAGTCGACCTACGACCTTGACACCCATGAGCAATATTTTAGCTCTCGTTAAGACCTATCTTTTTGCCATTGACCGATTGTGGCCATTGACAGATTTCCGATCCGACATACCGTTAAGGAACTAGAGCAAAAATAAACTTTCCGTTCACATTTGAAAATTATGCTAAGTTCATTTTTTTTAAATCGAAAAAAAAACACTTTCCAGTCGACCTACGACCTTGACACCCATGACCAATATTTTATCTCTTGCTACGAGCTATCTTTTGCCATTGACCGATTGTGGCTACGTGCCACACAGCAAATGAAACAATTTTATTGTTGCGAGAAAAGTTTGGAGATTCGATTATTTCAAGAAATTGTGATATTGAATGACCATTAGACTGTTTCTTGTGGGGTTATTTGAAGTCATTGGTCTTTCGAAATAAACCAGACTCTCTTCAAGCTTTACAAGTCAATATTGAACATGACATTCATGACATACGACTTGATTTAGCGGAAAAAGTGCTCGAAAATTGGGTTCATCGAATTCGTTCCTGCTGAAGAAGTCGTGGAGGCCATTTGAATGACGTTTCAGTTAGAACTTAATTGTATCGATTGCACTTCACATTAAATAAAAACTTTTGAATTTCCTTAACAATAAGTGGCATTTTCAAAGAAATCATATCACTCTTATTGGAAAACCCTTTATAACAATTGTTTTAGATTAGGGCACATATTTCGAATAAAATTTACAAAATGCCTATTTTCGTGATAATTTTAGGTTTTGAAGTTGAAATAATGCGTGTAGAATCATGTTTATTGCAATCAATTCGCTTTAACCCATTTGGGACCAACAATCAAATAAAAAGTTTACGGCCTTGAAAGGGTTAATTTTTTATAAAAATGAAATGTAGAGATCAGCAGTTCTATAACAAGCCGTGAAAATCGGACCAAAATTTTGGAAATTGTCTCCGATTTTTTAAAAAATGCACTAAAATTTCAATAAAATCGAGGAAAAGGTGACTTTACATTGCAATTTTTTTAATGGAAGTCAAGTCGCCCTATAAATAATGGTCATGGGTGTCAAGGCCGTAGGTCGACTGGAAAGTGTTTTTTTTTTTTATTTAAAAAAAAATTGACGTAGCGCACGAAAAGTTGCAATTGGAGAACGATTATTTTGATAATAATTCTGAATAATTTCTAAACGTTGTTCTTGCGTATATCTCTCCATGATGAAATTGTAAACACTACTGAATACAATGAAAAACAAATTACCGATCATGACATATTACAAATGGCCGAAACGTCACTTCAAAATCATATCATCCCTATTGAAAATTTTTGCTTTTTAGATTAAAATAATGAGTGTAGGATCATTTCTATGGCAATTAATTCGCTTTAACACATTTGGGGCCACCAATCAAATAAACATTTTACGGCCTTTAAAGGGTTAATTTTGTATTAAAATGAAATCTAAAGATAAGCAGTTCTATAACAAACCAAGAAAAGTGAACATCGGACCAAAGTTGTGGAAATTGATTCCGATTTTTTAAAAAATTGATTCCGAAAACAGTGACTTTACATTGCAATTTCTTAATGAAAGTCACGTCGCCCTACAATTAATGGTCCAGATATTAATTTTCAGTTATTAATTTATTACTAAAAGTAATAAAAATTTACAGCTTTAATAAGGGAAAAACTGATTTTTAGAAGTTGTTTCAACCGCAAATAGCCCCTAATTTCGCGATCGCAGAAACGAAATGTTGTGCTAATATACTTAAAACAAACCAAATTTGCATATAAGCTTTGATCAACGCGAACTTTTTTTTCGTCCTCACAAAAGAAGCCACTCTAATGAGCAGCAGATGTGACTGCTGCACATGTGAAGATAAGGTCGCTAGTGCGTCGCACACACACTGATTCTCGTCAGAACATAGATTCTTAGCTTTTTTGCTACCGTCCTAATAACCAACATTTCATTCTTGTAAATAATGCCGTGATCAGGCAACGGATAGCCATAGGCCCCGAGTTCAATCTTGCCGATCTCTTACCTCCAGGTGGTACGACCATTCCATGAATCTGTCTCATATAAGTGTATAATACTTCCTATCAAAGAGTGACTCGGGCAGAATGTAGTCAGACACGGTAGAGGCAGAGGTTCTTAAAGCGTTATTGATGCATGGTCCGGCCATTATTTGGACCGTACATCCCAGCAAAAATTTCGAAGTCATTTCAAGCGACTTATGGCTATTATTGGTTCTACGGCAATAGTTGAAGGGTATTCATTCTGCAGAAGTTGTTTACATGCTACAATACGTGCAATCACTCATTCGAATGGCGTGATGAGGATCCGTAACTCATGTATGTAATGTAAAGCTCATTGGTGTTTCACCTAAATTGAACCATTTCAACATGAGCTGAACCTATAATTTTTCCACATCATGCAACCTTTTTACTGGGAATAGGTAGATTTTTCGACTGCCGTCCATTCTACAAATACTCCATAGAACACTATGAATCGGACAACCGTGTTCTACCGCCAATGTAAAATACAAGGTTTGGCAACCCAAGTCCTGTCTATTGCTTGTTTAGATGCATATAGCTCTAATATGACTATCTTTGACCTATCCAGAAATTCCTGCTTCCTGTCTAGCCAACATCAAGATATTATGCACAGTCAGTAAAAGGAATTTTGGAAGGGTATGAGTTCTACACCTGATACTGTGTACTTCCTACTGAAGAGAACTCACTCGGTTTTTGTTAGACTTATTCCAAGTCCATTATTCGCCGCCCCCAATCACAGTAACTAAAATTAGCAAATATTCAGTTTTCTTCTTATTTATTACAAATCAAACCACTTAAAAATATTTGTTTTACAAATATCCATAAGTAATTTCAACAACGCCAGTGTTTGACCCTGGTGCTGCTGCTGCTCGAGGATGATGTTGATGATGCAGATGAGACGGCCGCGGAAGAAGTACTGGCAGATGATGAAGAACCTGCACCATGTGATGATGTCGCCGATGAGGAACCAATTTTTGTATTGCCAAAAATATTGGGATCAAGATGTTGACCGAATTTAGGACCTTCACGATGATGATAACTTTCCGGTTTCATGGAGTGGTGGTTGCCATAAGCACCCATAGCTCCTACAGAACCGCCATACTTCAAGCCTCCAGCTTTAATGTTTGAGTTCATGTATTGGCCACCGTCATTAATACCATACACATTTGGTCCATAATTGGCTAGAGAACCATAATCACCGCGTTTGTGCCAGCCAACGGAAGGCGGTAGAACCTTACCACCCGTCGTCGATGTTTGTTGATCAACATTTTGATAATTATTAATATTTATAATCGGTGTATTTTGAGTGATTGGATTTTCGCCATGAAAACCATGACCATACAATTTGGCGTGTAAATTGTCTCGGATATTGTGTAAAATCAAGCCACCTTTACATTGATCCAATAGAATTGCAGAAAATATTACGAATAGCTGAAAAGGAAATAATTGGTTAAAATATTTGAAAAACTTCGTTAAATATTTTTTTCCAAACTTACCACTTTCATTTTTTGGGAGGTTAGTTGTGTGTTCTTTGATTGTTCATTGAACTCTGGTGTGGAATAGGAGATATAGTTGTTATTTTATACGCTTTGCAGGTAATGAAAATTAATCGTTTTCAAAGGATTACTGCTAATAACAGATGTTAACATTTAGAGTAGGTCTGTTCTCGATCTGTAGGTAAATTCTTGGAAAATGTTGCACGAATATCTTTTTACTTTTTACTAATTACCTGTATTGTATTCCGCATAATACAATTTTGAACAAACTATTTGATGGATTTATTTTTCGGGAAAATTCATTGTTTTCACAGAACTTTACTTATATAATATGCGCCTAAGTAAATGAGTCGCTAAGTATTTGATGACAAAAATGAGACAGCGGTGAGTTTTTTAATCTATAGCATAGTTTTACTGTACAAGGATTATAAGAAATCCCTTAATGAGAGCTGAAAAATGCCAATGCCGACTCGTTCATCATAAAATATCTGCAAAAGGTACCGGTGGATACATTGATTTTCCATTCCGGTCCAAGTGGATTTGAGTAGTTGTCTTCTTAGAACGCTACAGTGAAAAATACTTAGTAAAATTCTAAAATGTGTGCACAACATCATCTAACATATACATACAGTGGATAACAAATGTCTACATACGACTCTACGAAATTGAAATTCTAGAAAATATCATCAACATTTTAATTTTGCAGAAAATTTCGTTTTCTACAAAATGTTGTCAAAATTGTCTTTTTTGCATATCTTTTTTTGCATATCTTTCGTAAAAGTTGTATTTTTACAAAAATTTCGTCATAATTGGATTTTTCCAGAAATTTTTTATCCAAATTGAATTTTTCCACAAAAAAAAATAAATTTTGAAGAAAAATAAAATTTTGTCAAAATTGCATATTTCAGAAAATTATGTCAAATTTACATTTGACTAGAAAATTTAATTTTTCTATAAAATTGCATGCAAAAGAACGAAATTTATCCCGAAAATATTATGAAATGTCTTCAAAATTGATTATTTCTAGAAAATTTCGTTGAAATTAGATTTTCTAGATAATTTCGGAGAAATTTAAATTTAAAATATTTTCGCACAATATTGCATTTTTGTAGAAAATTTCGTTAAAATTGAATTTATCTCCGAATCTGTATTTTTGTGGAAAATTCACTACAAAATTTTTCAAAAAAGTCAAAATTACATTTGGGCTTACATTTTTATCTCCGAATCTGAAATTTTGTGGAAAATTTACTACAAAATTTTTCACAAGTCAAAATTACATTTTTCTAGAAAAATTTGAAGGGCTTACATTTTTATCTCCTAATATGAATTTTTGTGGAAAATTTACTACAAAATTTTTCACAAGTCAAAATAAAATTTTGATGGACTTGCATTTTTCTTAAAATTTATGTCAAAACTAAATTTTTCTACAAAAATTAATTGAAATTGCCTTTTTTTACATTTCATATAAATTAACTGTAATTTTCCCAAAATTTTCTTTTTCTACAAAATATTGCAGAAATATTTTTTTTTTCAAGAACATATCATAAATATTGTATTTCGGGGAAATAATCGTCAATTTTCTAAAAAAAATTCTCCGAATCAGCATTGTTGTAGAAAATTTCTTCAAAATTTAATTTATCCACAAAATTTTGACTTTTGGAATTGAATTCTTCAAGAAAATTTTGTCATAATTACATTTTTTACAAAATGTTGTAAACAATGCATTTTTCGACAAAATGTGCATTTTTTCTAGAAAATTCTATCAAAATAACATTTGTCTAGAAAATTCATTGAAATTCAATTTTCCTAGAAAATTACATTACATTTGAAAATTTCTTCGAAATTGAATTTTTCTAGAAATTTCACAAAATTGCATTTTCCTAGAAAATTTTATCAATATTGACAAAGTTTTGTTTCTCTACAAAATGCAATATATTTTTTGCGAAAAATTTCTCCGAAACAGCACTTTTGTGGACAATTTTTTAAATTTAATTTTTCTACAAAATTTTGTCTTAATTACATTTCGTCGGCTTAATGCTATTTTGGTCCATACGCCATTTTTTTCCTATCTCGCCTAGTTTTCGAGATATTGGTAGGGTAAATGTGTTTTACTCTGAATAACGGGAAATAATTTCAATATTTTTGTTCTATGTCTCAATTTTTCTATCGCCCTATATTTTTCACTCAGTATTTTACGTTCTTTCGATCACAATCTGTAAATTAGTGTCCTTCCATACCGAACCTTTTTGTGGTCCATGTAATACAAATACGAAAAAATATTAAAATAAAAGTGGATATGGACCAAAATGCCAAGTACAAAAATTGTTATAACTTGCTTATTTTTGGATGTAATGGCATAGAAATGCATGAGAATCATACAAACACTGCAGGGAACCCTATGAAATAAAAAGTGTGTAACTCGTCAGTCCCGTTTTCACTCAAACAATAAATTGCGTTTTTCTCCGTTCATACAAAATGGCGTATGGAACAAAATAGCATTAAGCCGACGATTTGTCTAGAAGATTTCTTTGAAAATAAATTTATCTAGAAATTTATTTTTCGATATTGGATATTTCCAAAAAATTTCGGCGAAATTTAATTTTTCTAGAATTTTTCGTCGAAATTGAAATTCTAGAATATTACATCAAAATTTAATTTTTGCACGAAATTTCGTCAAAATTGAATTTTTTCAGAAAATTTCTCCAAATCTGTATTTTTATGATGTCAAAGATTTGTCATTGGTGGAAAATTATATAAATTTAATTTTTCTACAAAATTTTGTCTAAATTACTTTTGTCTAGAAAGTTTCTTTGAAAATAAATTTATCTAGAAAATTTCATTTTTCGATGTTGCATATTTCTAAAAAATTTCGGCGAAATTTAATTTTTCTAGAATTTTTCGAAATTGAAATTCTAGAATATTATATCAAAATTTAATTTTTTCACAAAATTGAATTTTTACAGAAAATGTCTCCAAATCTGTATTTATATGATGTCAAAAATTTGTCATTGAAGTTTAATTTTTTCTACAAAATTTTATGGGAATTGCATTTTTTAGAAAATTATGTTAGTTTTTTAAATTTCATTACCAGAAAATGTATCGAATTACAACTCCAAACTATAAGATTCATTTTTTTTTTAAATTTCGACAAAATTAAATTTTTCTAGATAATGTGGCGAAATTAAAATTGTGGAAAATTTCATAAAAATTTGCTGAAATTTTGGTAAAAAAATTATTTTTCCAGAAAATTTCTCCAAAAAAGTATTTTTGTGAAAAATTTCAAAATTTTCCTTTACTACAAATTTTGTCGAAATTAAATTTCTACAAATTTTTTTAGAAAATTTTGTCAAAGCTGCATTGTTCTATAAAAATATAATAGACTAAATATTTTTCCAGAAAAGTATTTTTGTAAAAAATTTCAAAATTTTCCTTTACTCCCCATTTACATGGTACATTTTTTTTAAGTAACTTATCGGCTTATTCTCTTTTGAAAAAGTATTTACGTTCACACGCGTACTTTTTTTTCAATACTTAACTTATTTTCATTTGTTTTGTTTCGGCTTTTCCTGTGTGAATTGTTGTTGTTTCCAAGTGCGAACGAAAACCACAAAACGATGAGTACGATAAGTACGAGTACGGCATACTTTTTTCCCCCCGTTTCCGACTGCCTCTCTCGCCCACAAAACGCCGATAAGTATGCTTAATACTTAAAAAAAAAGTATCATGTAAATGCAGACTTACTACAAAATTTTGTCGAAATTAAATTTCTACAAATTTTTTAGAAAATTTTGTCAAAGCTGCATTGTTCTATAAAAATATAATAGACTAAATTTTTTTAGAAAGTTATGTCAAAATTATACTTGTCTAGAAATTTTGTTTTTCGAAAATTAAATTTTGTCGAAATTTATTTCTTCTAGATAATTTCGGCGAAATTTAAATTCTTGAAAATTTCATCAAAATTGGATATTTGCACAAAATTTCGTAAATATTAAATTTTTAAGAAAATTTCTCCGGTTCTGTATTTGTGTGGAAAATATCAACATTTTTCATTTCTAAAAATTTTTATTAAAAATTAAAATTTTCTACAAAATTTTATGAAAACTGATTTTTTTTAGAAAATTTTGTAAAAATTTCATTTCTTAACAAAATTTCGTCGAAATGTTTTTTTATGAAAATTTTTATGAACTTTAATTTTTCTAGAAATCTATGTCAAAATTACGTTTGGCTAGAAAATTTCTTTGATATAGCATTTTTCTGGGAAATTTTGTCGGAATTTTTTTTTAAATTTCGTTGAAATTAGATTTTTCTAAAAATTTCCGCGTAATTTTAATTTTCTACCTAATTTCGCCGAAAGTGAATTTTTCGGGAAAAAGGCATCGAGATCAAATTAAATTTTTGTACGAAAATTCGTTAAAGTTTACTTCAATACTAAATTTTGTCAAAATTGAAGAAAAAATTGGCTTGGTTCTCGAAAAAAACAATATTATGTTAAAACAAAAGGATATTAAGATATTATTAGAAGTCACCCAGACGTCCCCCAGAAAAATGGAATTTCGATAAACTTTTCTATTAAAAGGGAATTTTTGTAGACTAAAAAAATAGTTAAGAATACAGGTTTAAACATATTTTTAAATTACAATACAAATTAATATCCGGAACAAATAAAATAGTTATATAAATTTGTTATAGAACTACAAGCTCCATTTCCAAGGGCTCCAATTTTTTTCGCTGGGCTATTGCCAGATTAAATAACAGACAATAGCTAATGCTAATGTTTAGCTACCCAAAATTTAAAAATAACTGTTTTCCCATATATATTGAAATAAATAAAATAAAAAGGTAAATTAATTTATCCTGAAACCGGTGCCACCGGATATTGTTTTCGGTCACCCTGTGTTCAACAAGATTTTAGTTTGTTGTGTTTATAAAAATCATTCATTGTGAGCGCCCCACATTTTCTGCGACGTCATCGCAGCTTTCGATTATTACGAGAAAGCATAGCACATACACCACCCAACAATCGATTACATTCGATAACTGAGTGTTTATCGCCAATCTATCATCACCACTGAGAAAATCAGACAGAATCTTCTGTGTCATTTGGGAAAATATTAAAAATAAAACATATTTAAGTAAAAATTCAGGGATTTGAACTCATTTTTCATCTATAACACAGCGCAACGTATCAAGTGAACACAAAATTAACCCACCACCACTGAAGTGAAAACAATAGATACAAAAATTGAACTCGTAAACTAAATAGAAACAACCACACACACACACCCAGGCAAAAAAGCTAAACAACAAAAATGGTTAAATTATTCGCATTAAGTATTTTCTATAAAGGCTCGGCAGAAGGAAGACTGCTTAAGTCCACATATGATTTGCAATCATTTTCCTTTTTCCAAAGAAGCACCGTACAGGAGTTCATGACGTAAGTAGTACAAAAAAACAACTAACTTCTGCTGGCTGCAGCTTTTCTGCACAGGAGTGAGTGTTGTCAGGATGTGGGATGATTCATCGTTTTTCTCGCTTCCTTTTCTTCCAGTTTCGCCTCGAAGACACTGGTGGAACGCACTCAACCAGCAATGCGTCAATCGGTGAAGCAGGATGTTTACATGTGTCACGTTTATGTGAGGACAGATAACTTAGCTGGTGTCCTTATAGCCGATCATGAATATCCCCAACGTGTGGCGCACACACTGATAACAAAAATCTTGGATGAATTTTCGGCCAAAATTTCCGAGGATCAATGGCAAACAGGCAGCGAGAGCAGTATCGACTTCAGCACGCTGCCATCATATTTGGCCAAGTATCAGGATCCCAAGGAAGCGGATTCTTTAACAAAAATGCAAAATGATTTGGACGAGACGAAAATCATTCTCAAGAATACGATTGAAGCAGTGCTGGAGAGAGGAGAAAAATTGGATGATATGGTGATAAAATCGGAAAACCTCTCAATACAGAGTAAAGCCTTTTATAAGACGGCCAAGAAAACGAATTCTTGTTGTACTTTTGGTTAAGATGAGGCGGCCACTAATACACGTCATACTTTGCTAATAAGGAACAGGATTTACAAAATACAAGTCTGCGAAATGGGATGAAGATAATGAAAAACAAATAAAGGATGTATGGATTGGAACAGCCTCCCCAATACATATGTATGTGCATATATTTTTAACATAAAGAACTTTGAGTTTTTCGCCATTATTTTATTGAAGGCCCTCGATGAGAGGGTTTGTTAATTTATTATTTTTCGATGTATCAGAAAATAGTTCAATCATTTTCTAAAGTTTTTTTGTACTAATTATAGACTTGTTGATTAGATTAGTTATTTTAAATTGAGATGACATACAAAACGTGGATAGCACCACATTGACTTATGGTGATTTCTTTTCTGCAAAGAAGAGCAACATTTTCGTTGCCCTTTTCCCGATAACTGGACTTTTATACAACATTTTGGAATTTTGAAAAAAGACCTATGTTTAGTTTGAGGGACTACATCAGTTTCACCTAAAATGTGCAAATATTTTTCAGAACTTCATGTCGAAGGGGCAACATCTTTTTCACAATCGAAAATACCACTAAATTGCTTCAAACTTGGTGTAGGTTCACAACATTTGTGTACAAATTGGAATTTTCATAATCTTTTAAGCTTTATCTATTGAAAGTAAACAACTTTGACATTTTCTCGTTAAATGTAAGACAGTGTAATATAATTTTTACAAAATAAAGACGATGCATACAAATTACACATTTTGCTATATATTAAAAGATTGTTATGATATATATTTAAGGAATTATTTAAAAAAATTAATGTATATGTATATATGTCGTTTTGTTATATTAATCTAATAGTTTTGGGTTATTAACCTATAAGATCAATTCCAATCACGAAATCAGATTCCTTCGGCTTCTATTACGCTGTCTAACATTTAAAAAGAAGAAATTTAGATTTCCGCTCATTGATGACAGTCGCGTGAGTTCAAATCGCAAAACGCCAAAATTATTACTTCAATTTATTTGGCATTCAGAATGTAATTATAATGAAATGAACGCAAGGATGTAGTTTTTCTCTATGATTAATATTCTGATTTAATAATAACAGAATATTGTGCTCCAAAAAATTCAGAGCATCTATTTTGGAATTTTGAATCGTAATCGCCAACTTTTGGCGAAATTCAATTGACAATACATTGGCGTTCAATTCGAATACCGTGATTAGGTCCCCTTGAAGTCGTTTTGAATTTTTTTTTTATCCGGAGGCTAAGTAGACAAGCTGAATTCAGTTGCTGTTGTAGCTGCTTTTCTAGCTAGCTTTTGTTTTCGAGATATTCGTCCACGAAATTTGTTGGGAAATAAGTAAATTGTTAGTCAAATTCAAATGTAAACTCTCTGTTTCAAATTAAGTGTTGCCAATATCCAGTGTAAAATCAATCCTTTTCAAATGCAATTTTCTCAATTACAATGGGAAACTTGTCAATAGCTGTTGAAAAATTGTAATTCCTTTCATACTATTTCAGAAAGAATAAATTTCTGTCTAAAGCCAGGAGAATATCCTAGTGACAATCAATAACGATTTAAAGACCGAAGTAAAAACAAACGAAAATATAATAACGAAACGTATGGCACGACGAAACTGATGTTGGTTAACTAACAAGACGAAATTTTTTCGTGTTGAAATAAGAGAAGTGAGGTTCGTTTGGAAGAAGCTATGTCACTTAGAGCTGGATTTTTGACCGAATAGTCACAGCTAAAGCTATACAAGGAGCTGAGATGTCAAGTAATTGTATTTGCTTCACCGTTTAAAAAAAACTTTGCATTCTATAATACATAATAGAGGCAAAGATGGTCTAGAGCCAGGAGAATATCCTAGTGACAAATCAAAACGATTGAAAGATCGAAATAAAAACAAATGAAAATACAAAGAATTAATTTCTCATAACTTCTGTGCCAATTATCTGTTTGTCTTAATTTTAATTTGTTTACCTATTTTAATGACTGTAGCCTGGCACATCACACATTAATTGGCAATTTTTATGTTTTAAATATAGCTGAGAGTCTTTACTTATGTAATATTCAAATTTCTACTTATCTGAATTACAAATCGACTTATATTCTTTAGTCACATAAAATACCACAAGATTCTCTTTATCACAGTATTCATCAGTGTCTTGTCATTTTCAAAAAGAATATAATCGGTACTAGTAAAACAAATTTCCTTATCAGTAAACCTTGGATTTTTGTATATTCTCCATTTTCATCCGATTGAAAGCAAACTTTGCATTTATACATTTTATTGTTTAAATATAGAAATTTTTTTGGCGTATCGAAAATATGGAAAAAATATATTTGAACAATAAAACATCTAAATGCAACAACGTTTGGTTCGAATCGGATGGAAAATTAAAAATATGCAAAAATCCGAGGTCTACTTATCAGTCATACATTACCCGCCAAACCTCTTGAACTGTAGTTTTGGTCTTTTCAAATCGCAGTTCTTTTCATTGTATGGCTGGTTCACAAAAATTATTTACTTGAAAATAATAATGTATTTATATCGACCTCTGAACAATCCACTTTCGCAGTACATTTGCTACTAAATGTGCAAAGGAGTGTCATGTACATATGGGTCGATATACATATAATGATTAGCTGAATACTTTTGTACTAAAACTACGAAATAGAATAGAATGTATAGGAGTTGTCATGCTTGGATCGATAATGAAACTTAATTTCCATTTTCCCTGTTATTATGCCCAATTTCGTTTCTGATGATCATATATGTACTCGTATCATTTGCTACGGGCCAAAAGTGTAACCCATTGGGGGAGTGACCTAAGACTATAATGGCGATTCCGTTTCTGGAAAAATGTTGCCCCGTCAACGAGATATACTAGAAAATATTTGCAACTTTTTAGTCCAAATGATGTAGTCCGTCGAATTTAACTTAACTCCAAGTTTAAAATTTCCAAAATGTGTTAGAAAAGTGAAGTTTTCGGGAAAGGCGTAAAGAAACTGCTGCACTTTTTCCAGAAACTCAATGGACATAGGTATGGAGGAAATCCGTTTTAGGACATTTTAAGTCCTTGGATCAATGTCTGCCTGTCTGTTTGGTGCCCACGAAAGCTCTCGGAGGAGTAATGTAGTAATATTTTTTTCTATTTTAGGATAAGCTCGAAGATAGGCCATAGTTGCCCATTCCTTCTGGTACCTCCCCCACAAAGGATTAAAATTTAGTTTAATATTGATTCCCTAATAACTTCTATACTTCTTATCCGAATCTCAGCCATTCCACACATAGTAATAGTTTAGCTGTCGCTATCACCTTGTAAAAAATGGGCGAAGTTGTTGCCCCACCCTTTTTGGCACCTTCAACAGTAAGGGATAATTTTGTAGAACCAGTGAACAACACAGTACTTTAATACCAGTACACACAAATACTTGAAATTTTGTGCAATGTAAGCCCAGTGAAAAATGGGCGTTATTGCCAAGCCCCGTTTGGTACCTCCCATACAAAATTGAGTAACAAAATAACAAAATTGAATAGCTTATGACTTTAATCAATACTTATAATTTGACATAGTACAATCTTTTTGGGGGTATTTTCGGCTCAGCGCAATATATATGTAAGTAGTCGTATTTGTCAAGTTTCTTTTCGTATCTCTCACACAAATTGAGATATTCATTCGAACAACACCTTCTCCATAACTAATGTTTTCATATTCTATATTTTAGACTACTTTTGCAATAAGCATAGGCTGAGTAAAATCTTTCCACATTTCTGGTTCCCACACAAAGTACCATGATACATTACTCACAAATTGAGGGTGAGGCTATCTTAGAAATGAATAAAATTGATTGCCTTGGTCAAGATATAGAAGCTATGTGTCTGAAGTTTTGATAAAAGATAAACAATTAATTAAAAAAGTGATTTCACCTTTTCAACAGTTTCTCCGTTTGTTTGGAATAAATCTTATTACAATCTTATAATATTTTTTTTAATAACTAATGTTTCATATTCTGTATTTTATAAAACTCTTGCACTGACTATAGATTTGAAAAAAATCTATTCACATTTCTGGCCCCACACAAAGTACCATATTCGATAATACATTACTCACAAATTGGGGGTACCATAGAAATTAATAAAATTTATTGTCTTGGGTTAAGATTAGGGATGTAACGATTCTTCGCATATGCGAACGCGAAATATTTGCATCATTTTAACATTCGCTTTCGCATTCGCAAAAACCATCTTTGGATTATTCGCTTTCGCAAAGATATATTTCAGTATTCGCTTCCATCTGTTAAAAGTGTTATATCTTCTTATTCGCTTCACACATTTTAAAGATATTAATACCAATGAAAACTTCTGCCACTTTTCTTCAAAACAGTTGAAAAATATGTTTGTCCTTGTGATAACAGGAGATAAAAATATGGAAAACATTCTTAATACTTGAATATCCTGGAAATGTATCAATTCAGTTCCTTAATGTTGTTGGTACTAAAGGGTCAAACTATTATTCGCATTCGCTTTCGCAAAAATGCATATTTCACTATTCGCTTTCGCATTCGCAAGAAATATATTTCAATATTCGCTTTCGCTAAAGTCACTTTCGTTACATCCCTAGTTAAGATATAGAAGCTATGTTTCTGAAATTTTGATAAAGGATGAACAATTAATTAAAAGGGTGAGTTCGACTTTTTCAACACTCCGTTTGTTTGGAATAAATCTTATTACAATTTTATAATTTTTGAAACATTAATTCTAATACAGGTTTATCAGCCTTGATCTTGATAAAAATGTTCACATTTATTAATCTTATTAAAATCTCAATAAAATACACAAAAAAAAATATCTGGTTCGCATGTATCCAATTGGATGACAAGAAGTTCAGAAGATAATAGATGTTATATTTACAAAAATATTAAATGAAATTTAATAATTATTAATAATTAATCAAATTTAAAATGCCAACAAATAAAAGGAATTATTAAGTATTAAAATAATAATTAAAAAAATGTTTAGCTCAAAATGAATTTTCTATTTTTTTTACATTAAAAATCCATAAGCTTCCTTATTGAAAGTATGATATTCTTAAAAAGTTTGAACGTTATAGAACTGATTTTCAACGTTAATGTATACTTTGGATGTAACCCCAATTGAATCACAAGAATTTCAGAAGAATTTTATATCTAAAAATTTATTAAATTAATTTTAATATTTTTAAATTTTGTTTGTTTTTATTTATTTTTTATCTTAGAATTCCGTGCCAGTTTTATCAACCTCGATCTTGATAACATTTTTACATGTATTCGGGCCATTAACAATAAATAAATAAACTAGGTTTAAGAGCTAGCTACCGGTTATAGCTGTCAAATTCCATACAATTTAACTTTCGTTAGCTCTAACGCTCGATTATTTTGTTTTGTGTTAATGGGTTTTAATCTTATTAAAATCTCAATAAAATATACAAAAAATTTCTGTTCGCATGTACCCAATTGGATCAAAAGAAGTTCAGCAGATAATAAATTTTATATTTAAAAAAATATTAAATAATTAATGTTGACAAAAATCTTAATATTTGTCTTTATTTTTTAGTTCATTACTCAATGTTAAATGCTAACAATTAAAAGGAATTATAAAGTATTAAAATAATAATAAAAAAAAGTCTAAAACATTTTACGCTCAACTTGAATATGTATCTCTTTTAAGCTTGAACTTCAATAAAATGTATGTACTAAGGAAACATAAGAAATTTTTTATCTTCTGAACTTTATTATCTTCTGAACTTCTTGTGATCCAATTTTGTACATCCGAAGTAAACTTTAACGTTGAAATCAATTGCATAAATATTCAATAATTTGTTATGAATATGTCCATTAAATATTTGTATGATTCCCTATGTAGAGTTGAGCTGAAGATTAAAGGGTTCCTTCTAAGTGGAAGAAGCTATTTTGAATAGTCAACTGAAAAAGAAAATGAGTTTGAAAACCAACCACGATATTCCGCTGCTGGTTAGGCAGCTTCTCAATTGCAGTAGTATTTTTTTGGCAAATTGTTTTTAACTACATTTATATTAAAGTTATTTTAAATTTACTTATAGGAAATACTTTTAAATAAGGACTATCTCAAGATTAAAGTTTAACATAATTTCCTCAGTATTCTAAAGAAATTATAAGCAACAAGATCATCATCATGAGCGCCCCAGTAGATGAGCTTGTAACGTGCTCGCCTGCAGGTTTGGGGGTCGTGGGTTCGTTCCCACCAGAGGCTCTGGTCTGTCGCTACGAAAATATAACAAGCAACATGGTCTTTGTCACTTCCCTGGACCGTAAAATTAGAATATAAATGTACTTTGTAATTGTAATTCAAATAAATAAACAAGATCATAAATAAGAAGCGCGCAACAGGCCGATCCACTGGCTTAAGTGTATGCCTGAGAAGTCAAAACGTCTGCTCCCTTCAATCTAACCTAATGTTTAATAAGTAAATATTTCGCAAGCCGAAATAGCAGGTGCTAAAGTAAATATCGGTGATTTCGTTTTATACCATCACATTTAAAAATTTAAAATTGTTGGGGCGTCATGAAACGAGATAATCCAGGATTGAACTGATTTCCTAAGAAAGACAACTATTTTTCGGGTACTTCATAAAGTTATTTATTTCATCCCATTCTGTCCAATCGTTGAGTTTACATAGAACATTTAATTCACTCCTTAAGTGAAATTTCATATTTTCGGATGGGAGATACCTGCGGGAAATAAGCTTTATTTAATCGTTCATGCTTTCTGCAACTTTCCCGCTTGTTCGTTCGTTCGGCTTGTGTTTTGTAAGTAAGAAAAATCGATTTTTTTTATTTAAATCTAAATTTAGAAAGCAGCCAATAAATTATATTATGTAACACATTAGCAAAGTTTTATTTTAAGAAAGCAAGAATTTATGATTTGTAATATTTTAGCTTAATTATAGTCAAAAGCTTTTTATTATAAAAAAACGAAAATGTATTTATGTTATTAAAATCTGATAAAAAAGTAACAAAAAAAAACAATTATTAAAAAATCAATAATATTCATAAGCGTTTTTCTAATGCAAAATTTAAAAATATATTATGTAAATTTCAAATGTATGTATTGTATTTGTTTTTAAATCATTCCAATTCCCCTCCAAGCAATAGTTATTTAACAATTTTTACTTTTTCATAGTTTTGTTTTGACTATTGAGTTCGAGATCGTTGTTTTTGTTTTCTGTTAAACAGAAAAACAAACCTTCTTTAAAAAAGAAGAATAAGAAATGTGTGAAATGTATTAAGGGTGGCACTGGTTGGTGGACGATATCGTTTCGGAAGCTACCAAGCAACCTCATCGGCCACCTATTGACAGGGTATTTTGTCCAAACAAAAACAACGATCTCGAACTCAATAGTCAAAAACAAAACTATGAAAAGTCACAACAGATCAAATAACAAAAACAAAAAACAATTTTTATTTTATTTATAAAAGTAAAATACAATATTGAGGAGATGAGCGAATCGGAAACAGAGGAGAAGAGGTTCATTACTCATAAAAAGTTATGGAAGGCAAAGACAAATAGAATATAAGAAGACATTCCTTCAGGCCGAAACTTCAAAATCTATCAGTTACGAACGAATAGAAATGAAATGTAACACGCGAAAAACCAGTATTCCGCGAACATTGATTGAACTTTTTTTGCACTTATCGATTAATATTAATTTTTTAACTGTGACAATTACAAAAAATTCGGGAAAAAGGTCTGAAAATCCGCGAAACACCTCAGTCGTTGGAATCAAATTCCTATTCGTTCGTAACTGACAATTACTCGCTACAGGAAGGAATGTCTTCTCAAATTATATTGTCTTTGATGGAAGGTTTATTGAAATAAATGTCAATGTTAAAAATTTTTTGAAACTTCTATAAAACTTAATGAATAAAGGCGTTCAAAATATACATAGTTTAAATTGTATTCTAATCCGTTTTTGTGTTCTATACTACCACATTCAGTTTTATGTCCAGTTTGAATATACATTTTAATATGAATTTACATCACAGAACACACAAAATTTCACATAGAGAAGGTATTATTCTCCAATATACATATTCCTATACATAATTGTATTATATACACCTACAGAAGACACCTACATTACATAAATATTATATATTTATATTTATTATTATAGATGGATATAGACTACAATCTATGTACATACATATATATATATATATATATATATATATATATATGCACATACTCGTATGTCCTGACTGGATTTGGTTGGTAAAAATTGAGTTTTTAACTGAAACCAAATAATAAAACAAAACAAAAAACGAACTGCCTATTTATAGGATATTGTATTAAAAAAGACAACACTTGGTATTTAATCGAAGAAACAAATAAGAGAAAATCGCATTCTCATTCATAGCAAAATAAAGCGTAATATAGATACATAAATAAATAAACATTTTCGTGCATGACTACTAATATTATTTACATATGTATGTATGTCGACTCGATTTTTACTCCATATTTATGTGTATGTATGTATGAGTATCTGTGTGTCTTACATATGATATAACAATTGATATTTACTGATTTTCCTCATTTTGGATGTACGTTTATATATGAAATACATAATTATTGATTATAAAAAATATTGTGAACTGATGATAAAAACCAACTAACTGATTAATCTCAAAAATGTTTAATACAAATACATATAAAATATACAATAACCATTAAAAATGTTTTTCAACTTTAATAGGTGTTGCATTACTTTTCAATGTACACATGTAAATGTATGTACATAAAAATATAAAATATATCTGTGGTCACAAGACATAACAGCATATGTGTGTTTTTGCAAGTTTTCAGGAGAGCATTTCGACAGTTTATATTCAATATCCTCTATCTTAAAAAACACAATTGTTCAGTAGAGCCAAAAACCGTTTATATCCCTAATTTTCAATAAAATTAAAATTGTTCTACAATGTTTATTAAACCTAACTACGTGAACTACTAAATAATATTTTTTTTTATATTTGCACCACGAGCCATGTTATGGAACATAGAGGGTATTGCTATTCAAAAATTCTTCATGTATAAAAAAGATAGAGTGTTTTGCATAGTAAAAAAAATATTTATGAATTCCACAATTTTTTTTAATATATAATTATACATATTATAATAAAACCAAACAAGAAGTGTGGGGATGTATTAAGGTTGAGAAATACTGTCTGCAATGTTTTGGATATATGAGACTTTGAAATCAGTTCTCAATTATTTCATATTGAGCTGCTCTCATATTGTGCCAATTATTGACAGGGTATTTTGTCCAAGGTGCCGATGAGGTTGCTTGGTAGCTTCCGAAACGATATCGTCCACCAACCAGTGACCACCCTTAATACATTTCACACATTTCTTATTCTTCTTATTTAAAGAAGGTTTGTTTTTCTGTTTAACAGAAAACAAAAACAACGATCTCGAACTCAATAGTCAAAAACAAAACTATGAAAAATAAAAATAATAAATAATAATAACAATGAATTAATGATTAATTTTTTATTTAAGTATTATCTATTTCTTGGGGTTCATTTTTGAATCCATTTTCAAATTGTCATAGAAAAAATTTTATTCTTGTGGAATCACAGTTTAGATATAAAAATAGTCATAATTTGAAAACTAAAGCTTCGACTAAAAAAATTTAACCAAATTCGGGTTTAGCATACTCTTTTCAGCAAAGAACCATCTTTAAGAAAAAAAAAAAAAACAAAACAAAAAAAATAGTCGCAAATTATATGAAGAGATAGATTGAAGAGATATATTGCATTCAGAAAAAATAAGCGTGTAAGATAGAGAAATTACAAAAATGACCATAAAATCTCAATTTTTGTTTTTTTTTATTTCCAAATTAGTACCATAGATGCGCCTTATTTTACCGAATATTTTAACATAAAAATCTCATTTTTGCAAAAATTGAAGATAGAGGGTTTTGAATATAAGCTCTCGATTTTAAAGGTTTGAATCGATATAGCAAAAATATTTATAAACTTATTTTGAATTTAACGCCTGCAATTTCTCAGGACTTGGAAGTGAAATTAATTAATACGAACACATTTATATAATTATTTTAATTATAAATGTTATAGGCTAAAAACTGTTTTATGCTGTTATTCCCTTTTTAAATAAATTAAGTTACAAAACACAACTCGAGTTGTGTCGTTATTACAAAATTAATTTTATTATATATTGCAGAATATATCGACTTATGCTGATAAATCAAAGGATGATTTCGAAATTTACAACATTCAGTAGTCAATATTAGATTTTGGAATAACAGCATAAGTTGAGTTATGCTTTTGTGCTAGGGCTTAGTTCAACTTGGACTAATAACATAACTCAGATATGCTGTTACGACTTCATTCAATTTAAATCTTCAATAGTCCAAAGATAAATGGGGAATAAAAACACAAGTATAGTTTTCAACGGAAAAAATGTGAGATATGCTGTTATGTACGTTGTGAAATGTAGTGATACAGCGAGATATGCTAATAAGTCTTGCCTTGTATCTGAACAACTAAACAAGATATCATCACCAAAATTTGTCACAATATGTAATCGAATATGGGGAACATCGTGGCATCAAAAACGCAATTTGAGCATAACTCGAGTTATGCTGTTATGCCTTGTGACCACAGATATGCAAACAAATTTCAATTAAACCAGTAAGGAAAGAAAGAAAGTCGGGCGTGGCCGACTATATACAGGGTTTTCCAACAAGAGTTGTTATTTTGAATCACCCGGTATTTCGGTAGCTGTCATTTTTGAAGCTTTTATTCTTTGTCATTTGACAAGTAGAAACTACGCCATTACTAAAAATGGAACGATACACGATTCAACAACGCATTGAAATTATTAAAATTCACTACAAAAATGGTGAAAATCTTGCGGTCACAGTTCGCATGAGGCCCATTTCCACTTCGGTGGCTACGTCAACAAGCAAAATTGTCGCATCTGGGGCTCGGAAAACCCAAGAGTTATTGTTGAGAAGCCTCTCCATCCTCAACGTGTGACTGTTTGGTGCGGTTTATGGTCCGGCGGGGTCATTGGACCTTACTTTTTCGAAAATGAGGTTGAATCGAGGACATAGGGCAGCCACTTTGCGATTTGGTTATGGAAAATTTTATGAAAAGGATATGGTCCTCTAAGCGTGGTCGTGGTGGCCATTTGGCTGATGTTGTTCTTCATTATTAACGGCATACCTTCCTCTTTATTATGAAATAAACACCCGATCATTTATCTCAAAATTCGCATTTTCTTTGAATACCAAAATAACGCCTCTTGTTGGAAAACCTTGTATAATACCCTACACCTCCCTAGCAATGCGCGGAGGGGCATTTCGATAATAAATTGGAATAATTGGGTTTGTTTCGTTTAACAAAGTACTTAGCTGCACCTCCTCATCAAGGATTATTCCAAAGAGGAGTTGAGACAAATAGATGGGTCTATATAAATACATATAATCTAAACAGATCTGATGAAAATCTGTTTAGATTATATATAGTCCCGTCTTGGATAGTCTCCTTGGATCAAAAACCTCATTTCTGCCAAATTATATAAAGATCGAAAGCAAAATACATTTTCACGAGTTTAAATACTACATAGGCTGGAACATACATATCGTCGGTGCGCCGACAAAAACTCCTATGTGTAATTTTTCGTTTTTTTTTTATTGTTGAATTTGAACGTCCTTGCGGTCAAACAACTACCCACCAAATAATTTTGCGCTATCTTGACCAGTTCCGAAGTTACCAAAAACTCCTATGTGTATCCCTCTATATCAATGCTCCGACAAAAACTCCTATGTGTTGTAGGCACAGCCTGTCCCAAGTGATAGAAGGTTGGCTTAGATTCACGCCAAAAAACGGCTAATGAGGTTTTGTTCAGAATCATCTCCTCTATTCGACAATGAATAGATCAAAATTGGATCTACTTCCATTCGCGAGTTATCGCGAAAACAGTACTTTTACTCAAAACAAACTTAATAGCTTTGATTTGTAAAGAAAAACGCGGAAATTTAGAACTGTAACATAATTTTCTTTAAATATGATTATTTGTAAGATGCTTTGTAACGTCCGCGACATTTGCCATGTTTTTATATTGCGAATTTTGTGTAATCGATAAAATCGACTTACACCGCCAAATTTTTCCAAAAATATTATACCGAATTTAATAAGATTAATATATTTGCATTCTATAATCTCTGAGGAATAGATTAATATCAGCATTTTCGCGAAAAATATGCATCGACGAATAAATTTTGTACAAAAAAAAAATAGTTCGGAATTATTTTACTACATAATGCTATTATCTCGCGAATGAACAGTTCTAGTGAAAAGAAGTCAAAGGAAGTTTGGGAGATAAGCGAAAGGCCTACAACTCTTTCTTTAACAAACAAAATTTATAGTAATTTGGTAAGGATTTACAGTATGTTAAAACTTTTGTATGTTTTTCCCTTTATATGAGGCATATTTTGATTTGACACATTGTAAATCCCTACCAAATTATTACAATTTTTTTGTTAAAGAAAGACTTGTAGTCGTTTTTAATATCTCCCAAACTTTCATTGACCACTTTTTCCTAGGACTAGGAATAATTCTGAACTTAAATGTTTTTTGTTCGAAATGTATTCGTAGCCGGATGTTTATGGCGGAAATGCTAGTGCCAATGTATCCCTCAGAAATCAGAAATCATAGATTGTAATTATATTAATTTTAATAAATTCGCAATAATATTTTTGAAAAAATTTAGCGGTGTAAGTCGAATTTTTGGATTACAAAAATTTCGCTATAGAATAATATAACAAATATCGCGGACATTACAAAGCGTCTTACAAATGTTCATATTTATGGGAAATTATGTTATAGTTTTAAATTTCCGCGATTCAATGTAATTAAGTTCGGTTTTTTGATTAAAAATTGTTTTTATCGCGATCACTCGCGAAAGGAAGCAGATCAGATTTGGATTTCTTCTTATCTGAGTAGAGGGGATGATTCTGTACAAACCTCATTAGCCGTTTTTAGCCACAATCCAGGCCAACTTTCATGTGCTTGAGGTACGCTGTGAACATTCGAATATCAAAACTCCTATGTGTAATTTTTTTTCATAAATATTTAAAATGCTCCAAACAAAACATGTGTCGATTTTCATGAAAACCATTTACCACGTCATGGGCTTTTCGCATATACGATTTTTGTTATGATAATCAATAAATCTGAGATATTAAAAATATCGCGATTTGACGAAATAGCAACGATTTTTGTCTCTCCTGAAAACTAGTAAAAAAACACATAGGAGTTTTCGTCGGCGCACCGACGATATGTATGTGGCTATATCTAAATCTGAACCGACTTTTCCCAAATTAAGCAGTATTTGCTTTTAAGTTAAGAAACTTTTTTTTGCGAAATTTTGTAATCATCGGAACTAAAGTGCAACTTCTATATCGCTTTGACACTAAGTCGGAAGTAACATATATATGGGTGCTATATCCAAATCTTAACCGATTTAGCCAAATTTGGCAGTGTGAAAGCTCTCTCTGCCGAATTTCATATTGATCGGATATAAAATGCATACAACGCTACAGCGCTAACTTGTCAAATCGGGAGTAAAATATATATGAGGGCTATAACTAAATCTGAACCGATTTTGCCCAAATTTGGCGGTGTTTATTCGTGTAATTAGAAACCTCTTTTTTGCGAAATTTCGTACTGATCCGATATAAAATACAGTTTCTACAGTGCTTAAATCTGAACCGATTTTTCTCAAATTTGGCACTGTTCATTTGTGTAATAAGAAACCTCTTTCTGCTAAATTTTGTAATGATCGGATAGAAAATACAACTTCTATAGCGCTTTGATGTGACATCGGGAGAAACATAGGTTAGGTTAGGTTGAAGAGAGGAGACGTTTAAACGTCTCATGTCCATGGACATACACTTAAGCACTCTTCATTTGTGTAATAAGAAACCTCTTTCTGTTAAATTTCGTAATGATCGTATAGAAAATACAACTTCTATAGCGCTTTGATGTGACATCGGGATTAACATAGGTTAGGTTAGGTTGAAGAGAGGAGACGTTTAAACGTCTCATGTCCATGGACATACACTTAAGCCAGTGGTTCGGCCGGTTGTGCGATCCTTATTTATGATATTTTAATACCTCACGAGTTACAGAAAATCGGTACTAGACACGAATTTTCTCAGTATCATCCAGCCATATCCTCTGAGATGAGTCAAGTCTGGTAAAATGTCGGACCCGAAATGTTGGGATCTTGCATGTGTGAAAGCCGGACAGTGACACAGAAAATGTTCCATCGTTTCGATGTTTTCCCTGCAATCGTCGTTTTCTGCTAGTCCGATGCGATGAAGATGTGCTTGTAAGTTTGATTGTCCCGTTAGAACACTCATCATCTTACTAATCTCGATCTTGTTTAGTTTCAGAAAACTTCTAGTTTTCTTATCATTTGGGTCTCCCCACAGTATCTTTGCAGTTGCTCCTACTGTTGCGATATTCCACACAGTTTTGTGAGCCATCACAAATCAGTGCTTCAACTTCATTCTTCGTGGCTTCGAAAGGTTTCCAATTTTCCAAGTTTATTAGTCGAAGTTCTCTGCCCTTTGAAGCCAAGCAATCATTTATCGTTCTTTTACAGCCAAACACAGTTCTTGATTTGACCCTTTCCGATGTTATTGCTTTAATCGCCATTTGGCTATCTGTGAAGATGTTGGCATATTTAGGCTTTGTGGTGTTACTGAGCCTGTTCACACACTCCGTGATTGCTCGAACTTCTGCTTGAAATACCGTGTTATGGTCAGGGAGGCGGAAGTGAAGTTCGACTTCTGGTTCATCAATAAAAAGTCCCAGACCCGTCCTTCCTCCTCGCTTGGACCCATTCGTGTAGCAGCTGGTTCCCACTGGTACATGGACCAAAGTTGATTTTCCCAGGAGCGTCTGTCTGGCACAAACGAATCACAGCTAGCTATAAGCCGCACTTCAGGAATGAAGTCGGAGATTTCTGGCGTTTGAATGTGACCAACTAGAGATTCTAAAATCTTCTGATGGTACGACTTGTGGTCTCGATTTATCCATTCATCCATCACTTGTAGACGTCTTGCTGTGAGGGCTGCCTCATACTTTATACGGATGTCTATTGGTTGGATGTGCAATATAGTCTCCAACGCTTTTGTTGGTGCAGTTCTAAATGCCCCGCTTATGCCTAGACAGCACATACGTTGAATTTTTTGCAAAGGTATTACGTTACACTTCTTGTCCTTTGATGTCCGTAGGCGTAGGTGATTATTGGCTAATCACGCTCATGTAAAGCCAGTGAGTCATATTTGGACGTAATCCCCATTTTAAACCTATAGCTCTTCTGCACAACGACCAACATCTGTGGGCCTTTGAACTCTTTCTTCAAGATGATCTTTCCAGTTCAGTTTCTGATCCAAGATTACTCCCAAGTATTTTACCTTTTTAGTTATAGCAATTGTTTTATTCAGGAATCGAGGCCGGGTAAAACGTGGGATCTTCGTTTTACTTGTAAATAGACATATTTCTGTTTTGTCTGGGTTAACATTTTATCCCCTTGCTTGTGCCCAGTTATATGCTATGTTAAGTGTCTCTTCAGCTCTTCTGCATAATAGATTTGGATGAAAGCCCCTTAGAAGTATTACAACGTCGTCTGCATAACAGACTGGTTTAAGTCCTTCATTGGTGAGGGCTTTTAGGAGACTGTGTATCGTCGTAACCCATAGAAGAGGATAAAATGCCCCCCTGAGGTATACCACGATTTACCTTGTCTCTAATTTGTACGTCGTATGACCCACAAATAATCTACCTATTCCTTAGCATATTGTTGATCCAGTTTTCAGCGCCCGGTCAACCAGGTCTAAGGACTGGATATGTGTATCGGTCTGTACATTGTTAAATGCGCCCTCAATGTCTATGCAAACAGCAAGTGTATACATTTCTTTACTGAAGGTGCACTACCTCATGCAGAGCTGTTTCCACTGATCTTCCTTTGACATAGGCGTGTTGTTTGAAGTTGAGCCTGTCATCCGCTATTTTACTTTTGACCATGTTATCAATTATTCGCTCCATTGTTTTTAACAGGAAAGAAGTTAGGCTAATGGGTCGATAAGCCTTTGGGGTCGTATAACTCGCCTTGCTTTGGTATGAAGATTCCTGCCAGTTTTTTGGGGTATAAGAATGGGTTAGGCATGCAGTGAACACTCCAGCCAGATGAGTTGATACCATTTCCACCTCATTCTGCAGAAGTGCTGGAAATAATATCACCGTTCAAAATAATGTTGTGACTTCAGGTAATTCAATTAAATCTCTAGGTTTTGATATTGATCATAGACTTCACTTCGACTCTCATATATCGCATATTTGCTCTAAGTTAAATTTAATACTTAAGAAGCTATACAGCCTTAACGTTATCTTACTGTTGAATTATGATGGCATCTCTGGCAACTTGTATGCCACAGTTGATTAAGAACGTAGTATTTAAGCACGTACATGATTTGAATTTCTTTTTTATTCATTCCTTTTTATATCTTTGTAACGACAAGACGTTTCTGTAAATAAAAATCTGACTATTGAATTAAATTCAACAGGTTATGGGCCCAGAAACGTAACGAGTTTATTTTAAAATAGTGAAATTATTGAAAGAGCAATGAACAGTTTCCAGATAGAAAAACTCGACGATTCCAACTACGATGTTTGGTGTATCCAAATGAAAAGTCTGCTAATTCATAGTGGATTTTGGAAAATCGTAAGTGGTGTTTTAAAAAAGGAATAAATCACAGAAAATGCGGAAAAGGAAAAATGGGACACCGACGATGAAAAGGCGCTGGCATCAATTATATTAAGTGTGAAACCTGCGCAGCTCGGTTACATCAAGAATGCCAAAACATCCTCAGAGGCATGGAAGAAGCTGGAGGAAACGTATGCTCCTAAAGGTCCCATACAGAAAGTGTGTCTGTACAAACGTTTGTTAAGTATTCGTATGTTGGAGGGGGATAATATGGTGCAGCATTTGAATACATTCATAGAGGTGACGGAAAAATTGACTGAAGCTGGAATAGAATTACAAGAGGAACTGCTTGTAATTATGTTGTTGTCCAGTTTGTCAAAAGAATACGAAAATTTCGTCATAGCAATGGAAACTCGCGACGAGCTGCCCCGTTACGGTCTTCTTAAACAGAAAATCCTCGAAGAAGCAGAGCGGCGAAAAGAAAAAATAATTATGGATCAGGCGCACATGCATTAACGGCACGCGCAGCCAAAGAATTCAAGAACAAAACGCAAAACAAAAAATTCTTCAAGGGTAAATGTTTCAACTGCGGATTAACGGGACACAAAGCCAATGAGTGTGCGAGGGAGAAAAAGAACAAACACACACAAGCACTGACAATGGTCGCAGCAGCAGAGAGTCGCCCAACAAGGAATGCGTGGTACATCGACAGCGGCGCTACTGCACACATGTGCAATGATAAACGACTGTTTGTATGGCTGCAACAACACAATGAGCGAATTGGCTTGGCAGGCAACAAATTTATCATTGCTGAAGGAAAAGGTGATGTACATTTCCAATACAAGAATTTTGATTTACGCATTGAAAATGTTTTGTACTCATCTGAGTTGCAGGCAAATTTTTTGTCAGTGAGCAGAATGGTTGACAGAGGTCTAACTGTGAAATTTGATAGACAACACGCGTCTGTCCTACGATCTGATGGTACCGTTGTTTTGCATGCAATCAAAAGGGATGGTTTGTTTTTGGTAGAAAGCAGCGAGCAGAAAGTATTTTCTTTGCGTAACACCATCGAAAAATGGCACAACAGGCTAGGGCATCTCAACTATAAAAGTTTACACGATTTGTCATCAAAGGGAATGGTGAAGGGGTTGAATGCACTGGAGAAAAATGAGACAAGCTGCAAAACGTGCATGATGTGTAAAGTGCATTCACTGCCATTTCCTAAAGAAGCCGAACACCGAGCAAAGAATTTGCTGGAGCTTGTACATTCTGATGTGTGTGGTCCATTCAGAACAGAATCACTTGGAGGTTCCAAATATTTTATCACTTTCATAGACGACATGTCGAGAAAAATATATGTATTCTTTATGAAAGCGAAGAGTGAAGCCTTCAACAAATTCAAAAATTTCAAACTTCAAGTTGAGAGGGAAACTGGCTGCAATATTAAAATGTTACGTACAGATAACGGCAAAGAATATGTGAACGAAGCGTTTGATGAATTCTTGCAAAATAACGGCATACAACGGCAGCTTACGGTTCCTTACACACCGCAGCAGAATGGTGTTGCAGAGCGGGCAAATAGAACATTGGTAGAGATGGCTCGTTCTATGCTTGTTCATTCTGGCGCTCAGCCGAATTTGTGGGCAGAGGCTGTTATGACTGCTTCGTATATACGCAACAGATGTCCGACAAAAATTCTTGCTGATAAAACTCCGTTTGAAGTTTGGTATGGCAGGCAACCCAATATAAAACACATGCGTACATTTGTTTGTGTGGCTGTGGCAATGAAGAAACCAAAAGGCTCAAAGTTCGACGCAAAGGGTGAGTCGTTCACAATGATTGGCTACTCCACAGTTTCAAAGGCATATCGGTTATTTGACAACAGTACACAAAAGGTTGTCGAGCGTAGAGATGTGCTATTTGACGAAACATCATTTGAGCGAAACGATGAAAAGCAAAATGAGCAGTTGGACTATGTAATGTTTCATTTGGAAAACAATGCTGACGATGACGACGTAAATTCCGTAAAACAAGAAGCAGAACGTAATAATCCAGGAAACGAAGATGCATTTGACACAGCTGATGAAGAGAGCCAATCGGACAACAGTACTATAGAGGAACCACCCAAGACCGTCGAGCAAAGTACTGCGAGGGTATTAAGAAGCGGTAAACTCTACAATGAGGTGAATATGTTAACAAATATAAAAATTCCGCAAACAGTAGAACAGGCACTTTCGATTCCCGACAAAGAAAAATGGTTTGGCGCTATGAAGGCAGAAATGGCATCTTTAAAGAAAAACAACACATGGTCATTAACGGAATTACCCAACAGACGAAAACCAATTAATTGCAAATGGGTTTTTTCCGTTAAAAGGGACAAAGAAGGCCAGATTGAACGCTACAAAGCCCGATTGGTAGCGAAAGGCTGCAGTCAACAATATGGTGTTGATTATGAGGAAACGTTCTCGCCGGTGGCCAGGTACTCAACGATACGAATTTTATTGGCTTTGGCCGTTGAGTGGCGTATGCATTTACATCAAGTGGACGTAGGTAATGCTTATTTGAATAGCGAGTTGAGTGACGAAATTTATATGAAGCAGCCCGAGTATTTCATAGACGAACAAAACACAAATGGAGTGCTGCGTATCAACAAGGCTATATACGGATTGAAGCAAGCAGGCAGGGAGTGGAACAACAAGCTGGACAGCGTGCTGAAAAATATGGGCTTACAACAAAGTCACAGCGATCCCTGTCTGTATCTGTGTAAAAGAGATGGTCATTTGGTACTGATTGTTGTGTATGTAGATGACTTGATAATAGGATGCAAAGAAAAGGTCATAGTATCCGACATCAAACGAGAACTATGTGCAGAATTCGATTTGTATGACAAAGGCTCTCTGCATCATTATCTGGGCATCGAAATAGAACGTGATGGCGAAACTGGTGACATAATGCTGGGCCAAAGACTGTACATAGAAGATATGCTCAATCGTTTTGGAATGCAGGATTGCAAAAGCGTATCAGTTCCATTGGACCCTGGTCATAAATTTGAATGTTCGGGTAAATGTGAACAAGTTGACAAAACTAAATATCAGTCCATGATTGGTGCATTAATGTACATATCTTGCCATAACAACGAGGCCAGATATATTACATTCCGTAGGTAAAATGGCACAATATAACACAGATCCACACATAGAACACCTAAAAGCAGTGAAACACATCTATCGATATCTGGCAGGTACATCCGAACGAAGATTGCTGTACAAACGAAGTGAAACATATTCTACTACTGGCTATGTCGATGCAGACTGGGGTAGCGATGATTTGGATCGAATTTCGTATACAGGATTTGTATTTTTCTTGGGTAATTCCTTGATAAGTTGGGAATCAAGGAAACAAAAATCCGTCGCCCTCAGTAGTACAGAGGCGGAATATATGGCAGCTTCTGATGCAGCAAAAGAATCAGTATACTTGCGAAGACTATTAATGGAAGTCGGCTGGTCTAACGGCGAACCGGTGACACTACACATCGACAATCAAGGAGCACAAAAATTGGCCAGTAACCCAGTTCTTCACAAGCGCAGCAAACACATAGACATCAAATACCACCACGTAAAAGAAGTGATCAAGAAGCAAGAAATTGTTTTGAAGTACTGTCCAACTGAAAATATGGTGGCTGACATCTTGACCAAGAGTTTGACTAAGGCTAAGCACAACAACTGTGTTAGGTTGCTTTTGATGAATTAATTAGATTTTTAATATAAGCTTTTTAATTTTGAATTTTTATGTTAAGTGACATACATGTTGAGGAGTCGTGTTGAATTATGATGGCATCTCTGGCAACTTGTATGCCACAGTTGATTAAGAACGTAGTATTTAAGCACGTACATGATTTGAATTTCTTTTTCTATTTTATTCATTCCTTTTTATATCTTTGTAACGACAAGACGTTTCTGTAAATAAAAATCTGACTATTGAATTAAATTCAACACTTACCAACTCAGATAAAGTATATGTTGGCTCATTCTCTGCTGATGCCTCACATTCTTTATGGAGCAGAAGTATTTATGGGTACTAACCGGGCAAATATCGCTAAGCTCACATCATCCTTTCACGGCATTCTTCGGTTCGTTTATGTTAGGCGTTGTAGACAAGATTATTCTCGTTTTTGTACTCTATTTTTGGGCTGTTCATTTGAACGTTTTCTTGAATTAAGATGTCTTTGCTCTTTCTTTGGTATATTTAAATACGGTCAACCCACCTATCTGATTAACTCTTTTCGCTTTTTGAATACATCTAGAAATTCCCAAGTTCTCATCGAACATTAGGCATGTTTTCGTTACAAGCTAGCACTTTTAGTTTAGCACTTTGCAACGAAAACAACTGACTTCCACTAACTGGCACATAAGCAATAAGTGGCGGATTTTCACTATCTGGTAGCAATGGTGTCATGAGTTGCGAAGAAAGAACAGTGCGAAACAGACAAAAAATTCGTGAAAAGTATTTATAAAACATATATTTACTATTCTATTTTTGTTCTTCTTCTTCTTTCGGTTAATTCACAATAATTAATAAAATCTCTCCAAAAATGGGATGCCATATGCTAAATATAGGGTGCCCAATCTGGCAACATCATACTCGATTAAGACAGGAACACAAGCACCAAACTGCATCGGGAACTAATAGTGCTTAAAAGTGCTTAGCTCCCCATACAAATTAAGCACTTATGGTGTAACGAAAACACGCCTAATATGTTCGAGCGATCTTTTGCTATACGTGTGGCTAGATTATGGAATTTATTGCCGCAAAATATTAAAAACTTTTCAGTATCCCCTCAAACGTTCAAGAATAGGCTACTTGCTCACTTTCTTGAAGTGCCTTAGATTTTTCGCGTTATTCATCACAGACAATACCTATATCCCTTTTTATTATATATATTATATTATATATTTTAGCATTAATGTTTAAAAAATGTGCTTTAGGATTGGTTTAGTATTTAGTATTTTTTATATATGTAATCTTATAATGAATTTGTTAATCTAATTATAGTAATCTATCAACATATAGTCCAAGCGGGCTGAGTTTGATTAAATAAATGAAATGAAATATTCCATCCGGTCCCGCAGCCTTAAAGGGAGAGAAACTTTTTATCGCTTCTTTAACCATACCATCTGTTATATCCGTAATAGATACTTTATGCAATACATTTTCATTCTGTAACTGTTCCTCTGTTGGTCCAGCATTACCAGTCGGAAAATGAGTTTTCATCAAGAGCCTTACGGTATCCTATATAGTTTCCATCCTTTTACCCGTGTCATCCATCCAGTGTTTCGGTTTGGACATGAGTTTTTGAGAGGAACTTTTTCATTTTAGACATGCTGTTAACGCTGTCTACCTGCTCACAGAAAAGCCTCCAGGAGTTACGTTTCGCCGATCTATTGATTTTATTGTATTCTTTGAGTCTTCTGTGGTAGTCGTCCCAATATACTGATTGTTTTTAACGTCGAGCTCTGTTGTAAAGTCTGCGGACATCTTTGCCAATCGAGCGAATTTGTCCTGTCATCCAGGGTTTCTCATAGGCAGATTTTATTTCTCGAAGTGGACAACTATCTTCGAATGATTTTACAAGAGCCTCGGGAATCTTTTTCACATTGATATCAATGTCTTCTGCACATAGATAATCGCCAATCGATTTATAAGTAGAATTCCGAAATTAGTACAATCGGTCTTAGCCTTATTACGGAAACTTATTGGGTTTGGCGGTGGCCGTGCAATTTTAAACCTTATTTATCGGTATTCCGAATAGGAGTGTTCATCCGAAACGCTCCACTCATGGATTTCATCAATAAGATTTTCTGAACATATCGTTATATACTTCTTCCCTAATTTTGTTGACAAAGGTTGCAGTGTTTCCTATGTTAAGAGTTATGAGGGCATTTGTATTAAAAAATTCTATAAGGGCGTGTCCCCTTTTATTGGTGTTAGTACTACCCCAAGCGATATGATGGGAGTTGGCGTCACATCCAGCTAATAACTCATTACTTGTGTGTTTGGATTTCCTCACCAGACGTTGTAATTCCGACGTAGGTGGCAATGTCGGCGCATCGAATGGCAGATATATTGACGCCAGGTACATATTTCCATTACCTTGCCTCAGCACCGTTGCGTCCGATGTTGACAACTCTGGAGAGAAAATAAAACATAAGTTTTTATGGCACAAAATACAAGTCCTTGGACGAGTACCTGTGTTAGCGTAGAAAAGGTTATAGTTCACATGGTTTAATCCAGTAACCTTGTTGCTAGTTGTCCATGGTTTCTATGAACCCTACCTTTATTTTATGATGTCCATCAGAGCGTTGGATACTGTCTCGCTCCGGTGGAGGTTTATCTGGATGACCTCAATCATTGTCTTTCCAGTAAAAGTTTCTTTTGGGAGTCTATCCTATCTGGTGGCACTCCTTCATTATTTGGTAGTGGGTCATTCTCCTCTTTTCGTTCACTACCTATTACACCATCTTCCAGTCGACAATTTTGGGAGGCGATATTATTTTTTGTCGTTCCCTCATTGTTTTGAATCGTTTTGTGGCTCTTTTTATTTTGATCACCACCTTTTCTGGGAACTTCCTGCAAAAGTGGCGGTACTATTGGTGAACTGGTGGTGTTATTGGCTACTTCCACATTAGTTTTTGGCAGTGTCTCACTTGTCTCCATCCTTTGACTACCAGTGTTTGCCTCTTCAGACAGTATATATGGACTCGATTCATCTGTCCTGCCAATCGGCACCTTTCCAATTTTGAAAAAGACTGTCCAGATCAAGAAGTACGCCGTGACAAGATTGTTCTTGGATTCTGGGTCTATGCCCAACACGAGGAGAGTACCCTCGGTATCATCCTTCCTATAGAAGACTTCCCACTTTCTCACGGAAAGTTTTGAATTCTGTTTGCCAATAATGTCGAGTATGTACTCTGATGAGAACTTACTGGGACATCCCTTAACATATAGGGTCGTTTTTATTAGTTCAGGAATGTCTCTTTTCCTTACCACTTTTAGCTTTGCGCCGTCCCAAGGTGAGGGGAAGCTATCCACAAGTTTTACGAGGACACCAGCGCTGCGTTGTGATGCCAGCCTTAGCATCAAAACACCCCACTCAAACTTGCAACTCATTACTTCGATTGGTGGTTCATCCTTAGATTCGAGGACGTACTCCGCTACCCTCGTATAGACCAAATCTTCGAAGTTACTCTTTTGGTCTTCGGGGATTCTGCCAGATGCACTACTGCTATCAATTATGGCATAGATCGTCTCAAAAATGTTGTTTAGCTATACATACTAGAATAAGATGGTGGCTTCTTACCCTTCTTTATGGCCAATTGAGTTTTCCGTGTCTGCAGAGTCTTTTTTTTAAAGCCTCATCCTTAACTGATGATTTGGTTGACTTGACCTGCGTTACTGGATCAACTTTAACGCCCACGATCGAAGGACCCCGACTAGAGACTTCCCTTTGTGTGGTTACGTTAGGCTTCTCCGAATTACTGGAAGACGGCGAGCCCTTTTTCTTCATAGTCACTTTAACAGCGCTATGTTCTTCGGGAGACCTGACTCTTTTAGCTGCCTCCATGTTTGTGTTGGAGGTAGAATTGTCAGGTTCATCCCGTAATAGGTTCTGTCGGTTCAACTTATTCAGTTTCCTTCTTTGTGCCCCTGACAGTCTCTTTGATTTAGCAACTATAGTGATATTGTTTTCATTTGATGATTCAGAGTCATAGTCACCACTGGCTTTTAAAGGCTGGGGTTGCTTAGAACCCCAGTTGGGTCATTTGTTTTGCTGCGGCTGGATGTGCTCTTGTTTCATTTTCGACTATGGGATCCAAGGCACCAAAGCTCGTAGAAGTTGCATGCTCACGATTGTTCGATATCGACTACACATGACTCGTGAGTGAATCAACGTTTGTCGCCGGTACTGTGTTTTCCCACCCCTGCGCCGTAATATCCTGCGTCTTTTTTGGTGTAATCATAAATTGGTTGGGGGAGACACACCCATAGCCAGTATTATCCCGTAATAGGTACGTCGATATAGGCCTTACAGACTGAGCACAGAAATGTCTGTCAAGAGACCGATGCATCCAATTCAACCTACGCTTTAAAAACAACAAACCACGTGGTTACGTAGTAGGTAGGTGAATAGGTATTGCGTAATAGGTTAAAAACTATTCGCTCTCCGATAACACGTCCGTTCGCTACGACTGGCGGCGACAGTTATTAACAGCAAACTTTTTCTCGTTGTACGAATCCAACGACAAAAATCTTTGTGGTTGTTGTTGAGCTTATATGTATTTATATTATTACTAGCTGACCCCAGCAGACGTTGTCCTGCCCGTTATATTTGGGATGTATTGGTTTGTTATTCATTGATATTTCATTCAAAACTGAATACAAAAATAACTTGACCACTGCGCCATTTATAACGGTAAATAATTCTAAAACACAGATGACCCCAAACTGAACATATTGTTTAATTTTTAGCCCATTCGCACTTATGGTTTCGGAGATCATGCGTTACTAACAAACGTACAAAGGATTTTATATATAAAGATATTATTGAATCATGATCGTCAATCTATCATCACCACATAGAAATTCAGACAGAATCGTCTGTGTCATTTTGGAAAATATGTACGGATTACAAATAAAAATCGTTGAAGTAGAGTAAACACACCACTGAAGTGAAAACAAATTGAACTCGTAAACCGAACTCGACCCGAACAAAAAAAAACTAAACAACAAAACAATGGTTAAATTATTCGCATTGAGTATTTTCTATAAAGGCCGGCTGATCATTCGCAGTGAACGGACGTGTTTATCACATAGCGGATAGTTACCAGTACCTATTACGCAATAGCAAAAATCTGTACAAAGTCTGTAAGGCCTACATCGTAGTACCTATTACGGTCTAATACAGACAAAATTAAAATAAATTCTCTTGACGGGGATGCCTTCGTGTTCCGATGGAGCGCGGTTCCCCAATCGTCCGACTGTCCGTCCGTTGGTCTTGGCCAAAGCCGACCACACCAAAAATGGTGAAAATCTCCCCCAAGTACTCACAACAGGTGGTGCGGTGAGGGGAAAACGTCATGTCCGACCGTCAAAACGGAAGCACAATGAGCATCGTGTAGCGCTCAGAGTTTTGACGAAGTTGGAGGCTGTTGAGGTTTCGGCTCTTACCGAAAAACAAAAAGAGTCACTTACCTGGGCTAAAGGCGTCATAGATGCTTCTAAGGCCAATGAGTCGGCTGAAAGAGCCACAAATTCAGCTGTGTTAACGGCTAATAAAGTAAAACGAATCAGATCACCTGATGAACCCCTGCCTTCGAAAAAGGCAAGAGGCCCTAATGTCACCATCAACAGGACACTCACCAAGCCCTTCAATGAAGTGGCGAAGGAGAGTCTAGTGATGGCTGTTATAGACAGAAGTAGTGAGGATGGATCCATCCTCAAGGACAAATGGAGTCATGTACAATCAGCCATTATGGCTCATTACCTCGATGTCCGTAGAGAAATGCCGGGCAAACCACCAATCTGCAACGATGCAGGATGGCATCAGGGGAGAGTAAAGCTCTTATATTTCGGTCATGCCAGATCAGTAGACCTTTATAAGGCTGCTCTGAGTCGAGCGGGTGAGGTGTGGCCGGGTGCCCAGTTGGATGTTGTCGAAAAAAACAACATCCCTAGTCACCCTAGAGCCATCACCTGGGTTACAGAAGAGCCCTCCAACCCGGCTGACATCTTAGAAATAATAAAAGATTCCAATCCTGGTCTGCCGGCCCATAATTGGAGAATCAGCAAGGTGGGTGAGGCGGATGGTAAAAAGCGGCAGGTCAATCTTATCCTAAACGCTGAATCCACCTCCCATATACAAAGTGCGAGTGCAACCCTACAATATGGCTTCGAGACTATAATCTTGAAGATATACAAGCAGGATATAGCTCCCACTGCAGAAGGTGAGTCGTCCACCGTGGCACTTTCTGTAAGTGCGGAGGTAGCCACGCCTATTATTTCTGGTGACTCCAACTCTAACAGAAGATCTGTAACGTCCTACTCTGAGGACGAAAGCTCTACTTCTGACACAGAGGGGCTGAGGGGAGTCTCCGGACTCTTTGACGCATCTGGCGGGGACATGCTTCTCGACGATACGGACGAAGAGTTCGATAACACCCTTGTTGGGGTGGATGTTAATCTGTCAATTACCAATGATGGTAAGAATTCTACAGATTAACCTCCATCACGCTAAAGCAGCCTCAGCGGCTCTATTGCTGCGCCTGTCCACAGGCGCAGTAGACATCGTCCTGATACAGGAGCCCTACGTAGTGGGAGGAAGGGTGTGCGGTATTAGGACACCCAACTTTAAACTGCTTGTGGCCAACTGTGAAGGCACTCCAAGAACCTGCATTTTGGCCAGGAAAGATCTAAGTATCTTTCTCCTGACTAATTTAAGTGGTAAAGACCAAACAGCTGCTAGCCTGGAGATCGGTAATCGCATATATTGGGTGGTCTCCAGCTACTTGCCTTATGAATCTGTAGTACCGACTGCTCTATTCAGGGAAGTAGTAGAAGAAGCAACGTCTGACGAGCTCGAGCTGATTATTGGCGCAGACACGAACGCTCATCATACTATCTGGGGTAGTACGGATATAAACAATAGGGGTGATTCGCTTCTTGACTTTATTCTAACTACCAATCTTAGTATTTGTAACATAGGTAACAAACCGACCTTCACAATTAAAGACAGACAAGAGGTACTCGACGTAACGTTTGCTACTGACCGGCTGTCAGACAAAATTATTGGGTGGAATGTACTGGACGACCACTCATTCTCAGATCATCATTATATTGAGTTCAAACTCGCGGAAAAAGCGCCTAAACCCGCCGTCCACAGAAATGTAAGGAAGACAAAGTGGCATCTGTATGAGAAGAATTTCAAGAAAGTCCTCAACTCTAAACTTCCGTACGAACCGAATGACAAAGCCGGTTTGGATAATCTGGTCGATCATATCACCATATCATTCAATAGATCCCTTGAAGAAGCCTGTCCAAAAACAAGGTACAAGGGTAAAACTAAACCCCAATGGTGGACTTCTGAGCTAACGGCTATGAAAAAGACCTGCAACAAGCTATTCAATAAGGCTAAATCTACTGGGGTCGCTAATGATTGGGATGCCTATAAAGAGCAACTCAAGATCTATAAGAAGGAGCTTAGAAAGGCGCAAAGGCGCTCTTGGTATACCTTCTGTGGTGAAGTGGAAAAGGTCTCCGACGCCGCTAGGCTGAGGAAGATATTATCTGCTTCACCCTGTACAGTGGGATGTTTACAGGATGAGGCAAATAACTGGACCAAAAACAGCGAGCAGTCGCTCAATGTACTGCTCGACACACATTTCCCGGGGAACTCTATAACAGAACCCGAGGATCAGCAGGACCAACAAGAGTGCGAGTGGACTGCGAGCGTCGCTAGCTTCTTGACTGAGAGATCCAGAATAAGCTGGGCTATTAACAGCTTTGAGCCCTTCAAGTCACCTGGACCAGATGGCATCACTCCAGCAGAAATGCAGAAAATGTTAAAGTACATTATCCCCTGGCTGGAGAAAATTTATGTAGGCTGTATCAGGCTTTCATACATCCCGAATCGATGGAGGGATACCAAAGTGGTATTCATACCTAAAGCGGGAAAGATATCACACACTAGGCCAAAAGACTTCAGACCAATTAGCCTATCCTCGTTCTTATTGAAAGGTCTGGAAAGACTTTTAGATCATTTCATTAGGGAAAACCTGGATACAAAACTCCTGTCGGGGAACCAACATGCTTACAACAAGGGCAAGTCTACTGAATCAGCCCTGCACGAACTTGTGAGCACTATCGAATCGTCCCTGCATTTCAAGGAATTCACCATGGTGGCATTTCTTGACATAGAAGGGGCTTTTAACAACATTCATTCCGATGCGGTAATTGCGGCACTCTCACATCTAAAAGTTAACACTAGTTTGATTAGACTAATTCAAAGTCTGCTCACGAGAAGACGCATAACAGCATGTCTAGGGTCCACAACTCTAACAAGGTATGTAAACAGAGGGACCCCGCAAGGAGGAGTATTGTCTCCACTAATTTGGAACCTAGCGGTGAATGAAATCCTGCTAGATCTAGAACGTTGTGGCTGCAAGGTCGTGGCATATGCGGACGACGTGGCAATCGCAGTGAGTGGCAAATTCGTAAACGTCCTCAGAGACATCCTACAGGTGGCTCTGAACAAGTTGGCTAGATGGGCCAGAAGCAGCGGTTTGGGCGTTAACCCCAACAAGACAGAATTGGTTCTCTTTACTAGGATGAATAATGTCCCACATGTGGACCCTCCACCTCGGATAAATGGAACAGATCTAGTCTTTTCTGAAAGTGCAAAATTTTTAGGAATAATTCTAGATAGGAAAATGTTATTTAGACTTAACGTATTGGAACGTGTAAGGAAGGCCAACGTCGCCTTATATTCCTGCAAAAAGGCTGTAGGGTCGCGGTGGGGACTCTCTCCTAAAATCGTCCACTGGATATATATAGCAGTAGTTCGTCCAATACTGTTATACGGTATTGTGGTATGGTGGACGGCAACTGACAAACTAACCATTACCAACCTACTAACAAAGGTTCAGAGGACTGCCTGCCTGAGCATAAGCGGAGCCTTAAGGACTACAGCGACCGAGTCTCTACAAGCCCTACTCCATATACTGCCGATTAATATTGTGGCGAGAGAAGTTGCAACCAAAGCGGCAATAAGATTAAACTGCCTATCAATGTGGAGGTACAAGAACTATGGTCACATGAGGATATCAAAGTGTAGTGCTATGGTAACCGACCGAGTGGACTATATACCAACAGTGTACACCTTCGAGAGAAATTACATCACTATGATTCCCGCCAGAGATGAATGGGTCGGCAGAATACCAGGTAATATAAACCATCTCCACTTTTACACGGATGGTTCGAAGCTTGATGAAAAGGTTGGCTTCGGAGTACACTGTGAAGAACTTAGTCTGGATATAGCTCACAGACTACCAGATACCTGCAGTGTCTATCAAGCCGAAATAATGGCAATATGGGAAGTCGCCAAGTGGCTGAGTCGCAACATAGTAACCAACAATGGCGTTGTCATTTACTCGGACAGCCAGGCTGCCATCAATTCTCTGGAGGCAACATCCCTAAATTCACAAACAGCCCTCGACTGCCGCAGATCTCTTAACGAGATGGCTGAGCAGTTTAATATACACCTCATATGGGTGCCTGGGCATAGGGATATCCCGGGGAACTGCAAAGCCGATGAACTTGCTAGGAAAGGGACGACATTACAAATTCTCGAAGAATTTGCATATATTGGTGCGCCACTATCCACGTGCAAGCTTTGGCTTAGGCAAGAGGCAATCAGGCAGTCCAACGATAGATGGACAGAAATCGGCACCTGCAGGGTAGCTAGACAAATCTGGCCAAGGTATGACCTGAGAAGGTCAAAATATCTCCTCGCACTAGAGAGGAAACGATTGTCTACGTTAGTACAGGTTCTGACGGGACACTGCTTGATCGGCGAACACGCCAAAAGATTGGGTATTGACTCCAATGACTTCTGCCGAAGCTGTGGAGATGAGGAAGAAGTGGAGAGCATTGAGCACTTGCTTTGCGACTGTCCCGCTTTGAGTAAACGACGACTGGATATACTGGGGTCGGCCTTTTTAGGCAGCCTAACAGATCTTTCCAGTACTGATATTCGTACTATCGATAAATTTATATATCAAACAGGTTGGTTTCGATGAGGGGCATTTCAGCCCGTGGTAACACTAGGGACCTAAACTGGTCTATGTGAGCTTGTAAAAAAATACGGCTGCCACCCTAACCTAAACCTAAACCTTCTATAAAGGCCCCCCCAGAAGGCAGACTGCTCAAATCCACATATGATTTGCAATCATTTTCATTTTTCCAATGAAGCACCGTACAGCAGTTAATGACGTAAGTAGAACAATAACAACTAAGTTCTGCTGGCTGCAGCTTTTTCGCACCGGATTGAGTGTTCCTGTGGGATAATTCATCGTTTTTCTCGCTTCCTTTTCTTCCAGTTTTGCATCGAAGACACTGGTTGAACGGACACAACCAGCAATGCGTCAATCGGAGAAACAGGATATTTACATGTGTCACGTCTATGTGAGGACAGACAATTTGGCTGGTGTCCTTATAGCAGATCATGAATATCCCCAACGTGTGACGCACACACTTACATATAACAAAAATCTTGATTTTTCAGCCAATATATCCAAGGGTCAATGGCAAACAGACAGCGAGGGCATTATCGACTTCAGCATACTACCCTCATATTTGGCCAAGTATCGGGATCCTAAGGAAGCGGATTTGTTAACGAAAATGCAAAATGATTTGGATGAGACGAAAATCATTCTTAAGAATACCATTGAAGCGGTGCTAGGGAGAGGGGAGAAACTGGATGATATGGTGAAAACGTCGGAAAATCTCTCAAGACAGAGTAAATGTTTTATAAGATGGCCAGGAAAACGAATTCTTGTTGTAATTTTGGTTAAGATGAGTCGGCTACTAATACAAATGAGGAGGCCCATAACGAAACACAATAATTCCACTTTTTAGGTTTTTAGTGTTTTTGACTTATTCAATAACTACATGTTAAAATCTATGTAACAATTGTTATACAACTTGTCAAAGATCAGTAGTTTTACTGTAATTCAATACCAAAAGAAATGGATCAGACCAAAACGAAACATTTCCATATCTGTACAATAAACCACAGACCAAAGACAATATAATTTAAGAAGACATTCCTTCCTGTAGCGAGTAATTGTCAGTTACGAACGAATAGGAATTTGATTCCAACGAGTGAGGTTTTCGCGGATTTTCAGACCGTTTTTCCCGATTTTTTTGTAATTGTCACAATTAAAAAATTAATATTAATCGATAAGTGCAAAAAAAGTTCAATCAATGTTCGCGGAATACTGTTTTTTCGCGTGTTACAATTCATTCCTATTCGTTCGTAACTGATAGATTTTGACGTTTCGGCCTGAAGGAATGTCTTATTATATTCTATTTGTCTTTGCCACAGACATTAAATAAGACAGATGTGCCGTCAGCCCGAAATGTCAAAATCTATCAGTTACGAACGAATAGGAATGAACGGTCACACTCGAAAAAAAAAACAGTTTTCCGTGAACATAGTTTGAACTGTTTTTGCACTAATCGATTAATATTAATTTTTTAATTGTGACAAATACAAAAAAATTCGGGAAAATCGGTCCGAAATCCGCGGAAAACCTCACTCTTTGAAGTCTACTCGTTGAAATTTCTATTCGTTCGTACCTGACAACTTACTCGCTCGGGGATGACATATCTTATTATCTATTATTTTTGCAATAAACAACTTGGAGATAGTCTGCGTAATGATTGATATTAGGCGTGTTTTCGTTACACCATAGGTGCTTAATTTGTATGGGGAGTTAAGGACTTTTAAGCATTATTAGTTCCCGATGAAGATTGGTGCTTATGTTCCTTTCTTAATCGAGTATGATGTTGCCAGATCCGACATCTATATTTCCCAGTATGGCATCTCATTTTTGAAGAAATTGTTGTCAATTACTGTGAATTAACGGGAAGAAGAAGAACAATAATGGAAAATTATTTTAAAATTTGCAAAAAGAGTGTAAACAATTAAACATAGAATAGTAAATTTATGTTTTATAAATACATATCACTAATTTTTTGTCTGTTTCGCACTGTTCTTTCTTCGCAACTCATGACACCATTGCTACCAAATAGCAGAAATCCGCCACTTACTGCTTATGCGCCAGTTAGTGGAAGTCAGTTGTTTTCGTTGCAAAGTGCTAAACTAAAATTGCTAGCTTGTAACGAAAATATGCCTATTATTGTTATTACAACTGTAAAACGGTAAGAATTTTATTAAATTTTTTAATACCTACTGTTTTAAGTTGATGAATTGTAAATCGAAAGCATTTTGCAAAAAGCAGCCAACCGTAGGGAGTATAAACGTCGAGAAATGAAAAAGTGATCCTATACAGAGAACGAATAATAGACGTGCAAACCATCATAAAAAGAAGTTTCTTGATCTTTTGGTATTACAACAATCTAAACAAGTTTCATTTTTTCGCAGATATGCAGATAAGGATCCGTTGGCAACATTTTTCACAAACCGTTCAGCAACAAGGATAAAAAGTGCTTACACATGCGGGATGTTCAGTACGCATTTGATTATTTACAATCGCAGACTGTTTTATAACTAGTCTATATAATACCCTACACCTCCCTCGCAATGCGAAAATGGGCATTGCGTTAATTATTTGGCATAATTGGTTTCGTTTCAGTTAACAAAGTACTTAGCTCCACCGTGACAACTTCTATTGCGCTTTGATATCAAATCGGGAGGAACATATATATAGGGGATATATAAAAATTTGGACCGATTTTCTTCTGCCGATTTTCGTAATGATTGGATATAAAATACTGTTTCTACAGCGCTTACATGTCAAATCGGGGGTAACATATATATGGGTGCTATATCTAAATCTGAACCGATTTCCCCCAAATTTTCAGACGAGTAATAAAGGGTTTTCCAACAAGAGGTGTTATTTTAATATTCAAAGAAAAATTCAATTTTTTGAGATAAATGATCGGATGTTTATTTCATAATAAAAAGACCATATCCTTTTCATGAAATTTCCCATAACCAAATCGCAAAGTGGCTGCCCTATGTCCTCGGTAGCCTCACGAAGTCTATCTTTGAGGTATTGAATCGACGCTGGGCTGTTGGCGTAGACCTTATCTCTACGTGGCCCCAAAGGAAGAAGTCGCAAGGTGTTAAATCACAAAATATCGGTTGCCAATTGTGATCACCTCTTTGAGTGATAACACGGTCCGGAAACTTTTCCCGTAACAGAGCAATAGTTTCGTTGCTTGTGTGGCACGTAGCGCCGTCTTGTTGAAAGTAAACGTTGTCCAAATCAATATCATCCAACTCCGACCATAAACAATCATTAATCATCTCTCGATAGCACAATCCATTCACCGTAACTGTTGATCCAACCTAATTTTCGAAAAATTAAGGTCCAATGACCCGCCGGACCATAAACCGCACTAAACAGTCACACGTTGAGGATGGAGAGGCTTTTCAACAACAACTATTGAGTTTTCCGAGCCCCAGATGCGACAATTTTGCTTGTTGGCGTAGCCACCGAGGTGGGCCTCATCAGTCAAGATGATTTTGCATCGTTCGTATCGTTTTTTTGTTCGATCGTTTTGTATCGTTCAATGATCGTGTATCGTTCGATGATCGTGTATCGTTCCATTTTTAGTAATGGCGTACTTTGTACTTGTCAAATGTCAAAGAATAAAAGCTTCAAAAGTGACAGCTACCGAAATACCGGGTGATTCAAAATAACACCTCTTGTTGGAAAACCCTGTAGTACCTACAATCCAGTGCAAAATGGGCGTTATAACCATGCACCTTGTTGTACCCCCCACACAATAATACCATTTTGTACAAAAAGTTTACATCTTATTACTTTAATACTAGTGCCTACAAATACGTAAAATTTTGTACAATGTAATGTTTTTATACTACCTACAGTCTGTCGAAAAATGGGCGTTATTATCACGCCCCTTTTGGTACATCCTACACAAACGTACCATTTTTGTACAAAAAGCAGCTTATGTCGTGAATATCAATACATATATACTAGGCCGGGTCGATTTGTGGGGAGGCAAAAAAAGTCGCCATTGCTCAGTGAAAATCGTATTCTAGGGATCAAAATAAGAAACTTTGCCGAAGGAACCAGACCTCTAAAACGAATTCTGATGTCCCGGAATTTGGGTCGAACTTTTGGGTAGGGGCAAATTTTGAAAAATCCCACTTTGACCCATTTAGAGTGCTCCAATCGAGTCTAAATGTATGACCGACCCCCACTAACTTTGGAGGCCCGACCCACCCACGCCAGTGGCACACCCCCTGGAACCACACTCTAAATGGGTCAAAGTGGGATTTTTTCCGGGACATCAGAATTCGTTTTAGAGGTATGGTTCCTTCGGCAAAGTTTCTTATTTTGATCCCTAGAATACGATTTTCACTGAGCACTTCACTGAGTGGGGGTCGGTCATACATTTGGACTCGATTGGAGCACTCTAAATGGGTTAAAGTGGGATTTTTTCCGGGACATCAGAATTCGTTTTAGAGGTATGGTTCCTTCGGCAAAGTTTCTTATTTTGATCCCTAGAATACGATTTTCACTGAGCAATGGCGACTTTTTTTGCCTCCCCACAAATCGACCCGGCCTAGTATATATGTATTGATATTCACGACATAAGCTGCTTTTTGTACAAAAATGGTACGTTTGTGTAGGATGTACCAAAAGGGGCGTGATAATAACGCCCATTTTTCGAACGCCCATTTGGGCGATTTTTAAATCGACCCGCCCTAATATATACCCAACTTTTTTTCACAGTGTAATGTATTAAAAATTCCGACAGTCCTGTTAAAAATTGGAGTTATGACCTCACCCGTTTTAGAACCTTCCATACAAAACGAGCCAAGACAACCCAAAATTAAATAGCGCATAATATTAGTCCAATATACCAGTGTATATACATAAACATTGCTCACAAAGTGAGAGTATACCTTAGTCGGTTTACCCGACTGAAATTTCTTACTTGTTTGTATTCTAAATGATTACCTTGATATTATAAACGAATTTGAATTTGTTCGACAGCATATTTCTGTTCCAAAATGTAGTAAAAATAATAAATAAATGTATCTTTGACGAAAAGTTATATTTTACAAAACTGTTTTAAGTAGATAATAAAAGATTTGTTCCTTTACTTTTTTTATAGTAAAACTAGCAAAAGAGAAATATACTATTTTTACTAGTTTTTTGAGCAAAGGAACGCTTTTTGGAGTAAAACTGGTAAAAATGGCAAAACTAGTAACTTGTAGTAAGTAAAGGAACAAAGCTAATGTTTCAGTAGGTCTTTTCAAAATGAGGTGATGATACGGTGATTTGAAAAAAATAAAATGTTTTACCAACCAGACAAACAATTATCTCATACATTTGATTAATAAAGGGTCCGCCAAATAACTTTTTTTTTTGAAAACATCGAGTGTAGCTTCGGCTGTGTGGCACGTAGCGCCGTCCTGTTGAAACCAAATGTTGCCAATATCCTCCTCTTCAATTTTTGTGAACAAAAATTCGTTTAACATGGCCCGATAACGATCGCCAATGACTGTAACGGCCACTCCTTGCTCATGGCCCAATTATGCCTCTGGACCAAAATCCGCACCAAACAGTGACTCGTTTTGGGTGTATCGGCTTTTCAATGTATGCGTGCGGTTTTCTGTGCCCCAAATGCGACAATTTTGCTTGTTTACATACCCGCCAAGATCAAAATGAGCTTCATCTGAAAATATGATTTTTTTTTTGACAAAATCGGCATCTTCTGTAAGTCGATCGCTCCCAGCGTTGTTCAAGCGTATTCGTTCAGCGGAAAGATAAAACTAATGATCTGTCAAATCAGACATGAGCTAAGTGTTACCATTCACGAAATAAGTACTAGTTGAAAAAAAACGTTAGATGGCGGACCCTTTAGAACCGAGGAGAACATTTGGAACAATATTTGTTTAATATTTTACTACATTTAAGTAAAGCCATATTATGTCTCTATATTATTCAATACTCTTCCACCGACCCGTGCAGTATACAATATGCCGTTAAACGAGCGACAAGTGTTTGTATGTGGAATGTATCTCACAAATGTCAGATATTCATGCATTTCATGGATGTCAAAACCAGCTGTTTTATCAATCGGTGAGAAAGTAAGGGGAATGATGTAGTATGTGTAATTTATATACATCCACAGCAAAAGCACCGTGGATTATCGAGAATTTTTATTGAATTTTTGTTTAAATATGCAATTTCAGAACGATATTTAAAAATATGGCCATTGCGTATGCCATCCAATCCCGGTGAAGTGTCTTTAGACAAGGAGATCGCCATTTCCAGTTCTTCCGTAGAAAACAGTTTCACAGGATGGAATTCCGGGATGGAAATCTGATTACCTGGTCCAAAAGGACCAGAAGGAATCGTCAGTGGTTTCGGAACGTTCATTCCCCTGAACTTTCTTACCATTTTCCAAAGCTCTGATGGTGTAATGTCAGAGCTCATACCCTCGCATGTTAGCCGCCAGCCAAGTCTTTTCTCCACCCTTATGGTGTAAAAATATCTCCTCTTAGCTTGTGCCAGATTCCTGAAGTTTTCTCTTGTCGGGAGTCTCTTAAAAATCGCCACCGCCCTTATCTGTTTGGCCTTAACTTCTTTGCACTTCAAGTTCCATCATGGGTTATCCGGATGAGATTTCATGGACGTCTTTACCTTAAACTTCTCGTAGAAAAGATTAGTGAAAACATCGAACTTCTCGTATTCAGGGCAGTCGACAAAGTCACCATCATTTAGAATATCCCACACTCCCCTATTGAGATCATTCCTAGATATGACCCTAGGAACCCCATAGGAGATCTTGGGACGCAAGAGAGGTCTTGATTGAAATGAAATCTGAATAACGCAATGTCCACTTCCCAGTGTCTCATTCAATGTCGAACACGACGCCGTGAGGGCAAGGGAGGGACTATACAATGTGAGATCTATAGCCGTGGGGTTCGCCAATGAACGTTTCGTTCCATCATTTAGCAAGATTATATCATTATCCTCGATAATGATTATATCATTATCCCCCCTTATTGTCGGTCGTATTATTACCCCATGTCGGATGGTGACAATTAAAATCTCCGCAGATGATGTATTGGGAGGCATCGGGTATATGCGAAAATATGTTGTCCAAATCGCGTTTGGTGAAGGAAGTTGAGGGTGGTATATATATAGACATGACAGTAATCCTGAACGGATTGGTGTCAAGCTCAATAGCTGAGATTTCAATCCTGGTATTAGAAAGCCTGGTTTGAACCCTGGTGTAAGTCATGGTGTTCCTGATTATTATAGCGATGCCACCTCCGTGTGTGGGTGTGTCATATCTGATGATGTCATATCCTTGTATATTAAATCTCTCGTCTGGGTTCAAAAATGTCTCCGCCACACATGCAATATCAATTTCACTTTCTCTTAAAAATTCTATCAATTGGGCCCTCTTGTTCCGTACGCTTGTCAAATTAATTTGAATCAGTCTCATCGGTATTCAGCTGCTCCTTATAGCGCTTGAAGCGCAAGTCCTGTTCATCGTCAGGAATCTTGTAGTTCTGAAGCACTGGAACATAGAGCTGGAATTTTTGGAAAGGGTCTTGGGACTTGATTTGGTGTTGTTGAAATGCCGACTCAACATTGATATTGTCTTTATTGGGTGTTGAAGAAATGGTGATGTCTTCCGCCATATCTAGGATTCCAGTGGACCGATCCTCATGGTCAGGGGGCCCAGTGGAATGATCGTCATCATCTGGTAATTCTACCAATGAGTCAGTCAACTGCATGACATCCTCACCGGCAGTAGCCGTTGTCTGCAAAGATTCCCCGTGATCTAAGCCTGCTTGATAATCGGATTCCTCAACGAATCCGTCCTCAATCGACCCAGTGGGGCTGTCTGTCACATCATCAGAGGTCCTGTCGTCCGCCAATGTAATGGCCGGGTTACGACGTTTCCGAGTGGCCTTGCTTCTATCAAGAGTAAGTCTTGGCCTTTTGTTATCAATCTGTGGAAATTCATTCTCCACATATATATAAGTATCCTCCGTAGAGGATGCATCGATCACATTCCGATGTGTCGTGGCTGGTATCCTTTTCGGAATTATATCCTCGGCTTTCTTCTTCGCCTTTCTGCGCAAATCTCTTCGAACCTCACAGTCGAACGATTTCGAATCATGAGGTTCGCCACAATTTACGCACTTTACGATTCCGGTACAATTGCCGTCATGTGGCGCGCCACATCGTGAACAAATATCCTTGTATCTACGACACACTTTTGTGGAGTGTCCGTATCTCCAGCATCTTCTGCATTGTAGTACAGACTCTATATATGGCTTGACGGGAAATATTATTCTATCGAGGGCGATATGGGAAGGAAGTACATATGTTTCCGGAAAAGGAAACAACCACCATATCCATGTCAATACGCGAGTCCCTCTGGGCTGGATCCGGCTTAGTCATTCGTCTGACCTCAGCCACCTTCACCTCATTCTGGAGGGGACCGTATTCGGCGCGGTGTTTAATTACGATATTTTCATAAATGTACTTTTCTGTGATGTCTGATTTGGTTGGAATCTCAATGACGGCCTTGGTCTCACAGAGCTCGACGGGTATAAAGATGTTGAATTTTTTCCGCAGGTCCTCGTCACTCACTAAATCGTTGATCGTGTTCCTGTTACGACTTACTTACGACGTAGTTTCCTATTGGTAACAAATTGTATCTCCATATCATCATATTTATCGTATAGCCTCTTGCCTAGTCCAACAACACGCAGCTTGGGTCCAGTTTGGTAGGGATGAATGTAGGCCGTATACTCGTCACGGCGGTGTTCGTACTTTCTTAATCGAGGTAATGGGAATTTACTCCCATCATCAGCGTCAAAGAAAACAGCCTCTGGCCAAACCATGTTTGGCAAAAAGTAATTCACGTAAAAAGAAAGAAACTCGAAAATTCAAGAAAATTGTCGCGCGTGCTTCCGCTTTAACGTCCAGCTGTTTTTTCCCGTAGTGATACTGTTAGTGTTCTGTTCAAAAGAACAGTATCACTACAACGTAGTGATACTGTTCTACAGTATCACTACAACTACAACGTAGTGATACTGTTCTATGAACCGTACGTTATCGCAGTGGTACCGTTCTTCGTGTTCTAAGAACGGTACCTTATCGTAGTGGTAGCGTTCGCGAACAGTAACTCTAAAATTTTTTTTAGTGTATTATCTTCTTTTGCAAGGGTTCCGTTACTGCACTGTTCACGACGAAGGAACGGTACAGAACGCTAAGGAACCGTTCCTTAGAGTTGTTTTTCCGTACTCTGAAATTTTCACTGGAACATTTTCACACATAAACATAACCTAAATATTTCAAATAATAAATTTTGTTCATGAGTATATAAAAGTATAAAGTTTCATTTCAACGTCCCACGTTTCGAAATTTAGTTTGCTTCTTTTTAAATAACTACTATATTTTTAGCATACATATTTATGTAAATATCTAAGCTTTCATTGCTTACCTTTTTTATTGCTTGACGCCGCACTGAAATTCAAAGTTTGCAAATTCGTACAAAGATAACACCACGCAAACCACAGTACACAATTATACACTCGTTCATAAACAAGAAACGCCATCCATTCATATTCATTGGGTGGAATACATTCCAAAACACAAGCTCCAACCAAACACTCCACACCTCTCATTCGTCCATTAACGGTTAACGCGCATTGTGGAAGTAAACAAAAACAAGCACGGACTGTTGCGGGCTTTGTAAAAATAAAACAAAAGTGAAAACATTCCGTACCGCATTCAAGTAATCGTCCGCTAATGTTTTGCCTCTTTATTTGTTACTAATTTTAGTGTTTTAAATAAAAGCAAAATTATGTTAAAATAATAAATGCACAAAGTACACAATTCTGATAATTTTTGGCACAAATACGTCGTCTCGAATAAAGCAAACAAGAAAACAACAACAAATGTAAGTGGAACTCGAAACGGCAATACAGAAAGCACAATCTCGCGTACAAGTGCGCTCAGCACAGTGGATCAAAGTATACAAATTATTAATTAGTGCACGTGTAATTACAATTCGTAACGTTCACCTAGGGTAGATTAGACTAAAGTAAGTTCATATTCCCACTTGACATTTTTTTTATGCAATTCTCTTTTGAAGTTGCATTTGCGTTCAGACAACATATGCACACTTGCAATTTTTTCCCCGCAGAATTGCAAGTGTGAATATAGACTATGTTTCGACAATTTTTTTGTCATCGTTAATTAAATTTCATTAAAATGTACATCTGTCGTACAAATATACATATGGATGTTGAACCGAGCACAAAACTACGAATATTAAATAAAAAGGAATGTGGAAATATAAAAAAAGTCACCACTTTACAGCGAAATAAAACGCAAAATGCATTCCAAAAAAATTGGAAGTACCGAAGATTTTTTTCTCCCCTCTTTCCGACTGCGTCCCTCTCCCACAAACACTGCAATTATGCGGGGGAAAATTGCAAGTGTGAATATGGACCACGCGACATGTAACGTTACTCTAAACATTTCAATAATTATTCAGACACTCAAAATAATAATAGTAAGTCCAGATTCACAATGGGCAAATTTTTCCAAGCAAGTGTCAAAGTTTGTGAGAGAGAGAGGTAGGCGGAAAGAGCTCTTTGCCTATCTCCCCTACAAACTTTGACACTTGCTTGGAAAAATCGCCGAGTGTGAATCTGGACTAAAGGTAAGTACACACGATTTGCAGATCGGACAATATTGCCAGAAAAATGGCGGAAAAATGCAACCCTGTCAATTTACAACCGTGTGAACACATAATTTTTGTCTTGCAACGTTAGCAGAAAAGTTATTGCGAAATAGTTTGCAGATTGTTAGATGTTCAAGGGTCTTATTCATAAAAAGTTAAAGAAGGTTTGAGGAACGCTTTAGCAGTGTTAAAGCGTTCTTCAAACCTCCATTCAATTTTTATGAATAAGGGCCCAATTGTTTACACTCTTTTTGCAAATATTAAAATAATTTCTCATTTTTGTTCTTCTTCTTTCCGTTAATTCACAATAATTGATAACAATCTCTCCAAAAATGGAATGCCATATTGCTAAATATAGGGTGCCCAATCTGGCAACACCATACTCGATAAAGACAGGAACAAAAGCACCAAACTTCATCGGGAACTAATAATGCTTAAAAGTGCTTAGCTCCCCATACAAATTAAGCATCTATGGTGTAACCAAAACACGCCTAAGTTTTGTGCTTGTGGTCCTGTCTTAAACGAGTATGGTGTTGCCAGATTGGGCATCCTATATTTCGCAACATGACATCTCATTTTTTGAGAGATTGTTGTGAATTAACGGGAAGAATAAGGACAAAAATAGAAAATTATTTTAATATTTGCAAAAAGAGTGTAAACAATTGAACATAGAATAGTAAATTTATGTATGTAGTAAATTTATATATCCCCAATGAAAATAATCCAATATGGGTAATCACACGATCTTGGTGGCCATTATGTGAAAGTATTCGAAAAAGGTCATCATTATTATTCCTGAACTTTCAATAATTTGCAAGCCTTGTCTACCATAATGAAATGGCAAACCAAACTAAACAGAAATCAACTATAATTTAAATCGGTTGTAAAATAAAGCAGTGCTACCAAATCAAAATTGTGAACCTGTAAAAAAATAGTTATTATTATATTTGTGTACCCTCCATCATATGGAGGTATACTCCTCTGTAACTTTTATGTATTCTCTTTTGGAGTACTTACGAAAAGTCATGCCCGTTTAGAAGTTGATTTTTTATTGCCTGACCTACGCTTTCGAACGATAACGTTGACATGACTTTACGCGAAAAACAGCTGATTTGCGATCTAAAAAAGGCATCCAGCCTCCACAGCCCTGATCGATATGTACATACGTTTGTTTACGGCCTGTTTCTGTATTTCTAACGAAATTCTCTGCGAAAGAAAACTTGTCACTCACTTTCGTCAGGTATTTGGTTTCTCTAAGGTTCGCACGTTCGTTCGTCTGGCCTTACGTCTGTGGCAAAACCGTCTCAACAGATGACATCTAATTCACAATCTGGCATCATCTCTCAACGACAACATAAGAGAAAACAGAAGTTGATTGCTCGACACCACAACTATGGCATTCTGATTGTATCGTTGTTAAATACTTCTTATTTATTTATATGAATTACAATACAAAGTAAATTTATATTCTAATTTTAAGGTCCAGGGAGAAGCCGGGTGACAAAGACCATGTTTCTTGTTAATTTTTATTGCGACAGACCAGAGCCTCTGGTGGGAATCGAACCCACGACCCCCAAACTCATAGGCGACCTCGCTACCAACTCACCTACTGGGGCGCTCTAAATACTTTTTATATTAAATAAACATATTTCAAATAAAGGGTCCGCCAAATAACTTTTTTTTTAAAACATCGCGCAAAATATCGAGTTTAGCTTCGGCTGTGTGGCACGTAGCGCCGTCCTGTTGAAACCAAATGTTGTCAATATCCTCCTCTTCAATTTTTGTGAACAAAAATTCAACATGGCCCGATAACGATCGCCATTGACTGTAATCCGCACCAAACAGTGACTCGTTTTGGGTGTATCGGCTTTTCAATGTATGCGTGCGGGTTTTCTGTGCCCCAAATGCGACAATTTTGCTTGTTTACATACCCGCCAAGACCAAATTGAGCTTCATCTGAAAAGATGATTTTTTTGGCAAAATCGGCATCTTCTGTAAGTCGATCGCAGGCCCACTTGTTCAAGCGTATACACAACCATATTCGTTCAGCGGAAGGATAAAACTAATTATCTGTCAAATCAGACATGAGCTAAGTGTTACCATTCACGAAATAAGCACTAGTTGAAAAAAACGTTAGATAGCGGACCCTTTTAGTTGTTAAGTTAACCGGAGCGTTTATTCAACCCATAACAACTATACGTCATTGACATTAGCAATTTACCAATAGGAAAATAATGTAGTTGGCAGATCAATAATTTCACAACTTCCGGTTTAAAAAAGCACAAATTTTTATATGGTCGACCTTAGCAAATACACCTCTGTACTCTTTACCTGGGTGGGTCAGCTGAGCTGAACCAAGACTTTCATTGCTTTCTCTCTCTCACGTCTCTCACATTGTGCACTGATAATTTTTTTCCATCTTAGCGAGCTGCCAATGTTGATTATTCTAAATTTCGAAAATGATTGGGATAGCCAATAAACGATTATTTATTAATATTTTTGTGAAGAATAAAACATTGGTTGTCACAACCAAAAATCGATCATATGGTACTATAATGAAAATTTAAAATTTGTTACCACAACTAACCGAATGTCAATGAAAAAAACAATCTTAATTCGATTGATACAACCATCGATTTAGTTGCAAGCATTTTTATTTGATCGTATCCATGTTATTATTGATGTTTCAACTAATTATATATAAATACAACCAACAGACGGTGTAGGCAATATACTTTTTGTTGCTAGTACTATTTTTTTTTTATTGATACAATCGAATTCCAACCAATTATTTTCCTGGGTGTAACATGAAATAAGATGTTTAAATACGCTTGAATTATCCGAAATATGGTTGTTTACTAATAAACCAAATTTCCAAATTTCGTTTTCAAAATCCGGATTTTTGTAAGGCAACATCAAAAATTTTAAATTTTGAGTTATGTCACTCTTGAAGTCAGGGCTGAGGAGTCGAAATCGGCGTTGTTTTTGCAAATTACTTGAAATTATACTTTCAAGTGCATACATTTTATTGTTTTTTTACTTATTTTGTATAAATATGTTTATGTACATACATATCAATCGAAAATTTTTATCTCAAAGAAAGTTGAATTAGATAATTTTTCAAAAATCGACCATCGAGTCGACCATCTCGAAGTCGACTCCGGCTACTACTCAGAGAAGAATTTTTTAAAATGTACTGAATCAATTATATTCCGGACCAAACATACTCATTCATATGTGTGCATATGTAAGAAAGCCTTTTCTTAAAAAAACTGTTTAAATTGGAAAAAAATCGAAGGGGGTGCAATTTTTTAGAAAGTTGTTTTAAAAAAAATTCGAAAAAAATTTTGTATTACGAAAGATGTCGCGTTGTGTCCTCTTTAAAACAAAGTAAACTTTGCAAAAATCGGTTCAGCCGATTTTCATTTTTTCAAAACTTAAAATGCTCACAAAATTTTTGTTTAAAAAATTCGAAATAAAATGGTAGCGAGACATTTTAGCCAAAAATGAATTACATAGGTCGGTATTAAATATTCTGAAAACGACGATTGCAGGGCATGCAGGGAAAACATCGAAACGATAGAACATTTTCTGTGTCACTGCCCAGCTTTCACACATGCAAGACCCCAATATTTCGGTTCCGACATATTGCCAGACTTGACTCATCTCAGAGGATATGACTGGAAGATACTGAGAAAATACGTGTCTAGTACCGATTTTCTGTAATCCGTGGGGTATGAAAATCATAAATAAGGAGCGCACAACAGGCCGAACCACTGGCTTAAGTGTATGTCCATGGACATGAGACGTTTTAAACGTCTCCTCTATTCAACCTAACCTAACCTAAATATTCTGATCCAGACCCAGATTAAAGTATACCGATTGACTCGGAATCGCTACATGAGTCAATTTAACATGTCCATCCGCCTGTCTGTCCATCTAAAGTAGTTCGGTGAGTACAAGCCGCAATTTCACTTTAATCTTGAATCGCCTGATTGGTCTAATCAGCCAAGCGAAAATTAATAAATTTCTGGTTTTATTGGAAAGCTTGAACTTTGTCATTTAATAATGGAACACAATATCATTCATATGACTAAATATATAAATTTATTAGAAGGGAACCCATAGTAATTTTACGTGGGGAAAATTTTTTGCAACAAATTTCAACGACTTGCTTGTTTATGGGACCGAATTCTCTTACGTAGTATTTCCGGATGATATTTTTTCATTTTGTTAGTCCAGATTTGCACTCGGCAACTTTTTCCAAGCAAGATTCAAAGTTCTCTCCAACAAATTTTTACACTTGCTTGGAAAAAGTTGCCGAGTGTGAATCTGGAGTTGCAAAGTGTAATACGATTGGGATGTCTTTTCTGGAATTGAACTAAAAAATCTGTAGAAGTAACCGGTAAACCGATGAATGGCATAGGAGGGGTTTACATTATCCGAACCATTCGCGAGACTGTCGATCCCTGGTCGCTTGGTGTAAAAGGGGATCGCACGATTTCAGTAAAGGATCGCACAAGTGAGAGAGAAAAGATGTAATTACATACTATAAAAAAATCACATGACAAAGTGCTCCAAAGTAAAACCCGCCATACGAACGCCAAACGAAAAACTTTCTTGAATATACTCGTATAACGTTTTTGAAACATTTTTTTCTGTAATGATTTTATCAAGTCTGAACTTCGTATTAAAAATAGTACGATACTTTGCACTAATAGGTATACATTGCCACAACATGAAAATCTGAAAATATTATATCTCAAAGCCATTTACAATACATATGAGATTTGAGGTATTGGTAGTGAAACTGAAGTATATAAACTTTTAAATGACTAAAATTTATTACTACATTGCAATAAAATATAAAAAAAGTACAAGAAATATTCTGACATTGAAATATTAAATATTATTTGTAGGTCAATCAAGGATCCATTTGAAGTTTTTCATAAATTACATATTCTTAAAAAAAAATCACATGACATTTTTTATGAGATTTAGAAAAATACTCCCGATGTTTCTAAATTTAGTTCAAAGAGATACATAAAAATAGATTATAGTTTCCACTTCCTCTTATTAATTAACCGTTTTTAAAATAAAAATGTTCATATTTTGATTTACAAGTATTTTTTCAGAATCTTGTCGATTTATAGGTGTGTCTAATTTATTTTTTTAATCGGTTACATATCTGTTAGAGGTAAAATCATAGCCTACTAAATTTAACCATCAAGTTTTGTTACTTAGTCCAGATTCGCACAAGACAATTTTTTGAAAGCAAGTGTCAAAGTTTGTAGGAGAGAGAGGCAAGCGGAAAGGGGACACCTCTGGTTAATACGGGAAATTTTTTGTTAAGACCTGAGTATAATCCAGCTGACGCCGATATTCGTCTTTGTCCGATTTTCCATCCTGACTTATCACCGATCCATGATAGCGCAATTGTTCCTATAGCTGTGTCCGTCCATCCGTTGCAATGACTATATGTTGAGTAAAATGTTTCCACCATTCTGGCTCCAACACTATATCCCATATTATAATTATTCACAAAGCGAGGATACCTAAGTCAGGTTTCTCGACTGACATTTTCCTAATGGTGTTATAAAATTTTATAGAGATGAGTTTTATGAACTACGATTGAACACTAATGAATATGAAAACGAACGGTTCACATTAAAATGTAGCTACACCCAGCGAAAAACAAAGCACATACGTGCTTAATCTTTGCAAATTCGTTTATGATAATGAACCAACCCCGAATGTTACGAATTGAAGCAAGGCGGTGCATGAATAAAGCATCAAGAATCAACAACGCTTCGTTGCAAAATGAATACCAACTGGGGATAATTTAATTCAAGTGTTGGGGACAATTATAGAACCTGCTGGGGACGACTAAAGCACTTGTTGAGGACGAATAAAGCACGCGCTGGGATAACTTTCCATTCTAAATCCGAAAGCAACCCCTAATCGAATACCCTTAATATTCTCGTGACTGTATTTTGTTTGGATCCGTCAATTTTTTATTAATTATTATGCCAAACTATTTATAACTATAAAAAAAGAGTATATAAAGTTATGGCAGACGCGATTACTGTGTATTCATATTATATCGCTTATTTTTAACTGTTAAATTGGTCCCATATTGGTGTTGATACAACTAAACAAAGGTTTTTGTTCTAACCCACAGAGCCTTTTTATTAATTTTAGCCAAATGTAATATAAATTTGGTAATAATCGTACATGAAAAAAGTCGACATAGAAAAGTCGACATTTAGACTTTTTCAGAAACAAAAAGTCGACTTTCGATATTTTTGTACCAAAAAGTCGACTAATCGATTAGTCGAATTATAGAACCCTACCTTGCCTGATAACATGTGCTGTGCTGAATTCCTCTGATGTATTATTTCTAGTTCTGACGAAGTTTCGCCGTTGCCGTTCCCGAGCCCGGATGAGAAAGGAGGAGGGAAACGTCGCAGTAAATAGATTGCACCAAAACAATCGCAAGTGAACGTGGCCGAGCAATGATTTTAACATATTCACCACATCTTTCCCATTTGAGCCACTGTGCGTACTTCAATATGTGTTTATACTCGTATGTCTGTCTGTCAACCAAAGTAAATAAAAAGTAATTACAAGTTAGTCTTGTATAGCTACTTTCAATGACCGATAAAAAAATCGCACTTGTTCACTTGGGATGTATGAATTAGTTTTCCTTGGTCATTTTTTAATCCTTTAATTCATTTCCAATATTTTTCATCGCTTTGAACAACATACGTACACATTTATAACAATTGTAAAGTTTTTACAAAACTTAAATATGAGCAAATATGCGTACAAATCTTCTTTAGAAATCAACACTCAAAGAAATATGTTTGTAACAGCAATGTTTTTAACTGTGATCGTAGCAGATAAATATAAGGAGTTTCTTTGTGATATTTAAATACTTTAGGAATTATTTGTTATTTAATTTATTTATTAATATAACTAAAATAATATGACGAAAGATTAACCGCCTATCTCAAGATGACTAACGTTAACGTTCGCATGACTTCTAGGCGGAAAACAGCTTATTTGCGACCTACAAAAAATCATCACATTCATACATTGGCTGAATGTTCAGCAGATTATCAGCATTTTGTAGGAGAGAAAGGCAGTCGTCAAGAGGGGGGGGGGGGGGGGGGGGGGTGTGTAAACTCTCCCTGTACGTTCCGAGTAGGCAGAGAAAAGTTGAAAAGAGAATTAGCCGATTATCTGCTGAAAAAAATGCCAGTCTAAATAGGGACTTTGTTAGTCCCGATTTACATTGGCTGAATGTTCAGCAGTTAGTTCTGGACTTAGTTGGTCGCAAATCACCTGTTTTTCGCATAGAAGTCATGCGAATGTTAACATTCGACATCGTGGGTTCGGCGGTAAAATTTTCATCCGTGTAGAAGTTGGAAAAATCCCAACGAAACGTAGGATGTTACATATGAAATAAAGTCTTATATTTAATATTCTAGAACTATAAATAAACGAAGTAATAAGGTCGACGAAACTTTTAAATTAAAAAAGTATAAAGATATCACCGTGTTGAGCAACAACCGAGATCGAATTACGGGTAACGTAAACGACACAAAGCCGATTAATGGGGACGATGAATCCACAAATGCATTTGAGACTTGCAAGGAAAAATTAGCGAAGCTGTTGGTGCCGTTTTACATCAGACTGTAAATGGTAATGTCCAACCATTGGGATTTTATTCCAAGAGGTTAACGGTCGCACCTTTCTTGACATAGTCCGGATTTACACTGGCTGAATGTTCAGCAGATTATCGGCGTTTTGTAGGAGAGAGAGGCAGTCGGCAAGAGGGGGGAAAAAACTCTCCCTGAACGTTTTGAGTTATTCGTGTAAGTTCAAAAGAGAATTTGATGATAAGCTGCTGAAAAAACTTGCCTAGTGTAAATTCGTACATAGAAAGGGGGTTTAACAACATAATAACTCAGATGCGGTAATTGCGGCGCCGCACGATGAAAAAATATGATGAAATATGCGCGCATAGGACTTTGAAAGCAACTACCAAAAATCAGTTTTTTGGAATGCTGTTTTATTGTGGATAACATTTAATGAAAATACCTTTAAATTTTATGAAAATATGTCCAGGCGATTTCGAGTTATGACCATTCAAAGTTTGTCTTTTTTACTAAAGCTGAGTATAGACGATTGCCAGATCGGCAAACGTTATCAACCCTGTTAAAGTGCTGCAAATATACTGGCAATGTCAGATTGTTAGGCAAAGATGAATTGACAGTTCAGACGATTGCAAGAAAACATTACAATTTCATATATTTACAATATATTTTGTAAATATTTATATGCAGGATTGCCAATAAAAATACATTATAGACAGTGTTACAAATAAAATGATTTTCTGGCAATGGCGCCGTTGTCACATGCATAAACTTCGAACATATAACAATCAGCAAATTATCTCGCAATGACTTTTCTGCTAACGTTGCAAAACAAAAATTGTATGTTCACACGGTTGTAAATTCACAGGGTTGCATTTTTCTGGCAATGTTGTCCAATCTGCAAATCGTCTGTACTTACCTTAATAAATGCAAATAACATTGCGATGATAAAATGTATATACTACAATGCTTGTAGAATTCGCGTTTGTTAGTGAAATTCGACCGGACTTTGTAACATATAATTAGGTTATATTCATCTTAATTTTTGTGTACACTGATAGAAAAACCGTTCGTCATCATGACGAATCAGTTTCGTCAATATATCTTCGTTCTGGTGACGAAAAGTTTCGTACATGCGATGTTTTTGTACGTCAATAGAACGAACACGATCATCAACCCATGTTTTTGGTGATTTTGAAATTCGTCGAGGGAACGATACGGTTTCATCCCCACGATGAAAAGATTTATTTGACCATTGTGCTGAAAATGTGATAAAACGAAGCAATCAATTTATAGTTTGTGCTTAATTGTACGGTTCTATATGCGTTCTGATTACCTTAGTTAAATAATTTGTTGTACAAGTTTAATTTAACAAATCGAGTAATAGTGATGAATGGAGTTCGTCGTGGTGACGAGTTCATCACCACGGCGAAACCCATTCATCACTACAAGGAATCCCATTCATCACCACGACGAATCCCATTCATTCGTCGTGGTGATGAATGGAATTCGTCGTGGTGATGAATGGGATTCGTTTGTTGGCAAATACATTACTTGATGAGATTATTTTTGATTTAAAATATCAGAAGCAATGAATACTTCTCGTTCGTTTGCTTTCAGCCTTTCCTGATAAGAACTGCGTTTCGAACCGAATAATCACAACTGAACCAGGCAAGGCGGTCAAGTAATTTTATTTTTAATGGTCTAGAACCAGATGAATATTTATTGAAATTTTAAAAATGTAAATAGTCGGGGGCATGGATTCGTCGTGGTGATGAATATAGTTACCACGACGAAGTCCATTCATCACCACGACGAATGAATGGGATTCGTCGTAGTGATGAATGGGATTCGTCGTGGTGATGAATGGAGTTCGTCGTGGTGATGAATGGGATTCGTTGTAGTGATGAATGGGTTTCGCCGTGGTGATGTACTCGATTAATTGTAGGGATGAATGGTGTTTATCGTGGTGATGAATGTAATTCGTCGTGGTAATGAACTCGATTCATCGTAGGTATGAACGGTGATCATCCGGAGGACGAAAGTTTTTGGAAACAGAGATTCGTCATGGTGACGAAAAAATTCATCATGAGGATTAGTTTACTTCTTCTACAAAAACCATAGAAATATAGTTAAACTCTTCTGCAGTTAATGTAGATTAGGGTGGACCCATTATTTTTTGTTTTTAATTTAACTTTTCTTGTATTAACAGTCGACGACCCATTGTATATGTCCATTATTGGAAAACTTCAGCTTTCAAAAATATTGCAGATTAAGATTTTATCTTATTTAAGTTATTTTGGTTTTAGGGCCTGTTTCTGTAACTTTTTTTCGTTCGTCTACTGCGAACGATCAAAAATCACTCAATTATTCCGAGAAATCTATAAATCACAGAAGTTTATAATTCGTTGTGTCTGTAGAAAATCATGTAAAAAGCTTGTTCCTAAAATATTTCTAACCTGCGTTTTATAGAATTCAAGTAATAGCTGAGAGAATTTTGATCGTTCGCCGCAGACGAACGAAAATAAGTTACAGAAACAGGCCCTTAATTTCAAAAACATTGCCCGGTTTTGTAGACTTTTAACGCAATTTTGACTAAAATATTTTTCTTTTTCAATGGGGTATATATTTAAAACGCAGCAACACACAATCAAGTAACCCAAATAGATTTTGAACTAAATTTTGTCAGCTTTAATTTAAAATGTCGCTTTTGTAAGCCCACGGTGCGCCACACGGTAACAGCTAAATAAAATCTGGCTGCATCAATTTCTTCTCCAAATAATTCTCTTGAAGGTCAGAAATTCAGAACAAGCTAGGCGATTAATAACTTTGAGCCCTTTATGAGACGCCTCCACTCCAGCAGAATCCCCTGGCCAAGATATCTCCTCGCACTAGTTCAGTTCTGACGGGACACTGCCTGACTCCAATAACTTCTGCAGAAGCTGTAAAAGAAGTGGAGAGCATTGAGCATTTGCTATGCGACTCTCTCGCTTTGAGTAAACGTCGACATGACATACGTGGGTCGGACTTTCTAGGCAGTCTAACAGATCTTTATGTTCGTTCTGTTGATAACTTTGTATACCAAACTTCTTGATTTCGATGTGGGGCATCTGAGGACTAGCCACCTAAATTGGTCAATGTGAGCTGGTAAAAACGGCTTATAACCTAACGGTCGTGCAGGCAATGTACAGTACATACGACCGTGAGCTGCTGGCAACAGATCATTTCCGGCACTTATTATAGGGCAGACAATTCTTTATATTGGCTGAACCGTTGGTATATGCCTCCACAAAGAAAGTCGACAAAACAACACCAAGGAGAGGTCGTTATCTGGACCTTATAATTCAGTTTTCGACCGATGCGGGGAGATGAAAATGGTCTTGCCAATTGTTTGTCCCGAATAAGTGCGATTGACTGTCCGGACCTTGTGGCCTTGACGAGAGAGTAAAGCCAAAAAATGAAACCGGTATTTCGACGCTAAAATTGAGGAAGGTTTCTGTTCCGAATTCGATCGAGATGCTGTGTTGGGTTACCACCTACTTCAAAATCCGACCATTAGCACCGCAAAATTTTCGTCGCCAAGTAATTGCAAAATTATATGATCTTTCCCACCCAGGACGAAAGGGGATGCAACAATTAATTGGGAAATTGTAGGTATATGGTCTGGCATGATGAAGCATGTGACACACTTCGTTAGAGATTTTATACCGTGTCAGCGAAAAGTAAAGTTATTAGACACACGAAAACACTTATGTATTATGCGCTGATCGAGGCCTGTTTTGATCATATTAACGTGAATATTATTGGACCCCGTCCAGTCTCCAAACACCAACGAGGTTACCTCACGATCATTGACAGATTTTCGCGATTTCCAGCGGCTCTCGCTAGTGCTCTGATCGAAGGATGGATATCTTCGTTCGGCATACCTCTTCGTATATCCACCGACTTGGGACGGCAATTTATATCATCGGTTTTTCCGAATTGACAAATCTTTTGGGACTCGAAGACTCACCCAATGACATAATCGAGAGATTTAACCGAATAGACAGCAGCATTGCCACTGGTCACGCTTAGCCTGCACACCACAGTGAAAGAAAAAGTGCACGTGAGTCCAGCGAATATTTTATTTGGTTTAAACAACGAAATCCTGGAGAATTTTTACAGTAAAATTATAAACAGTAAATTTGTTTTTATATGCATTGATAAAGTTCGAACGCCTTTGGAATATCTTTACGGGGTTCCCTTCGAGATATTGCAGGAGGGTGATACATTTTGTTAAATCAAATTGGACAACGGAACTTGAACGTCTCTAATGGCCGTCTCAAACCGGCAATTATCAACACAGCTCTAGCAGAACCTGTGAAACTGGTCGCTAGCTACGACATCTGAATTTCCTGATATGTCAAGTAGTCAACCAACAGCAAAAATCCCTGCCAACACCCGATTCACGCCTAACGAGAACCGGCCGTCAATTCGTTTTCCGACAAAATGTCTCTAGGATGGAGCCATGTAGTGGCCTATATTTTTACTTGGTATTTTACTACCTTATTTTGGCTTTAAATAAGACGTAGTAAACAGTACGTATGTCATTTTTCTTTTCTCATTCATTCGAATGTATCATTTTCAATCGATCGAGTCTCACATTTTGTATCTCATTGTACTATTACGAGTAGCAATATACATAGTTTAAATAATGTGTTTATTTATTTATTGAATTTTTCCAGATTCTAAATTATGTCGGCATTTACGGAATATGTTGAACCCACATGGCGCGGTCTTAATATGCGTCAATTGAAAGTGGACGAAGCTTATCTGATACCAAAGAGCTTTTACCACAAAGTCGCCTATTTGTACACACTGTCCGAGGAGTGTTATACGGTACGCATTATACGTTATTATATTGTTAACATTTGTATGTGCATGCGTACATACATATACTCGCATTATATCCAACTCTACGTGAAATAATTTATTTTAAATTTTATTTACAGTGTCCCTACACAAAGGTGAAAGCTCTACACCAACACCGGAACGACAACGAGCAGAGTATCACAAACGATACGACCACTCTAAATGTGGCTCACGCTATAAAATTCAAATTATTCGATTATGATGTGGGACGTTATGCCTTTAGCAACGAGTAAGTGTAGTCAATGGAAGTTGTTGTATTCAAATCAAATCGATTCATTCGAATAATAGGGTATCATTATTGGGATGATGTAAAGGTATGATAAAAATCATTTTATTTGATCTGTAACTAGGATATTGCCCTGGCTTTAGACCATAGAATACAAAGTTTTTTTTCAAATGGTAAATACAACTACTTGCCAGCTTGCACTTTTGTCAGAGTTACAATGTGCTACGTACGGATCGCACCTGGCAGCCCGTTATTTCATTGGAATCAGACCACCTCCCCATAATCCTCTTCATATATAGACCAGCCGATTTCATCATCTCTCAACGCCGCACTTTCCTGAATCAAAGGATAGCGGATTGGAACGGGTTCAGAGAATTCACCAACTGCAACTTCAGTGAACAACCCATCCTCTCAAATTTTCGGGTAGCTGGGAAGAAATTCAGAGGCATCATCAACGCAGCAGCCGCTTGCATTATCCCTGCTGGTCGAATACCCAAGATACGACCTAATTTCGCAGCAATGCAACGGGACTCGCGATGAAATTCAACGTTATAACCTTGCTGATCCTAAAATCAGGGAACTGAATCTAGACATCAGTTGGAAAGTCGACGAATATAAGCGAAACGAATGGCTGGATTATCTTAAGCATTGTAGCTTATTTTCTGAAATCGGTAAATTGTGGGAATCGTATAAGTCACTATCGAATCCTGGCAGACAGACTATTGGACCGCAGTCACAACTATGACTGACCCAAATAGGTGCGCGCGTTATTTTAACCGAGAGTAACAGGGCGAAAGGAGTCATGAGTCGTATTCATGCTCTCCGAACCGAATAAGTACCACCATAATTTACAGTTGGAAAAAATGTCATCCAAAGCGCTTGACCCCGACGGAATATCTATCTATGTTGATGCTGAAGCTGTTGGACATACAGGGATTCGTGTACCTGATTAACGTCCTCAACATGTCTCTGGCCACACTAATATAGGGTAATCCAAGTAGAGATACTTTTTTTTGACAGATCACGTGTGAGTCGTGTCATTCTGTCATGTTATTTTTGTTAGGTATTGTTTGGCATTTATTCATGGAAAGACTTACGCCTAAACAACGTTTACAAATCGTTCAACTTTATTACGAAAATTCACGTTCTGTAAGGAATCTGTTTCGTGCACTTCGCTCAACTTATGGTCAACATAATCGAGTCAACGAAAATTGGACTCAACGGATGGACCATCTGAGACGTTGTTCAGGCGTAAGACTTTCCATAATGAAATGCCAAACAATACTTAGTCTGCATTTACATGATTCTTTTTTTTAAGTATTAAGTATACTTATCGGCGATTTGTGGGCGAGAGGGGCAGTCGGAAACGGGGGGAAAAAGAGTATGCCGTACTCGTACTCATCGTTTTGTGTTTTTCGTTCGCACTTGGAAACAACAACAATTCACACAGGAAAAGCCGAAACAAAACAAATGAAAATAAGTATAAGCACAGACCTTAATTTATACAGATGTGCCGTCAGCGAGAAACGTCAAAATCTATCAGTTACGAACGAATAGGAATGAAATGTCACACGCGAAAAAACAGGTTTCCGCGAACATAGTTTGGACTTTTTTTGCACTAATCGATTGATATTAATTTTTTAATTGTGACAATTACAAAAAATTCGGGAAAATCGGTCCGAAATCCGCGGAAAAACTCACTCTTTGAACACCTACTCGTTGAAATTTCTATTCGTTCGTAACTGACAACTTACTCGCTCCGGGATGACATATCTTATTATTATTTTTGAGTATAAGTATTGAAAAAAAAGTACGTGTGTGAACGTAAATACTTTTTCAAAAGAGAATAAGTCGATAAGTTACTTAAAAAAAAGTACCATGTAAATGGGGACTTAACAAAAATAACATGACAGCATGGTACGACTCACACGTTAACTGTCAAAAAAGGCTATTGAAAAAAGTATCTCTACTTGGATCACCCTATAGTACCCGAAGCCTGGAAAATGGGCAGAGTGGTCCCGCTACTGAAACCGGACAAAGATGTAGGCATATTTATCTAGCAAATACACTTGAGGCTTTAATCATCCCAAGACTAATTGGACATTTTGCAATTGTTGATCATCAAAAGGTATGAGTGTGGGAGAATCATACAGGCCTATTTCTCTTCTCTCGCCAGTAGCAAATACACTTGAGGCTTTAATCATCCCAAGACTAATTGGACATTTTCCAATTGCTGATCATCAGCCCTGATTTCGAAATCAGTATGGTACGACTACTGCTTAACACGTCATAACCACGCATATAATCCGCGGTCTTACCCAGAACAAGCCCGGTGACAGGACAATCCTTGTGGCAATTGACCTATCGAAGGCCTTCGATAATATCAACCACGCCACGCTTTTGAGGACATCGCTGGATAGTTAATTACATGTGTTGGCGCCAGTCGTATGTGTAATTCAGAAACAAAAAGCCCAAACCCCGTAGTGTGAAACAGGGAGTCCACCAAGGTGGGGTGATATCGCCACTACTGTTTAACCTCTATCGACGCAATGACGTCGGGTCCCTTGATCGATGACATATGTGGATGGCAGAATGTCTACCTGGCTGAGACTTCAGAACTTAGCAAGCTCATCTGTATTGTAGTTCCCTGAAATGTCTCTATGTCCCGGCACTCATAACGCTCTGTCCTATCGTTAAGAGATCTGTATGGCTATTCTTGATTTTAGGAATACAGAATCCAGGAATTTTATGACACGATCTACTATCTGACGCCAGACCTGGTAGTATGATAGTGATAATCCATGTGGGTGCGTGCTCACTCTGATATGCCGCTTTGGCCATAAACAAACATATACCGCTGTGCCCATAAAAATAGAACAAGTCATAAAGGATATCAAGAGAATACCGGCAGTTGGAGTTGCTACTCGAAATTGGTGTCCGGAAAACAATATGTGGCATCGCATTTATGGTGCACCAGTAGCTACCGGAATATTGGAAATTGCAGATGTGTTTTAGATTTGTCTCTTGATGTTTCGACACACAATACCTAGATCAGAAAATAACGGCAGTCCCTGAACTTGCCCTAAATAGGTGTTGATGTTTCATACAAAATGGTGTGAATCCATTTCTGGAGCGTATTTCATATCGCCTCTCCAGAAAACTACCTGTTTCGACTTAGAATACTTTGGGATGGAGCTATCGAATTGTGGGGATAGCTACATAAGTTTAAGATCATAAAGCTTGATCGCCTCTCCTGAAAAACTGCCTATTTCTACTTAGAATACTTTGGGATGGAGGTATCGAAATGTAGGGATAGCTACATAAGTTGATGATGTAGTAATGTCCAGGAAGCAAGTACACTAACGATGATGAGGAGATGACGGCGATTATCAAATCGGGTCAATTGGAGGAGTAAGGAAAAGGTTATGTCCTTGTTTTGTGGGTCCAGAGTATGAAATCTACGAATTATAGAATACATTACATCTGCACAGCCTTGGTATGATTACCGACTTTACAAATCTGTATGTACATATATTCAATCTTCTATCAAACCAAATAAACAACTGTCCCTCCTTACTCACATTTATTAAAAATTCAAATTGACCCCTTTTTATTATTATTATTGCAGAAGTGCCTTATGCGATTTTGAGCAAAGAAACTTGCAGGAATTCGGTGTATACAATTTCACCTTGAATGCCAATGGCACTTGTCAGTGGGACGTGGATAAAGAGGGTGTAAATGTCAATTATTGTAAGTTGGCACAAATTAAATTTTAAATTTAGATTTCCAATAATACATCGGTCGCTGAACTTGGTTCTCCCTCCCCCACCTTTGTTTTACAGCTTTGTTGTCCGTTTTCATTTTGGTGGCCCTAATATTAACTGTTCTAAAAATATCGGTTTGTGCCTGGCGTTCTTATCGTTATGAGGAGGAAGTCTTGGAAAGTGCAGCCGTTGCTACTGAAACTCCACCACCGCCTCTTCCGGCAACTGGGCAGCGTAATCGTCGCATGCGTAGCTTGGATGTATTTAGAGGGTAAGTTTTGTGTAGCTAAACTGATGGCCGTTATTTTATTATTATAAACAAAAGTCCAGCGTTTTTAATATTTTCTGCTAGAGAATAAGGGCCTTATTCATAAAAAGTTAAAGAAGGTTTGAGGAACGCTTTAGCAGTGTTAAAACGTTCTTCAAACCTTCATTAAATTTTTATGAATAAGGGCCTATGTTTTAAACCAAATCTATGTAGATGATGTCAATTTTATTCTACATAGTCTTCCAAAATAACTTTTTTGTCGCTATTTTTTAAATAACTTTACCTATTTTGTATTTTTTTGGTCCAGCATGGCAATTGTCCTCATGATATTTGTTAACAGTGGCGGTGGGGATTATTGGTGGATTGAACATGCCCCCTGGAATGGTTTACATTTGGCCGATGTAGTATTTCCCTCGTTTCTCTGGATTATGGGTGTCTGCATTCCGATTTCCGTTAAATCTCAACTGTCCAGGGGTACATCAAAAATACAAATTTGTTTGCGAATTCTGTGGGTGGGTACATTCGAGTACATATAATATTAATTTACTGCAATGTACAAATTTGTTGAAAATATTTTAATTTTCTTTTATATTTTTCAGAGATCCATCAAACTATTCGCTATTGGACTGTGTTTGAATTCGATAAATGGCCCGAATTTGGCAAATTTACGAATAATGGGAGTTCTGCAGCGCTTTGGTATAGCATATTTGATATGTGGTGTGGTACATACTCTATTTTCTCAAAGGGATCGCATAGAGCCACAGGTAGGTAACAGACACAAGTATATCAGATGAACTCCTCGCAAGTGTAGGGACAACCTTAAACATTCTAGAAGGATCTTGAATCTGTACATACTCAATATGTAGGACAGTTAATGGTCAGAAATTGTAAACATTCCATGGTCCCGCTGTCGTTATCAAAATCTGATGTTTCGTTGGGTGGTCTGATTGAATGGCACACACGGTTAGATTGAAAGTGTTGGCCAATGGTTTGTGAATGTTATGTTGTGAAGACTAAAACACCTCCTTTGTATGTGGCATGTCCTTTCGTATAAGGAGCCATCAAATCTGGCGGATCATCAGGGGGTTTCATAAAAATAACTCTTGGACGACATCCAGTGAGGAATCGCTGGACTTGCTCCAGGGTGCTTATTTTCCCGGCAACTTTCAAGAAGAATTAGATACAACTGTTGGAGATTCCGAATCTGGAATTTGTTGGTTCAAATGAAAGTTTCAAACTTTTTAAAACGCTAGGGCCTGACGATGTCTCTTCGACGTGCTACAGACAGTGTACCAACCACTGTCTGTAGCCATATGTCCTCGATAGCCTCACGAATTCTATCTTTGAGGTCTCGAATCGACGCTGGGCTATTGACGTAGACCTTATCTTTCACGTGGCCCCAAAGGAAGAAGTCCAAGGTGTTAAATCACAAGATCTCGGTGTCCAATTGTGACCACCTCTTCGAGAGATAACACGGTCCGGAAACTTTTCTCGTAACAGAGCAATTGTTTCGTTGCTTGTGTGGCACGTAGCACCGTCTTGTTGAAAGTAAACGTTGTCCAGATCAATACCATACAACTCCGACCATCAATCATCTCTCGATAGCGCAATCCATTCACCGTAACTGTTGATCCAACCTCATTTTCGAAAAAGTAAGGTCCAATGACACCGCCGGACCATAAACCGCACCAAACAGTCACACGTTGAGGATGGAGAGGCTTCTCAACAATAACTCTTGGGTTTTCCGAGCCCCAGATGCGACAATTTTGCTTGTTGACGTAGCCACCGAGGTGGAAATGGGCCTAATCAGTCAAGATGATTTTCGAATTTTAATAATTTCAATGCGTTGTTGAATCGTGTATCGTTCCATTTTTAGTAATGGCGTAGATTCTACTTGTCAAATGTCAAAGAATAAAAGCTTCAAAAGTGACAGCTACCGAAATAGCGGGTGATTCAAAATAACACCTCTTGTTGGAAAACCAGTTATCTAAATGGACAACGGCAGATGGGCTGGGCATCAAACCCATGAAGACCGAGCTAGTACTATTCACCAGAAAAAATAAGATACCACCTGTCACCAAACCTATTCTGGACGGAGTAGAGCTGAAGCTGTCCTCTGAGGCTAAATACCTTCGTGTCATACTTGACCGGAAATATATTGCGTCCTATATTTACCTATGGTTCAGTGGTATGGTGGAAGGCGGTAGGAGCCAAATATAAGCTCAAAAAGTTAGAGAAAGTAGAAAGAGCACGCCGCAGGCGGCCCTCAACCTATAGGTCATTTGTTAAGTGCGGTGCCGCTAAGTTATCTACACACGGAGACCGAATCCTCTCCGAGTTAACTTTACCTAACCTATATATATATTTATTCCCGTCCTATAGGTCATTTGTTAAGTGCGGTGCCGCTAAGTTATCTACACACGGAGACCGAATCCTCTCCGAGTTAACTTTACCTAACCTATATATATATTTATTCCCGTCGTTTCAGTGTGGAGGATAGAACCATAATTATACTATACTGGTACGACTATATGTCATCGAAATGGATAGAAAGTACAAGGCTTTTAATTGCCAGAAGTGGGAAAACAGTGCCATAAAGAAGCTAAGGATTTCCGGCCAATCAGTCTATCGTCATTACTTGCGATAGACTGATTGGCCCTGGAGATATTAATACATAGATAGTAGTTACCTTAGGACTAAAACTTTTTCACAGGCTACTGTCCAATCGAGAGCATGCCTACAGCAAGGGCAAGTCCACCGAAACCGCCCAGCATGATCTAGTCAGCTTTATTGAAGGGCCACTGTCTGTTAAGGAGTATGCTATGGTAGCTTTCTTAGATATAGAGGGGGCCTTCAATGACATAAATCCAGCAGCAATTGAAAGTATAGGGGTAGCCGTTAAGTCTGGGACTGCCGAAGTAGATCTATTTTGGTAACTGTTCTCAGCATTGTTTGCCGGACATTAATTCCATTACTCCAGGGAATTTACCGCGTAGTTCTAGGATACTTTAATGCACATCACGAGCTTTGGCATTCTCTGCTAGCTAATGACCATAGAGGCATAGCTTCGGCTGAGAAAATATATGGCTCTAAGTTTTACCACCTCCCCACAATCCTCTCCATCGGTAGACCAGTCGATTTCATCATTTCTAAAAGCAGTACTGTCCTGAATCAAAGGAAGCTGACTGGAACGGGTTCAGAAAATTCACCAACCGCAGCTTCAGTAAGCTACCCACATCAGCTCTCAGATGTTCGGGAAGTCATGAACGCAGCAGCCGATACGACCTAATTTCCCAGCAGATGCAGCGGGACTATCAGACGAGCGTTATGCAATTCGTCATTGTAACCTTCCGATCCTAGAATCAAGGAACTGAATCTAAAAATTAGTACGAAAATCGACGATTATGAGCGGAATAAATGGCTATGGCTGGATAATCTGAAGCAATGCAACTTATGTTCCGGTATCGGTAAATGTATGGCAACGATTAAGTCAATCTCGAATCCCGGCAGAAGAGCCAACCGGATGACAGTCATATTTGGAGCTACCGCTTTGACTGACCCGAATAGGTGCGCTTGTTATTTTAACCGGCAATTTATGGAGCACCCCGAGAGTGACATGGCGAAAATAAGAGTAAAGCGTCGTATTCATGCTCTCCGAGCCGAAGGAGTGCCACGATTTACAGTTGAAGAAATTTCAGATGTCATCCGTAGCGCTAAGTCATCCAAAGCGTTTGGGCCCGACAGAATATCTATGCTGACGCAGTTGGACATACCGGGAGTCGAGTACCTGACTGATGTCCTGAACCTGTCCCTGACCACTCTAATAATACCCAAAGCCTGGAAAATGGGCAGGAGAGCCATCATATTTTTTCCTGCTGATGGATAATGATTAGCTGAATACATTTACATATACTAAAAACACGATATCTAAAAATTCTGAGATAGGAGTTTATTCCATAATACCACAGATATACGGTACCAACAGTTGCACCTATCTTCATTGGGGTATTGAAATTCCCTTCTCCGAAATCGTAAAATACTTAGGTATTTTACTAGACAGGAAGTTGTACTTCAAACGGAACATTCTGGAAAGAGCAAAAAAGGCTGTGGTAGCGCTAAATGGCTCTAAAAGGGCAATAGGAAAAAAGCTGGGTTCTGAATTCGCGTATATGTAGTTTATTGGTTGTGGACAGCATTGCCGTTTAGAAGACGACTCTACGATCATGCAGCTAAGCTTTAAATTGGTATCTGCGGAATAAACCTGCACATATTGAAAGCTGATGTGGCCCTACCTAAACTCCAAACGCATTAACGCTCCGCTCGTGTCTGTCCGGACCGGTTACTGTCTTATGGACGACAATCGAAGGGAGTGAAGGTCTTGCAAAATGTCTTTTGCGAGAGCTCCTCCGACGAAGAAGAGGAATCAATAGAAGACATTCAGTGTCTAAGTCCCGCGCTCTCTGAATTTTAAAGGTCTAAATGCAACCAAACCCTTTGAGTTCGTCAAGTTTCTAAAAGAAAAAAGAAACCCAGTATCTTGCTATTTCTATACATTGGACATTGACAAAGGAAATGAAAGGTATCTTCAACCGAGTCAGAACACACATCGTCATTACGTAAGCCAATTTTATGAATATGCTTACCGATGCTGTTATGTTCAGTTATAAGGCCCTCAATCAATCGTAAATGCGATTTGTCCATGTTAAGCAGTACCTCTGTATTCAATAAGGAATAGAATACAGAGAGCTTTTGTAAGCTCACAACCAGCTGCTGAATTCCATCTCTGATGCCAGAAGCTCCTGTATTTCGATTTTATACCATAGTAGGTTAAAGAATGGGTTGGATAGACATCTACCTCAACGTTGCTGGAAGAAGTATCTTTAACTTCTTTAACGAGTTACCAACAACATCACATTCGAATATGTTTTTGTGGGCTGTTGCCCAACACAGGGTTATGCTATGCTGTTTTTCGAGAACCTTAAACTCTCTGCTACAGCGGCTAACTGCATTCGACATTATGTTCGTGCTTATTAGAGTATTCGATGAAAAAGCAAATATCGCATATATATGAGTATTTGCCTCAGGGAGATGAGTTCAGCCGCTTTGACAATAGCATCCATTTTTCGTGTGAAATGTGCCACGTTAGGCATATTTCAGATGTAGTCGAAGAGAGACTTCAAAGTCAATGCCATCAGCATAGGCGCACACCATAATTACCGATAATTCCAATCATGATAAGATTTTATTTACTACTAGGATCCACAAAAGTGGTGAAATAACGCCACCTTCAGAGGTTCCCCTAGTCACTCTCCTCATCACTCAAGTATTTCAAGACGAAACAAGCCGTGATGTCTCTTAAATTTAACATTGTCATAATCCACTTTTCAACAGCTCTTTCTACATCTGTTTCACTCAAAAAGAAATTCGGATTCAATCCACTCTCGGTATGCAGGATCATATCTATGTGAAACTGACTAATAGACCGTCACTATAAACCATAACGAGTATGCCTTGAGATAAACATCCACAAGGGTCTTCAAAGCAGGATTTTAACGAATATTCGCTTTCGCCTTATAAACGCACTGGACTGTATACTTAAACCTAGGGCTAGCAATACAACTTTACCTCTTATTTAATAGCAATTAATTGAAAAGCAATTTAATGTATTTCTCTAAATTTATTTTGCAGGTTTCCTGGAAACGTGCTTTGTACGATATAATTTTGTTCAAAGGTGAATTTATGGTTGCATTGGCTCTTATCATTGTACATTTGTCGATTGTATTCGGTTTGAATGTACCCAACTGTCCCAGGTAGGAGAAGCATATAAATCTATATGAAACAAAGATCCATAAATTGTTTTTCCAGAGGTTATTTAGGTCCTGGAGGCAAACATGCCAATGCGGCTTATCCCGATTGTATAGGAGGCGCTACAGGCTATATTGACCTTCAGATATTGGGCAACTCTCATATTTATCAGCATCCTACTGCTAAATATATATACGATTCTAAACCATTCGATCCTGAAGGTCTCTTTGGTAAGTGTTAAAAAAAACAAAGTCTTTTTAATTTTGTCCATTTTAATGTTCTTCTATAGGTTCGTTATTAACTATTGTCCAGGTGCTGTTTGGTGTTTTGACTGGTGTCATAATTCTTATACATACCGATTGGAGGGCACGCATTACACGTTGGTTAATGTGGTCCATGTTCTTGACAATTGTGACTTCGATTTTAAGTGAATTCTCCAAGGAATCGGGTATAATACCGCTCAACAAAAATCTCTGGTAAAATATACTCATATACTCAAGATTATAGTAAATTGCAAATTGGTCTAGAGACAGGAGAACAAAAAAAAAATCAAATCAAAACGATTACATAACAACTAAAACAGACAACCGACATACCGATCTACACCTTCAATCCACAATCAGCCATTTTCTTGAAAATGCTTCTAATGGAGATATCTCGACATTAAAACATTGTTTTTTTAATATTTTAATTTAGGGCACATGAACCTTTTGATTGGAATAACTTACATTTTGTCATAAAATGTTCTGTTATTTGGAATTTAGGAAGATATATTTCCAACACAGATATCTCTGAAACTATATGACATAAACCTCGCACACAAACATATTTTGTGTAGGTATGCACAGGCAATATATATATATATACTGCCAATTTCTAAGCAATTCATTCATAATTACGCTCCTGACACTTAATTAAAAATTGCACATAGCCGAGTTGGCCAACCCACCAGACACTTAAGCTTTGAGTAAAATATCGTCGAGATATCTCCAAGCGTTTAAACGTTACATAGCTATTTCCAAGTAAAATTAATTTTTATAAGCATTGAACATTTTTGAAATTTAAATAAACCCAATAGTTTTGTACTTATACATAATTTTAAATTGTGTTGATGAAATAACACCAAATTTTGACTGAATATAATGTGGAATATTTTAAAATGTTGCTAAAACCTGATATGTAGAATTAACTTACCTTAGAATGCATGTATAGACACACTAACATCAATTTGTTTCTTCCCATAGGTCATTATCATTTGTATGCATTACCACCGCCTTGGCCTTTACACTGCTGAGTTTGCTGTACTATATCATCGATGTACGTCACTGGTGGACAGGATACCCATTTGAAGCGTGTGGCATGAATGCCATCATTATGTATGTCGGTCATACGGTCATGCATAAAATGTTACCTTGGCATTGGCGTATCGGTGCCATGAATACTCATTTTCTGCTATTGTTGGAAGCCGTTTGGAATACTTTGCTATGGATTGCTATTGCTTTGTATTTAGATCATAAAGAATTTTATTATAGTTTGTAATTGAATTGAAATGTCGTCCTATGAATTGTTATTTTGCAATGTAAATAGTTTTTGTAACAAGTTTGTAATATATCCATATGTACTCGTACATATGTACTTTTAAATGAGTATATACCAGTAAAATAGAAAACTGATTGTGTCTCAATTTTCGCTTTTTTCATTACCGCAGTTTTAAAAGATTTCGCAATTCTATCAACTTTTGCCCTTTTTTATAGAGATTTGTAAATACCTCAAATATTTTTCACTTTCCAACATTGCACTTAATGTGATATTTCCATAGAAAAAGCTGGTGTCGGTCTACTTTTCGTTAGTAAAAGCTAGTCCTTGACAACTTTTCCTGAGAAACGCTGGACTCTAACAATTTTCTCTTAGGAAAAGCTGGTTTCTTACAACTTTTCCTTAGGAAAAGGGTCTCTGGAAATTGGTCTCTGACAATTTATCCTAAAGAAAATAGAGACTCTGGCAAGGTAGCCTCTGACAACTTTTTCTAGGAAATATTGTCTGTCCTCTGACAAATTCTCCTTAGAATAAGGTTGTCTCTGGAAATATATTCTTCGGAAAAGGTTGACTCTGATGACATACCTTAATTATAAGCTGGTCTCTGACAACTTATCCTTAGGAAAAACTGTTGTCTGACAACTTTCCCTTAGGAAAAGGTGACATCGTTTCCTTAGGAAAAGGTGGTGTCTGATAACTTCTCCTTAGGAATAGCTTGTCTCTGAAAACTGTGGTCTCTGGCAAATTTTCCTTAGGAAAGGGTTCTCTCTGACATCTTTTCCTTAAGAAAACGTAATCTCTGACAACTTTTCTTTGGAAAAGGTGGTATCTGACAACTTTTCTTTGGAAAAGGTGGTATCTGACAACTTTTCTTTGGAAAAGGTGGTATCTGACAACTTTTCCTTAGGAAAAGGTGGTCTCTGACAACTTTTCCTTAGGAAAAGGAGGTCTCCGACAACTTTTCCTTAGGAAAAGGAGGTCTCCGACAACTTTTCCTTAGGAAAAGGTGGTCTCCGACAACTTTTCCTTAGGAAAAGGTGGTCTCCGACAACTTTTCCTTAGGAAAAGGTGGTCTCCGACAACTTTTCCTTAGGAAAAGGTGGTCTCCGACAACTTTTCCTTAGGAAAAGGTGGTCTCTGACAAAGGTGGTCTCTGACAACTTTTCTATAGGAAAAGGGAGTCTCTTACAACTTTTCCTTACGAAAAGGTGGTCTCTGACAACTTTTCCTTACGAAAAGGTGGTCTCTGACAACTTTTCCTTACGAAAAAGTGGTCTCTGACAACTTTTCCTTACGAAAAGGTGGTCTCTGACAACTTTTCCTTAGGAATAGGTGGTCTCTGACAACTTTTCTATATGAAAAGTGGTCTCTTACAACTTTTCCTTAGGAAAAGGTGGTCTCTGACTTTTCCTTAGGAAAAAGTGGTCTCTGATAACTTTTCCTTAGGAAAAAGTGGTCTCTGAAAAAGTGGTCTCAGACAACTTTTCCTTAGGAAAAAGTGGTCTCTGACAACTTTTCCTTAGGAAAAAGTGGTCTCTGACAACTTTTCCTTAGGAAAAGGTGGTCTCTGACAAGTTTTCCTTAGGAAAAGGTGGTCTCTGACAAGTTTTCCTTAGGAAGATGGTGGTCTCTGACAAATTTTCCTTAGGAAAAGTGGTCTCTGACAACTTTTTCGAGAAAAATGTCGTCTTTGTAAAATTTTCCTTAGGAAGTGGTGACAGTGACAACTTTTCCTTAGGAAAAGGTAATCTGACATCTTTAGGAAAATTTGGTCTCTTTCAAATTTTCCTTGGAAAAAAAACTGTTTTCTAACAACATTTACATGGAAAAGGGTGGTCTCTGATGACTTACCTTAATTATAAGTGGACTCTCAACAAAAAAGTGGTCCCTGACTTTTTCTTTTTCCTGAAATAAGTATCCCCCAAAAATGCAAATTGCGCATAGTACGTGATTCGTATTCAGTCTCTTGAAACATTTGCTTAAGATTTCCTAAGGAAAAAATTGGTCTCTGACAACTTTTCCTAAAGAAAATATAGACTGGCAAGGTAGCCTCTGATAACTTTTTCTAGGAAATATTGTCTGGTCTCTGACAAATTCTCTTTAGAATAAGGTGGTCCCTGGCAATATTTTCTTCGGAAAAGGTTGACTCTGATGACAACCTTAATTATAAGCTGGTCTCTGACAACTTATCCTTAGGAAAAAATGTTGTCTGACCACCTTCCCTTAGGAAAAGGTGGTGTCTTACAACTTCTCCTTAGGAAAAGCTTGTCTCTGAAAACATTTCCTTAGGAAAATGTGGTCTCTGACAAATTTTCCTTAGGAAAGGGTACTCTCTGACATATTTTCCTTAAGAAAACGTGATCTCTGACAACTTTTCTTTAGAAAAAAGAGATCTCTGACAATTTTCCTTACGAAAAGGTGATCTCTGACAACTTTCCTTTGGAAAAGGTGATTCCTGAAAACTTTTCCTTAGAAAAGGATGGTACCTGAAAACTTTTCCTTAGGAAAGGGTAATTTCTGAAATTTGTTCTTAGGAAAAGGTGGTCTCTGACAACTCTTTCTTAGGAAAAGGTGGTCTCTGACAACTCTTCATTAGGCAAATGTGGTCTCTGATGCGTCTTATTTAGGCAAAGATGGTCTCTGACGAATCTTTCTCAGAAGATAGTCACTGGAAAAACTTCCTTAAGAAAAGATAGTCAACAACAACCTTTCCTTAGGAAAAGGTGGTCTCTGACAACTTTTCCTTAGGAAAAGGTGGTCCCTGACAACTTTTCCTTAGGAAAATGTGGTCTCTGACAACTTTTCCATAGGAAAATGTGGCCTCTGACAACTTTTCCTTAGGAAAAGGTGGTCTCTTTCAACTTTTCCTTAGGAAAAGGAGGTCTCCGACAACTTTTCCTTAGGAAAAGGTGGTCTCTGACAACTTTTTCGAGAAAAATGTCATCTCTGACAATGTTTTCGAGAAAAATGTCGCCTCTGTCAAATTTTCCTTAGGAAGTGCTGACAGTGCCAATTTTTTCTTAGGAAAAGGTAGTCTGACATCTTTAGGAAAATTTGGTCTCTTTCAACTTTTCCTTAGAAAAAAAGCTGTTCTCTAACAACATTTACATGGAAAAGGGTGGTCTCTGATGACTTACATTAATTATATGTGGACTCTCAACAAAAAAGTGGTCTCTGAATTTTTCTTTTTTCTGAAAATAAGTATCCCTCAAAAAAGCAAATTACGCATAGTACGTGATTCGTCTTCATTTAGTGAAACAATTATTTAGTTGTTGTCTTCTTTTTTTTATTGAATTAGTTTCTTATACATGTACATTCTTTCGTTACAAGTAGTATATAATATATATGTATATATAAAAAAAAATAAAATACAAAAAATCTTAATATGTATAGATTGCATTTTCCTATAGGAAAATACAAACACAATTATTTGTTATAAAATCGATCAATCGGATGGATATTCATTTATGAAACGAGACTTCAGTATCAAAAATATCATTACGTACAAATGTAATAAATACGAGCATATATGTATGTATATTGAGCGAAACAAAACATATACATATCCATGTTATTATTTCATTTGTATATTAAATATAGTAATTGTTATATTCTAAACGATTTATGTATAAATGGTAAAAAATAGTCATTATATGTATTAAACTTCCTTTTTTGTTTGTTTTTCTCTTGTGCTAACAACTATTAAGTAGTATTTAGTAGTAGTAGTAATTGGGGCGTTTTAATTCGATTTTCTATGGTTACAATGTTTTCCCAATCTACGTTAAGAAAACAATTAATTAGGAATTATGGTTTTCGTTAAGTTTACAAGTTCTATGTTTATATGTTTATGTGTGTATGTTCATTTAAATTATATTGTTGGCATGTTTAGGTTTCTCTATTTTGGAATACTCCTAGGTGTATTAACTTAGTTTAATGTAGAATTAAACATAGCATTAGTATTTTGTTTTTTATATGTACTTTGTTTAAATTAGTTTTGATTTGATTTTTAAGATAAAAGCTGCTTTTATAAAGTTTTCAGTCATTTTCATTTTTCTTCATCTCATTTTCAATGGAAAATAATTACATTTCTATATAAAACAATATCTAATCAAAATCAAAACAATCAAAAGAATTGTATGTTTTTTATTTGTAAATGCATTCTCTACCATTCGTCGTAATCATCTATCGTCTGCTCTTCTGCTTTTGCTATCTTATGAAATCGCACAATCACAACACATTAATGTGTAGTACAGACACTTGACTACCTTTTCATCTTCTTCCTCGGGAGATTCATCATTGTTCATGTCTTTCATGGGCACTCCATCCAGTTGATCGAGTCCTTTGCCTTTGGAAAGTTTATTCTTTTTCTTCTTTTTGGGCTTTGCCAAGATTTCACGATCATTGCGATCTTGTAACGCTCTATCGACCCAATCTAAGTCACCCGATGGAATCTTCTCACTTACCGTGTCTTCTGTTATACTTTCGATGGAATTAACATCACCCTGTGAAATGACAAAAAAATAAAAGGAAAACGAAACTGGATTAGTTAGACCGACCGACCGACATCAAGTGTTAATTGAAAAATACCACAAATGTGGTTAGTTTTTGAAACAATTGCAGTATTAGTAAATAGTTTTTTTTTGGGATTGTCTTTTGAGTTGTTTAACGTTTATTGTGTCATAAATCACGATTTCATTACATAATAGGTTTATTGGACTAATAAAATATTAAAAACGTGTTGGTATTCATTGTCAACTGAAATTAAATCAATTATCACTATATTTATGACCATAATTTCCTTTTATGGCACATGATTGAGAAAATGCAAACATAAAACACACTACTCAACATTTTTTTTTTGTCCCAAAGGGGTGGATAATTTTTATAACCTCAATTTAGTGAAGGATGGAATATGTATGTATATAATTTGCTACGAACCAAAAGTATAAAACTTCAAAGGAGTAGATTGCCCGAAATCCATTTAAGGACATTTTAAGTAATTTGAGCTATGTCCGTCCATCCGCGTCTCTCTTTCGCTGGTTCGCACGATATCTCTCTAAAGGAGTAATTGATGGATTAATTAAATGTAATTTGTGGGAATATTTTCTTCTCTCTCAGGCTAAGTTCCAAAATTGAATAGCTGATAAAGGGTATTAACCATTACACATAAACGCTTTCAATTCGGTGCAGTGCAATTTCTTTGAAGTATCTATGTACTGTCCACCAAACAATAGGTTTATTAGTCAAGCCCCTTCTGGTACCACATACATAAATTGTCAGATGGCGAAATAAATTGAGAAATGGTCTCAAGATGACAGCAAGAGATAAACTATTACTATGTGGGGAATTACAGAGAATTTGGATAGCTGGTATGGAAATTATTAGAGTCATTTCACTAAATGTTAACCTTTTGTGAGGAAAGTACTAGAAGGAGTGGACCATCTTCAAACTTAGCCTGAGATAGAAAAATATATTATCACATACCAAATTTCGAGAGTTAATAATAAATAAATTTCTGACGGGACAGTTCTGACGGGACACTACCTGATGGGTTAACATTCAGGGAGGTTGGGAATTGAATCCAATGCCTTCTTCAGAAGATGAGGAAAAAGTGGAAAGCATTCACCACCTGCTTTGCTACTGTCCCTCAGTGAGTACTGACAAAATAGTGAAACATTCTTCACAAAAAGGTCAATTTTAGAAAAAAATCTATAAAATGTTTGCTATAAAAATTATTTAGAATTTAGGAAGCTGTAATGTACATAAAAATGTGTCTTATGCCGCCGAGAGTATGTTTTTGTTGAATAAAAATGAAGTTATTGATATTATCTGCTCATAGAATATAGCCAATTTTTATTCCCTTGCATTGCAGGATAATTTTTGGAATGAATGCGGAGACCAAAGTAGTTATTTTTCTGGCAATATTAGGCTCCATTTCGAAAGAGTATGTTTCGATCTACCACGCGAGATATGTTAAGGTCAATGTTTGGAATATTTTGCAATATTTGAGGTTATACACATAAGCTCACTTTTTCACACGTCCATTTGCCGATACTTAATATTATAAATTTTCGCAGTTTTGTTTACACAGCTTTTTCCGATTTATACCCTACACCACACTGTGGTAGAGGGTATTACAACTTTGTGCATTTTTTGTAACACCCAACAGGAGGTGAGATAGGCCCATTGTTTATTATACCGACTTAGAATCACTTTCTGAGTTGATTTAGCTATTTCATGTATTCTAGTAATGAAAATACAGGTCGCAATTATAGTCTGATCGCTATACAGTTTGACACGTATATCTTGTCTGGCCTAAGGATGAACCATAATGAAATTGCTGAATATCGGTTCAGATTTAGTTATTACCCCCATATATATGTATGTTGCTCCCGATGAGGCATCAAAGCAATATAGAAGTTTTATTTCTATCCCCACTCTGTAGAAAATGCATTTATATCCGATCTCTACGAAATTTAGCAGAAAGGAGATTCTTTACTCAGAAACGATATAAATATATCCCCCATACTTATGTTACTCCCGATTTGTTATGTACGCGCTGCAGCAGCTGTATTTTATATCCGATCAGTACGAAATTCAACAGAAAGAAGTTACTTATTACACGAATTGACACTGCCAAATCTGGAGAAGATCGGTTCAGGTTTAGACATAGTCCCCATAAACTATTAAAGTAACGATTTAGATTTAATGAAAGTTTAATAACTTTCAATTACAAACGAATTCTTAAGAGACTGTTTGCGTTTTTTTCCTTACAATATATACCATAGGAATCAATTAATCATGAGGTTATCTCACAAAAAATGTTAAAAAACTTTGTCTAAATTAGAAAATGGCGGAAAATGATGAAAAAAATGTGTTTACAGGACAAATACACATATATTCCTACATTTTTAAATCATGTACATATATATTCGAAAGGTCTAAGTTTCTTCTTTTCAAATCAGTTGATATATTGGAAATCGATTGATAATAAACTAAGTTACAGGCGTAAAGGTGCGCAAAGTCATGAAAACCGGGGTTTTACCCGCAAATTTCATAGAACAAACGTTGTTTTACTCGACATTACCTACAAAACACTGCTAAAACGTTCCTCAAACCTTCATTAAGTTTTTATGAATAAGGGCCTTAGCCTTTGGGACAGTTTCAACTCCACCCCGTCAAGAATGGGTTTATGGAAATCTTCTATCTTATTTTTCCTAGTGAATAGTACTAACTCTGTCTTAGTTTGAATATTTTTTATCCTGTTCGCCGTTGCCCATCTAGACAGTTTCTTAAGAGCACTTTGAATAAGATCAGTAATGGTTGAGAGGAATTTGCCTCCAACCATGATAACCACATCGTCGGATTATGCGACAACTCTCACTCTGTCCTTCTCGAATGATTTGAGTATCCCGTTTATGACTGGAAGCCTCAGGAGAGGAGATAGAATCCCTCCCTGTGGTGTACCTCTAGTCACTGTCTTCCTAATGGAACCCTCTGCTAGAGTTGAGTTGATTATCCTGCCTTTCAGCATTGTGTCAATCCAGTCAACTACACTATGCAACAAGGGCTGTCGAAGGGCTGTACATATCATTCTCTAGTGTAATATGGTGTCCTAAACACGAAAAAATACTAAAACAATTTTCTTTGAAATTACCATTTTCTTGGAAGGTGTCTTTAGTATATGGACCGGGTCTTATTGAGCTTATACTTCAAAATATATGGTCCAAATACTAAAGGTAACTTCCATGAAAATTTGAATTTTAGAAAAAAATGTTGTTTTGGCTTCATAAAATGAGGAGGTACTTTTCAAAACTTGACTATTCCACTTTTTGTGTTTTTGCACAATGTGAGAAAATACTATGGCTCTGCGTATTGAACCCGCATTTTTGGTGCATTATTAAAGACGATAATATTAGTCCTACAGATTTCGCACAATTTTATTTACGCTGAGCTTCGAATACAATGCTACCAAACAAAAAAAGAATAAAAAAAATCAGTTCTGTCAAAATGGAATAGTCAAATTTTGAAAAGTACCTCCTCAAATAGTATGCCTCATTACTATTAAAAAATGTTTTTAGGTCTCAAACATTGCATTGTGTTCTTATCGCAGTGCCATTTGCGCATTATTAGGGAGGTGCGGGGTATTATATAGTCGGCCAGCGCGACTTGTTGTCTTTCATTACGGGTTTAATCAAAAGTTTCTTTATGGACCATTACCTGTATAAAAATAATCTAGGCTATAATATTAACTGTCGGTTACAGACGTCAAATCCCACACGCAAAATCCTACATTGGTTAATCTATATTATTTTCAACAGTAATTGAGAAAATTTCACTTGAAATTGTGTTTTTACATTTGAAATGATCAAAATTTCATTTGAAATTGACCAAATCTTACTTGAAATTAAGATTTTCCACTTGAGATTTTGCATTTGGAATTGACTAGCGATTAGATTCTGAAGAAATGTTGCCCCTTGGAGGCGAAATTCTGAAAAATATTTGCCCCTCTTTAGGTGGAATCAGTTTTCGGGAAAAGGGCAACGAAAATGTTTCTTTTTTTGTAGAAACGAAATCTCCATAATTTCAATTTAAATAGAGATTTTAGATTGGCTAAATTTCATTGAAAATTATGATATTTCCAATTTAAATTGCTTTGGCAACAAATGAAGACAATAAAAAATGAGTATATACGAGTATGTACATACATACATAGGTACATTTACGAGTACATCGAAATTTTTGAAAAATTCATCGAAAATTGCGGATATATAGGCTTATTCATTTCGAGGTTCCCTACTTTAAAAAAAAAACACAGAAAATTCAAACTGAATGGGGAATGTTTATTATCATTTGAAAGAACATTCTATGGCATTTATTTTTTGAAGATTTTGTCTATCAAATGTTGGCCGCGGATACGTCTCAGATGGTCCATCCGTTGAGTCCAATTTTCGATGACTCGTTCGAGCATTTCGACTGGTAACTGGCGAATGACACGCGTGATGTTTTGCTCCAAGGCCTGAATCGAAGCCCGTTTGTCCGCATAAACTTTAGACTTTACATATCCCCACAGGAAAAAGTTTAACGGTGTGATATCACACGATCTTGGTGGCCAATCGACCGGCCCAAAACGTGAAATTATCTACTCACAGAAGTGTTCTCTCAATAAATCCATTGATTGATGCGATGTGTGGGAAGTGGCGCCGTCTTGTTGGAACCAAATGTCGCCGAGGTCACGAGCTTCAATTTCAGGCATCAAATTGTCGGTTATCATGGCACGATAACGGTCGACATTGACGGCTACGTTCTCACCGGCATCATTTTTGAAGAAATATGGACCGATGATTCCGGTACGTCGGATAGGGAATCGGTCAATGGCAAAAAGATAGCTCTTAACGAGAGCTAAAATATTGCTCATGGGTGTCAAGGTCGTGAGTCGACTGGAAAGTGTTTTTTTTATTTTAAAAAAATTGACTTAGCACATTTGGCGAACGATTAATTTTGATAATAAAACTGAATAATTTGCAAACGTTGTTCAGGCATAAGTATTTCCATGATGAAATGCCAAACAATCTTTTAGAAATCAATGTGTCAAAGTCCAGATTCACACTCGGCAACTTCTTCCACCCAAGTGTCAAAGTTTGTTAGAGAGAGAGGCAGGCGGAAAGAGCTCTTCGCACGATACAAACTTTGACACTTGCTTGAAAAAAATTGCCGAGTGTAAATCTGGACTAAGTGTTATAATGATTCCAATTTCAAGTGCAGAAATACTGTTTTATATGACTATTCCTTAAATGGCCATATTTGAAACGAGTTGATGAAATTAAAGATTTGGGTGTTGTCTTTGATTTCAAATTTTCTTTTGTAAATCATGTTAATGCAATTTTCCCTAAGTGTTACTCATTATTGGCCTTTACGAGGGTTGCTATATATATTTCTGGACTAGGCAACACTAAGTGGCCTTTACGAGGGTTGCTATATATATTTCTGGCCTAGGTAACACTAATGGCGAATTCTTTTCTGCAAAAAAGTGCAACACTTGCATTGCCCTTTTTCCGAAAACTGCACTATTATATCGCATTTTTGAAATTTTGAAATTTTAGTTGTGCTAAATTCGAGTAACTTAATTACCAAATTTCAAAAAAGTATGACAAAAGTGCCGTTTTCGGAAAAAGGGCAATGCAAATGTTGCACTTTTTGCAGAAAAGAATTCGCCATAAGTGTTGCCTGGCGACATCTGACATTTCCATTGAAATGTTTGACATTTTTTAGCATAAATGTACTCAGAACGTTTTGAAAAAATCAATTTGGCAAAAAATGGAATTAACTCGTGAACATTTTCGTGTGATCATTTTTCACAACTTTCGACGTGGTTTATCACGACAAGAGTGCATCGATGAACTTAAATTTTTGTATGGCGATGAAGCACCATCCTATAGCACTGTGAAAAACTGGTTTAATGAATTCAATCGTGGCCGACGCTCGCTCAAAGACGAAGGTCGTCCAAAAACGGCCGTTGTGCCAGAGAACACTGATGCCGTGCGTGAACTGATAATGTAAGATCGTCATGTGACATACCGTGAGATAGAGGCATCCTTGCGCATTTCTTCCACCAGCATACATTCGATATTGCATGAACACCTGGCCTTAAAAAAGGTTTGTTCTCGTTGGATCCAGCACAATTTGACAATCGCTCAAAAAAAGGCTCGTGTCGATTGGTACAAAGAAATTTTGATAAAATACGATCGCGGTGCTTCAAAAGACGCTTAAAGACGAAACAAGTTAGCAATCGACCGTGTGGGTCGTCGAAGACGAGCCAAATCCAACGAAAGTTGTTCGTGGAAGAAACACTTCGAAGCAAATGGTCGCCTGTTTCTTCGGCAAAACTGGTCATGTGGCGACTGTTCCGCTTGAGCAACGTAGGATGGTCAACCTAGTAGCAAGCTGAAGCGATGTATTTGTGTCGGTTAAGTTATTTTTTTATACCTTCCAAATTTGGTATTATGAGTTCATTAGTACCCGTAACCATTCACGTTCGATCCATGGTGGAGGGTATATAAGATTCGGCATGGCCGAACTTAACGCTTTTACTTGTTTAAATTTATTTTGGAAATGTGGACGTCTTAACACAAAGGAAATACATTAACATTAAATATAATAAAAACCAGTAAGGAAAGGCTAAAGTTGGGCGTGGTCGTCTATATGATACCCTACACCATTTTCATAGCAGAATAAGTACAAAACGAATCAAATTCACAACATTGAGAGATATATTTTACATACGTGGTCGATATTTAAACTACACTCTGCCAAATTTCATAAATATTAAATAAACTTTCTACAGCACTTTGATACAAACTTGGAAGGAAAACATATATGGGGGCTATATAAATCTCAACAGATTTTTATCAAACATAGATATCGTTATTTCTGTGTCAAGAAACTCCTATCTGCCAAATTTTATAATGAGCGGATGTAAAATAAAGCTTCTATGGCAGGTTGATACTAAATCTGAAGGAAAGTATATATGGGGGCTTTATCTAAATCTGAACTGATTTCTTTCAAATTTGAAAGTGTTCATTCCTGAACCAATGAACTCCTTTATGCCAAATTTGGTAATGATCCGATGTAAAATTTGATTTATGTAGCGCTTAGATGCCAAATCGGAGGTAAAAATATATGGGGCCTATATCTAAATATGATCCGATTTTCACCAGTTTCAATAGGAATCATCCTTGGGTCGAAATTAGCATTCTGCTAAATTTCATCACGATCGCACCACAAATACGACCAGAACTTTGATTACAACTATACATCTACAGACGGATAGACTTAAATGGTTAATTCGACTCAGGAAATGATTCCAAGTCGATCGGTATAATAAACTATGGATCTCTTCTCCTTTTGTGTTACAAACAAATGCACAAATTTATAAAACCCTGGACCACAGTGGGGCGCAGGATATAAAAATCACATTTAGGAAAAAGCAACCAAAAATTATTTGCATTTGTTTTTTATTGTACACTCGACGAAATTTCCATTATCAACAAAAACATAGTTAAATTTTTTCATCAGATACCATTTTAATAAATATTAGCAAACAATCAACGCAAAAATGCTAACATTTTTAACGCCGCTCAAATAAACTTCTGAATGAAATTTTAACTTAAGCGACACTACGCGGTCAGGAAATTTGTAAACAAAAAGTAAATGTCGTTTGAGTTATTTTTGTTTTGACTTTTTCTTCGTAACGGTACATTTATCAGCATCGAAATTTTTACAGGTGATGGGAATTATGCTTCTTAATCGATTTTTATCAAAAAACGGAAATCTATACTTTTCTCGGTTAAGTTTTTTGGCGGTTAGGGCTCGCAATAATCATTGCTCCAGACTTAAAAGAATTCAGAAAAAATTTATAAATTTCGCTCTTCGGTCGATTGATTTTATTCAGCCACTCCCTTCTTATGTAGACAAATGTCGATTAATACGTTTGCAAACACTTGTGAACAAAAGGTCTTTTTTATCACAAATATTTCGTTATAAGCTAATCTCTGGCTTTATTGACTGTGGTGTCTTACTTATGAATGTTTGAATTTCAATGTTCCACCCAGAACTTCGCGTAACAACAATTACTTTTACATACATTCCTATTCATAGAAGTAATTATGCCATTAATGAACCAATTACTCGCGCTTTAATTGAATTCAATAGGATCTCTAATAATTTCGATTTTAGCTAATCTTTAACTATGTTTATTAATACATTAGATTTAATTTATTTTTAGTTTTAACTTTGTCTGTAAGGAACATTGTATTGTATTGTATACCTAAATAAATAAATGAAGTGTCTATGTTATAGTATAATCTCTCAAAAATAAAAACATGCTCTGAACTTCACTATAAGGATCGCATGAAGATGTTATTTTTTTAGAGCCACAGGATCATATTGTGTTATGAAAATAGCCCCTATAAAATGAGGTGGCAATTGTTGCAAATTCTATCTATGACAGACTGATATAGCACTATTAGAATATTTTTGCTTCATTTCTTCTTAAAACTGCTAATTGGAGAACAAAGTTTTTTGAAGCGTCGCCTATATACATACTAGTAATTAGGAGAAAAAATATAAAATAATAAAATATAATTTTAAAGAAAAACATTACCTGATTGTTATTATGATTTCTGTGATTAAGTTTCTTCTTAACAGGAGAATTATTCACAGAACCATTATTCTGATGATGCGTATGCTGAGATTCATTTGTTATTGCTGATGTAATTATAGATTCTTTAAGTGGAGATCCTGAAGAAGATTTCTGTGATGCGGTCGTACCAGACGAACTATTCAAATTCTCTTCTGAGTTCCCCACATCTTTTGGCGGTGATGGCAATGTGTAAATATCAAATTCATTTGTTGTTATATCTTTGCCCAAGATGGAAAAGCGATTTTCCTATAAGGGGATCAAAAAAAAATCATTTACGATTATGTATATCTCTCTGAAGACCATACGAACCGTGTAGGAACTTACATCCATTATTTGGGCGGTTGTTGTGGTAGTTACTATAACCGGTATAGGTTGATGCGATTTAGCTGGCATATTGAACGTTTCTGTTTCCGAGTCGATATGATCTAGGTCTGTGGTGGCGATCAAAGGCGATAATGGCGGTGAAATCAATTGAGCTGTTGAGGCGGTACTATTCGGTGTAGTGGGGGAATTGCCAAATTGTGATTCACTTGTTGAATTGGTGCTGTTGTTGTTTGTGTGGCTCGTTGTGTCTACTAAACATTCTGCGTTGGACGGAGACGTAGGAGTTGTGATGGTCAGGTTGTTGGCTGCCACGGTTGCAGCACTTCCTCCAATGGCTGTGGCACAGGCTAAGGAGGCAATACCTGCAAATAAAGCATATTTTATTTCATTATATTAAATATTAAAATATTATTTGTTGCCTAACCCACCGAAGTAGTAACGAAATACCCTATATCTGTGGTTTTCTGGAATAACCGCTTATCTAAAAAAATCTGAACGCTTTGACTTTTTTCATTCGCAATACTTTGAAAACTAAACCAACATATACGTCTATTTATGTTAATATCGCAAAATCGAAAATTATTGACAAGGCAGTTATTGCATATATCCACAGATATATGTTTGGGGGAAATCAAAACAACATAAAAAATCTATATTTTTTCTGTTTTATGATCCCCAGATTACAATTTATGAATTTGCTTTAATTATACCCTACACTGCGGTACAGAGTATTATGACTTTGTGCATTTGTTTGTAACGCCCAAAAAGAGAAGAAATATAGAACCATAGTTTATTATACCGATCGACATAGAATCACTTTTTGAGTCGATTTAGCCTTGTCCGTCTGTCTGTCTGTCCATGTATTCTTGTAATCAAAGTGCAGGTCGTATTTATGGTCCGATTGTGATGAAATTTAGCACAGTGATATTTTTTGGCCCAAGGACGAACCCTATTGAAATTAGTTAAAATCGGTTCAGATTTAGATATAGCCCCCATATATATAGAAACTGTATTTTATATCAGAACAGTACGAAATTTGGCAGAGAGAGTTCTCTTATTACATGAATGAACACTGCCAATTTCGGGGAAAATCGGTTCAGATTTAGATATAGTCCCCATATATATGTTACACCCGATTTGACATGTAAGCGCTGTAAGAAATTCAACAGAGAGATTTTTCTTATTACATGTAAGAACAATGCCAAATTCGAGGAAAATCGGTTAAGAATTAAACATAGTCCCAATATATATGTTACACCCGATTTGGCATGTAAGCAAAATTCTTATCGCAATGCCCACTTTCGCATTGTTAGGGAGGTGTAGGGCATTATATATTCGGCCCCGCCCGACTTCCTGTCTTTCCTTACTGTTTTTTATATAACTTAGTAAATTATAGAAATAATTTTTTTAAAAATCTTGTCCACAGATTTCAGCATAACGATTTGTTTGGTTTTGTCTTTTTGAAAGACATTAAAATTCCGTAAATTATTTATACGCGACACTAAATTGAGGTACGGTGTATTATGATTTTATGCATTTGTTTGTAACACCCAAAAATAGACCCATAGTTTATTATACCGATTTGATTTACATGTCCGTTTGTCCATATTTCAAAGTGGAGATCGCAAATATGAAACGATCTTTGCCAAAATTGGTATAGAGATTTTTCTAGAGCTATGGACGATTCATATTGAAAACGGGCCATATCTCTCTTAATTTTTATACATTTGATAATAAGAATTTACACTTGAAATCCACTAAATTGAGATTTTCCATTTGAAATTAGAATATTTCCAATATACATACATATGGGCAGCGCAATTAGCGGTTACTTTTTGAACTACTTCTTTTTTGAGCTGTGACATCTTCAATGACATTCCCGATGTGTCAAATATTCATTACAAGGTTGGTTATGTTTACGCTTGATGAAAATTGGGAAATATTAAAAACTTACTTCCAAATGGTGAGTCAAAAAAATCAAAAATCATCTTTTCAGATATAGCTCATTTCCACCTCGATGGTTTTGTTAATAAGCATTTGCGGCTCATAATACCCATACGTAACCATGGAAAAGCCAATGCATCCTCAACGAGTGACTGTTTAGTGCGCCATATGGACCGGCGGCATTATTGGTCGGGTTTTCTTCGAAAACGAGTCAATGGCGATTGTTACCGTGCCATGCTCAGAGAATATTTTTTTCCAAATGTTGTATTGTTGTATAGAATGACGTGGTCATGTGTGGTTTCAATAGGACTACGTGCCACACAGCCAACGTTACAATTGATCTGTTGCGAACTATGTTCGAAAATCGCAGAATTAGCCGAAACGGCGATGTCAACTGGCCGCCTTGCAGCTACGATTTGACTTCGCTAAACTATTTTTTGTGGGGAGCCGTTAATCCACCCTTATTATTTTATATTCAGAAAAATTCCATTTATAATTTAAAATGAGACTTTGTAAAATTTTTTCAAAACAGTGACAAATCGCGATCATTTTTGAAAAATTTACAGACAAATCTATTCGGATAATTTCGATTAGGTCTCCGGCCTGTACATATGCTGGAGGTTCAACTGTTTGTTTTATATGCACAAAGGCAAATCAGGAGTAATACAAATTGATAAACGTAGTGACTCATTTTACGCAGACTCTGTAAAGATGTGCACAAATTATATGCGAATTTAAAATGGAAAGTCTAATGGCGATTTCGTTTATTTGCCCATAACTTTTAAATGTAATTTAGTCAATTCCAAACGTCAATGGTCAATTTTAAATATAAACCAGTAAGGAAAGGCTAAACTCGGGCAAAGCCGAATTTATGATAAACTACACCACTAGTGCCTAACCTAGTGCATAATAAACACTACCTTTTTACGGACTACCTATTCCTAAGGAACAGTTGTCAGAGACCACCATTTTCTAAGGAAAAGTTGTCAGAGACTGCCTTTTCCTAAGGAACAGTTGTCAGAGATCAACTTTTCCCAAGGAACATAAAATCGAAAATGTGACCTACAGAGTCAAGGGGTTTATATAGCTCACATATAATGATCTCTTCCGATTAGACTTCTTGATGCTCTAAATAACATATTTTAAGCATTTATACTTTATATTGCAAAAAATCGTTACTACCAATGATGGCGTGTACCACTTCCCTCGGAGACCAATCCGATCCATTGTGTTCGTCCTGTCAGATTTTTAGGAAATATAAAAGGAAAGATAATAATGAGAAGAGGGGTATGGGTCAATTATTGGGAGTTGGGCAAGAAGAGATTAGATTTCTCTTCATCTTCAGCGTGCCTACCATTAGGCGAATACATATCTCTTTTTAAGGTTCAAAAGATTTCTGGCCCTAGATTTCGATGTGGCTGGCCAGGAAGATCTAGTAATTTTACAGTCGGAACACTCTATCTTACCGAAGAATTCGCATAAAGGGGGTTATGGCGATGATTTGGCTCTTGTGGCATCCATAGCCGATCCCCTTCCTGCGAGTTCATCAGACTTCTCGTTTCCAGTAATGTCACAGTGTCCAGGGACCCAGCACAGCATAATCTTGTCTGACAATTGTTGCATTTCCAATCGACAATCATTTACTACCTTGGACTTAATAACATTTGATTTCAATGCTTTTAGAGCAGCCGGACTGTCAACATAGACTGTTATGTGCTTCTTTTGCCATAGATCTTGTTGTTTTATTAAGCGAAAGATTTTCAGTATAGCAAAGATTTCTGCTTGAAAAATACTGCAAGTGTGAGATAGTCTATAAGACCTAAGAGACTCACTAAAGATACTGGTACCCGTGCCTACATTAATTTTGGATCCATCTGTATATATTGCGTTGCCATCCAGAGGAATTTTACCACCCAACCAGTCTATTCTGAAGGGGATAATTATGTCGACTTTGGGAGGAAATTTTAGAACAACAACTGACAAGGTTGATAATTCATTCAGAATGACAGAGTGACCCCAGTCTGAATTACCCCACCTATGTGCCTCGCGGAGTCTCAAAGCATACTTTGTTGCCCTGCTCTTTACAAATTAACCTATCGATTGAAAGTTTATTGGAGTGTTGAGAGCCGCTTGTGTTGTGCTCTTTCTCGCACCGGTTATAAATGCTAATGCGTTTCTTTGTACTTTTTCTTAAGCTTTCAGCTGACTACTATAATTTACCATTTACCATAGGTAAGGATAAGACACACAATAGCTGTGTATATCCAGTGGTAGCATAGTATAATACTTGATAGTACTTGACCCGAGCCCCCAATTCATTAGCCTATAGAGTTTCTGCAAGAGTAGATTGCGCCCAGTTCGTTTTTATCCCCTCATCTTAGAGAGGAGGGTATATATAATTTGCTACGAGCCAAAAGTGTAACACATCGAAGCAGTGACCTAAGATCCCAAGAATGTTCGGCGGATATCCGTTTTGGGTAATTTTAAGTCGAATGAGCAGTGTCCGTCCGTCCGTCTGTCTGTCTGCTGGCTGGTGCGCACGATAACTCTGGAAAGGACTAACCGATTGACTTCAAATTTGGTATGTGGTAATATTTTCTTCTATCTCCGGCTAAGTTCGAAGATGGGCCATATTGGCCCACTTCTTCTAGTACCTCCCCCACAAAGGGTTAACATTTAGTGAAATATAGATTATTTAATAAACTCTACGCTACTTATTTTAATCTACTGAAATTCTACATATAGTATTAGTTTATTAGTCACTATTACCTCGAGAAAAATGGGCGAAGTTGTCACGCCCCTTGTGGTACCTCCCACACAAATGGACAATTTTGAACCAAAAGTTAAAAGCTTATAACTTTATTACCAGTGCATACAAAGACTTTAAATTGTGTACAGTGTAATCGTTAAATAGTACCTAAAATACAGTGAAAAATGAGCATTATTGACACGCCCCTTTTGGTACCTCCCACACAAATGAAACATTTTACACCAAAAGTTAACAGCTTATAACTTTAACACTAGTGCATATAAATACTTAAAATTTTGTACAGTGTAATGCTTTTATAATACCTAGAGTCCAGAGAAAAATGGCCGTCATTGGGAAGCCCCTTTTGGTACCTCCCACCAAAAGTTAACATCTTATAACTTTAAAGCTAGTGCATACTCGTATAAATACTTGAAATTTTGCACAGTGTAATGCTTTTATAGTACCTAGAGTCCAGAGAAAAGTGACCGTTATTGTGACGCCCGTTTTGGTACCTCCCACACAAATGGACCATTTTCTACCAAAAGTTGTTTACTTTTAACTTTAATACCAGTACATACTTTAAAGATATTTAATGCAATTTAAATTGATAAAAATTTAATTAAAACAAAAAATAAATCAATTTACTAATATTTTTTGGGACTCAAGGTGAGGGTATTCATAAGTCGATTTACTCGACTGAACTTTATTACTTGTTTATTCTTCCCTCTGTGTTTCTTTTCCAATGTAATTTTTAGTCGAGTATAACACCAAGGTATTTTGCCTCAGATTAGTTCTATTCTACTCCACCCGGAATAGGTTCGGTGAAAGGTAGTATTTTATTCTCACAGGTGAATAGTACAGGGTTTTCCAACAAGAGGTGTTATTTTAAATCACCCGGTACTCGTATTTCGGTAGCTGTCACTTTTGAAGCTTTTATTCTTTGACATTTGACAAGTAGAAACTACGCCATTACTAAAAATGGAACGATACAAGATTCAACAACGCATTGAGATTATTAAAATTCGAAAGATCGAAAATCATCATCTTGACTAATGAGGCCCATTTCCACCTCGGTGGCTACGTCAACAAGCAAAATTGTCGCATCTGGGGCTCGGAAAACCCAAGAGTTATTGTTGAGCCTCTCCATCCTCAACGTGTGACTGTTTGGTGCGGTTTATGGTCCGGCGGGGTCATTGGACCTTACTTTTTCGAAAATGAGGTTGGATCAACAGTTACGGTGAATGGATTGCGCTATCGAGAGATGATTAATGATTTTTTATGGTCGGAGTTGGATGGTATTGATCTGGGCAACGTTTACTTTCAACAAGACGGCGCTACGTGCCACACAAGCAACAAAACCATTGCTCTGTTACGGGAAAAGTTTCCGGACCGTGTTATCTGTCGAAGAGATGATCACAATTGACCACCGAGATCTTGTGATTTAACACATTGCGAATTATTCCTTGGGGGCCACGTGAAAGATAAGTTCTACGCCAACAGCCCAGCGTCGATTCAAGACCTCAAAGATGGAATTCGTAGGACAGGCACTTTGCGATTTGGTTATGGAAAATTTCATGAAAAGGATATGGTCATGGTGGCCATTTGGCTGATGTTGTTTTTCATTATTAACGGCATACCTTCCTCTTTATTATGAAATAAACATCCGAACATTTATCTTAAAAACAGGCATTTTTCTTTGAATAGCAAAATAACACCTCTTGTTGGAAAACCCTTTACATGATCTGTTTCTCTGCGACATATAGGTACATACGAGTATATGTTTCTTAGAGCTCTGATATAAAGGTACCTTCCGATTAAACTTCTTGACACCCTAAAGAAGAAATTTTTTAGACAGACCTAGCTAAAATTATGTCTGTGAAGATAAATTGTTAATTTAACTAGCAAAGACACAAACCACCAATTTTAACAGAGCGCTGTTAATGGGTTAACAGAGGTATGTTAAGACGAAATGAAGCAGCTGCTAGCATATATTTAATCGATTTATGGACGATCAGGCAAATATATATATTAAAACTAAGGTTTATAAAATAGATATAATGTCTATGTAGTTGTGTAAACATCAAACATAGAAGAAATCTCATGGGTTATATATATATATAGCAACCAAAAGTACATATAATTTTGCAAAATCTTTGTCAGCGCAGTAAGTAATCTGGGATACATAGGGTAATAGAACTTATAGAAGATGAAAGGTCGTGGAACGACCTTTCAGAATATATATAGACTATATCCCCAAACAATTTGTGAATCCGGATATTTTCGATATAAACCAAACTGTGTTTTTAACAAAGGAGCCCACTGTGCGAAAACGGAAATATATAGGGTAATGGAACTTGTACTGAGTGAAAGGTCTTGACATGACCTTTCCGAATATATATAGACCATATCCGAAAACAATTTGTGAATCCGGATATATTCGATATAAACCAAACAATGTTTTTAAAAAAGGAGCCCATTGTGCGAAAACGGAAATACATAGGGTAATGGAACTTGTACTGAGTGAAAGGTCTTGACATGACCTTTCCGAATATATATAGACCATATCCGAAAACAATTTGTGAATCCGGATATTTTCGATATAAACCAAACAATGTTTTTAACAGAGGAGCCCACTGTGCGAAAACGGAAATACATAGGGTAATGGAACTTGTACTGAGTGAAAGGTCTTGACATGACCTTTCCGAATATATATAGGCCATATCCGAAAACAATTTGTGAATCCGGATAGTTTCGATATAAACCAAACAATGTTTTTAACAGAGGAGCCCACTGTGCGAAAACGAAAATACATAGGGTAATGAAACTTGTACAGGGAGAAAGGTCTTGAAATAACCTTTCCGAATATATATAGACCATATCCGAAAACAATTTGTGAATCCGGATATTTTCGATATAAACCAAACAATGTTTTTAACAGAGGAGCCCACTGTGCGAAAACGAAAATACATAGGGTAATGAAACTTGTACAGGGAGAAAGGTCTTGAAATAACCTTTCCGAATATATATAGACCATATCCGAAAACAATTTGTGAATCCGGATATTTTCGATATAAACCAAACAATGTTTTTAACAGAGGAGCCCACTGTGCGAAAACGAAAATACATAGGGTAATGAAACTTGTACAGGGAGAAAGGTCTTGAAATAACCTTTCCGAATATATATAGACCATATCCGAAAACAATTTGTGAATCCGGATATTTTCGATATAAACCAAACAATGTTTTTAACAGAGGAGCCCACTGTGCGAAAACGGAAATACATAGGGTAATGGAACTTGTACTGAGTGAAAGGTCTTGACATGACCTTTCCGAATATATATGGACCATATCCGAAAACAATTTGTGAATCCGGATATTTTCGATATAAACCAAACAATTTTTTTAACAGAGGAGCCCACTGTGCGAAAACGGAAATACATAGGGTAATGAAACTTGTCCAGGGAGAAAGGTCTTGAAATAACCTTTCCGAATATATATAGACCATATCCGAAAACAATTTGTGAATCCGGATATTTTCGATATAAACCAAACAATGTTTTTAACAGAGGAGCCCACTGTGCGAAAACGAAAATACATAGGGTAATGGAACTTGTACTGAGTGAAAGGTCTTGAAATAACCTTTCCGAATATATATATAGACCATATCCGAAAAAAAAAGGTCTTGACATGACCTTTCACTAAGTACAAGTTCCATTACCCTATGTATTTCCGTTTTCGCACAATGGGCTCCTTTTTTAAAAACATTGTTTGGTTTATAACAAAACCTTTCACTCAGTATAAGTTCCATTACCCTATGTATTTCCGTTTTCGCACAATGGGCTCCTTTGTTAAAAACATTGTTTGGTTTATATCGAAAATATCCGGATTCACAAATTGTTTTCGGATATGGTCTATATATATTCGGAAAGGTTATTTCAAGACCTTTCTCCCTGTACAAGTTTCATTACCCCATGTATTTTCGTTTTCGCACAGTGGGCTCCTCTGTTAAAAACATTGTTTGGTTTATATCGAAAATATCCGGATTCACAAATTGTTTTCGGATATGGTCTATATATATTCGGAAAGGTTATTTCAAGACCTTTCTCCCTGTACAAGTTTCATTACCCTATGTATTTTCGTTTTCGCACAGTGGGCTCCTCTGTTAAAAAAATTGTTTGGTTTATATCGAAAATATCCGGATTCACAAATTGTTTTCGGATATGGCCTACATATATTCGGAAAGGTCATGTCAAGACCTTTCACTCAGTATAAGTTTCATTACCCTATGTATTTCCGTTTTCGCACAGTGGGCTCCTCTGTTAAAAACATTGTTTGGTTTATATCGAAAATATCCGGATTCACAAATTGTTTTCGGATATGGTCTATATATATTCGGAAAGGTCATGTCAAGACCTTTCACTCAGTACAAGTTCCATTACCCTATGTATTTCCGTTTTCAAACAATGGGCTCCTTTTTTAAAAACATTGTTTGGTTTATATCGAAAATATCCGGATTCACAAATTGTTTTCGGATATGGTCAATATATATTCGGAAAGGTCATGTCAAGACCTTTCACTCAGTACAAGTTTCATTACCCTATGTATTTCCGTTTTTGCACAGTGGGCTCCTTTGTTAAAAACACAGTTTGGTTTATATCGAAAATATCCGGATTCACAAATTGTTTTGGGATATAGTCTATATATATTCTGAAAGATCGTTCCACGACCTTTCATCTTCTATAAGTTCTATTACCCTATGTATCCCAGATTACTTTCTGCGCTGACAAAGATTTTGCAAAATTATATGTACTTTTGGTTGCTATATATATATAACCCATGAGATTTCTTCTATGTTTGATGTTTACACAACTACATAGACATTATATCTATTTTATAAACCTTAGTTTTAATATATATATTTGCCTGATCGTCCATAAATCAATTCAATATATGCTAGCAGCTGCTTCATTTCGTCTTAACATACCTCTGTTAACCCATTAACAGCGCTCTGTTAAAACTGGTGGTTTGTGTCTTTGCTAGTTAAATTAACAATTTATCTTCACAGACATGCTAAAATTTAATCCTTTACTGCCTGACCCAAGATAACGAATGTTAACGTTCGCATGACTTCTAAGCGAGAAACAGCTGATTTGCGACCTACAAAAATCATCAGAAAGATTAAGCGAATGAAAACGTACTGCCTGATGCCTGTTAGTTGGTTGCAAATCAGTTTTTTTTCGCATAGAAATCATGGGTCAGGCGGTTATACTCAAATTTATCAAAATCGTTCCAAGTCAAAATTAAAATTTATATATATCCCCCATAGAAAGGTCCCTCCTGATTATACTTATGAACACTGCGAGTTTTATGACAACCGTTTCCGATTTAGAATAATTATACTTGTAATAACTTTCGCAAAGAGAATGAGCAACAGTCGCCCTTCCGTTCTGTCGTCTCCCACACAAAAACGCCTAATTCCATATTATATTTCTCTAAAGGTAAGGGTATACTTTGTACCCGACTGCAATTTTCTTGCAAGTTTTTATAAACAATACATACCCCGAAGATTCTCTATAGATCACCTACCTGAAGTTGATGGACCATCCAATAGTGAAACATCGGGTTCTCTAAAAATAGAAAAGAAATATTAAATTATTTGTTTGCCAAATCAATAAATAGAGTAAATATATATAAACATATACATACATACATACATACATACGTAAGTGTATAAATACGTTTTTAATAAATGAATGAATGAAATTATTTTTGCGTCATCAACTTCAAAGCGGAACTATTCTAGAACTAGAACCATAACAACAACAAAAACTATTGCAATAGAGCAGTACATAATAGAAGATGAAAAAACATACAAAGATGTTATGATGAATTATAAATGCCATCATTAAATTTTACAACTGAACTGAATGAATGTACATTTTGCGTGTCTTTCTTTTTTTCCGGCCCATTTTTCCCCGTATTTTTTTGTCTACGATGATCTCAGTAAGTGATGTTCTTCACACAGATAAATAAATGAATGATTTCTAATTCGGCGAGTTGTTTATTTTGTTACACCACGGACAAATTTGGAATGTTTTCTTTCTTCTTTTGAACCACTCTTTCACATGAATGTACGAATATCTTTAATTTTATGTTAACGGACTTTTAAACCAATAAATATAGTGATAGTGACGATGACGATCACGATGACTATGTCGGGAATTATGGCTAAAAGACGATGACTAATTTTGGACGTGTAAAAAAATCCGTAAAACGAGCGCGGACCACCATCGCCAACAACAGGTTGTTTGGTTGTTAGGTTTGGTGCTGCTTCAACACATTTCTGGTTATTAATGATGATGGCGGTATTCGTCGTCGGTGTCGTAGCTCGGCTTGAAATGTTTTGTTTTGTTTTTATTTCGTTATTTTTACAAATGATTAAAGTTCAACGAAAGTCATAAACAAAACAAGAGGAGTAAATGAATTTTTGAGTCAGGGTGCGGATTATAGTTTCGTTTTATGTCCAAACAGATGTGGGATGCATACGTAATAAGATAAATATATACATACCAAATTAACTACACTAAAAAAAAATTGTCATAAAATTAAAGAAATGCTCCAAAGACGTCATTAGCTTTAAAAATAAGTACATTTTGTACTTAAAATATAGATAATTTCAATAATATTAAGCAATTTACTTAATTTTAAGTAAATTTTCTTAATTTTAAGTACAAAATGTACTTATTTTGAAGACTAAGGACGTCTTTGGAGCATTTCTTTAATTTTACGACAAATTTTTTTTTCAGTGTACATTAATTGAATATTGTGTATAATTTCTTTTTGAGTTATAAAGCATTTTATTTTGTGAATAATGGATGGGATATTGATTTGGTTCTCATAACGAGATTTTACGCTGACCTATATTGAATACACCTATATGAAACACTGAGAGCAATTGAACACATGAACCGAAATTAACTTCTATTTGAATTGTTTATATAATATAAATATTTAAATAAAGATTTAAATATCTAACATGTAAAACACTGTTAAGTTGGGCCAGGACGAACCTTATATACTCTCCATCAAGGAATGCGATACAAAGTATAATAACAACAAGTAAGAAAGTTCAGTCGTGTAAACCGAGTTATGAATCCCCTAACCTTGAGTCCCAAAAAAATGTTAGTAATTTGTTTTGTTTAAATTATTATCAATTTAAATTGCATATCATAACTTTAAAGTATGTACTGGTATTCAAGTTGTAAGCTGTTAACTTTTGGTATTAAATGGTCCATATGTGTGGGGGGTACTAAAAGCGGTGTGCCAATAACGACCACTTTTATCTAGACTCTAGGTACTATAAAAGCATTGCACTGTACGAAATTTCAAGTATTTGTATGCACTGGTATTAAAGTTATAAGCTGGTAACTTTTGATACAAAGTGGTCCATTTGTGTGGGGGTACCAAAACGAGCGTGGCAACAATGCCCATTTTTCCCTATGTTGCAGGTACTATAAAACCATTGCACTGTACAAAATTTCAGGTCTTTGTATGCACTGGTAATAAAGTTATAAGCTGGTAACTTTTGGTACAAAATGGTCCATTTGTGTGCGAGGTACCAAAAGGAGCGTGGCAACAATGCCCATTTTTCCCTGTGTTGCAGGTACTATAAAACCATTGCACTGTACAAAGTTTCAGGTGGCAATAATGCACCTTTTTCACGGCATTGTAGCTACTATTAAACCATTACACTGTACAAAATTTCGGGTCTTTGTATTCACTGGTAATAAAGTTATAAGATATTAACTTTTGGTTCAAAATTGTCCATTTGTGTGGGAGGTACCAAAAGGGCGTGGCATCTTCGCCAATTTTTCTTGAGGTAATAGTGACTAATAAACTACTACTATGTTTAGAATTTCAGAGGATTCAAACAAGTAGTATAGAATTTATTAAATAATCAATATTTCACTAAATGTTAACCGTTTGTGGGGGAGGTACTAGAAGGAGTGAACCAATATGGCCCATCTTCGAACTTAGCGGGAGATAGAAGAAAATATTACCACATACCAAATTTGAAGTGAATCGGTTACTCCTTTCGACAGTTATCGTGCGCACCAGCCAGCAGACAGACATGCAGACAGGCGGACATTGCTCATTCGACTTAAAATGACCCAAAATACTAAATTACTAAAATAGCCGCCGAACATACTTATGGTCTTAGGTCACTCCTTCGATGTGTTACACTTTTGGCTCGTAGCAAATGAATACGAGTATACCCCCCTCTCTAAGGTGAGGGGATAAAAATGGGAAATTATATAAAATATTTGGAAAAAATGATATTTTTTTTGTATATACAAGGTTCCAACAAGAGGTGTTATTTTGAATCACCCGGTATTTCGGTAGCTGTCACTTTTGAAGCTTTTATTCTTTGACATTTGACAAGTAGAAAATACGCCATTACTAAAAATGGAACGATACACGATTCAACAACGCATTGAAATTATTAAAATTCGAAAATCATCGAAAAATCATCTTGACTGATGTGACCCATTTCCACCTTGGTGGCTACGTCAACGTCAACAAGCAAAATTGTCGCATCTGGGGCTCGGAAAACCCAAGAGTTATTGTTGAGAAGCCATCCATCCTCAACGTGTGACTGTTTGGTGCGGTTTATGGTCCGGCGGGTTAATTAGACCTTACTTTTTCGAAAATGAGGTTGGATCAACAGTTACGGTGAATGGATTGCGCTATCGAGAGATGATTAATGATTTTTTATGGTCGGAGTTGGATGGTATTGATCTGGACAACGTTTACTTTCAAAAAGACGGCGCTACGTGCCACACAAGCAAGGAAACCATTGCTCTGTTACGGGAAAAGTTTCCGCACCGTGTTATCTCGAAGAGGTGATCACAATTGGCCACTAAGATCTTGTGATATAACACCTTGTGACTTCTTCCTTTGGGGCCACGTGAAAGATAAGGTCTACGCCAACAGCCCAGCTTCGATTCAAGACCTCAAAGATAGAATTCGTGAGGCTATCGAGGACACAGGGCAGCCACTTTGCTATTTGGTTATGGAAAATTTCATGAAAAGGATATGGTCCTGTAAGCGTGGTCGTGGTGGCCATTTGGCTGATGTTGTTTTTCATTATTAATGGTATACTTTCCTCTTTATTATGAAATAAACCTCCGATCATTTATCTCAAAAAATTTCATTTTTCTTTGAATACCAAAATAACACCTTTTGTTGAAAACCCGTTATATAAAATTAACAGCAATTGAGAAATTTCCTATAGCAATTGAGAACAGTTAATTTGAACAATTGAAATTGGCTACATTTTATTTTGAATTTGATTAGGTTATAAAGAGGAGTCATATTTGTTCCATCTCCTCTAACAGAGGTAACAATTTTGCCACGATGTAGAGGTCTAAACTCGGACTCATTTTCTTAAATCATCGTCAATCTGCGAACTTCCCAATACGTACTTTGACGTAACTTCGATATGAAGAGGTCGGACCAAAGGTTACCTACAGGCAAAAGGTATATATAAGGAAATCCCTTCATACCATGGGCTTCCTCTATAACTCCGTATGCTAGATATAGTAGTGATAGACTACTATAAAAGATCCCCCTAACGTCGAGGTGTTATGCGACCTCGTGTCTATCGATGTTTTTTTTAAAAGTTCGTAGTCAGGGATAATCGACTTTGTTTGAACGGAGCCTCGATGATACCTGGGCGCCTCATCGAGAATTAGGCTATGCTATGGCTGACCTCTCTTCCCCTACACTCGTGGGATCAAAATATGAATTCTTCCAAAACCAAAACAACAACAACAAACACAACTATAACCAGTAGCATTGAGGCTTCATTCCGAACCATGTCTACGGATAGTCATCGTCTAAATTCGATATCCGATTCAAATTGTTTTAGTCCCCTCATAAATAGTTCTATAGTCCGTCAAAAAGAAGTCGGTCAGAATGACACAAATCCGCCACCCCTGAATCTAATGATGAATGTGATGATAAGAGGTGAGAAAACAAAACTCAGGGACATCGCTGAACAGAGAGATAGCCACTCAGTAAGGTGAGCTATATCAGCAACAGTCAGAGATGGTGGATGATGGTTCTCTTATCGGACCCAGTCAGGAGAACGTGCCAACGGGAATTATGGATAACCTTACCTTGTCGGATGAGGATGGAGAAATCACAATGATCACTGCCCCGAATTTCGAGAAAGGTAGGCCCGGCAAAACAACGCCGGTAGCCAACCAGGCCCTAGTCGTGACGAAATCCAATAATCCAATATCCTTTGCAAGCGAACCCTTTAACGTCGGTGGCTTGACTCTGACGCGTCAAGGAGCATTAGCCCCAGGTTCTCCAGTGTATAAACTCCCGACAAGCGGAAGAATAAAGTCTACGACTAAAAGGGCTCGCGATGCCTATCATACTGGCAAAGAAAAAATTCGTTTCTGCGAAACGAAATATTAGACAGCTACAATTCTCGTTTACGACGACTGAACATTTTTTGGTCAGAACAAACAATTGCTTACGCGAAATAAATTTCTGTCACAACAAACGAAATTTCAGTTCCGACGAGAATTGTTGTTGTCTAATATTTCGTTTCGCAGAAACGATTTTTTTCTTTGCGTGTAGGGCTTGCTCTTATCATCGTAAGTTTGAAGGAAGTAGTGATGGTGAAGGGCCAATGCAATATTGAGATTCATTTATTCTTGCAATGCCAAATCAAGCCGCGTCGCGGAGGAGTTGGATTAAATTCAACTTTTCTGCCACGCCGCGCCGCTTTCAGCTTGCATTGGCCGTTCACCATGAGTCCGACGTAACGGTTAGAGAACGAGGTTTCATTAGAGTAAACTGAAACACGATCCTTCGTCATGAACGACGTTATCCCGCCATACTAAAGAGATGAGTTTTGTTGAAATCGCTGGAGATTGCAACTCCTATGCCCTCCAAAGTAGCGGTGACTGTATCTCCCACAAATGTATCTCCAAAAGTTTGTCGGTTCACAAAAGACGACTTTAAAAGCACAATCTGGTATTAACCTGATGCCTCTTTTCGACGGTCCCTCAACATCACGGCAAACTGCGGCCTCTATACGACCTACTGATTTACAGAATGCTGTGAAACGGACGAGGTCGAACGATAAATCGCAACCTGCTGCGAAGAAGCGTCAGCAGGAGACCATTCGAAATGAAGCAGGGGAGTTAACCCTCAAAGACGATGTCTATTCTGGTGGTAAAGCACCCTCTGGGTCTAGACCAATAAAGAAAATGACTTAAGCCTTTTCCAAGACCTAAAGGTAGGAAACCAGTCAACTCTTCCCAGAAATCCTTAGACCAGCAGGTGGTAATAGCAGACATGGCTACTAGCCATGGTTCCTATCAGTCGACAAATAAAATAAAGTGACTCGATCTAACATTTGTGTTCGCCCAGATGACAGCAAAAGAGAGTTAGAGAAAACAAAATTTACACTGAAATGATTACGTTTTCGTACGAGTTCATTATCGTTCGACTTTTCGTTGTGATGGTAGTTAGTGAAACCCATATCAGCTGTTTGTCGTCAGGCAGGCGAACGAAAGCAAATTTTTAAGTTACAGAAACAGGCTGTTAGCTTCCACTGATTGTTCTTTAACATACACATGTTGTTTAAATTTTAGCATTTCTCGTGGGTTCTTACTATTAAATATGGTATCCACAATGCGTTCCATGGTTTTGAGTAAGAAGGATGTTAGGCTTATTGGTCTACAGGCCTTTGGTGTCGCATAACTTCCCTTGTCGGGTTTAGCTATGACAACTACTCTTGTCACCAGCCAGACTATTGTGGTATATGCGAATTTAGCCATATTGTGAAAATAACAGCAAGATGAGTCGATATGTGGTCTATGTACTTAGATTGAACTTACGAAAGGTTACCTGCCATACGAACTGTTATACTGCGATCACGTTTTGTCATGTATGAACAACGTTACCAAATTATTCAAATTTACTTTGAAAATCAGTCATCAATTCGAGCAACTTTCGTAATTTATATGGGTAATTTTTGCTTAAACTAAATTTCCGCATATGTAGTGAGACCAATCCACAACAGACCCTACAGACTCCATTAAATCCTGAAAAATACACCGTTTGTTGCGGGTTATACACTCGTGGGTTCATCTTACCCTATTCATTCAAAAATGAAGCCGGAGCTCGCGTTATGGTTAATGGAATATGAATGATTGATCTGGACAAGAGGTGGATTTAACAGGATGGGGCTTCGTGTCATGCGGCGACTGAAACCTTCGATTTGTTTAAATCAAAATTTCGCGATAACTGTTCGATTTCGAGAAATGCACCTTCAGTTGGCCTCCTAGGTCTTGCGGTTTGACACCTTTCGATTATTTCCTGTGGGTCTACGCAACCAGCAACAATTGGCTTCTGTGAAGGCTACAATGGTTCGTGTTATTCCTGACATACAGCCAGCAATGCTCGAAAAAGAGAAATTGGACATCCCGAATGCGCTTCGTCATGAACAGCCGCGATGGCGTCCCAAATCATTTTCAAATGTTAAAATTTTTTTTTAATTATTAAAATGTAATTTCTTGTGGAATTTTTTCTAATTTCAATTTCTATCGGTCTTAAAAAACACTCTGTATGAATTGCCTTAGTTACGCTAAGAATATCAATTGGAATACAAAACGAATTGACATTTAAAATGGGTTCTAAGATCATGCTGGGATACTCCTTGACAGGGTTATCTATCTTACACAAATCTCCAACGCAGGAGAACATAGCGAAAGAATTTAAAGTAACAAGTCAAACACATTTCTCTTGAACCACTCCGATGATGATGATCAATGAGATTTTATTTATTAATTTAATCGCGGCATATATCCGACACCTGGATAAACGTTTAAGAAATCTGTGGAACGCGTTTTATTTAAATTCCGGTAGAGCAAATGAGAAAATACTCGCATCTACGGCAAACTACAGTTAAGCACTTTAGAAACACAGCTGTTAAAAGATCATTAAATAAAAAGTATTGTACAGAAGAAACAATGGAGCGGGCGAGAACAAATAATAATAGCAATAATACAGATACGAGTATGCGAGTATTTGTTTTTCAATGGGTTTTGCATGATTTAATTTCAGATACAACACCTCCACTTTAGAGCCAGCCGCCGCCGCTGTTGATGGTTAATGAAATACCAGCAGATGACTGAAATGTAGTATGCGAAAATGTGGAAAATGTTAAACATTTCGTTACGTATCGTTCGTTTGGATTTCGATTTGATGATACGAGCAGTATTGACGACAACAACGATAACGATAATGACAATGACGGATATGTGACGAACGACGATTCTTCCACCGTGAGATAAATAGTTGCATTTATCCACAAAGACAATGAAATGTAATTCACATATTTTATCTTAAAACAAGGTCCGACATTTCGAAATATTTCTCGAATTCAGATTCCAGAGGAGATTCCCAGTCGTTGTCACTAAACCGTTTGTCAGGAGACAAGGTTGCAAGACCAAACCGCCAATCGATCGGTGAACGATCGTCCTCACAAAAAAGCCCGTTTAGTACTGATGTCTATGGAGGGGCCAGCCAACATCAATATCAATGCCATTTCAAAAGTGAATTGAAATGCTGGAGCTGCAGAGCTTTAATAGTAATAAAAACAAATTGATATTGTTGTCACCATGGTGGAGGAGAAGGGAAAATACGCGATTATATATGTGGAATACTAAGGTGGCCCTACAAGCCTTTCCGACAAGCTTTGCTCAATGAGATTCGGTTAATATATACTCGTAATTTGCACAATTTTAAAATACAAATTTCTTTTAAATTTGAGGATTGTTTAAAAATTTACAGAATTCTTATTCTGGTGTTTCTCAAATACGTTTGAAACACATTTCTAATTAAAAAAAATATAAAACTGTGGCGGGATTAGCAGGAAGATGGGCGGACTGCAAACGTAGCTAAACTATTAACCCATAAATCCAGACAAAACTGGGCGATCAAAAACCCTTCAAACCACGGGTGATCCAAGTAGAGATACTTTTTTCAATAGCGTTTTTTGACAGAGCACATGTGAGTCATGTCATGCTGTCATGTTATTTTTGTTAAGTATTGCTTGGCAATTCATCATGGAAAGACTTACGCCTGAACAACGTTTACAAATCGTTCAACTTTATTACGAAAAATCACGTTCTTTGAGGAATGTGTTTCGTGCACTTCGCTCAACTTATGGTCAACATAATCGACCTACTGAGCGTACTATTCGCAACACCATCACCCATCTTGAGACCCAGCCTTCATTATTGGATAATATTCGACCGAATAGACCACGTCCAGCACGCAGTGAAGAAAATGTAGCGGCCGTAGCTGAGAGTGTACACGAAGACCGTGGAGAGTCGATTCGTCGCCGTTCGCAGAAACTCGGACTGATGTATGGAACGACTTGGCGCATTTTACGTCGAGATCTTAAATTGAAAGCATACAAAATACAGCTTGTAAAAGAACTGAAGCCGCCCGAACTTCCCAATCGATATCGATTCGCTCTATGGGCTCTTGAAAAGTTCCAGGAAGATCCGACGTTTTCGAGTCAAATTTTGTTCACCGATGAGGCCCATTTCTGGCTCAATGGGTATGTAAACAAGCAAAATTTCCGCATTTGGGACGAAGAGCAATCTGAAGAGATTTAAGAGCTGCCACTTCATCCAGAAAAAAACAACGGTTTGGTGTGGTTTGTGGGCCGGTGGAATCATCGGTCCATATTTCTTCAAAAATAATGCCGGTGAGAACGTAACCGTCAATGGCGACCGTTATCGTGCCATGACAACCGACTATTTGATGACTGAAATTGAAGCTCGTGATCTCGGCGACATTTGATTTCAAAAAGACGGCGCCACTTCCAACACATCGCATCAATCAATGGATTTTTTGAGAGAACACTTCGGTGAGCAGATAAATTCACGTTTTGGGCCGGTCTATTGGCCACCAAGATCGTGTGATATCACACCGTTAGACTTTTTCCTGTGGGGATATGTAAAGTCTAAAGTTTATGCGGACAAACCCGCTTCGATTCAGGCATTGGAGCAAATCATCACGCGTGTCATTCGCCAGTTACCAGTCGAAATGCCCGAACGAGTCATCGCAAATTGGACTCAACGGATGGACCATCTGAGACGTAGCCGCGGCCAACATTTGATAGACATAATCTTCAAAAAATAAATGCCAAAGAATGTTCTTTCAAATGATAATAAACATTTCCCATTCAATTTGAATTTTCTGTGTTTTTTTTTCTTTAAAAAAGTAGGCAACCTCGAAATGGATGGACGCTATATATATGCCCGTAAGAGTCTTTTATTAGAGAAAATCTGGATACAAAACTCCTGTCGGGGAATCAACATGCTTACGACAAGGGAAAGTCTACAGATCTATAAGGGAAAGTCTACAGGTCTACAAGGGAAAGTCCTGCGTGGGCACTATCGTATCGTCCCTAAATTTCAAGGAATTCACTATGGTGGCATTTCTTGAAATAGAAAGGGCTTTAATATTCACTCAGATGTGGTAATTGCGGCGCTGTCATATCTAAAGGTGAACTCTAGCTTGATTGGACTAATTCAAAGCCTACTAAACAGAAGACGCATAGCAGCAAGTCGTGAGTCCTCAACTACGACAAGTTTTGTAAACAGAGGGACCCCACCAGTACGTGTACCGTCTCCACTAATTTGGAACCTAGCTATGAATGAAATCCTACCGGCAACTCCGAAAACGTCCTCAGAGACATCCTACAGATGGCTCTGAACAAATTGGCTAAATGGGCCAGAAGCAGCGGTTTGGGTGTTAAAACAAACAAGACAGAATTGGTTATCTTTACTGGGATGAATGTGGACCTTCCTCGGATAAATGGAACAGATCTAGCCTTTTCTGAAAGTGTAACATTCCTAGGCAGGAAACTGCCCTTCAGACTTAATGAATTGGAACGGGTAAGGAAGGCCAACATGGCCTTGTATTCCTGAGGGAAGCTTTGGGGGCACGTTGGCGGCTCTGTCCTAAAATCGTCTACTGGATAAACTTAGCAGTAGTTCGGCCAGTGCTATTGTACGGCATTGTGGTGTAGTGGACGGCGACTGATAAACGATCCAACGTCATTCAACTGATGAAGGTTCGGATAATCGTCTGCCTGAACATCAGCAGAGCTTAAAGGGCTACATCGACAGTCTTTTCAAGTCTTCCTTCATCAACTGCCGATTTCTATTGTATTGTGGCTAGAGAGTTGCAATCCGAGTGTCATTAAGATTGAACTGTCTATTTATTTATATATAGATTCCAGAGAATCTTTACCACTGGGGTACCTGTCAGGGAGCAATGGTTTGGCAGATTACCAGGAAATAGAAACGATTTCTACACAGATTGTTCGAAGCTGATAAGGTGGACTTCGGATTACGCTGTAAGAAATTTAGTTTTAGTTTTAGCTCACAGACTACCAGATACCTGAAATAATGGCAATAAGGGAAGTCGTCAAGTGGCTGAGTCGCAACATATTGACCAACACAGGCGTCGTCATTTACTCGGACAGCAAGGCTGCCATTAAATATCTGAAGGCTACATCCCTACATTCTCAAACAGCTCTCAACTGCAGCATAATCCCTTAACTATATGGCTGAACATTTAAAATATTATGGGTACCTGGACATAGGAATATCCCGGGAAGCTTTAAAGCCGGTGAACTTGCTAGAAAAGGGACGACATTAAAAATTCTCGAAGAATTTGCATATATTGGTGCGCCACTGTCCCCAAATAAGCTTTAGCATAGGTAAGAGGCAATCAGGCAGTCCAATGAAAGATATTCAGAAATCGGCACCTGGATGGTAGCTAGAGCAATCTGGGCACGATACAAATTGGGATGGTCAAAATATATCTTCAAACTATAGAGGAAAAATCTATCTACGTTAGTGTCGAGACACTGCCTGATCGACGAACCCGCCAGAATGTTGGGAATTGAGTCCAATAACCTCTGCAGAAGCTGTGGAGATGAGGATATTGATGAGATCTTACTGTTCCGCATTGAGTAAACGAAGTCTGGGTATACCGGCCTTTCTGGTAAGTTTGACAGATTTGGCCATTACCGAGATTCCTATTAATGATAACTTTGTGCCTTATTCATAAAAAGTTATCGAAGGTTTATTGAACTGATTTTCAACATTAAAATGTATTTTAAACCTTCCATAAATTTTAATGAATAAGATGGGGGCAACTGGGCCTGTGGTAGCATTAGAGACCTCAATAGCTCTAGGTGACCCGGTAACTTTGGCTAACCTAACTAAATTAAATTAAGACTAGCCTAATCTTTTAAAGGCCTTTCCCTTGTGTGTAAATTTTTCGCTGTTCGTTTTCCTACAAATTTGGTGTGGATGAAAGAAAAACTAAGCCCTATCTTTTTTGTAAGGACCACCTTAATGTTATACTTATTGTGTGACGTTTTTATTATTGTCTGTCATTATTTGTGATGTGTTTCTAAACAATTGTTGTATACAAACTGTGGGGGGAGGGTATGAGTACTGGCCCCGAATATAAGAGGTGATCCATTTCGAGGTTCCCTACTTTTTTAAAGAAAATTCAAATTGAATGGGGAATGTTTATTATCATTTGAAAGAACATTCTTTGGCATTTATTTTTCGAAGATTATGTCTATCAAATGTTGGCCGCGGCTACGTCTCAGATGATCCGTTGAGTCCAATTTTCGATGACTCGTTCAAGCATTTCGACTGATAACTGGCGAATGACACGCGTGATGTTTTGCTCCAAGGCCTGAATCGAAGCGGGTTTGTCCGTATAAACTTTAGACTTTACATATCCCCACAGAAAAAAGTCTAACGGTGTGATATCACACGATTATCTGCTCACCGAAGTGTTCTCTCAATAAATTCATTGATTGATGCGATGTGTGGGAAGTGGCGCCGTCTTGTTGAAACCAAATGCCGCCGAGATCACGAGCTTCAATTTGAGGCATCAAATAGTCGGTTATCATCGATAACGGTCGCCATTGACGGTTACGTTCTCACCGGCATCATTTGTGAAGAAATATGGGAATCGGTCAATGGTAAAAAGATAGCTCTTAACGAGAGCTAAAATAATATTGCTCAGGTCGTGAGCCGGCTGGAAAGTGTTGTTTTTTTTGGATTAAAAAAAAATGGACTTAGCGCAATTGGCGAACGATTATTTTGATAATAAAACTGAATAATTTGTAAACGTTGTTCAGGCGTAAGTCTTTCCATGATGAAATGCCAAACAATACTTAACAAAAATAACATGACAGCATGACACGACTCACACGTGATCTGTCAAAAAAAGTATCTCTACTAGGATCACCCTATATAATGGTTAGTAAAAATCCACAGCTATAAATACAACACTGCAAGTTTTGCAAAATATGCAATTGATATTTTCTGTTGTCGATATAAACAAATAGAGGGGGGGGACGTTGTCATAAACAATGCGACTGAGTGAGTATTGATGCCATTTTGAATTTAAAACATATGATATTAGCAATGAAGCATATTACAGCTGTCATGGCACCCTACCATCCTTGGAGATAGATAGGGTGTTTCTTTTGTAGGCAGAGAACTTAAAAATGGCAGACACTATTTTCTCTGACAAATAAACTCTTATGGATAGAATATCGCAGGACCAAAGTTTGTAAATTGTTCAAATATGGGTACAAATCCCTTAATTCCCAGAAAATATTTTAAGAATCCCAACAATTTTGAATTTTTAACCTGTTTCCCTATATCTGTCATGTAAATAGCCAGCATAAAAAATCCTTTAGGAGTTTAACATGCAATGAATGATTCTAGATTTGATAGCGATTGGAGAAAAGTTGCCTACATTTTTAAATTTAAGTTAAAAACGCTGCAGTTGGTTCCGAAAAGGTATTTACAGAAGTCTAGAACCGTTATTACTACACGCTGAAAAAAAATCGCTTCTGTAGTATAATGTCCCAAACATATTCCGCTTGAAACATATATATGTTTAGGGTACACTCTAAACATATAATATTGGGAACACACAAAAAGTATATATTTGGGAATATGTTATTCTAAAGAAATATTTGTTTACATCCCAACATGTTTTTATTTGGGACTATTATTTCCGAAACAAATATTTATTCGCACTTAAGAATTCAGAAAATACGTTAATTGTGTTAAATTTTTTAGTAATTCAAATTTATTTTTTAGAAATATTTTATGTTCGTAAAAATAATAATTAAAATCGTATTATCTTGTATCAAAATAAATTAATTGGAGGATTGACAAGAAACATGACTTGGAATACTAACTCAGAAAATTTAAATGATTGATTTAAAACATAAGTTAATGCTGCATATGGTATCATATCTGGGAGGTACAATTCGAAGCCAAGGAAAAATGAAAACTGAAATTCGAAAAAGTCAGCAAAACTTTTGGAAATCATTTTAAATAAAATATGTTTGGAAAAATTCCTAAATAATAATTTTATTTATATTTATTTCATTTCATTTCATTTATTTATTACTCAATCCAAAAGCCATACTAGGCCAAATTGATTAAGTTAGACAACTTAATATGTGACACAATATTAAATATATGTATAATGAATTCACTTTACATTATTAAAAAAATATTACTAAAAATAAAAATAATAACACGAATATGGATGAAAAACTTGATTTTTTTTTCATCGACCATTAGCACCACAAGATATGAAAATTTTTAACCTAAAAGTATGTTAAGACCAACTCTTTGAATTTAGCACAAGATACTGAAAAGTTTCTGTCTTCATACGGAATTAAATTGTTCCATAATCTGATAACACGCACAATAAACGACCTTTGCATAATTATGGTATAGAATCGTAGCAACGAATGAGCCCTTGTCGAATGACCAAAGATAAATTTAGAAGCAAGATAAGATGGATGTCCGAATTTAATTATTTTAAACAAAAAGACAATTAGCCTCAAATTAATAAAATTCTCAAACGTGCATCCCAAAATTTGAAGTGCATACGGAGTGACGTGGTCAGTGGATTGTAAACAAATATTTTATTTGAGAAATTTAGTTTGCAAATATAGTTTGTTGTAATATATTAATATATGCGTTCCAAGTATATTTTACTTTTTTTGCTAAGAAATATATAATATTTAAAAATTTGTGTTCCAAATATATTTTCTTTCGATTCAAACATATCAAAAAAGGCGATTTTGCCCCTGTAGCTTTTTCGAAAAGAATGTGAAAATTGGTCATACAGATTGGGTGCCCCAAATTAAATTGAGAAAATAATGTCATACAAAGTTCTACGCCTCTAAAAAACAAGCCTATATTTTGTAATATGTATGTATATAAGGTAACTGGATGGTCTTGATGTAGATAATACTAATAAAATAAGAGAAAAAAACTACTAAGTGAGATTTATTAAGATCTAAAAACTTACCTTATTTAAATATTTCCAATCAAAAACAAAATATGATAGTGCCATTTTTGCCTAACAGTATCTAATGTACATACATACATAGTTAACCATTCTGTGTAAGGAAAATCACAATCGAGTAAACCACTGAAGTTCTCGATATTTTGAGGGCTTATATTCAAAGGCGGCAATCTTCAAAAACATATATAAGTTCAAAGAAGAACAAAAAACTTTTTTAACTACCACATTATACAAGTTTTTTAACCATAAAAAAGTCAATTTTAAAATCAATTTATAAAAAAATCCAGATCGAAATTTCGTTTTCGAAAAAAATTTAGATAGCCGCTTTTGAATATAAACCTTCGATATGAATTGTTTTTTTTTTGCTGATATAGAGCTTACGAAAGGGTTAGCTGTCAAACGAAATGTTATACTTCGCTTACGTTTTAACATTTACCATACGGCGACCGCAACCATCGATTTATTGAAATCTAAATTTGGTGATAATTTGATTTCGAGAAGTGAACCTGTCAATTGGCTTGGAGGCCATTTGACACCTCTCCAATATTTCCTGTGGGGCTACGTGAAGTCACTGGTTTATGCCTCAATTGTTCGTGTTATTCGTGATATACGCCAGCAATGCCCGAAAAACTGTCTCAAATTGGACGTTCAGACTGCGGTTCGTCATGGACAGCCGAGTTGGCCCACAGAAAAAATGTTGTCTTAAAATTAAAGATTTGCGCAAAGACGCCCTTAATCTTTGAAATGAAAAAAAAAACTTCACAATAGAGAGGAAAAATCTATCTACATTAGTGTCAGAAAACTGCCTGATCGTCGAACACGCAGAAGGTTGGTAATTGACTCTAGCTTCTGCTGAAGCTGTGGAGATGAGGATGTTGTGGAGATATTACTGTTCGGCATTCAGAAAACGAAGTCTGAGCATACCGGCGCCCGCCTTTCTTGTACGTTTGACAGATTTGGCCGGTTCCGAGATTCCTAACATGTAGCTCCTTGGAGGCCTCAATTGTACGTGTTATTCGTGATATACGGCCAACAGAAATGGGCCTCATCGCTGAACAAAATTTGGCTCGAAAACGTCGGATCTTCTTGGAACTTTTCAAGAGCCCATAAAGCGAAGCGATGTAGCTTGGGAAGGTCGGGCGGCTTCAATTCTTGCACAAGCTGTATTTTGTATGCTTTCAATTTAAGATCTCGACGTAAAATGCGCCACGTCGTTCCATACGTCAGTCCGAGTTGCTGCGAACGGCGCCGAATCGACTCTCCACGGTCTTCGTGTACACTTTCAGCTACGGCCGCTACATTTTCTTCACTGCGTGCTGGACGTGGTCTATTCGGTCGAATATTATCCAATAATGAATGCTGGATCTCAAGATGGGTGATGGTGTTGCGAATAGTACACTCAGTAGGCCGACTATTTTGACCATAAGTTGAGCGAAGTGCACGAAACACATTCCTCACAGAACGTGAATTTTCATAATAAAGTTGATCGATTTTTCATTCTGTTTGCAACACCTTGAAATATTGATCTGCGACCCCATATAGTATATATATTCTTGATCGTTGTGAAATTCTAAGACGATTTAATCATGTCCGTCTGTCTGTCTGTTGAAATCACACTACAGTCCGTAATAATAGAGCTAGGTTGATCAAATTTGGTAGAAATACTTCTTATAGTTGAAGGTCGTTTGGGATTGCAAATGGGACATATCGGTCAATGTTTTGATATCGCTCCAAAATACGGTTATTGAGCCATAGTAACCACATGTTTGAAGCAATTTTGCTGAAACTTTGCAGTTTGTATTCTATTTTGACAAGAATTCATCATAGTAAAAAATTTACAAATCGGTTGATATTTTGTTATAGTCACCCTATAGAGGTCGCTCGAGAATAGGCTTATTTAAGCCATAAATAACACATTTTCTAAGCATTTTAAGCAGTTTGTGAGTCTCAAATCGATCGTGGATGTTGTCGGACGTATTGATTTACCTCTCTCTGCGTGCGTTCATTGTAGACAAAACAAAAAAAACTAACTTCAAATCTATAATACAAGTGAATTACAAGTTACAAATATAGCAACAAACATTAAGCGCTCGCGCGCAAGCATCGAGCCCAGCCTCGAGTCGCCTAATGTCATGAAGAAATTTAAAAATAAAAACACAAACAATGTTCCCGTTACAAATGCTAACTACTATCAACCTCTGCAAACTCTTGCTGATGCTGCTGATGATGCTGATGAACAAATTGTTGTTCAGGCAAAGAAAAAAGAAATAATACCGCCACTTACGATACTGAAGTGTTCAACAATTGAATTGCATGAAATATGTAAAACTCTTAAAATAGAAAATTTTTCTGTTAGGAAGGTGTCTATTGGAATAAAAGTTTTTTGTCAAGCAAAAGAAGATTACAATAAATTAGTTCAATATTCGAAGGGTAAGCTTGAATTTTTCGAATATGAATCGAAAAATAATAAACCGTTCAAAGCGATTCTGCTAGGTATGGATAAACATGACCCACAATATATTAAAACTAAGCTTATTAACAAAGGCTTAAATGTCTTGGACGTCAAGTTGGTGCAAAAGAAATCACAAGCTAACTATGAAATAATACTATATGTTGTCTATTTTAAAAAACAGACAATTACACTTCGAGAGCTTAAAGAAAACTTTTGTAATATAGAGTACATGAGAGTTAAATGGGAGCACCAAAAAACTCAAAAAAATAAGATTACCCAATGTTATAATTGCCAGATGTTTGGTCATGGCTCATCACAATGCAACGTCAAAACATTCTGTGCTATATGTGCAGGTCCTCATAAAACTGCTGGATGCACTACACAAATAATCAAATGTGCTAACTGTCATGGCCCTCATAAATCATCATCTACTGATTGCCCAAATCGTATAAAGTATCTTGAGTTAAGAGAACGTCTGCAGTCCAAATCATCGAGAACCAATAGACCTGTTAACACATTTCTTAACTACGATTCTCAATTTCCCAACAACATACGCCAAAACACTTCAAATATCAATAATAATTGGAATTATCAAAACGTCAATATGACTCAAAACATGAATCCTTCTGGAAATAGCCAAGAACTGTTTTCCCTTGAAGAAATTAGAGATCTAACTATGGAGCTCATAACAAAATTGAGTAATTGCAGGTCCAAAACTGACCAATTTACGGTTATTACCGATCTAGCTTGTAAATTTTTGTTTAAATGAATGAACAAATCAATATCGTTTTATGGAATGCCAGGGGCATTCGCAACAAAAAAGATGAACTCTATGAATTCCTCATTAATAATAATATCGATATTTGCCTTGTCAGTGAGACATGGTTAAATATAAATACGTCTATTCGTCATAATGAGTTCTACTGCTATCGAAATGATCGTACGTATGGTAGAGGTGGTGGAGTCGCTATCATTCTTAAGAAAAATATTAGACATCAACTCCTGCCAATAATTAATACCAGCCTGATTGAGAATATAGGTGTGAAGGTATTTTGCTCAAATGGAGAGGTTATTGATATTTTTGCCGGCTATTTTCCTGGTGGAAACATAAGGTCCACAGAAAACAAAAAAAATAAATTCATAACTGATCTTCGAAAATTAAGCAATGGCACTAATAAATATCTCATTGGTGGAGATTTCAACTCCAGGCATAGCTCATGGGGCTGTGCTCGTGCAAACTGCTGGGGAAATTTGTTACATGATAAACTCGACGATTGCAACTTACATCTTATAGCACCTAATGAGCCTACCTACATATCATCGAGTGTTGGTAGACAAAACTCCACCTTAGATATCTTCTTAACAAACGCAATCAATAATCTTACTAATGCTACAGTTATGAACAACTTAAGCTCCGACCACTTGCCGGTTAAAGTTGCCCTCAAAAGACATAGTGACTACCATTTTCAACGACTTTTTGATTACAAAAGGGCCAATTGGACACAGTTTGCTCACATAATCAACGCCCAAATAACCCCAGTCTCTGTTGAAGCAGTAAGTTCGGAAGAACAAATTGATGAAATGATTACCCACCTCACCAATGTTATAAAAAATGCCAAAGAACGTAGTATACCACTGAAATCACCACAAATGAAGCGACAGCCACTTCCTAACACCATTAAATATTTAATAACAGTCAGAAATAGGTATCGACGAAACTGGATACGCTATCACAACTCCACAGATCTTACTCTATTGAGAATGCTCAATAGTCACATACAAGAAGAAATTCGAAAATTCAGAAACTATTCTTGGAATTCCTTTCTATCATCCTTAGAAATAGGCTCCTCCCCTTTTTGGAATGCTACAAAAATCCTTAGAAAAAAAACTAAAAGTATTCCTGTTCTTATTCGAGATAATGTACGATATAACAGTAACGAAGATAAATGCGAAATTCTTGCCGATGTTTTCAAATCAAATCATACTGTATCGTCTTCTTTGAGTGACGCAGAAACTATCAATGAAATCAGTAATTCGATGCATACATTACAGCTTCAACAAAGTTATCCTATGGATTCTTATATTGATTCCGCAACTATCGCAAGGCATATCGATACCTTAAAAACTCGTAAGGCGACAGGTAATGATAATATTGACAACAGATGCATTAAATCAATGCCAACTAAAGGGATTACATATTTTACGACGATAATAAATGCTTGTCTTCGGCTATCATATTTTCCTCGAGTGTGGAAGGAGTCTAAAGTAATACCCATTAAGAAACCTAACAAGCCGTCTGAAAATCCAGCATCTTATCGCCCCATTAGCTTATTGTCATCGTTAGGAAAAATTTTGGAAAAAGTAATCAAGGATAAACTTAATATTATTGTCGAAGAAAACAACATCCTTCCCCCCGAACAGTACGGATTCCGCCGACAACATAATACCATCCATCCAATATTGCGTATCAAAAAGATAGTACAAAACAACCTATGTAATGGACAATCCACAGGAATGATTCTTCTCGACATAAAAGCAGCATTCGATTCCGTATGGCACGATGCTCTAATTTTCAAAATGCTGAATTTCAATTTCCCTATAAATATAATCAATATCATAAAGTCTTTCCTAACAGACCGCTCTTTTAAAGTCCATTCTTGTGGAATCCAGTCAGAAACCAGATCCATTGATGCCGGATGTCCTCAAGGTTCATGCCTCTCACCGATTCTCTACAACATTTTTACTGCTGACCTCCCTCCACTAGAAGGTTGCATAATATCAATTTTCGCCGATGACACTGCGATTCTTTGTCCTGGTATCCTTGCTACAGAAATAATTGCAAAGCTAGAAGCAGCATTAGAAGTTCTTAATTCATACTACAAAAAATGGAAAATATTTGTCAACGCTGAGAAAACCCAAGCGATCTATTTTACTAGGAAGAGGAAAGCAATATTTGTGCCGCAGAGTAACGTCAGATTCAATAACACCGAAATTCCTTGGGAGGTAAAAGTAAAATATCTTGGCGTTATACTGGATCCCAGACTTACATTTAAAGATCATATATCATATGTCATAGAAAAAGTAAATCATTTAATTCGTTTATTGTATCCTCTAATCAACAGGAACTCTCTATTAAATATTAAAAATAAAATGTTTATCTTCAAGGCAGTTTTTCAAGCTGTCATATATTATGGATCTCCATCATGGAGCAATCTTGCTTCCACCCATGTGAAGAAGCTACAAATAGCCCAAAATAAAGTTCTCAAAATGATTTTAAAGTTTCCCAAACTTTATTCAACAAGACATCTCCACGATATTGCCCAAGTGGAATTGGTTAATGATAGATTAGTTAGACTAACTGAAAACTTTATCCTCAGATGTCAAACATCTGATTTTGTTCATATCAGAGATCTAGCATCCATGTAAATATATTTGTTGTATTATAGTTTTAATTAAAAAGTTTATTCTAGTCATTATATTCAGAAAGGTTTTTTGTGAATTTTCCTTCAACTTAAGTTATAGTCATACCACCTCATATATATTAAAACATTGTTAATATTTAAGTAGCACAGGTAGACTTAAGCCTAAACTCTTTGTCGTTGTATATAATAAGGAAACGAATTGTTATATTAATAAATAAATTGAATTGAATTGAAAATTAAGCAGTTTGTACTTTATTTAGACAACAATTCATCACAGTAAAATTTTTGTAAATCAGTTCATATTTTGTTATAGTCCACCTATGGATGTCGCTACCAAAAAGGCTTGTTTAAGGCATAAACACCACATTTTCTAAGCAATTTAGCTGAATCTTTGCAGATTGTATTCTATTTTGGCAAGAATTCATCTCAATAAAATTAATACAAATTAGTTTATATTTAGTTGTAGTCCCCGGGTAAAGGTAGCCCTCAAATGTGCTAATTTAAGCCTCAAATGCCACATTTTTCAGAATTTGAGCCAACAACCATCCAAGACAACCAGGATAAAACCATCCAAGATTTGCTCCATATCTAAAGATGAGAGAAGAATATAATTGAATGCAATTGAATGCAATCCATGGTGGAGGGTATATAAGATTCGACATGACCAAATTTAACGCTTTTACTTGTTTTTAAACATTTTATAATGTCTAATTTTTTATTGAGGAAGCGAATACTGAAATATTCATTTGAGCAATGTCCGTCCGTCTGTCTGTCTGGATTTCGACAGCAGTAACCGATTGAATACAAATTTGGTATATTTTTTGTATCTCATGCTAATATCAAAGGTGGACCATGTTTGTCCACACCTTCGAGTACCTATACCACAAAGGGTCAACATTTTGTGAAATATTGATTCTTTATTAGCTTTTATACTACTTATCAGAATCTTTCACATAGTATGTATTGGTCGCTATAACCTTGAGAAAAATGGGCGAAGTTGCCATGCCCCTTTTGTGTCTTCCCATACAAATGTACCATTTTGCACCAAAACTTAACGACTTATGACTTTGATTCCAGTTCGTACAAATTCTTGGCATTATTTGCATTGTAATGCTTGTATAGTGACTACAGTCCTGTGAAAAAATTGGTGTTATTTCCACGCCGCGTTTGGTACCTCCCATACTAATGAACTATTTTGCACAAAAAGTTAAAGACAAATAACTTGAAATTTTGTGCAGTGGAATTCTTTTATAGTACCTATAGTTCCGTGAAAAAGGGGCGTTATTACCACTTCCCTTTTGGTACCTCCCATACAAATAGTACCTCCACATACACAATTTCTGCATTTATCCATAGATTTTTTAATTGACATTGTTTTCTTCGTTAGGAGGTAGCTTTCAAAAAATGGAACAAACCATTTTTTTGGGGATTTTTTCTATTTAAATTTGTTCTAATTCTTTTAAAAACAATTACTAAACCACTGTCTATTCGTGAAAGTAATATTCCCAACATTTGTAGTGCTCATAATTTTTTTTAGCCGAGAGAGTATCTCAGTTTAAATCATAACGATTACAGACCGAAATAATAACGGGCAACCGACAAAAAATTTTATTTTAAAGAACAATTTAAAAAACAAAACCTTTTTGGTTTCATAAAATAGTATGCCTCAATCCACAAAAAAAAGGTTTTTAGGTCCCGGAACAAAAAATTTTTTTGCATAGTTGTTATTGGCAATTTCAATATTGTTTCTTATTATTAGTTGTTAAATCACTAAAAAGGAAATTACTTTTAAAAATTTGAGAAATCTAATCAAATCAAATAAAAATCTACGGGAACACAACTATTACGCATGTGGCATGTCGCATTTTGTTTGTCACAAATGAGCGCGCATAAAAACAACAAACTCATCTACAAAATGTAAACAAAACGACTCTGAAGAGAGACCTAAGAAACAACAGCAACAACAAACATATTTAATGTAATTTTTGATTTGAAGCCATTAACATTTTAATGGAAATGCTGTGTTAGCAAAAATGTAGGTTAATTTAGATAAAATTTGAGCACAGCTATTGTATAATAGACACATACATATACATAGACACATGTATATACATATAAATAAACAGTGTATCAATGTTGCCATGTTGGTGTTAGAAGCACCGTTAATGGTGATTTTGTCGCCTCAGTGGTTTCACAGCCACAGTTGGATTACTAAAGCTTTATACACACGGTTTTACAATGTTATCAACTCCGTCAAAGTGCTACCAATGTACTGACAACGACAGATTTTTAGCAAAATGTGAATTGGCGTTTCAAATGAACGAAAACCTTACAAGTATACCTATATTTTGTAAAAAATTATATGCAGAATTGCCAACAAAAATATTTTCTAGACAGTGTTGCCAATAGAATGTTTCTCTGGCAAATGTCGTCATTATGCATAAACTTCGCACACCTTACAATGTACAGACGATGCATTTTCTGACAACGTTGGAAGACAAAAATTTTAAGTTTTTTGACATTTTGCTGACAATATTGTAAGATCTGGCCACAGTGTGTGCATACCTTAACGAGCCTGCTCTGGTTTTCACTTTTTGCAAATCGAGAAATATTTATAAATATAAATATTTTTAAATGTTTTTAGAAGTTTTTTGTTAATGATCGATTTAATTTTTAATTTTATTAGATTTATTGAATGTTTTCACATTCGAATTGTTCAGCTTTTTCGATTTTTTATCAGGAATTATTCCTACAAATCCCCAGGCGGACGATCGGACATAGCATAAATGCTTTAACATTTTCTGAAGCGGATTTCTACCAAACATAACACTATGCCACAAAATTTTTGTCGAAGGGCTGTGCATAACATTCTCTGGAGTAAAAAGAAGTCCTAAAGTTTTAAAATTTTTTTTTTGGTAAATTTTTAAAAAAAAAAAAAATTCTTTAACATTCCAATTCTTTTGGATGGTGCCTTTAATATTTGGACATATTTTAGTATGTATATGTAACGGGGTTTCCAATAGGGATGATATGATTTTGAAGTGACGTTTCGGTTATTTGTAATATGTCATGATCTGTCATTTGTGTTTCATTGTATTCAGTAGTGTTTATAATTTCATCATGGAGAGATATACGCAAGAACAACGTTTAACTTATTCAGTTTTATTATCAAAATAATCGTTTTCCAATTGCAACTTTTCGTGCGCTAAGTCCATTTTTTTTAAATCCAAAAAAATACTTTTTTATGACCTTTGCAAGGTAGAAATAAGAGAATTTCAACAAAATTCGTTTTGGGCAATATCGGTCCAATTTTGGATATATCCCCCATATATGGCATCTCCCCGATTTTACTTCTAAACGTCATAGAGACCACAAATGTCAACTGATCGGGCTGAAAGTTAGTAACTGGGCTTTATTTCACACGAGCAACGGTAGTCATAGGTCCATGTTTTGATATAGCCCCCATACAAAGGTCCCTCTAGATTTGATTTCTCACGCCACAAAAACCTCAAATTTCAACGAATTGGCCTGAAATTAGGTAAAATGAGTTTACGCGAATTAGTACCCGTAACCCTTCACGTGTGATCCATGATGGAGGGTATATAAGATTCGGCATGGCCGAACTTAACGCTATTACTTGTTTTCTATCTCAGGCTAAGGTCAAAGATGGACTATGTTAGTCCACTCCTTCGAGTACCTCCCCTACGAAGGGTCAACATTTTGTGAAAAATTTATTATCCCATAACTTATATACTACTACACAGAATCTTTTTCAATTCCACACATAGTATAGTTTATTAATCACTATCATCTTTAGAAAATGGGCGAAGTTGCCGCGCCCCTTTTGGTACTTAATATTTTTTGAAGTGTAATGCTTTTATAGAACCTACAGTCCCGTAAAAATGGGCGAAGTTGCCACGCCCCTCTTGGTACCTCACACACAAAGGGACCACTTTGTACAAAAAGATAATAGCTTATAGCGTGAGTACTAATGCATGAAGATACTAAAAAAATTTGCACGGTGTAACGCTTTTGAAGTACCTATAGTCCTGTGAAAAATGGGCGTTACCACCACGCCCCTTTATGTACCTCCCACACAAAATGGTCAAATTATACCAAAATTGAATAGCTCACAACGTTAATATATTAGATGAAATAAACGCTTATAATTCGGCACAGTGCAATATATTTGAAGTATCTACTGTTCAGGAAAAAATATATAGTACCTCCCACACATATTAACAAATTAATTCGTGTAATATTCCATATTACACTAATCACAAAGTGAGGGTATACCTTAGTCGGTTTACCCGACTGAAACTTTCTTACTTGTTTTGTAATATTTTTAAATTTTCTATGGCTTTTTTCGTGTTTTTGAAAAAAAATAATTTTTTTTCTAATAGTGATGTTTTCAGCATTTTTAGCCCTCATATTGTTCCTTTAATTTAAATGGTTTTTTCGAGATTTTACTTAAGAAAATATGAAACAAAAATTAAAAAAAAATTATAAAAATAAAACATAATAAAAACAAAACCATCAGTTTTCAGTTTTTAATTTATATATGACCTCGAGCCAGACAAAAAAACATTTTGTTGCATAGTCTAATTATGTTTTTGTATATAGAGTATGTGCTACAAAATGTTTTTCCAATCCAAATAATTTTGGATTTTCTGGTATTTTATATATTTAGGCATTTTAAAAAATGGCAACTCTGATCTGAACCCGTCTGTTAAAATGCAAATAAAGAAGAGAATATGACAGAAAATCAACGATAGTCACACTGAGCAGAGTGGGGGAGATCAACCAGTAGAGTGACAATGAAAGTCTCATTTGCATAAATTGGAAACTATGTAAATGCTCATTTTACACTTGAATTGTTATCATTATTATTTGTTTTGAACAAATTGAGAAAATACTCATATACAATTGGAACTAATGTACATAATTGTATAATTAGTAGATTGTACATGTTTAAAATGTGCTATTCATAATAATAAGTTATATTAGGGTGGAATCTTAAACGCAACATGTGAGGGGAAAAATGACAAAATTCATTGGATTACAACACGGGGCAAAATCGCTTTTTTTGATATGTTTGAATCGAAAGAAAATATATTTGGAACACAAATTTTTAAATATTATATATTTCTTAGCAAATACATTTTATTTGAAAATCAATAAATGTATTTGGAACGCATATATTAATATATTACAACAAATTATATTTGCAAACTAAATTTCTCAAATAAAATATGTGTTTAAATACAAATAAAATTATTATTTAGGAATTTATTTATTTTATTATTTTATTTAAAAAAGGTTTCCAAAACTTTTGCTTACTTTTTCGAATTTTAGTTTTAATTTTTCCTTGGTTTCGAATTGCACCTCCCTGTTATGAAACCATATGCAGCGTTAACTTCTGTTTTAAATCAATCATTTAAAATTTCTGAGTATTCCAAGCTATCATTAGTTGTCACTCCTCCAAGTACTTTATATGTTCCAATATTATACGATTTCAATTATTATTATTTTTATGAACATTAAAACTTTCTAAAATGTAACTTTAAATTACTGAAAAATTTAACACAATGTATGTATTTTATGAGTACTTAAATGCAAATAAATATTTGTTTCGGAAATAAAAGTCACATTGGGATGTTAACAAATATTTGTTTAGAACAACATCTTCCCAAATACACAATTTTTTCGTGTACCAAATATTATATGTTTAGAGTGTACCCTAAACATATATATGTTTCAAGCCGAATATGTTTGGGACAATATACTACAGAAGCTATTTTTTTTCAGCGTGAACAACGATTATGTTTTCGAATCTAATACAAATTTTGAAAACGTCTATCATAAATAAATGTTAATTATTTTTGAGTCGAAAACATATGAAACAACTAAAAATTGCGTTAAGTTCGTCGAATCTTCGAAAGTCGAATCTTATATACACGCTGAAAAAAAATCGCCTCTGTAGTATATTGTCCCAAACATATTCTGCTCGAAACATATATATTTTTAGGGTGCACTCCAAATATATAATATTTGACACATACAAATATTATATGTTTGGGAGGATGTTGTTCTAAACAAAACTATGTTTACATCCTAATATTTTTCATTTGGATATGTTATTTCCCAAACAAACATCTATTTGCGTGAATATATATCTATTCTTTAGTTGTTTTAAGTTTTCAGCAATTGAAAGGTAATTTTTAGAAATTTTTAATATTAGTAAAATTTCTTTATAATTAAAAATAATGACTTGGAATAGTTAGAAAATAAAAATAAGTTTTGCAAATAGAAGTTAATGCTAAGTATGCCATTTTTAATAGGAATACATAATTCGAAAACCAGGAAAAGAATTAAAACTAAAATTCGAGAAATTCAGCAAAGTTTTGAATTTTTTTTTTAATAAAATATATTTGGAAATATTCATAAACAATAATTTTATTTGTATTTAAACACATATTTTATTTGAGAGAATTAATTCGCAAATATATTTTATTCTAATATATTAACATATGCGTTCTTAAATACATTTTATTGATTTTCAAATAAAATTTATTTGGTCGAAAATATATAATTTTTAAAAATTTGTGTTCCAAGTATATTTTCTTTCGATTCAAACATATCAAAAAAGGCGATTTTGCCCCGTGTACCCTACATCATGGATCGCATTCCGTGGAACACTACGAACGTTGTTCGTTTGAATGTTTCCAAGTATACTACATGAAACTAACCTGCATGATCTAGTCAGCTTTATTGAAGGCTCACTTTCTGTTAAGGAATATACTATGGTACACGCTGAAAAAAATCGCTCCTGTAGTATATTATCCCAAACATATTCAGCTTGAAACATATATATGTTTATATACACGCTAAATATATAATGTTTGGTACACACAAATATTTTATATTTGGAAAGATGATGTTCTAAAGAAATCTTTGTTTCAATCCTAATATATTTTTCTTTGGGACTAGTACTAGTATTTCCGAAAAAAAATATTTGCATTTAAGTATTCAGAAATATGTCGATACTTTAATTGTTCTACCTTAAATTAACTTAATATTTTCAGCGTTTCAAAGTTTGTAAAAGAACAAGGATTGAAATAAAAATGGGGGGCTCTAAAACAGTACTTATCCCATTTTGAACTCGAAGGAAAAACCAAGGAAAAAAACTTAATTTCGAAAATACATATCAGTAAAGTTTTGAAAATCTTTTTTAAAAAAAATATACTTGTAGAAAATCCTAAACAATATTTTTTTTTGCATTGAAACACATATTTTGTTACAGAAAAGTAGTTCGCAAATATAACTTGTTCTAATATATTAACTAGAGTGATAAAAAAACCGGTTTTTTTGAAAAAAAAAAACCGGTGGATGATTTATTTAAGTTATAAAAAAACCGGAGGACGGTTTTTTTCTTCGAAGAAAACCAGGGAAACCGGTAGAACCGTTTTTTTTCTGCATAACAAAACAGTATGAAAATTGGCGTTTGAAAAACATTATCCTTTTTAATAACAAAAAAGGCGATTTTTTAATATTAAATTTTTAAAAGCGATGTCTTCTGATCAGGAATCTTGCATCAAATTTAGTCCTGTTGGATAGTAGTTATGAGTTGGATTGTGATGAATATTGTCATTTGAGTCAAACGGTCGTTTTATCTCATACATATAACTAATTAGCTATTGTATTTAGAAACATTTTCCAAAAGTGTTATCGACTGTCTTTTCTTCAACCTTTTAAAAAAATAGCAAATATATTTTCATTACTTTTTTGCAAAATTTAACTTTTTGAAATTTTGGTAAAAACCTGTTTTAATTTTGGATTTTTTTTCTCAAAAGAAAGCTTAGATAATTTCCTTTAAAAGCTTTGTGACCTATTAATGGGATGGGACCTGTTGATCTATCAAAATAAATATAAACCTCTGAAAAAAATTAACGTTCAACCAAACATTTTAGCATTTCAGATGGGAAAAACAACCGTTTGACAAAAATGTCAATATTTGACACCCTCTCCAACTCGGAAAGTCCTTAACCGATTTCGTTGGAATTGTGTCTCATAACTACTATCTGATAGGGCTTCTTGGTGCAATTTTCATCCCGACAGAAGACATCGCTTTTAAAAATTAACTCACTTGACATGAAATTCCCCTTATGTAGTTCTGTCAAGAAAATATTCATATTTCGGGATATTAAATAGAATATTTAATAGAGGTATTAAAGCTTAATACATATATATTTTATATACACACTTTAGTGCAGGTGGGTATATACGAGTATACATATAAATATATAAGAGTATACACTAGTCGGTTTACCCAAATGAAATTTTCTTACTTGTTTTTGTTTCGGTTTGGAAGTGGGAGAATGCGTTTACTTTTCACATAACTTCTGCGCGTATGAATCATTTATTTTCTTTAAATTTTTGTAATTTGTATAGAAATTGGTGAATGGCTTCGGATTCTAGCAAAGTTGCCGAGTCTTTTTAGGCCATATAAGGAGATCTTTCATATTATTATTTTATTTTGTGATATTTTGTATATAAAGTTGTAAATAATTTTTAATATTTTAGTGATAATAAAAAAACCGGAAAACCGCTGGAAACAAACGAAAAAAACCGGTTGTACCGGTTGTTCGAAATTCGTGATTTTGAGAAAAACCGGGGACGGTGGAAGCAAAAAACCGGTGGGTTTATTTTAAACCGGTTTTGATCACTCTAATATTAACATTGCGATCCAAATAAATTTTATTGATTTTTCAAATAAAATAATTTTTTTCAGAAATATATAATAATCATAAATTTCTATTCCAAATATATTTTTCCAGTTCAAGCCTATCAAAAAGCCGATTTTCCCCGTGTATGTACTGTCAATTAATGCTCGTATGTATTTTACGCCTCCTGAACATTTTGAGTTTTTGAGATAGGCGGTTATTCCACAACACCACAGAAATTCGTAAAAACATTAATAACTTTGTTGCAAACGGTCAGGGTAAAATGTGTTGACAAATATTTATACGAAATAAATATTTGCATAAATATTCGTACAGATGAACGTTTATTTTTTCCAATTCAATTTCAATTACGAGTATAACCACAAAATACTCAATGGAACCTGTTAGGGCCACGCCAATCCGGATTTCTGTTCAGTGACAACAAAAAAACCTGTAAATTATAAATATACCGGTTCATAAATCTTAAGAGAAAATTTATTTAGTGCGTAGTTAAGACCACTTCACACTGTGTGATATTTCATTTAGACAATTAACAAAACATCTGTAATTCAAATGGACGAACTATGAGCGATGTTGCCAATCGTTTCATTGAAAGTCATATGACAAGGTTTTATTATGGGAAATGGGATTTAGTGGTCAACATGTTATTCATGATCATGTGTAAAAGTGATATGATATAAGTGTCCAATTAAAAAGGGGGTCACCGAAGGTCCCATACTCAATCAGAACTCAGTTAACTATGTGAACCTCTGCAACCTCTGCCAAAGGCAGGCAAAAGCGTATTTGTAAATGGATGGATGGATGGGGTGGATCATTGCAGTGACTCTGTTGACTCTTATTAAATAAATATCATTAAGTGAATATTAATTAAATAGTATTACTTTGCATTGTGGTGCATGACTGACTGACTGTGTTGTGTTGTCTGTGCGTACACATAAGAGTGTCTACCAATCTATACTCTGAAGTGCTAACCACAGGCAACAACAAATTGGATTGCGGGGTATGGATGGATGGATGGATCTCTCTTCAATATGATCGTCGAAATGTGAATGGAGATGAGGAAAAAGTGATTGCGTGCAATTTGAATGTGATGCGCACAGCGTGTGCGTGTGAAAGTTTTAGTATGAGCAAGCTTCAAGACACAAAAGTCATTCCTTTCGCCGCCGCCACATAGTGAGCGATCATCATGACCGCCACGATCACAGTGTGTAGAGTGCAGTGCGGTGTAGTGTAGTGTAATATGAGGAGACCATCACAACAGACCAACTGAATAAAAAAGCAATGATCGTGGTAAACGCTTACAACAGGAAAAAAGCATTACGAGTCTACATCAGCAACAACAACAACATGTTCAATAAACAAAACAATTGACTTGACTTACGCTCGCAGCAATTCATTCTGGGCCCTACTGCCACCCAACGACCAAACTTCGCTCTTTTTCTGTCGGGTCGAGTATGAGATTTTCTTATTCGTCGAATCGAAACGTCCCTTGGGATGACCTTTGCGACCACCCGGTATCCAAAGCAATCGCAGACCAGATGATTTTTTACCGTTACGTGATGCCATCACAACTAGAGATATGTTTTTTTTTTGGAAATGAAAAGAAATATTTTTTGTTTAATATTTACATCAACAGAAAAATAAAGAAAATTCATGAGTTATGCATGTGTTTGAATGGTAGGATCACGATTTATCTGTCCTAGTCCAAACTAGTTGTGTGAGGTATGCTGTGTCGAAATTTAATACATAATAGGAAAAAAAACTCATTCATAGTTAGTGGCAGGACCGGATAAACTGACCAAGTCCACATCGATAAATATTTTGTTATCGAAATTTCAATACAAATTTTAGCAGATCCATTTACTGGCTTATATCTTCACCAAAGAGGTATTAGGTTAAGGTTAGGGTGGCAGCCGGTTTAGGTCCCTAGTATTACCACGGGCTGAAATGTCCCTTATCGAAACAAAACTGTTTGAAATACAAAGTTATCGTTGGTACGAATATCGGTACCGTAAAGATCTGTTAAACTACCTAGAAAGACCGGCCACATTATGTCCAGACGTCTGTGCTTAATGCTCTCCACTTCTTTCATAGATTCTTGCAGTCACTACCCAAACTTCTGGCGTGTTCCCGCCATTTGATAGACATCATCTTCAAAAAATAAATGCCAAAGAATGTTCTTTCAAATGATAATAAACATACCCCATTCAATTTTCTGTGTTTTTTCTTTGGAAAAGTAGGGAACCTCGAAATGGATCACGCTATATATCCGCATTTCCTGCGTTGCGGGCGGCAGGAATTTCATTAGTTTCATCCCCATAACTTCCTTGATATTGATCTTAGGAATACTATTGTTATTAGCTTATTTGTAAAGTCTATCGAGCTTAATAACACTGAATTTGTAGAGTTTTGAACTTTTTTAATTTCCATAAAAATCGACAAATGGACAAATGGCCGTCCGTCACGCCGAAACTTCTTACATAAATAATACCTAACTTTGTGCTTGCATATACAAGCACAATATTTACCATTTTCTCTAAAAATGCAAACTTTTTGAGATACGAGGGTTGCCATTTATATTTCGGTCCTGGATATGCTGGTGTTGCCAGATGAAAACTGGAACTTCCATTGGAAAGTATGACATTTTTTAGCATAACTTCACTCAGACCGTTTTGTCATTTGAGCGCGAATTGTTTCACCTCCAAAATCACCTCCAAAACATGGTTTTTGAACGCTTCGACAGCTGCTTCAGGCGTCGAAAAACGTTGACCAAGCAGTTTTTTCTTTATGTGAGTGAATACGAAGAACTCATTGGGTGTCAAATCAGGGATGTACGGCGGATGACCCATCAATTCGACGTTTTGGTCGGTCAAAAAGGCACTGGTTTGAGCCGATGTGTGAGAGCTCGCATTGTCACAATGATTCGTCTTCTCTTGTTCGTTTTTCGAATTTCTCCGAAGACTTCAGGCAAACAAATTTTGGTGTACCACAGGCGACCATTTGCTTCGAAGTGCTTCTTCCACGAACAACTTTCGTTGGATTTGGCTCATCTTCGAAGACCCACACGGTCGATTAATGTTTTGTTTCGGACTCATACGGATAGATCCAAGATTCGTCACCTGTGACGATCTTATAAACGTCTTCGGAAGCACCGCGATCGTACTTTTTCAAATTTCTTTGCACCAATCGACACGAGCCTTTTTTTGAGCGATTGTCAAATTGTGCGGGATCCAACGAGAACAAACCTTTTTTACGGCCAGGTGTTCATGAAATATCGAATGTATGCTGGTGGAATAAATGCCCAAGGATGCCTCTATCTCACGGTATGTCACATGACAATCTTGCATTATTCATTCCCTAAGAAGGCTCAGCAAGAAGGATGTCTAAAAATACATTACGAATAACATAATAGAATCTAAGAGAAATGTACCGATTCCGCGCTGTAAATAAAATATTCATTGGTGCAATAAAATAAGTCAGTTGATGCTATGAAATTGTTTCATTAAATACAATGTAAGTTTAAACAGATACCAAAAGATTATTTTTGTTTCCCCAGTAAAGTGAAAACAAACAGTTGACGATGGCGGTTGGTTATATGAACTCTCACGCCCGTTCACAAACCTATAGCAGCCCAAGAGAAAAGTGGTACACCTAAACGTGACATTCATCAGGAACACGATTTACGATTTACTGTGTTTTGTCACCAAACTCAGAGAGACAACGATGGCAAAAAGAAGAAGTCAAGTTAACAGACAAAATGTCACAATTCTTATGCCGCAATAACGCAGAAGCAAAGGGGGAAGCACCAGCGGTATGAAGAGAGTGTAGACGAAACATGGATGGTGGTTAGCTGGGTCGAACGTTTGTTTGGTGGCACAATCAGATACGATGCAGCGACGACCATGACAACAGTTCCCAACCCAGTAACACAGGCATTTGGAATGCAGTTATCGCTACTCCTATCGCGTTCGTCGTCGTCGTCGCTCTTTCAGTGTCTGTCGGCATTTATGGTCGGCCGTTTTGTGTCTTGAGAAATAAAGCAAAAATAATTGACTTGAAAAGACAACTCCCAACAAGCAACTCCTTGTTTTGTGCTTTTTTGTGGTTAAAGTGGCGTTGGAGGACTGCTGCATGTCCAACCTCTCCGCACATGCCGTGATGCCGAGTGTGTCATTTGAACAGATTTTTTAAGTCTGTCTGGGTAGCACTTAAATGTATTAACACATGGACGAGGTGTGAATTATTATAATAACTGGTAACACATTTAAAAAATAGGAAAATAAAACTGAAGCCCTAATGAAGATTACAAAGCGAATTTTCCGACTTCGTTGTTAAAATTCGAGCTTTTGAATATATTAACCATTTACGATGTCCAGTTTTCGACTTGTGAGTTAATGACGTGCTAACAGTACCATGACAAAAAGCTAACAACGAGATAACAACGCATTTCGTTCTTCAGTGCTATTGTTAACCATCCGATAAGTCCCATTCGCAGCAGGGAAAGACTTACGCATGAACAACGTTTATCAAAATAATCGTTCGCCAATTGCGCCAAGTCCATTTTTTTTTTTTTAATCTAAAAAAAGCATTTTCCAGTCGACCCACGACCTTGACACCCATGAGCAATATTTTAGCTCTCGTTAAGAGCTATCTTTTTGCCATTGACCGATTCCCGATCCGACATACCGGCATCATCGGGCCATATTTCTTCAAAAATGATGCTGATGAGAGAGTAACCGTCAATGGCGACCATTATCGTGCCATGATAACCGATTATTTGATGCCTGAAATTGAAGCTCGTGATCTCGGCGACATTTGGTTTCAACAAGACGGCGCCACTTCCCACACATCGCATCAATCAATGGATTTATTGAGAGAACACTTCGGTAAGCAGATAATTTCACGTTTTGGGCCGGTCGATTGGCCGCCAAGATCGTGTGATATCACACCGTTAGACTTTTTCCTGTGGGGATATGTAAAGTCTAAAGTTTATGCGGACAAACCCGCTTCGATTCAGGGCTTGGAGCAAAACATCACGCGAATCATTCGACAGTCCAACGAGTCATCGAAAATTGGACTCAACGGATGGACCATCTGAGACGTAGCCGCGGCCAACATTTGATAGACATAATGTTCTTCAAATGCCAAAGAATGTTCTTTCAAATGATAATAAACATTCCCCATTCAATTTGAATTTTCTGTGTTTTTTCTTTAAAAAAGTAGGGAACTTCGAAATGGATCACCCCTTATAAAGAGTTTTTAAATGATTCATAATATCTCTTAATTTATAAACTTTTTAAGAAATCAATCATTTCTTTGCCACACTTGGGGGACCGTTACAAAATTCGATACACATGTTATAGCTTTGAGTAAAGTAAATAACTAGGCTATCTGTCAGAAGCGATGAAATCTACCGCTGCAAAATCAATTGAGATTGTTACGGGTATTCTACCTATCGATTTATATATAAAAGAGTCTGCGGAAATTACACTAGCCCAGATAAATCTTCTGCTAGGTACCAATTCAAGACATACTCGTATAGCAGATCTATCAATCATGGGATCCGAAAGAGATTATATGGCCAGCCATGACATAGTTGACAAAGGGGTGGTGCGCGTTAGAATTTTCGCTTTGACAGAATAGCAGGTATGTTGGGTTTCTTGATATTAACGTCTCTGCGGATGGTTCCAAAATGGAGGAGGGTACTGGATGCTGCATTTTCTGTCGTGAACTTGATTTGGAGGTCTCCCTTTGCTTGTATAACTATTGCAGCATCTTCTAAGCAGAAATATATGCGATTGTAAAAGTGGCTGAACTTGTCTCGTTGATGGAAATATATATAAGCGATATTTGCTTTTTCGACGGTAGCCAGGCTGCTTTGAAGGCATTATAGAGTACGAATATAAGTTCTAAGGTTGACGCGGCATTTTCTGTCGTCAACTTGATTTGGAGGTCTCCCTTTACTTGTATAACGACTGCAGAATCTTCTAAGCAGAAATATTTGGCCTTGCCAAAGCGGCTGAACTTATCTCTTTGATGCAAATATATAGAAGGGATATTTGCCTTTTTATCCATATACAGGCTGCTTCAAAGGCATTACAGCGTCTGAATATAAGGTCTAAGGTGGTCAACCGCTGTCACAGAGAACTAAAGGTAATCGAAACACACTATAATATTACTCTATGCTGGGTACCTTGCCACAAAGATATATTCGGTAATACAAGGTGGCGCAAAAATAACCTTTCGATGTTTTTTGGCTGTAATTTAAAAAAAAATGAAAAACTTTGATTCTTCTTGTGGATTATTTTTATTTGGTCTTTTAATTTTTTTTACATCAAGTCGAGAATATGATGTCATGTAAATGGCCGCCGCCACAGTTGATTGTCATTTGAGCCCTTTTTATGGCATTTTCCATCACTTTGGCCAAAACTTTCTTTAAGAGCTGCAAGAGTCTGAGGCTTGTTGACATAAACCCGCGACTTCAAAAAGCCCCACAAAAAGAAGTCTGGAGCGGTCAAATCAGGCGATCTTGCTGGCCTGTGCAAATCGCCAAAACGGGAGTTTAGGCGCCCGGGAAATGCATCCTTCAGCATATCGGTTGTGGCACGTGCAGTGTGTGCCGTTGCACCGTCCTGTTGGAACCACATGTTTTCCAATCCCAATTCATCAAGTTGCGGCAAAAAGAACTCGTTGATCATTGCTCTGTAGCGCCTACCATTCACAGTAACCGTTTGGCCCGCGACGTCTTCGAAGAAAAAAGTCCGATGACTCCTCCAGCGAAAACAGCACACCATACAGTGACTTTGAGCGGGTGTAATGGCTCTTCGTGGGTTACACGCGGATTTTCAGTGCCCCAGAAGCGTAAATTTTGCTTATTTACGTACCCGCTAAGATGGAAATGGGCCTCATCACTTATCTGCGACGAAATTCACGTTGTGCCAAAGTCACCGACCGATTATTGGTCAAATAAATAGTCAGCAATATTCCGCGTTCTGGAGCAGTGTAGCGTAACATTGTTTATTAACGTGTATTTCGCATGTGTTTACTACACAAATGTCAAAACAGAACTGACATTAGGGGCCAATCGCAAAATTTATAGCATTTTCTGATAGGAGGATTACTTTTGCGCCACCTGTTACAGCTGCGGATAAACTTGCAAAAAACTGGACCCAATTCCCCGAATAACGTCAAGGCTGACCTATACCCAACCCCTGTAGTTAATCTTTTTTGGTATTAAATTGAAAAATAAAAGTGTATGGTATGAGAGATGATATTCAGTAGACGGATGTGAACAAACTAAAGCTCTTTGTCTTCAAGGAATATGGAGATACAAGTATAGCCAAAGCGCATCTACGATTGATTGTGGGAATAATTACTGGACATAACAGACACATGCATAAAATTGGTCTAAAATATTACGACTTGTATCGGTGGTGCCATGATCCTGACGTGGTGGAAGATACCTTTCATCAACTTTATTGTTTATCGTAGAAACAAGATACTGGGTTTGTTTTTCTTTCAGGAGTTGGCAGAACTTATAGGATTGGAACCTCTCAGACTTTTACAGTTGATTAAGGCAAGAGATCGAAACTCCAGACATAACTGATTATAAAGATGTAATTATGACGAATCACAATGTATGAAATATGGTCTCTGTGGACGACTGATTTTACAGAGCCGGGTGCCATCCTCAACTAACATAAGCATAAATTCAAGTTTTTGTGTTAGTGGTTAACGTACCAAAATTTACTGATTACACAATTTTTCAAATTTTGTAAAATTCGGATTCGACTATTTACCTGGTCTAACACATCTCAGAAGATCCGACTGGAAAATACAGGCCAAATTCGTGTCAAATACCACTTTTTATAATTCTTGAAAATAAAACAGTTCTTAAATGAGCGCACAACAGGCCGAAGTACGTTAAAGGTCACCTCTCTTTGAACCTAACCCAAGAGAAAAAGATCTAGAGGCGTTAAAGAGCACCATTAGGGAGGCCAAGTGACTAGCCATTTTCAAAAATAACGAGTTCGCCAAATGTTTCATTAAATATGTTGATTGTTCGACGCGCTATGTGGCATGTAGTGCCATCCTACTCGAAAATATGTCTTTAGTCAATATCCCATTGAATTGGGGCACGAAATGATCGGCAATCATGCCTCTATAGAGTAAGTCGTTGACAGTAACGTTCAACTCGTTCTCATTCATTCGTTTAAGGGAGTAAGGACCAACGATCTATATCACCTGGGTAGTGCCGAATGATCTTCCAGTAGTAGTTATAATTGGAACAAACCCCTAACACCGGAATGTAATGCGATCTAGTATCCATCGGTGACATGTGAAATCGTGTACTATGACCAAATGCCTCGCTGTCCATAGATAGAACACAGTCACACCACCAATATACAACGATGCAGGATGGCAACAGGGGAGATTAAAGCTCTTGGCTTTCGGTGATGCCAGAGCAGTAAACCAGTATAAGGCTGATCTAAGTCGAGTGAGTGAAGTCTGGCCGCGTGCGCAGTTTGATGTCGTCGAAAACCCAACAACCCTAGTCGCCCCAGAATCATCACCTTGATTACGCAGAAGAACCATCTGACTCGGCTGACATTCTCGAAATGTTAAGTGTTTTGCAATCCTGGCTTGCCCACCGAAAACTGGAGATTTGGCAAGAAAAGTAAGGCGTATAGTTAAAAGCGACCCATCAACTTGATCCTAAATTATGAACACATCCCCCTCGTACAACGAGCACAGGATATAGTTTCGGGACTATAGCTCTGAAGGTATACAAGTAGGACGTAGCCCCCACTGTGGATGCTGTGGAATCAAACCTGGTTTCTGGTGCGGAACCATGCTCATCAATATTTGCTGGAGCCTCAGGCTAACACATGACGGAATTGGGAACACAAATTATGACATACTTTTCGCAGCATTTGCGGCCGTATTTCGCCAATAACTCGTCGATTTTCAGTTGTTTAATAGTGTCTGGTTTATCGGCCTAGAGGAGTGACTTTACATAGCCCCAAAAGAAAATAATCCAATGGGTGGCAAATTGCGTGAAATTACGACGGTTGCTATATATAGTTCTGGCCTGGGCAACACTAAGTGTTGCCTGGCGCCATCTGACATTTCCATTGGAAAGTTTGGCATTTTTTAGCATAAACGTACTCAGAACGTTTTGACGTACGACCATCATTTGAGTTGTTTAAAGTGACTTGAATAAATCAATTTGGCAAAAAAAAAGATAATTAACTCGTGAACATTTTCGCGCGATCATTTTTCACAACTTTCGACGTGGATTATAACGACAAGAGTGCATCGATGAACTTAAATCTTTGTATGGCGATGAAGCACCATCCTATAGCACTGTGAAAAACTGGATTAATGAATTCAATCGTGGCCGACGCTCGCTCTAGGACGAAGGTCGTCCAAAAACGGCCATTGTGCCAGAGAACATTGATGCCGTGCGTGAACTGATAATGCAAGATCGTCATGTGACATACCGTGAGATAGGGGCAACCTTGAGCATTTCTTCCACCAGCATACACTCGATATTGCATGAACACCTGGCCGTAAAAAAAGGTTTGTTCTCGTTGGATCCCGCACAATTTGACAATCGCTCAAAAAAAGGCTCGTGTCGATTGGAGCAAAGAAATTTTGAATAAATACGATCGCGGCGCTTCAAAAGACGTTTATAAGATGCGTATGAGCCCGAAACAAAACAGCAATCGGCCGTGTGCGTCTTCGAAGACGAGCCAAATCCAACGAAAGTTGTTCGGGGAAAAAGCACTTCGAAGCAAATGGTCGCCTGTTTCTTCGGCAAAACTGGTCATGTGGCGACTGTTCCGCTTAAGCAACGCAGGACGGTCAATTCTGAGTGGTACACCACAATTTGTTTGCCTGAAGTCTTCGGAGAAATTCGAAAAACGAACAAGAGAAGACGAATCATTGTGCACCACGACAATGCGAGCTCTCACACATCGCCTCAAACCATCGCCTTTTTGACCGGTCAAAACGTCGAATTGATGGGTCATCCGCCGTACAGCCCTGATTTGACACCCAATGACTTCTTCTTATTCACTCACATCAAGAAAAAAACTGCTTGGTCGACGCATGAAGCATCTATTAAAGCGTTCAAAACCCATGTTTTGGAGGTGCATTTTCAACACACTGTAACCAAAACAATTCGCGCTCAAATGACAAAACGGTCTAGGTGAAGTTATGCTAAAAAATGTCATACTTTCCAATGGAAATTCCAGTTTTCATCTGGCAACACCAGCATTGCCAGGGCCGAAATATAAATAGCAACCCTCGTATATAGGGTGTGCAAAATAGTCTAATTTCTTCAGTACCAGATTTGTTCTGACAAATGTACGAAAAGCGTCAAAAGCACTAACGAAAAATTTTAAAAGCGTACAGTTAGTGTTTTTTTCATATGGCACTAACTGAACACTTTTCGCGTTTTGAGTGGACTGAAAATCACTAAATCTGGTGCGAAAAGCACTAAGTTGGCATCCCTGATGCCCAGGCACCCATATGAGGTGTATATTAAACTGCTCAGCCATCTCGTTAAGAGATCTGCCACATTGATAGGCAGTTTAATCTCATTGCCGCTCTGGTTGCAACTTCTCTCGCCACAATATTAATCGGCAGTATGTGGAGTAGGGCTTGCAGAGACTCAGTCGCTGTAGTCCTTAAAGTTCCGCTCATGCATAGGCAGACTGTTCTCTGAACCTTTGATAAATGGTTGGCAATGGATCGATTATCAATTGCAGTCCACCGGATCACAATGTCGTATAACAGTATTGGACGATTTTGGGATTGAGGCCCACCGCGACCTACAGCCTTCATGCAGGAATATAAGGCGACGTTGGAACGTTACACGTTCCAGTACGTTAAGTCTGAATAACAGATTCCTATCTAGAATTATTCCTAGAAATTTTGCACTTTAAAATCAGAAAATGCTAGATATGTACCATTTATCCGACGAGGCTCCACATGTGGGATCTTATTCATCCTAGTAAAGAGAACCAATTCCGTATTGTTTGGGTTAACGCCCAAACCGCTGCTTCTTGCCCATCTAATGCATCTGCAGTGCAATAACGTTGGCTTTTATTTGGGGCACTTATTTTCAGCGTGGAGGTATAACAAATGTTATATAATAAATATAACATTTTATTTAATTTACATATTCCTTGACCATCCCTTAAAACAGAGCTAGGCAACCAGTTTGCCACCTCTGCAAAACGTTATCATATCCCTAAAATCGCTTTCAAAGAAATGTGGAATGCATCTTTGAAGCTCCATAAAACATAAAACAATGCCATACATCTTCTTCATATCCAGCAGGAGAATGTGATGATGGGAAGACGCATTGAGGAAGACGAGGACATCGTTCCAACTTGTAAATAACCAGGCATAAACAGAGAAGCAGCCGACCGATCGGTCGACACGACACATATAGCAAGAAACACATAACACAAACTGCATTTAGCAGCATTACGACCGCCATCATCAGAGTCTGTGGCGGAGGCGGTGGTGGAGGCAAAGTCATTCAACCAATTCCCAATTCCATCCATCGATTTCAGCCATTGATTTTCGAACTTAGTTTCTTTCTTTCATCATCATCGGTAGTATCTTTGGTTGGAAAAATAAACTGAACACACTAAAGTAAAACAAATGAAAACTACGCCAAGATGATATTGAACTGTATTTCATTAAGGAGCCGCAGTACGCTTATCCGTCCGTCCGTCCGTCTGTAGTTGTCTGGTTGCATTTACGGCTTTCTTAGATTTTGTTTTGAGTTTGTTTCTCGGCTTCTCACAATGGCAACCCAACTGAACATCCACTAAATGATAATGATGATGTTCATTGGTCCATGTCTGTCCCACATACAGTCCACGAAAGAAGGATATGTTCATATAGGTATATGGCTAAATATATTAATAAGGAGGTCAAAGTTGTTGGAACGTTCGGATAAGAAGGAATATATATTATAGCTATGGATTTCCGGTAGATGTTTATAAGCGCTACTCCACGACGATTTCACAAATTACACTACGTAAAGAATCAATATTTTATGCTACGTTATGGTGTCCAGATTACAAGAAACCGAAGATATTCTCATATCTATGTACATATATGTTTTTTCTTTAATTTTTGACAAAATTTGCGATTAAAAATCAGTAAAGTAAGGTCAAATTCGGGCGGAGCCCTCACCATAATTTTTTCAGCAATGCAAGGAGAAATATGTAGGAGCAATATCAAATCATTGTAACTAGAATTTGTTGCTGGCTAGGTTTAGGTTAGGATTGCAGCCGGTTGTACCTGCTCATATAGACCAATTTAAGTCCCCAGAGTTTCCACGGGCTCTTATGCTCCTCATCGAAACCAATCTGTTAATCTTAATAGAAAGCCCGACCCCAGTATATCCAGACGTCGTTTACTTAACGCTCTACAATGGTAAAGCAGGTGATCAATGCTCTCCACTTCTTCCTCATCTTCACAGAAGTCAACAACCAACCTTCTGGCGTGTTCGCGGATCATTTGTGTCAGAACTGACAGTAAAGTATACAGACTTTTCCTATCTAATGGGAAGAAACATTTTTACCATCTAGGGTCATATATTGGCCAGGTTTTTCAAACTACCCGATTTCTGTTCATTTTTCATTGGACTGCCTGTTTGTCTCTTGCCTAAGCCAAAACTTGCATGTGGACAGTGGCGCAGCATTTTTTGTAATTTCTTCCGGAATTTGTAATGTCGGCCCTTTATCGGCTTTGCAATTCCCCGGGATATACCATGTACAGGTGCCCATCTGTATGAGGTATATGTTACACTGCTCAACCGTCTCGATAAGAGATCTGCACCAGTGTTAGTCACACTCAATACCAACTTTATTATCAAGCTACGAACCAACCGCATAGAAGTGTTTATAGTTTTTATTACCTGTCATTCTGCCAAACCATTTTTCTCCGGCTATAATCTTAGTGTTGGAAGTTCCTCTCGAAAGTGTACAGCGTTGGTATATAGTCAACTCGGTTGGTTACCATATCACTACACTGTGATAAAAGGTTACAACTTAGTGGAATATTTATTCTCCAATAAATTCTATACCAACTTTCCGAATCTTCTGTAATTCCAAACATAGTAATTGTTTATCTGCAGCTATCACCGATTATGCTGAATTTTAAGCATTTATCCTTTATACTGCATTATATGACACTGATACGATAAGTGGGACGTCCGGTCCCGATAACGACAGTAGGGCCTTGGTGCGTTTGGAGTTTAGACTGGGCGGCATCAATCTGGAATGCATGCAGTTTCTTACTAGTGGCCACCTGTCATTTCTTGCCGTAAGGGTGCTATCTCTCAAGAAGAATCTGCAGGTCGCTAGAGGCATGCCCACATATTGCAGTTGCCCTCCTGGAGCGTGTAAGGTAATTCTTAGTGCAACTTCTGTAAGTCATTGCGCAAGACCTTCAGTCTCTCTGCATGAGGCAGGTCACTGCCTGGAATGCATGCTGGTTCTGACTAGTGACCACCTGTAATTTATTGCCGTAAGGACAATCGCCCTTATTCCAGTTGGCGTCGTCGACGTCGATTCTTAGTCGACACTGTTTAGATTGACGACTTCATAAATTTTGAATTTTTTTTAAATATTTTTAAGTTATAAAAAGAGTTTTTGTTAGTTCATGGATACCAAAAACATTCGTTTTGGCGTAAAGATGACAAAGCTAGAACTTCATAGATATGACGAAAATGATGTTACGACGTCGACGACGCCAACTGGAATAAAGGCGAATATATCTCAAAAAGAGTCCTCAGGTCGCTGGAGTCATGTCCACATATTCCAGTTACCTTGGAGCGTTAAAAGTAGTTCCTAGTCTTGGAACTTCTTCTCTATGCATGTTGTCCAATAAGGCAGTCAACAGTCATGACAGACACGACATTGAGACGTCCGGTCTCGATAACGACAGAAGGGCGTTGGTGCTTTTGGAGTTAAGGCAGGGTCACTTTAGCCAGGAATGTATGCAGTTTCTGTCTGGAGACCACCTGTCTTTATTGCCTTAAGGGCACAATCTCTCGAGTAGATTATGCATGTCGCTAGAGGCATGCCCACGTATTGCAGGGACACGTCAGCAGGGCGTTGGTACTTTTGGATTTGAGGGAGGGTCACATCAGTCTGGAATGCATTCAGTTTCTGACTAGTGACCACCTGTCATTTATAGAAGATTCTGCAGATCGCTAGAGGCATGTCCACATTTTCGAGTTCCACTCCTGGAGTGTGGAAGGTAGTTCCTAGTCTTGGAAGTTCATCTGCTGTGCAGTTCCCTGTGGACCGTCACCGAAATCAGGTAAATATTGAACTGTTCTGCAATTCTCATTAAGAGCTCTGCCACAGTCGAGTTCAGTTTTTGATTTCGGGATACAGTTTCCAGGAACTTTATAGCAGCCCGACTATCAGAGAAAATATCGATACCGACTTTGGTCAGAACATTAATTTTCAGCCATTCTGAATGCTAAGATTTCTTCCTAGTGAAAACCGGTGAGTAGGCAGTCTTTTTGAAAGAGATAGCTCAAGTTCCTTAGAAAAGTCGCCAGAGCCCACATGCTTGTTGAGTCGGAAAACGTCAGTACAGAACTTCACAAATATCCTGTGTTCTGAAATACGATCATTGCATTGGACCGTGAGGTTATGGAAAAATGTTCTAATTCACGGGCGGCACAATATATATATTAATTTTTGAGAAAAGTCATAAATATCATAAATTTATTTGCGTCCATACAAACCGACCTGAATTGTACGTGTACTTATCATAATTTCTTGCACTGTGTTGCAATTTTTTGTGTGTGGCGGCTTTAAGTTTTATGCAAAATGGTTGCTGAAAAACATGTAATCTGCATATCTACTCCTATAGACGTTTGTTGTTTTTATGTTGCCGGTTTGTGGAGTGAAGCGGAGGGTCCAGTAAGAGGGTGTTTAGTTTGAGACCAAAACAACGGGGACTGAAGGCGGCCAAGAGTTATAGCTTTAGTTCAAAGAGATTGGGTAATGGTGATGCACAGCGCAGAGCCCGAGATGGGCATGCGACGAATGCCATGTAAGCTTTTCTCCAATGCACTCGGCGTTTTGAATTTTGTGCCATTTATGCACGAGGTGTATGTCTCCAAGTCGCGGCTTTTGGTGATTTGTCCGTCCCACCGTTCGTCCGTCCACATGCCTGTCTGTCTTACGGTTTGTCATGCCATACATAAATATATATGCGAGTAGATATGGCAAAATACTGATCTTTAACCAGTTTGTTGTGTTTTTCTGTGCTTCAAATAATTGTTGCTATAGTACGGCTGAGGTGGAGTCGAAGATAGCGGCCGCAGAAGAAAACATCGATGCCCAGCCAAGGAAAAAACAATAATAATGAAAACGTTCGACCCGAAACAAATGAAATTCAATTGTTGCCGGTCTGACGACGGGTGGAGGTTACCCACAAAATGTATATATTTCTTGGTCGGACTTTTGAAGACGCGGCCGAGCCAGTCTCTAAACTCTGGCGACCAGCCAAAGTAATTATTAGAAAAACTTGGATATTTTCCATAACCGCGGTAAAAACATATTTTTATTACCGCCGTGGCACACCTTATAATTGGTGGTGATGTTTGAGGAGATGGTGGTAAACGAACCAAAGAATCTCAAACCAAGCAAACCTCTTGGGAGTCGTGGTTGATGGTTACATGATGATACCAAATGAAATGAAAATTATGAAATTCAAACACGTTTCTTTTCTGAAGCGAAATTAAACTTATTCAAATTAAGCTGCGAAAAAGTGATTGAAAAGTTCGTCATACCAAAACGATTTGGTAAGACGCATGAAATAATGAGTACTGATCTGAGTGAAGGTATCACTTTACTATTGAAATGTGTAACCGCCGATAATTTAGATTCTAACGACATACTGAAAATCCTCTAAGTTTTAAAGTGGGGAAAGAACTTCATTATTACGACATGTCTTTGAGGCAATCAAGCGACGTTAGGGCTTGCTTCGTGCTCAAATTGTCAACAGTCAGATTTTAAATTGATATTATAATTAAATCTCCAAACATATCAATCAGCACCGACGAAAGAATTACGTTTTTCAACACCATTATTTCATGGCAATGAATTTCTGAAGGCAATAAAGCTACATAGGATCGACCTCAAGAACATAGTGACCTTTGGTGTCTTTTCTCAGCAACTAGAGCTATTCATTGCAAAAAAGCTGTCTGATCAATGTAGTGTTTACCAGACACAATCTTAGCTATTAGAGGGGTAGCAGAATGGCTGAGAATTAATGTTCTGACTAGCGTCGGTATCAACATTTTCTCTGATAGTCAGACTGCTATGAAAAACGAAATGACTGAACAGTTCAGTAATCACCTAACTTGGGTATCGGGCCATAGGATCAGGGAATCAGGGAACTGCAAACCACATGAACTTGCAAGGCTAGGAACTACCAAACATGAAATTGTGGACATGCCTCAAGCGACTTGCAAGCTCTTCTTGAGAGGTAGGTAGCAAATGGCAGGTGATCACTAGTCAGAAACTGCCTGCATTCCAGGCTGATGAGGCCCTACCTAAACTCCAAACACACCAACCCCTGCTGTCGTTATTGAGACCGGACGTCTCAATTATCGCGTCTGTCATGAAGGACTACTACCTGATTGAGAGACTGAGGGTCTTGCGAAATTACTTTTGAAGAAGCTGTGTAGATGAAAACGAGGAGGAATCAGAACGCTGTTAATAGAAGCCTGTGCCCCGCATTGGACTCCATCCCAACTTCCTGTACCGTATACCGTCAGACCTGTCACTAACGTAAAACTTCTCAGTTGTTTCGGGGCCAGATTTGTTTAGCTAACCTACAGGTGTCTATTTCTGTTAATATCTCATTGAATCGCTGTCTCTGACTCAAGCCATAGCTTCCACATGGACAGTGACGCGCCTATATTAACAAATTCTTAGAGCATTTGTAATGTCGCCCCTTTCCTACCAATTTCATTTTCCCAGCGATATATCTCATATGAGGTACTCATATGAGGCAAATGTTTAATCTCTTTGAGAGATCTGCGACATTCGAGGTTTGTATGTGAATTTACGGATGTAGCCTCTAGAGATTTAATGACAGTCTGGTTGTCGGAGGAGTAAATGACAACGCCAGTGTTGGTCACAATGTTGCGACTCGTCACATGACGACTTCCCTTATTGCCAATATTACGCCTTGATGGGTCTGCGACCTATATCAAGACTAATGGCGATTTCGTTTCTGGAAAAAATGCTAGAAAATGTTTGCACCTTTTAGGTAGAGTTGATGTAGTGCCTCGAATTTAATTTAACTGAAATTTTCAAACTTTGTTAGAAAAGTGCAGTTTTCGGTAAGAGGGTAAGATTATATTATATTATATTAAGATTATATTATAGGTCGCCAAAATGTACATCAATGAATTTCTACAGTCACATTGATTGTTTAACGCATCGTTTTGGTAGATTCCCCTGCATATTTGTTGGAGACTCGAACATAAACTTTTTGGATGAATCAATGTCCCAGGAGTTAAATTCAATCATTGAATCATATGACTTTAAAAATTGTCATACATTCATAACAAGACCTAGAAGCGGAACGTCAATTGATACTGTTTTCAGTAATATTTATGATAAGCTTAAAATTGATTCGATTGAATGTAAACTATCGGACCACAACATGATTTTCTGCAGAATTGAATCCCAATATCAGGCACATGACTTTCAGGAAAATGTCTATACTTATTATGATTATGACTTAGTAAAGCAACATTTTCGACAGAATTTACAGTTACCACAATTATCCGGAAACCCTTCAAGTGACACCTTAAAATTTGTAACTTGTCTATCAAATGCTATTTCTCATGGGACAACGGAGATAAAGAAAAGATCTTTACTTAAGTACCAAGTTGCACCATGGTTAAATGTTAATCTACAATCTTTGATCCAACTTAAAAATAAACTCCTAAAACTGAGAAGAAAATCTAGAATGATTGACGTGGATATTCGCTTAAAGAGATTAAGTAAAGTTATTAAAATTGCTTCTAAAGAAGCTATGAATGATTATTATATAGACAAATTATCAAAAATACAACACGATCCGAAAAAATGTTGGAGATTTTTGAACCAAACTTTAGGCAGGAAGAGGAAATCTGATATAGTCTTAAAAGATGTCAGTGGGGAAATGATACGGCTTGATAAAGATAAAGCTGAAAGATTAAACCAATATTTTATAAATTCGGTTCATGAGCTTAGGCGCCACTTTGACCGCAGTGAAGATGAAAGTTGGTATGCTTTTCGAACTCTTAGACGCCATCAACATTTTTTCAGATTGGAGGAAACTAATGAAACACAGATCGCTGACCTGATCTCAGGTATGGATGTGAATAAAGCATCAGGTTCTGACAAAATTTCAACAAAAATAATTTTGAAATGTTCCAGTGAATTGTTGCCGTACCTCGTTTGTTTATTTAATAGTTCAGTAAATAACTCTGTTTTTCCTGATATTCTTAAAATACAGAAAATTATCCCGATACCAAAAGAGTCCCATTCGATATCTGTGGAAAACTATCGACCCATATCAATATTGTCCACAATTGATAAAATATTTGAGAAGATATTATATCAACAGTTTTCATCATTTCTGGAAAGTGAGCATTTATTATCGGATAATCAGTATGGATTCAGAAAAGGCTGTGGAACTGATGAAGCTGTAGTTAATGTGGTGAACTATATATGTGATAACTTGGATAGGGGTTTCTGTGGCGTAGGTGGAATGTTTTACGATTTCACGAAAGCCTTTGACTTGGTGGATCATGGAATTCTGATTGAGAAATTATCTTTTTATGGTTGTTCTGGAAGAGAGCTTGCATATTTCAAAAGTTATCTTGTTAACAGAAAGCAGTACGTTCAAGTCGCCTCGTGCAGGAGTTCGACAGAAATTGTAAAATCTGGGGTCCCCCAGGGTAGTGTTTTAGGCCCTCTTCTGTTCAGGATATATCTGAATGATATAAGCAACATTGGGCAAAAAGGAAAGATTTTCTTGTATGCGGATGACTTATGCATCCTTTACCCCTATCATCAAGAAACACTATTAAAAAGCAATATTTCTCATGATGCGCTGTTAATCTCAAAATATGCTAAATTAAACAAATTGGTTCTTAACGCTGGGAAAACAAAATTTATTCGTTTTAAGCCGCAACAGTGTAACATTAATAACGGTGGCACAGATCTGAATGGAGAATTGATCCCAGAAGTCACCACAGTCAAATACTTAGGCGCATATCTACAGAGTAATCTTTTATGGCATAGTCACATTGAACACCTCAAATCTAAAGTATCGCCAATTACTGGTATTTTATACAAATTAAGGAACAAACTAAACGAAAGGACAAAAATGATGATATTTGAATCATTAATACAAAGTAAATTAAGGTATCTGTCTCAAGTTTATGCACATAGAAGGAATGCCGCTTTAAAGTCTTTACAAGTAATTCAAAACAAAGCAATAAAAAATATATTTAAGCTCCCTATGACGTACTCGACTTTGTCATTATACAAGGAAGTAGCTGTAACAGTATTACCTATTTATGGAATACACATGATGCAACTGTTAACATATGTTTACAAGGTTGTACATAATATTGGATACCATACCATAAGTTTGGAAAGAAGACAAAACAACTTCAACACTAGACATGGAGCCGATATACGCGTGTGCAGATGCCGTTTAGAAATCACCAAGCAAAGAATTGATTATAAAGGTTGTGTGGATTATAATAACTTGCCAACAATAGTTAAAAATTCAGAAACCATTTCCGTCTTTAAGGCTAGATTAAAGAATCATTTGTTACGCAATATTGAAACGCTTCTTTTATAAACATTACAGTATAAACTTTATAGTCATTGTAAATTATTGTTGATGGTTTTGTTAAATCAAACTGTAAATTGAACAGAAGAAATATGTTGCCAGTCAGCCTCAAAAATGCCCACGCGGCGCTGAGGCATATATATGTATATATATTTAAATCTATTGTAAATAATTGTAATATTTGAATTTTTTTTACAAATAAACTGAATTAAAAATTTAAAAAAAAAAAAAAAAAAAAAAAAATGCTGCACTTTTTCGAGAATCGAAATCGCCATAATTTCTTTACAGCGTAATCCTAATCTAACCTTATAATCAAGCTTCGAATCATCAAAATAGCAGTGGAGATGATTTCTACTACCTGGAATTCTGCCAACCCATTCTTCTCTGACAGGTATCTTAGTGGTGAAGTCCCTCTCGAAGGTGTACACCGCTGATATAAAGTCCACTCGGTCGGTTACCATTGCGCTACAGTGAGATATCCTCATGTAATTCTTGGAACCTCCACATTGATAGACAATTTAATCTTAATTCCGCTATAGTTGCAACTTATCTTGCCACAATATCTATCGGCAGTAGATGGAGTAGGACTTGTAGAGACTTAGTCGCTGTAGTCCTTAAAGCACCACTTATGTATAGGCAGGCAGTTCTTTAAACTGTTGATAATTGGTTGGTAATGGATCGTTTATCGGTTGCCGTCCACCACACTACAATGGTTCCTTACGACAGCAAGTGGCTTAGGTGGTCACTAGTCAGAAACTGCATTCATTCCAAGCTGATGTGGCCCTGGATAAACTCAAAACGCACCAACGCCCTGTTGTCGTTGTCGAGACCGGACGTCTCACCTATCGTGTCAGTAAATAAGAGTCAGTGCCTTATTGGACAGCACGCAGAGTGACTGATAGTCATGCGATATGACGTTTGCAGAAGCTATGGAGACTAAGAGGAGGAGTAATCTGTGATCCGTCTCTTATCTGTCAATATCGCATTGAACCGCCAATATATGCAAATTCTTAGAGAATTTGTAATGTTGTCCCTATGCCCACGTACCCAAATGAGGTATATGATAAACTTCTCAGCTATCTCGTGAAGAGATTTGCCGCAGCCGATGGCTGTTTGTGAATTTAGTGATCTGTCATCCAAAGAATTGATGGCAGCCCGACTGTTCGAGTAAATAACAACGTCAGTGTCGGTCACTACTTATATGTTGCGACTCAGCCACTTGGCGACTTCCCATATTGCCATTATTTCGGCTTGATAGACACTGTATTTATATGGTAGTCTGTGAGCTATACCAACCCTAAGTTCTTTGCAGTGTAATCCAAACCAACTTTCTCATCAAGCTTCGAACCATCTGTGTAGAGGTGGAGATAGTTCCTATTTCCTGGTATTCTGCCAAACCATTCCTCTCTGACAAGTATTTTAGTAGTGAAGTTCCTCTCGAAGGTGTCAGAGAGGAATGGATTGGCAGAATACCAGGCAATAGAAAACATCTCACTTCTAAACGGATAGTTCGAAGCTTGATGATAAGGTTGGCATCGGAGTACACTGTAAAGTGCTTAGTCTGGGTATAGATCACAGACTACCAGATACCGGTAGTGCCTATCAAGCCAAGTGGCTGAGTCGCAGTCTGCCATCAATTCTCTTGAAGCCACATCCTTAAATTCACAAACAGCCCTCGAATACAGCAGATTTCTTAACGAGATGGCTGAGCAGTATAACATATAGTTAATATGGGTACTTGGGCATAGGGATATCCTGGGCAACTTTTAACTGTTACCATGAACATGCTAGGAAAGGGACGGCATTACAAATTCTCGAAGAATTTGCATATATTGGTGCGCCACTATCCAAATGCAAGTTTTGGCTTAGGCAAGGGACAATCGGCAGACCAACGAAAGATGAACAGAAATTGGCACCTGCATGGTAGCTAGAGAGGAAAAGACTGTCTAAGGCTGGCGGCGGAGCCAAAGCAGTTTTGTTGCGTGAACTTACAGCGACTGAAAAGTGTTTTCTGTGTTTTCTTATTAGAAAGTCAAACCGAATGCGATACTCTGAGCAAGGGAGCGCATTGTGAAGCGTTTCTAGCTTAGTTTTGCTTCGTCAGAACACATATGCAAGAAAGAAGGAGAAAAACAAACACTTTCAATCTGCCATCTCACTTCAACATATGAATGTATTCTCTATCTCTTTGCAGTCGGCCTGACATGTTGCTTCGTTGTTTTAGCAGTGACTTTGAGCAATTTTCGCATCGCTTTGCTTCGGTGTGCGGTCTGCCGTCAGCCTAAGTTAGTGTCAGTTCTGACGGGACACTGTCTGATCAGCAAACACGCCAAAAGGTGGGGTATTGACTCCAATGCCTTCTGCAGAAACTGTGGAGATTAGGAAGACTTTGAGAACATTAAGTACCTGCTTTGCTACTGTCCTGCATTAAGTAAATGACGTCTGTATATACTTGATCCGCCTTCTACGAAGTTTAACAGATCTTTCCGGTACCTATATTCGTACTATTAATAACTTTACATATCAAACAGGTTGGTTCCGAGTGCCAATTTCGTGCACAGTGTTTTAATAACCCCTGTAAATGTCTGTCATTTTGAAGAATTTTTCTTTATTGTCATTTATTGGAAGCTTTCTAATGTCACTTATCCAACATCAATAAATCCAACTTCTTTTACACCATTAGTGTGCCGTTGGCGTATCTGTGTATGTAGGTATCAATGTATACTTGAAAATCACTTAATCCGGGTATCGACATCAAATGGAATTAAACCACTTGTCATGACTTTGTAGGCTTATACGCAGGGAGAAAATATTTGTTTAATTTTTACAATTGAAGCCAAAGATGTTTGACTCCCATTTGTAAGCAAGTCTTTAATATTTAGTAAATTGTCTTTATTTTAAGCACAAAAACTTTAAATATAATAAAGGCAATAACGTCTTTGGCTCAAATCTTTAAAGACTCGTTAGTCTTGTTATTTTCTCTCTGGGTATGTACGTAGTTACAAGGCAATCAAAGCCATATTGAAAATGTCATATTAGACAATGTCACTTGCCATACAAAAACCACCACAATCTCCCAACTCGGTCAATGTTGTTTTACTGACACAATCCTCCCTCCCCTCCCAAGTCCCCCACAGTAGACAACTCAAACGTGTGTGTTTGTGTGCAGTACAGCATTTGTTTTATTAAATCTTTTATAATCTTTATCTGATTGAAAAGCCTTATACCCACAAACTACACACATTTTATGCCTCGACACCACCTTCATTCAGGGTTGCCTACCTGTTATCTGTTTGCGCGAAACAAAGACATTTCGATATTTTAAAAAACACAATGACTGACAATGAAAAATTGTAACGTCTTTCTTATTTAAATACCCGTCTGAGATTAGGAAATATCATTCATTATTTACTTGGAAGATATGTATTACAAAAATGTTACAAGTCATGTTTTGTATGTTGTATGACGACTCTAAACGTGGAATTATTTCAATGCCGCCACCTGTATGTAATGTACATATGTATGTACGTAATGCAAACCCACATCTTACTTGTGTAATGGAAATAATTGATACGATTTCAAAAGAAAGCAGACCGGTTAGTTTGCGCAATCAATCCCAGTGGGAGGATTTCAATTGAATTTCTTACTTATCAATACGTTCATAGAAGGCTATCATAAAAATAATCAGATCTATGAAGTTTCTTGCATTAACCCCACAAAGGGTTAACAATTAAAAATTACCTATGTAGAAGTATATACCAAGGAATGCAATAAAAAAATAATTATTGCATGATTTTCAAAGAAACCTTAAAAATTATTTTAAAAAAATCGCTCAATGCAGAAAATATTTTCTCAGCGTAGCTGGTTGGGACATACCCTAGATGATACAATCATACACAATTTTCGGTCTGTTTCTGTATTTCTAACGAACGTCTTTGCGAACGAAAACCAGTCACTCACTTTCGTCAAGAATTTGGTTTCTCTAAGGTTCGTTCGTTCGCCTGGCCGTTAGTCCCTATTTACATTGGCTGAATGTTCAGCAGATTATCGGCGTTTTGTAGGAGAGAGAGGCAGTCGGCAAGAGGGGGGAAAAAACTCTCCCGTACTCGGGCTTATCGGTCTGAACGTTTTGTGTTTTTCACTCGCACTTTGAAACAACAACAATTCACACAGAAATATCCGAAACGAAATTACGTGTCTAAACGCAGAGGCAAGTTTAAAAGAGAATTAGCGGATAAGCTGCTGAAAAAATATACGAGTGTAAATCTGGACTTACCAATTGGAAAATAATGTAGTTGCCAGATCAATAATTTCACAACTTCCGATCTAAAAAAGCTCACATTTTTGTATGATCAAACTTAGCAGAATACACCGATGTACTCTTTGCACTAGCAGTGGCCAAAAAATCAGCTGAGCTCAACCAAGACTCTCATTTCTTTCTCATTGTGCACTGATGATTTTTTTCTATCTTATCGAGCTGCCAATGTTGACTTCTTTATGCTAAAATATGTATACAATTTTATTATTATTTAATTGGTTTTAACATAATTATATTAATATCTACTTATTTTAATAACGTTTTTTTGTCATTGTTCCTATAAGTCGACAAATAAAATAAAGTGACTCAATCTGACATTTGTGTTCCCAGATGACGGCAAAGAGAGATAGGGAGACCAAAATTTACACTGAAATTATTAGGTTTTCGTACGAGTTCATTATCGTGCGACTTGTCGTTGTGATGGTAGTTAGTGAATCCCAAATCAGCTGTTTGTCGTCTGACAGGCGAACGAAAGCTAATTTCTTACAGACACAGGCTGCTTCGTAGAAAAACGATATCTGATATCTAGATTCAAAAACTTTTTTTTCACATTGCAAAAAATGCACGTCTTTTTTAATTTTTTCAAACAAAACGGACTTTAGTCGGTTATAACGAAGCGTGATCGAAAACACTAGTTTACAAATTGTTTGTCGAAGGGCTGTGTATAACATTTTCTATGGCAATATGGTGTCCTAAACATGAAAACACACACTATGCATAAAAAAAATTTTTTTGGTGTCCGAGACCTAAAAGCTTTTTTTTGTATAGATTGAGGCATATTTTATGAAACCAAAACAAACTTTTTTTATGGAAATATTTTTTTGTTAATTTTTTTCTGAAATTAATGGGTTTTCCAACAAGAGGTGTTATTTTGAATCACCCGGTATTTCGGTAGCAGTCACTTTTGAAGCTTTTACTCTTTGACAAGTAGATTACTAAAAATGGAACGATACACGATTCAACAACGAATTGAAATTATTAAAATTCGAAAATCATCGAAAAATCATCTTGACTGATGAGGCCCATTTCCCCCTCGGTGGCTACGTCAACAAGCAAAATTGTCGCATCTGGGGCTCGGAAAACCCAAGTGTTATCTCTATACCTCTCCATCCTCAACGTGTGACTGTTTGGTGCGGTTTATGGTCCGGCGGGGTCATTGGACCTTACTTTACATTGGACTTACTTTAATGATTTTTTTATGGTCGGAGTTGGATGGTATTGATCTAGACACCGTTTACTTTCAACAAGACGGCGCTACGTGCCACACAAGCAACGAAACCATTGCTCTGCTACGGGAAAGTTTCCGGACCGTGTTATCTCTCGAAGAGGTGATCACAATTGGCCACCGAGATCTTGTGATTTAACACCTTGCGACTTCTTCCTTTGGGGTCACGTGAAGGATAAGGTCTACGCCAACAGCCAAGCGTCAATTCAAGACCTCAAAGATAGAATTCGTGAGGCTATCGATGACATAGGGCAGCCACTTTGCGATTTGGTTATGGAAAATTTCATGAAAAGGACATGGTCCTGTAAGCGTGGTCGTGGTGGCCATTTGGCTGATGTTGTTTTTAATTATTAACGGCATACCTTCCTCTTTCGTCCGATCACTTATCTCAAAAAATGTCATTTTTCTTTGAATACCAAAATAAGACCTCTTGTTGGAAACCCCTTTATAAAAATAGGGAAATTGTGAAGATTATGTCAATCAAATGTTGGCAGCGGCTACGTCTCAGATGGTCTATCCGTTGAGTCCAATTTTCGATGACTCGTTCGAGCATTTCGACTGGTAATCGAAGCGAGTTTATTCACATAAACTTTAGACTTTACATATCCCCACAGGAAAAAGTCTAACGGTGTGATATCACATGATCTCGGTGGCCAATCGACCGGCCCAAAACGTGAAATTATCTGCTCACCGAAGTGTTCTCTCAATAAATCCATTGATAGATGAGATGTGTGAGAAGTAGCGCCGTCTAGTTAAAACCAAATGTCGAGATCACGAGCTTCATTTTCAGGCATCAAATAGTCGGTTATCATGGCACGATAACGGTCGCCATTGACGGTTACGTTCTCACCGGCATCATTTTTGAAGAAATATGGACCGATGATTCTACCGGCCCACAAACCACACCAAACCGTTGTTTTTTGTGGGTGAAGTGGCAGCTCATGAATCTCTTCAGGTAGTATGTGACTGACAAATTGTCAGAACAACCAATTTTTAAAAACATTTGGTTGTGGCAACATCCAACAGATAATTTTTGCCACCATTTTCGTAGTTGGCGCAACCAAATATGATTGTTGTCAACATCAAAGCAGAAGTATACCACAAACAAAATGTTGGTTGTCCCGATGGAATCGCATGATAGTAGACAGAACTACCAAAATTCGGTTGGCAAATAATTCGGTTGAGGCAACCAAACTGCATTCTTTGTGTACTAACTTCAAATCGATATTTCTAGATTCCTAGACGTAATCCAGTGAAATGCCGGGACGGTAATCAGAACGCCCATCGATCACATCGATAATATGTATTTTTTCCTTATTGTTTTTATGTCCTTGGTATTACCATCGATGCGATTCAATAAGCCAATCACATTAGATCAATATGAAATTATGTTGAGACAAAGTGAAATCGTTTCAAATCAACCCGAAAAATAACGACTTCAGATAAATGTCAAATATTAAATTTCCCTTAATCATGATGATTAATGTTTTCGGATAACAAAGTCTTTGGAAGATAAAAACGAGAATTAATATTTTGTGAAAAAGAAAATGACATAGCAGTATTCGAACAAAGGGCCTTTAAAATGTCACATATTTTAGTGTGAAATAAAATTCCTGAGCTAAATAAGGTGTGTGCGTGCAAGTGTAACTATTGAAATATATCAACGTGTGTCCATATGTATGCATGTATACTCGTATGTATGCAAGTACGTGCCAACATTTAGTAACATTCTTTTGTCACTCACTGTATATACTTACATATGGAGGAGAGCAATTACAATTAGACACCGGTTACACACAAACGACAAAATTCAACAAACAGAGAAACCAATAAAAACAAACAACAACAAATGGAGAGAAAAACACTTTAAACAAACATCAATGGTTATACGACTCTATGTCTCTATATGCTGTAGGTTTACCTCAAAGAAAAAAATAGACATACAAAATGTGAAAATGTGGTTTTACATTCAACAAGTGGTGTTGTTTCTTTGATCTGTTTACACGCGGGGACCGAAACGAATTGTGAAATGTGTCACATTCAAGTCAGCCAAAGTCGAAGTCAAAAAGTCCAGCCGTAGGCACAGTGTACAGTGTTTCGTTCTCATATCGAACCATCATGCAACTCGTATTTAATCAAAAAATAAATCCACTGAGAATTTGTTATTGGAATCAAAAGTGCCTAAGCCAACAAAGAAATGAGGTAGGAAATGTTCTCGAAAACCATTGTATAGATATTTTATTAGTCTCTGAGACTGTGGTGGTACAGCTCTTATTGTGAAAAATAAAATTAAACATCCTATACCCTTCTATCGCTATCACAGTCACAAATTTGGTAATATCGTCGATATATTGTCCCCCTAGGGCCTAGGCACAATATTAACAAAGACTAATTTGTGGAGTTCTTCTCCACTCTTGGCACCATGTTCTTGGTGACTATAATGCCAAGCATAAATTTTGGGGCTCTAGCCTCAATACACTAAAAGGTAGACAGCTACTAAAGGTCATTGATGATGCTTCGAGCGGTCGGTAAACCAAAATATTGGCCCTAAGACCTGAATAGAAGGCCACGCCTTATTGATTTTGCTATAATAATGAATATAAGACCTGAACAAATATCTCTATGTTCATCACTTGATCTATCATCGGATCATTCGCCAACCATTTTAACTCTATTTTACAGCAATCACGACTATGGATATGCCACCAATAAGTATACCAACTGGTGAGAATATAAGAAATACTTTAGTTCTATCCTATCCAATCCGATGGAGTATCGTTACGAACAACGGATGAAATTAAAACCGCGGTAAGTATATTCACTGATGTTGTAAACTGTGCTGTTAAAATGGCTACTCGAAAAAACCAAATCAAAAGAGATAATTTGAATAACCCAACAAACATTCAAGCGTTAGGGTGCTTTCAGAGTGGACGCGGAGCGGCTTCGAGCGCAAAGCAGAGCTTTTTTTGTGCCAGAAGAAAAATTAGGGGTGTCGGAGTGAATGCGAGATCCGGCGCTGAAATTCTGTTCGTGTTTTGTATGTATGTATCCATAAATTCAGTCTTTTGTTGTTTATAAAATTGCAGTGAAAGGTTTCTTGGATTCTTCTGATGAAGAGTATTTCGTACATTGCTTCTCGCATTGATCAGCTTTACTCTCTGCTCCGCTCCGATCGAAGCACCCGTAGAAGAGAGCGGCAATAGTATCGCTCCCCAGCCCTGAGGAACATACTAAAACATTACCAGAAGAGATTAAAATCAGCTGAGGAATGTGATCTAAAAAAAAAGTAAAGGCTGGGTAAGGCAAACGTAACCGTAACGCCCCCGTATCGTAACGAATCAGCTGATTCAATCTGACATATGGAAATCAGTGTAAACGATTACCCAACGGAAACGAAACGCAAACTGACGGCTGAATCTGCTGAAATTTGATTTCGACGGTACGTTTACGTGCGTGCGCAAACAAAATTAGTAAAATAATGAAAAAAGAATAATTTGCGAAACTTTTGAAAAGTAATTATAATTAAGTAATAAAATGACAAGTTAGTAGCAAATAACTAAAAAAAAATTAACATGTGCTATTTTTGTTGTAAATGTCTGAGTGATACATCGCGTTTTTCAAGTTTTGGGTAATTGCTCCAGCGGGCAACATTACAGCGGCTCTAAAGTTAAATTACGGTTAAGTTTGCCTAACCCGGCCTTAAGAATGTTCAGTCGGGTAAACCGACTTAAGAATTCCCTCACCTTCAGTCACAATAAAATATTCGTAAATATATTTATTTTTTTGTTTTAATTAAATTTATATCAATTGAAATTGCATTTAATAACTTTAAAGCAGAGATCGGCGCACACATACAACCATGACAAAAACATCTCCCCCTCTCAATGTAAACTGAATGAGTTATTTTATTCTCATTCAGTATGTGAGAGGATAGAACCGCCCATGGGCGCAGTTTTGCCTATCTCTGCTTTAAAGTACATATATACTGGTATCAAAGTTATAAGCTATAAACATTTCGTGCAAAATAGTGCATTAGTGTGGGAGGTACCAACATGACTGTATGCAAAGGGTTTTCCAACAAGAGGTGTTATTTTGGTTTTCAAAGAAAAATGTCATTTTTTGATATAAAAGATCGTATGTTTATTTCATAATAAAGAGGAAGGTATGCCGTTAATAATGAAAAACAACATCAGCCAAATGGCCACCACGACAAGGCATACAGGACCATATCCTTTTCATGAAATTTTGCATAACCAAATCGCAAAGTGGCTGCCCTATGTCCTCGATAGTCTCACGAATTCTATCTTTGAGGTCTTGAATCGACGCTGGGCTGTTGGCGTAGACCTTATCTTTCACGTGGCCCCAAAGTAAGAAGTCACAAGGTGTTAAATCACAAGATCTCGGTGACCAATTGTGATCACCTCTTCGAGAGATAACACGATCCGTAAACTTTTCCCGTAACAGAGCAATGGTTTCGTTGCTTGTGTGGCACGTAGCGCCGTCTTGTTGAAAGTAAACGTTGTCCAGATCAATACCATCCAACTCCGACCATAAAAAATCATTAGTCTTCTCTCGATAGCGCAATCCATTCGCCGTAACCCAGATGCGACAATTTTGCTTGTTGACGTAGCCACCGAGGTGGAATGGGCCTCATCTGTCAAGATGATATTTCGATGATTTTCGATTTTTCGAAATTTAATAATTTCAATGCGTTGTTGAATCGTGTATCGTTCCATTTTTAGTAATCTTGTTGGAAGCCCTGTATAATGATATTAAAAGCAGGAAGTGGCGGATAGGTCATACATTGAGGAAACCTGAAGGAAATATTGCCAAAGAAGCCTTTGAATGGAACGAACGGGGTAGCCGACGAAAAGGCAGACCCCCTCAAACATGGAGACGGCAACTTCAAAACGGACTAACGAAGGCGAATATAACGTGGAATGAAATAAAATTGATAGCATTAAGAAGAAGTGATTGGTCAAATTTTGTTGTGGCCCTATGTTCCACCTGAGAACTTGGATAATAATAATAATAATCTGACGCCGAATCCATTCTTTTGCTCAATTTATGTGAAAATGTCGGATACGCAACTTTTAAAACAAGTATTTGGTAGTTTCCACATTTCATCTACAATTTTTTAAAATTTGTTATGTATTTCATGAATATTTGAGATTTGAACCGCTCATTTGATGTTTTGTCTATGATACGAACCACTGTGCGAAGTGCCCTGATGTATACATAAGAAATAATATACATACATATGTATGTATGTATGTTCATACGAGAATATATGTATGTATATGTTCATAACATCAATAAATAAGAATACATAATATTCTATTTGACTTGGTTGGAGACTTTTTTTTGGATTTTGTTGTCGTTGTTGTCTGTCAGCCTCGTTTAACATTAAACGATCGCAATGCGAAATGGAATGTAATTAAGTCTCAATTTATTTTCTCATTTTGTTTTAAGAGTTTAATTTTGAAATTAAACAAATGTTCGCCAACCTTAAGTGGGGTTTTCGACACATGATTATGTATGTAAACGGTGAGCCAAAATATACTATATATGTATATGTATGTATACTACAATACAAATACAAAGTATGTATGTCAATATACTATTATATTAAATCTCGAGATTTTGCATAAAAGTGAGGGCAAACTATTATCAAAGATCTATGGAACAGCAAAATGCAAATATTGCACTTGAAAATGTATTTTCACTTAAGAAGAAAAATTTGACATAAAGATGGTGCTACAATAAATAAAATAGTTGACTTTAACTTTCGAGAGAAGCAGGATCCTTTACTTTGTTTTGTTTTCCAATAAATTGTAACCCTTGAAAATGATCGATAAAGTCGGTCGACATATCGGGAAAATAACAATTTTAAAAATAAAACAATAAATTCATAATTAATTTGTTTTATTTATGACCTCAAGCCAACAAAAACAAAAATATTATCAATTATAAAGGTCAACAATACATAATAATAATATATATAAAATATGTTTATGGAAATTTTTTAATCTAGCAATGGTGGAAGGTTCCTCAAGTATTTGGACTACATGGGCAAATCCCAGAAACAGTCCATCGACCACAATAAATTAAAATTGATCCAACATTAGTTTTTAATGGTAAATTAGACTAGATGTCAAAGAGTATGTTTTTCGGTGGCCATTCATTCAAAAATTATTGACATATGCTTCCCCACATAAAAATAATATTAAAAAAAATTTTATGGTAAATTATTCTTAAAAATTCCAATTTTCTTGGTTGGTGCCTTTAATATTTGAGGACTACTAATATTAGTAATTGCACTTACATGTGGGGATGGACGTTTAGTAACTGTCATTAAAACAATTAGAAAAAAAATTTTTTTTTTCAAAAAACTCGTTTTGCTGCCACGAAAAAAATATAAAAAATAGATGAAAAACAACGCCAAAAAATCGTTTGTACCATATTTTGAAAGCTAGCATCCTAACGAAATGTCTAATTGAAGAAAATCTATGGATAAATGTAGAAATTATAGCACCTTTGGTAGAAATAAGAGAATTTCAACAAAATTCAGTTTTTATACCCTTTCTATTGTGAACAACGGTATATATCAGATGTTGCCAAACAAAAGTGCAACACATCGATGGAATGACCTAAGAGACCCCAAGAATATTTGGCGTTTTGGGCCATTTTAAGTCATTTTAGCAATGTTTGTCAGCCTGTCTGCTGGTTGGCGCGCACGATAAATTTCGACAGGATTAAACGATTGACATAAAATTTGGTATGTGTCAATATTTGTTCCTATCTCAGGCTAAAGTCGATTGGACTTTTTTGCTCCACTCCTTCGAGTATCTCACCCACAGACGTTCAAAATTTAGTGAAATGTCGATTATCCCATAACTTATATACTACTACTCAGAATCTGTCACAATTCCACACATAGTATTAGTTTATTAATCGATATCATCTTTAGAAAAATGGGCGAAGAACTTTGGTACCTCCCATACAAGTGGACCATTTTGCAATGGTGTGAAGATAAATTCGTGAGTTAAATTCGTCCCACACCCAAGACACAAACCATGTGGAACGTATTTATGGTGTTGAGCCTATTAAAAAAAGCGTTTTAGTTACAAAACAGTAAAACACTAATCAAACTATACACGTTTCTTTAAATTACAATAGTTTTCAGCAATTCGTATGTAAATATTCATTTAACATACAACAATTTAAAGAAAGCAGACTACTACAGCATTTACAAAATATCTGGAATTGAACGGCTTATTACTTCAAAACTACAATACGTGAATCGGTCGAGCGAAAAACAACAAGTAGCTGATAGTGCAAGTATAAACTGGGAAAAAGTCCCATATAGCCAGCTCATCTAAGATCGGAGATATATAGCTTCTCACGCATATATCTCTCAAAAAAAGGCTCGTGTCGATTGGTGCAAAGAAATATTGAAAAAAATACGATCGCGGTGCTTCAAAAGACGTTTATAAGATCGTCACAGGTGACGAATCTTGGATCTATGCGTATGAGCCCGAAAAACAAAACAGCAATCGACCGTGTGGGTCTTCGAAGACGAGCCAAATCCAACGAAAGTTGTTCGTGGATGAAGCACTTCGAAGCAAATGGTCACCTGTTTCTTCGGCAAAACTGGTCATGTGGCGACTGTTCCGCTTGAACAACATAGGACGGTCAATTCTGAGTGGTACACCACAATTTGTTAGCCTGAAGTCTTCGGAGAAATTCGAAAAAAACGAACAAGAGAAGACGAATCATTGTGCACCACGACAATGTGAGCTCTCACACATCGGCTCAAACCAGCGCATTTTTGGCCGGCCAAAACGTCGAATTGATGGGTCATCCGCCGTACAGCCCTGACTTGGCACCCAATACTTCTCTTTATTCCCGCATATCAAGAAAAAAATGCGTGGCCAACGATTTTCGTCGCCAGAAGATGCTGTTGAAGCCTTCAAAAACCATGTTTTGGAGGTGTCTCAATCGGAGTGGAAAAGGTGCTTCGACAATTGGTTTGAGCGCATGCAAAAGTGTATAAATCATGCTGAGGAATACTTTGAAAAACAATAAGACCATTTTTGATGATAAATATTCGCATATTCATTATTAGGCCCAAAATATATATAGCAGCCCTTGTACTCTTTAACTTTAGAAATATATTAAACTAAAGTGAATTATTTTTTCTTTGTGAATATCTATGTTTGTCATTGTATGTATGTTCATGCTGATTGAGACAATATTTTGCAATTTTGTGCTAGATTTTATTTTGGTTTATGCAATAACAGCAAAACCAAAACAGTCATATTAAATTTCATCTACACCTCGAAATAAGGCGAAGCTTCGCAGCACATGTGTGTGTGTGTGCACATTCAACTTTTTGTAATATGTATGTACATATTTGAAGGCAATAGCACGTTGGTGGTCATTAACTTCAAACTGAGATTAACTTGATTAGAACCATCAATGCTCATCAATAATAAATACCGTGATCCTTTAGGGTGTTCTTATCTCACATTTTCGATTTTTAGGAGTTTTATAAGTTTTGACACTCACTTGGGTAATCAAAAACCGCACCGATTAATCGGTTTCTCTTTAAAAACCGCCTATCGGTTTTTCTGCATTTTCGAATAACTCGAACCGTCGGTTTTTTCAACTCGGTTTATTCGACTTTTCGGTTTTTTGAAACCATTATAAAATGATAAAGAAAATATTATTTTTGAAATAGGAACCTACCTAAAATTTTGAAAACATCAGTATAAAAACCGTTGACTTCATTTGTGCATATCCATCGATTTCAAAATGCAGTTTTATATGTATTTATATATTTATTATTTATTATTTTATATTTTATAAAAATCATAATTCATAATTCATAATTCTTTTATTCATTAATATTGGTTGTTTGTTACATTTGACAAGAGAGTAAAGAGTTTAGGAGCGTGTTCCTTTTCTACTTTATGTTATAGATTAGACAGTATTATTAATATGTTTACAATTTTCAATTGATGAAACATGTTGGAGGAAAAAATTTTAACAAAAACCTATATGAGTAAAAATCATAATCAATTTTTTTGTAAAGAAATCTTTTTAAAAATTTAACATAAATATTATAAATATCGCAGATATTATAATATTATATCATAAATGAAATCGAAACAATTTCCTATTATAAATACTCGTTAAAATATGAAGTGTTTAAAATACAATTTTCAAATAAATCTTATTTTAATTGAAATATGGTTTCGTATTGAATTTGCATTACGCTTATTTTACGTCATCTAACAAAATTTTGAGAATTATTTATGCATTTTATTAAAAAAGAAAAAACCGAAAACAACCGGTTCACCGGTTTTTTATTTTCGGTTTAACCGAAAACCGGTTTTAGAGTTAACTTAATTTTCGAAGAAGCCGAAAACCGTATTTTCAAAATAACTTCGTTATTAACATATGGGTGCTTCCACAGAATATGACCCCTTACAGCTCAACAATTAAACTATCATTTTGAATTTATTTTTCCGCTATTATTACACAAAATACATGTATATGTCAATTTCCGAAAGATTAGCTTAAATTTTATTTATACTAACTAAAATATGCTACTTTGAATTTAATACACCGTGCATGTTTTTTTCCCGTGAATTGCACGTCACTTTTAAAGTCCTTTGGAAAACCTGTTCTAACCGTGGTTTACGAACAAAACAAAAGCAAGCTGAAACCTGAAATATTTCTTGATGCTTAGCAACAATTTTAAAGGCGACAAGTTAATATTTAATGTTTTTTTAATAGTTAAAAAACAACCTCACCGACTGTAACGACCGTTACCCCAAAAGCACAAAAGTTTTTTTTCGTAATTCATTCAAACGATTTAATTTTATAGTAGCGGAAAATAAGAAGGTAAGTAAGATGATGAATGTTGTAAGGCCAAATGAGCATCAAAAGCCTATTTTGATTTTTTAAACATTTTTTTAAAGATGTAAAGACCGTTACCTTTTTCTTTTGGCTTTTTGCATTTTGACTGTCTTCGTCTTACTTAACTGGATTCTTACTGATTTTAGCCGAAAAATCATGAAGCAACTTACCAAGATGCAAAAATACAGACAAAAACGAAAAGGAGACCTATTAAACATATTGTGTGAAAATTTGAGATGAATCGGAGCAAAACTAACGAAGATACAGCTGCCTAAGCAACCGCACCTCATACCTGACTAAGTTCATCAGAAAAACTTTAAAGCGTTTTTGCAACAACCCATTTTTCAAAGTCGTTGTGAATCAAAAACCAAAACTACTGCACCGATCGTTTTGAAATTTTAAACACTATTCTTTTTACATAATTTACAAGGTAACGCTTGAGAGATTTTTTTAAATTTGTTAATATTTATTACAATAACAAACTAGCCGACTTTTTTTTGCAAAAAACGCTTTTTCCACTTCAAAGTGTTCCCAAAAATTGAAAAAATAGAAATTTCGAAAAACTCTCCCAGCGTTTCCTTGGAAAACCGCTTATCTAACGAATTACACAATATATGTACTTCGAAAGTTATACATACTATAATATGCCATTGTTTAATCAAAAGATTTTATCTGTGCCGTCACCAAAAGTGCCATTTTTGCACGAATTGACGTTACCCGTCCCTTAAGTCCCCATTTACATAGTACTTTTTTTTTAAGTAACTTATCGGCTTATTCTCTTTTGAAAAAGTATTTACGTTCACACGCGTACTTTTTTTCAATACTTAACTTATTTTCATTTGTTTTGTTTCGGCTTTGCCTGTGTGAATTGTTGTTGTTTCCAAGCAGGGATGATAATTGAGAGTAACCAAATGGTACAAAAATCCTTCTAAAAAGGTACTTTTTCTACCCAAAAAGTACCAATTTTAAAATGTGTTTAAATTCTTCTTGAAATATTGAGATACAAATTAGTTAGATTCAGTAAACAATTTCTTAATAACTTACTAAATTAATAACTACTAAAATCATATATACCCAAATATAAACCGATATTTACGGAAATTGATACAATCGGTCCATGTTTTGATTTAGACTCTACATATATAGAGGTACCTCTCTAGAGAACGAATTTTTAGCCGATTATGATGAAAGATGTTTCATATTGCATAAAATCATCTGTAAAAAAAAGGTAATTCATGTCGGTATACTTTTAATATAAAATTAATTGACTTTACATTGTATTTTATCTAGTAGAGCTCCTTGTTAGAATTGCTTCACGTTTATATATACTATTATATATTATTGTTCCAGACGGATTTGAGTTTTTGGTGTAGATGCCACGTTTTACAACCTACGTGCCTTTAATATTTTCTTATACGTTTTTAGTTTTGTTAAAAATGCATACACAATAAAAAGAAACTGAATTTTGTTATAATACAAGAGCCAAACATATTTCTTGATGTTGCCTAGCTATGTCGAACCATTTCGAAAAAACATGTGTACGACTTATGTATTTTTTTTTTTGAAAAAGTATTTTATTTTCGTGCAGAGACATGTTTGATTAAAAAAAGTATCAAATGTGTCGCTGGAGTATCACGGTATTTTGAGGGTCTGAAAAGTACCAAAAAAAGTACTAAAGTATCAAATTTATCATCCCTGTTTCCAAGTGAGAACGAAAAACACAAAACGATGAGTACGATAAGTACGAGTACGGCACAGGGATGATAAATTTGATACTTTAGTACTTTTTTTGGTACTTTTCAGACCCTAAAAGTACCGTGATACTCCCGCGACACATTTGATACTTTTATTAATCCAACATGTCTTTACACGGAAATAATATACACTTATTCAAAAAAATTATATAAGTCGTACCCATGCTCTTTCGACATTGTTCGACATAGCTATGCAACGCCAAGAAATATGTTTGGCTCTTTGTATTACAAAAAATTCAGTTTCTTTATATTGAGTATAAGATCGCCACTTTCCAGTTTAAAAGGTGAAAAAATTTGCGATGAAAAGATTAAAGGCACGTAGGTTATAAAACGTGGCATCTACACCAAAAACTCAAATTCGTCTGGAACCATCACGTGGGGTATAATCGTATATCAAAACGTGAAGAAATTATAACAAGGAGCGATACTGTATAAAATAAAATGTAAAGTCAATTAAATTTATATTAAAACTGGACCGACATGGAGCACTTTTTTCTACAGATGATTTTATGCAATATGAAACATATTTCATCATAATCGGCTAAAAATGTGTTCTTTAGAGAGTCAAGAATTCTAATCGGAAGGTACCTCTACATATCTAGAGTCTAAATCAATATATGGACCGAAATGCCCCATTTTCAATAGGGGTCAAAAATGATTCTGTATCAATTTCCGTAAACATCGGTTTATATTTGCGACCTGTACGATTTTAAAATGAAGCATTTCAGATATTTCACAATTATATGTGTGCTTATTTTGCTCCAACAATGTGGTATAGGCTAGTACAAACAAAGGGTTTTATGCTGATATAAGATTTTAGTAGCTTGTTATCCAGAAATTGTTCATGTATTACTGGATCTTACTAATTTGTACCTGAATATTTCAATAAGAATTTAAACAAATTTTAAAATTGGTACATTTTGGGTCGAAAAAGTACCTTTTAAGAACGACTTTTGTACCATTTGTTTACTCTCAATTATCATCCCTGGTACGGCATACTTTTTCCCCCCGTTTCCGACTGCCTCTCTCGCCAACAAAACGCCATGTGCAGAGTTTATTGATTCGAAAAATCCTTATTACAATGGGTAAATACGCTTATAGCTAACATTTTTCATTTTTACGAGATAACTTACATACATTAGGTATCTTACAAGTTATATATATTTAGTTTCTTAAAATTATGTATTTCTACATTTCACTTATACTAGTTACAATGCTTTGTCGATATATTTAATATTTTCCCACAAAATCGAATTACAAAAAGGGAATTACTCATCATTTTATTGTTTTTACTTAATACTATGACTTAAAAATAACACTTAATAATAATATATACAAAAGGGTGGGAGTGCAAAGGCAGTCCCGATTATTGGCGCGTACTATATACGGTGTCGTCCAAATCGTAGCTATCTATCCGGCGATGATAGAATAGCAATTGGTCGCCACGGTATAGCCCGCCGTCTCTATTCAGAGTTAAAAGGCCAGCAGGAGGCTGGTATTTTAATTCGGTTAGCCTGTCTAGGGTGGTGTCTAGATTTAGGCATGTCCTCATCAATTCATTATCTAGAGAGGATGAGCTCTCAAGGTGCCGAATTGCTGTTTTGGTTAAAAACACATCAATACGATCGAAGTCAATCGCGCCGTAGATAGACCGATTCGAAGGTTTCCGTACCGTACCGTCGTCCGCGATGGTGTTTCGAAGACCGAGGGATGTAACGAGAATTCGTCGTTCCCATCGCCTAAGTCTTTCCATTTGGCAGGAAGAGATTCCAAACCAGGATGGAAAGGCATAGGCCATGATGGGTCTGATGATCTGTTTATAGACCAAAAGTTTCACGTCCTTGCTGAGTCCTCCGCGTCGCCTCAGCAAGGGGACGTAAAGGGAAAATAAACGATTGACTTTTGCCAAAATGTGATCCATATGTCTCACAAATTTGAAGTCCATCGAAAAGACAACGCCAAGGTATTTTATACTGGCTGATGTCCGAATTATTTCATTTCCTATCTTAATGACAGGAATATATTTTTGCGCATTAGAATAAAGGAGCTTGCGCCTACCTTTAAATATAATGCTATCACATTTTGATATATTCAAACTGAGTCTCCATCTGTCGAAATAGTTCGATAACTCTAAAAGATAAGAATTTATCCTAGAGTTTACAGTTGAAGCTACTGGCCCGGAAGAGGCAATGAGTATATCATCTGCGTAGATCAAAAGCAAGTCACCAGAGGGTGGCTGCGGAATGTCACACAGAAGAATATTGTAGAGGACTGGACCGAGGAGAGAGCCCTGCGGAACCCCAGCCACTACATTTTTTCTCTCAGAGAGGTCGTTACCAACCTTAACTCTGTATGAGCGATCTCGTAGAAAGTTCGCTACCATCCGACAGGTGTTGCCACCAAAGCCGCGGGTCAACATCTTGAATAAGATGCCGGCGTGCCATGCAGTGTCAAACGCCTTGGAAAAATCAAGACTAACTGCAATGGTCACATGGCGCTTATTCAAGGCCCTGGCTACATGGTCGGATAGCACTGAGAGTGCATGGGAAGTGGAATGACCCTTGCGAAAACCGAATTGGTTGTCCGCAAGTATTCCGACATCTTCTATCGTGTCCCTTATTCTGCGCAACAGGAAGTGCTCCAGAAGTTTGCCAAAGGCTGAAAGTAGGGATATTGGTCGATAGTTGCTGCTTTGCTTGGGATCAGAACCAGGTTTTGGGATGGGAACCGTTAGTGATTCCTTCCAAGCCCTGGGGAAATATCCCAAGTTTAGGCAGTGATTGAAGATTATGGACAAAAATGTCCAAATCATTATATTGGTCTTTTTCAAGACAATATCCGGAATTCCGTCAACTCCGGCTGATCGACGGTTGCGTTTACCTCTCAAGGCCTCTCCGACCTCTTGAGGTGTCACAAAACCAACGTTTCGCCAGATCGTTCCCTCACCGCGGATTGAAGCATCCGCAGTGAGTTCATCATCGAAGTTGAGGATTGGGCTCAAGTCGTTCAGTTCGGAGACTTCACTATCAATGAAGTCATTGAATGTGTTGTCTCCGGTCTGGTTCGAAGTCCCAGACGACTGAACGCTGTCAGCGAGAAGATTCGCTTTACCCATATCGTCGGATACGAGAGTGCCATTGGCGTTAAGCAAGGCAGAAATAGGTGCTCGGGCTTTTAGCCCGGCTGCACCTTTTACTTGTCTGAATGTTGAGTTGTTTACTCGGATGGATTGCAGGAAGGCAGTCCAATGTGAGCGCTCGAATTCAGCAATTTGGCCCTGGATAATTCTATCCAGGTTTCGAATTTCAGCCTTTAAGGTGGGATATCGGCCAGGGTCTTCCGACCGATGAAGAATCCTTCGAAGGCGTTTCTTCTCCCGTATAAAATTAATTATATGGGGTGGAAGATTTCGAAGTCCTCTATGGGTGGAGTTCATTCGAGGAATGTTCTCTTCCATAGAGTCGCGGAAAGCGGTGGTCATGATGCCCACACACTCATCAATTTCGACGGTCGTAACGTTCCGATTGATCGGAAGTTCGCGATTTTCAAGACGAGTTTCGAGGCGTCGATTAAAACGATTACGGTCAAGTTTATCAAAGTCAAAGTATTCTTGTCTTCTGTTGTCAGAAGCAAGTCCACTTTGACTTAGTACGATCTCCACAGCTTTGTGGTCAGATTCGAAATCGAGAGTTCTGAGTCCAGAGGCCTCAGTCTCTCCCGCGAAGGATAATCCCGAGGAGACCATGAAGATATCTATGTACGAATTCGTACCGTATCTTGTAGGCCCCTCGGTGTTTGCTATCCTTAGTTCCGGACACTCCAAGAGGTAGTCATAGAGAGACTTGCCTTGAGGGTTGGTGACGTCACCTCCCCAACTTGGGTGTTTCGCGTTAAGGTCGCCGCCGATAATAATATCGTCTTGACCGAACATGTCGAGTATCGGATCGAGTTGATTCGCGTATAGAGTATCTTGAGGCTTGTGGTATAAGGCGACAGTTGTCAGCCATGACCCATCAAGTTTTTTAACACGCACGCAAGTATTCTCGAAGCTCCCGAGGTTTAGAGTAACCCTCTGGGAGTGAACTTTTTCTTTGACAAGGATCGCAGTGCCGCCACCGCGTCCGAGTCTGTCTTGCCTATACATGGTATAGCCGCGAAAATTTACTCTATTTACCGGATTTAATTTATGTTCAGCGAGCAGAAGAACATCCGGTTTGTGTTTCCTTAGAAACAAATCGAGGTAATGTCTCCTGTGCATCGAAATGATGGAGTTGACATTAACGAAAATGCATTTAATATCTCTAGACATTAAAGGCTATAGATTGTGCCACAGCAAGCATGGCGTTGCGTTTAGCTTCCATGGAGGGCAAGGAATTGTAATCGGCCGCGTGTTTTTTAATTTTCTCGATAATAGCGAAGAAGTCCATACCGAAGAACTCTTGGCTATCTTTATTAAAAACGTCCATGACGTTGAAATTGGTTGGTTTTACCCGAGGGCTGCTCACACTCGGTTTTATTGCCGTTGCAGCTGCGTACGAGACGCCGCTGCGGGCAGTGCTGGTAGCCTGAGGGGAAGGGATTTCCCGCGCAGGTACTGCACGTGCTACCTTGGCAGATGCCTTGGTAGCGGTGACGCGTTTAGCGATAAACGCTAGACGCTTCGGACAGTTCTTGGAACTGGCCGTATGTCCGTTGGTTTTGCAATTAATGCAGTGAACCTCGAACTCTGGTTTTTCAACCACAGCGCCCGTTGTAGGGTCCTTTGACATTACCTTTTTAGGGGTAAATTGCCCCTTGGCAGGTATTTTGCATTTTGCGGGGCCGTGATCGCCTCCGCATTTAACGCAACGGTATGGCATGCCGCAATTGGTAGCCACGTGGCCGAAGCGTTGGCAGTTGAAACACTGCGCGGTTTTCTTCTTTTTATCACGAGTGATCTTTACAATACAGCCAAGGATGGCGTGAAGTTTGTAAAGACCGGTGATGTCAGATTTACGGGACAAATGGATTAACCATTTGCCCCATCCGAGTTTGGCAATCCTGAGGATTTCCAAAGAAAGTTTGGTCCCGGCGAGGTAAGCGCGTAGGTCTGCCTCGTCGTACGAGTCGGACAGACCTGTAATAATAGCCGCATGCGGTTTTTGGCCCTTCGGAGAGAAGGTGTAGAAATTGCGTTTCTGCTCTTGGAGCATACTCCGCAATTTCGATTGCGTTTCTGCTCTTGGAGCATACTCCGCAATTTCGAATAATCGTCGAGTGTGTAGACTACGACGTTCGTTACCGTTTGTGATGCAAGTTTGCACACAAAATTGTTATGCCCGAGATTCCGCGCGATTTCGGACGTTAAGTTTTTTACATTTTCATTGTAAACGGTCAGTACCGGTACTGCCTTTGCACTTTTTTTAATGTTATCACTGTTCTTAATAGTAGGTGACTTACTCTTATTCTTATTGGCTGCTACTGTTGAGCTCGCCGTCTTCTTAGATACTGCAGCTGGGGTCGTCATGGCCTTGGCTGCTTTGTTTTCTTGTTTGGCGTTGGTCCGAGCTCTCTTGCTCTGGACCTGGTTCCATCGGGCGCCAACAAAACGCCGATAAGTATGCTTAATACTTAAAAAAAAGTATCATGTAAATGCAGACTTAACCGTAACATAACTTTAGCGCTGTCGTAACGTTGCCCGCTGGTGCAATTACTCAAAACGTGAAAAATCAATTTTCAGCAGATTCAGGCGTCCGTTTACGTTTCGTTTTCTTTGGCTGAGTCCCCATTTACATGGTACTTTTTTTTTAAGTAACTTATCGACTTATTCTCTTTTGAAAAAGTATTTACGTTCACACACGTACTTTTTTTTCAATACTTATACTTAGTTTCATTTGTTTTGTTTCGGCTTTTCCTGTGTGAATTGTTGTTGTTTCCAAGTGCGAACGAAAAACACAAAACGATGAGTACGATAAGTACAAGTACGGCATACTTTTTTCCCCCCGTTTCCGACTGCCTCCCTCGCCAACAAAACGCCGACAAGTATACTTAATATTTAAAAAAAAGTATCATGTAAATGCAGACTAATCGCTTACACTGATTTCCATATGTCAAATCGAATCAGCTGATTCGTTACGCTACGGGGTCGTTACGGTTAAGTTTGCCTAATCCAGCCTTACCTCTCGAAAGGAATAAAGGATTGAATTCAAATTTGGTATGTGCTAATATATTTTTATCTCAGGCTGAGGTCGATGAGGGGCCATATTAGTGATATTGTAAATGTCTGTAATATAATAGTTGCTTCGCCATATCTTCTCTAGCAATCACCTAAGTCGTTCATTCCATGTCAACCGAACACCTTTTTTGGGTCACCATTCCCGATTTCAAAATAAATTTGCATATCGATTCTCTGCTCAAAATAAAACATGTTATAGTTGGCGAAAAAAATACAATTCCAGATGTTATTAGAATCTGAAATCTAAGGAAATAGCAAAATATTCTCAAAAGGCGTACGTTTCAAGTTATGTATTTTCGGAACGCATAGACGGATTTTTACAAATGAAGGCTCATTTTAAAGCTCGTAAGTTGATCTTTATATAGCAGTGTTTAATTTAATTTTAAATACATCCGATGCATATGCAAATTTAGTTTGCAATTTTAACATCAGTGACACCAACTTCAAATTCTGTGAAAAATATATTTTTGTAGGCCCATATACATATTTTAAACGAACGCTGAAAATTTTGAGATGGCGTTCAGCCCCGTTATTTTCAAAAAAAATATTTATTAAAAAATCCCTGAGATGTGAACATTGTATTTGTTATATTTTAAAAACGCGTTTGTGTATTTATACAAAAATTCGACAATATTTGCATTTATCGTTATATATTTTTATACCTTCCACCATAGGATGGGGGGTATATTCATTTTGTCACTCCGTTTGTAACACCTCTAAATATTGATCTGAGACCCCATAAAGCATATATATTCTTAATCGTCGTAAAATTCTACGACGATTTAGCCTTGTCCGTCCGTCCGTCTGTGGTAATCACGCTACAGTCCGCAATAATAGAGCTAGGTTGATCAAATTTGGTATAAATATTTCTTATAGGTGCAGGTTGTTTGGGATTGCAAATGAGCCATATCGGTCAATGTTTTGATATAGCCCCCATATATAGCATCTAACTTGTTGTGATTCCTACTGTTCTCATCTACTATATTTTTTGAGTTTTCGGTGTTATTTTCTTTAGGTTATTTTGTGAGTTCACATGCTATCCATGGTGGAGGGTATATAAGATTCGGCATGGCCGAACTTAACGCTTTTACTTGTTCCTCTTAAATATAAATTTGCATACTAGACAATGACAAAAGGAGTACATGACTACATATATTTTTCTCAGAATTTTTTGTTGGTGTCATTGAAGCGCAGGATGCGCATATGCAAATTTTTAAGACAATCGTGAATGTCGACCATTCAAATATTGATCTGAGACCCCATAAAGTACATATATTCTAATCGTCGTAAAATTCTAAGACGATTTAGCCATGTCCGTCTGTCCGTCCGTCTGTTGTAATCACTCTACATTCCGTAATAACAGAGCTAGGTGTCTGAAATTTGGTATAGATACTTCTTACTGCAGGTAACTTGGGATTGAAAATGGGCGATATCGGTCCATATTTAGATATAGCTCCCATATATAGCTCCTAACTTGTTCCTACTGTTCTCATCTACTATATTTTTTGTGTTTTTCGGTGTTATTTTCTTTAGGTTTGAGTTATTTTGTGTGGTCACATGCTATCCATGGTGGAGGGTATATAAGATTCGGCATGGCCGAACTTAACGCTTTTACTTGTTTTTTATTTAATATAATCACATTCGCACGCGACATGTCACATACGACATTTTATTCCATCGTTCTTTTGATGTTTATTTGTTTTCTTTTTATGCAACTAGACATCCTAAGGTTGATTATAACTGATTTTGAATATATTCAATCCATAGAGCTCCGTATCTCCCATACAATTGCAGCAGAACTGTTGATAACGAGTGTCACGGCTCAGAAATCATGATCCAGTATGTGTACTGCCAATTTTTAATACATATTTATACACCGCCATGTATAAAATACTTGTTTCTATAATAATATAGAAACAAAATGGTCTTGAAGCCGGGAGAATATCCTAGTTAGAATCACAAAGATTTGCAGACCAAATAAAAGCAAGCAAAAAACATAACAAATGCATGGCTCGGCAAAACAAGGTGAGTCTTCTGACTCACCACAAACTACACTTAGTGCAGTCAAAATCCATAAAGGCTTTTCTGCATAGTGTGGTAATTTTCCATTAGATGGAGCAAAATTTTCTTCTCATTGGACATGGCTGGTGTTTTGTATTAACTTTTGTTAACAATTGTTTTTGGAAGATTTTGGAGAAGTGTGGTTTCACAAAGAGCTCCGTATCTCCCATACAATTGCAGCAGAACTGTTGATAACGAGTGTCACGGCTCAGAAATCATGATCCAGTATGTGTGCTGCCAATTTTTAATACATATTTATACACGGCCATGTATAAAATACTTGTTTCTATAATAATATAAAAACAAAATGGTCTTGAAGCCGGGAGAATATCGTAGTTAGAATCACAAAGATTTGCAGACCAAATAAAAGCAAGCAAACAACATATATTCAAAATATTTATTTTCACAACAAAAATTATTTTTCTTATATCCCTTAAATATAAATCAAGATTTGAAAGAAAGGCCATTAATCAGAAAATAACATGCAATACAAATGTTTAAAACATAAATTTTGCAATTATTCGAATTTGCACTCAAATATTTTAAAATGTGTTATGAACAAATTTAGTTTTTGGGAAAATTAGTTAAATTTGATAGATTCCGTATAAAAAATAGTAAAACAACATACTTTTATAGACTTTCAATTTTTTGGCTGCGGTTGACATCTCGTTGGAAATGATATGCAGTTATATAAATTATTTTTATTATTCAGAAATGTAGTGATAAGTTGTATAACTCCAAAGAAAAACTGACTGAATGATTGCAAATGTAGCAGAATTTTGTTTGGATACTTTGCTTCCGATACGTTAGAATATCTGAGGGCTACCGCCAATTTATTAAACAATCCAGTTACTCTAACTGAGAATGATTTATCCACAAAATGATCGAGTGTATATATAATCAATTGATTACAGCTAGATGAGCGCGTGAAAGAGAATGTCCTGCATAAGAATAATGGGAATTGATTTTTTGTAAAACTTGTAAAAAAAACTAGAGAACGGAGTACAATAAACTCACTGAATGAACAGCCAAAAAATGTTTCTAAAAAGGGACTGACGTGAGGAAAGCGCTTAATATGGTGTAGGTAGCGCATAACGCTTTTTAAAGCTCTCCCTACTTTATAAGTATTACGCTTTAATGTACCTGCATATACCTCCATGCAATAACGGATATTAGGCAAAAATCAATTCATGTACTAAATGTTCTTTTATGCGATATGGTAACATAAGATCGCAGTTGTACAGCCGTGGAAGGGTTAAATTTGTACGTGTTACAACACCGTCGATGTGTTGATAAAAACTTAGTTTATCATCAATGATAACACCCAAGCATCATATAAACATTATTTTCCTGAACTGCGCCTGTAAATTAGTGATCCCCTGAAAACAAAATGTTTACATTATCCGCAAAGGAAAACGGGGTGCACCAGGGACTTAAACTCAATGAACAAAAGAGGTCCAAGGACCGTTCCTTGGAGAACCCAACTCCTAACTGTTAATAGACAGGGAGATTATCCATCAACACATATACTAATACATAAGAAATAAGCATACATGCGTCCTTACTTACAATGTGAGGATATACCCTATTCGGTTTCAGTCGAATATGTTCTTATTTTTTGCTTACGATACTATATTATTCTGAATATGTATGTAGGTCTTGAATTATTTCATTAATATTTTTCGGTGGTCCTAAATATAAATTTAACAGCTAATGTTTAATAGACCACATATTACACTCTCGTCATTCTATATTTTGCTTTTGGTTTGTTATTCGCAAATAAATAGTTTGAACCTGTATTATGAGGTCAACGTCTCATCTCAACAAAATGTGGTGGTTATCAGCCTTTCGATTATGCCATAAAAACACTTGAGAAACTTTTTAAACAATCAAACAAGACAAACATTCTATGCATGCCAATTAGAAAGAGATATTGTTTTTGTATAAATTTCATTTGAGTGATAGTAAATATCAATATACATACATATTTCAAATGGGAATTGCTACTGGAATTATAATTAGAAAAATCCAATTACCATTTGAATACTTTCTAATACGAATTATTCTATACCTTAGAAGAAAACTGTCTGTTATTAAAATAAACTATTCCAGTATCCAATAGATATTTTGTATATGAAAATTCTCGATGGATTGCACCTAACAATTAGGTGTTGGATGCGCATAATATTGCATCTTAGGAGATGTGATTGAATGAATGGCATTTGTCCATATGATATTGTTTGGGAATACATGTGAATGTGTAATTAAATGAATACTTAATATATGAAAATAATTGAGTAAGTGGTGGTCTTACCTGTGTTCGATTATCCGCTGCGTTTTACTGTCGAATCTGTATAAAGCTCTGAACATGGAGAAATTTGCACAGAATTGCCGTTAATCATTAACAGGCAACTAAAAGCAATTCCACTTCTGATTTATGCGATGACAATAGGTTGAAGGGGAGAGCGGAGTGTAGATGGCTGGTTGACTGGATGCCCGGTTTGCTGGAGATGGTGTTGAGTAGCTCCAACTAAAAAGCCAACTTTGTTGTAGGTACGTGCTGCACAACACACCGACAGAAAGACAGACAGAGAGACAGAAATAATGGCTTAATGTTGTGCGAAGCGACAAGATGAGGAGTTGACACCAACAAAAATAAAATACATACAACAATACTCTTAAGAAGAATTAAATACCCAACGGGCGAGATAAGAAGGAACCAGTTCAACTGGTCGTCGTAGGCCACAAAAAAGTTTAATCACCACAAATTATTAAGTGCGACAAAAACGAGAATAAATTAAAATTTGGCCAATATCGACAGCGCTGGGAAGGACAGACAGCAAAGGAATTGAGAATGTAATTGTTTTATTGTTGATTGATTTTCAAAACACTATCACTTGTCGAGCGTAGTCCGGTCTTGGGTTTCAAACAACCACTAAATATGTATGTTCTTTTGCTCATGTATTTCTTACTTTTTGTTTTTGATTCTTGGTAAAAGCTTATTACCGGTTTTTCGAGCCGAAATGCCAATGGATGGTCATTAAATATATTGGCTACTGGCTACTGTTCATCTCGCGCGGCGGCTATGTAGACACTTTTTTCGGGGCTTCTCCTACTCTTCTGTTTGGGTTGCTATTTGCCACCGCTCTTTGGCAACAACTTTAGCATGGCTAACCACCAAGAAAGCCTCCCTGCAGAACAACAAGTTTAAGCGGCACGTATATGGCAGGGCAGCGCAGAGTGTGGAACGGGGCTACTACTGTCTTGAGCATGCCACAAACATAAGCAGCATCTTGGCTTGGATGGGGCACACGGACGGATGGATGGAAGCACACGTAAAAAGGAAGGTATAGCGACTTACACACACTCGCGTAAAGCACACAACCGACCCAACTGAGGCGAAGAGTAAATGCTGGATGTTTAGCTGGCTGCAGCACGGGCTAAACTTGGTTCGTTGTCGTCTTCTTCTCCTAAAACATTCCAATCTCTTACCACCGTCACGAATTTCTTTCTTTTTTTGTTTTTGGTGGTTGCTCGTTTGCGTTGTAATAATAAATGGCCAAAAAATTATAATGTCATGAAAGACAAGGCACACACAAGCTCTACACAAACTGATACTGATTTCTTCTGATATGGGATTTAAGATTTGGGTATAGAAAATCACTTTGCTTTACACATAACTTGACTTAATGACCGGTTTTTGTTGCTTTTGTTTTCACTAGTCAGTCAGCCGAGCCGATGATTTTTATTTTGTTTATTTCAGACACTTTCCATTATTTTTCTTTAACATTTAATTTAATAAATTCTTTGTTTGGAATCTTTCATTTTATTCTTTAATCATATTTAAACTATATATGTTTTGATTAAAGTGTTTCCTAGATTTCACGTAAGTAAACAGTTTATTTAATCAACTTATAAATCATTAGTTTAATTAAAATTAGCATTTATTCACCAGTTATAGATTAATCGAGATCGCTTTCTGCACAATTAATTAATTAATTGACCAATTTCACAAAATTGTAACATTTAAGTTTTTTTCGTTCCCGCTCTGTTCCCGAAATCTTGTAAAATGAATGAAGAATGAACAACAAATGAAAAAAACTTGACTTTAGTTCTTTGACATTTTGTGCGAAAAAGAGAAGAAAAACTGTATGCAGAAGTCTTCTCCTTTTAACGAAGTAAACAACAAAACGAAATGGTCGCTGAGATTAGTGGTGCAAGTGAGAGGTAGTGGTATATGATACACTAATAAGGTAAGGGTATGACTTAAGGCCGGGTTAGGCATACGTAACCGTAATTTATCTTTACCGTTGTCGTAACGTTGCCCGTTTGAGCGATTAGCCAACGTTGAGAAAACGAGTCATATGTTCTGACAACAACAACACATAAGTAAACAAAAAAGCCGCGATTTCTTTTTGTTTAGGTTTATTAGAAATTAAGTTAAAAATAATGTTTATAAATTTGTGTTGTTTTAAATCTATGCAGAATTTACAATAAAAGTAATCAAGAAAATATCGTCGGATAAGAAGATGGGGTGGACGTCCTATAAACAATGACTGGCGAAAGCCGGATACTAGAATGCCTATGGAAGTTTTTATTTTATTATTAACATTAATAAAATATGAGTTAACTACACCAAAGCAAGGGATTAGACCGGCAGAGACTAGCAATAACACAACTGTATGTCAAATATTGCTTTATCCTTTGATTCCAAGTTGGGAAATATTAACATTCTATTCTTTAAAATTGTAGATATTTGGGTCACGGTTGTTCCATACAATCGATTGCATGGAGTCACAAGCTGGGAAAAACATCAATTCTAAATATTATTTTAGAATGCAGTGAAGTTTTGTGGCGCTTGCTTTCGCCGATTTATTTAAGCGAACAAACTACACATCAGTACAAACACATTGCCAATGATTTTCAACGAATGTGGGATATGCCAAATTGTGTGGGAATCTGCGATGCTAACTATACATTCATATCAGTTAATGTTGGAAATTATGGCAGCCAACACGATGGGGGTATGTCCATTAAACTTCAATTTATTTATATTCTATTTTAATACAAACAATTTACATTTCTTAATTTAAATTAAATACAGCTATATTCCAGTACTCTGCGTTTGGCCAATCAGTTATTTTAGGTACAGTACCTCCTAGTAAACCATTATCGTCAGCATCCTCTGAAGCCTTTCCTCATTTTTTATTGGCGATGCTGCGTTTCCCCTGAGGAATATCCTTGGTCTAAGTCAAAAACATTAGACGAGCTCAGATACAACATCCAACGCAAAATTGCCAACGTTCCGGTCGAAATGTGTCCAAGAGTGGTGGAATATTGGGTCCAAAGAATAGATCGCTGTTGACGGGCTCGTGGTGGTCATATGACCGAAATTGAATTTCATTCTTAAAATGTAACATTTGCTCTTAACCTGGAATAAATTTGAACTCTATGTCTTAAATATTCTCTGTTTTTTTATTAATATATGTTTATTAATATAATATTAATATATTTATTAAATTCTTATGTCCTTAATGGAAACCCCTTTACTTATGTCTATTTCCATTGAAGAGGGACTCAGCCAAATCAGATCCAATCTCTATCTATAAATAAGTCCTCGTTTGTATAGACGCTTATATTGCTGCCAAATTAACCCACAATGAAGAAGATTGGCGCAATGATTGTCTCGTACTGTCGTCAAAAGAATCCTGAAGCAGATTATAAATTTAATTTTTAATGGAGTCAGCCGCGATCTTCATAAAACTCACCTGTAACGCCCAGCTCCTTCCCAATTTGCTTCCAAGCTTCTCGCTTTTTTTCAGATATCCTATATGCTGGATTTTATTTATTGTATAAAGGTTTAGGTTTTAACCTAAACCTATTGTATAAATACTCGTGCGACTGCACCAATGAAATCAGATATTCGTCTTTCATGTTTATTTGCACTTTTAAACAACAAATAAATTATTTTCTTTACTTTTCTCGGTGAACATACAATTGTAATTGTAAACAACATGTAGTATCAGCTGTTGTCAAATTGTACGTAAACGGAACGTCCAATTCTGATTTCAACAGATTCAGCCGTCCGTTTACGTTTCGTTTCCGTTGGCTAATCGTTTAAACTGATTTCCATATGATAGATTGAATCAGCTGATTCGTTACGCTACGGGGGCGTTACGGTTAAGTTTGCCTAACTGGGCCTTTAAGGCCGGGTTAGGCACCCGAAACCGTAACTTAACTTTAGCGCAGCCGTAACGTTGCCCTGGTGCAAATAGCCAAGACTTGACTCAGACATTCAAAACAAAAATTATAACCTCTTTATTTTATAGTTTTGTTTTTGAGTATTAAGTGCTTGATCGTTTGTTTTTTGTAAAACAGAAAAACAAACCTTCTTTGAAAAAGAAGAATAAGAAATGTGTGAAATGTATTAAGGGTGGCCACTGGTTAGTGGACGATATCGTTTCGGAAGCTATCAAGCAACCTCATCGGCGCTTTGGGCAAATACTCACAATATGAAAGCAGCTCAATATGCAATAATTGAGAACTTCTTTCAAAGTGTCATATCTCCAAAACATTGCGGAAAAAGCACCCTGCCTCTCTTTCCAATAAACTTTGACACTTGCTTGAAAAAAATTGTCTCGTGTGAACGTAAACTTAGCTTTAGTCCTGATTCACAAGAAGCAATTTTTTCAATTTAAAAATTACCCACATATTTTCCCAAACAATGTAAAAATGTCAATGGGTTAAAAAATATGAATTAATTATACGTTTATTTCGAGTGTAGTTCTTATTAATTAATCAAAATTTGTATAAAGTTAATGTAAGATTATTGGTGATATTGTGAAGTTTATTTTGACATTACGTTTAATTAAATATTCGTTACTTTGTGTTCGGTTCGGTTGTACTAGCAAAGGAAAAAAGGCTATTAATAATTTTACAATAATAATTATTAATGATAATAATAATTTCTCAACTTATTTCTTCCTTTCAAACGGGCAGAATGTTAGAATGTCAGAAGAAGCAGCAATGAAAATAAGTAAAAGTGCTGAAAAAAGTACGTGTGTGAATGTAAACACAAGTTCAAAAATGAATAAATCGAGAAGATAGTCTGGATTCACACATGCAATTTTTTTGTGCTGAATTGCAGTGTTTGTGGAAGAGGGACGCAGTCGGTGAGGGGGAGAAAAAAATCTTCCGTACTCGCAATTTTTTTGCAATGCGTTTTGTGTTTTCTTTCGCTGTAAAGTTTTTCGACATTTCCACACTGCTTTTCATTTAATTATAGTACTGTTTTCGGAAAAAGGGCAATGCAAGTTTTGCACTTTTTTGCAGAAAAGAATTCGCCATTAAAGTCGAGATTCACACAAGGCCATTTTTCCAAGCAAGTGTCAAAGTTTGTAGGAGAGAGAGGCAGGCGGAAAAAGCTCTCTGCCTCTCTCTCCTACAAACTTTAACCCGTGCTTGGAAAAAATTGCATCGTGTGTAGCAGCACTAGCGTAACGAATCAGCTAATTCAATCTGAAATGTGGAAATCAGTGTAAAGCTAAGTAAACACGATTTCAGATCGGACAATATTGTCAGAAAAATGGCGGAAAAATGCGACCCTGGCTCGTACTATAAACAGTGTCGTCCAAATTGTAGATCAGTATAGCCCGCCGTCTCTATTCAGAGTTAACAGACCAGCAGGAGGCTGGTAGTTTAAATCGGTTAGCCTTTCTAGAGTGGTGTCTAGATTTAGGTATGTTCTCATAAATTCGTTATCAAGAGAGAATGAGCTCTCAAGATGCCGAATTGCTGTTTTGGTTAAAAACACGTCTATACGATCGAAGTCAATCGCTCCATAGGGGGTCCGATTCGAAGGTCGTACCGTCGTCCGCGATGGTGTTTCGAAGATCGAGGGATGTCATGAGAATTTGTCGTTCCCATCGCCTAAGCCTTTCCATTTGGCTGGAAGAGATTCCAAAACAGGACAGTAAAGCATAGGCCATGATGGTATCTTTATAGATCAAAAGTTTAACGTCATTGCTGAGTCCTCCGAGTCGCCTCAGCAAAGAGACGTAAAGGGAAAATAATCGATTGACTTTTGCCAAAATATGGGTCATATGTCTCACAAATTTGAAGTACATCGAAAAGACGACGCCAACGTATTTTATACTGGGTGACCTCCGAATTATTGGGCTTGCCTTTAGGGTGGCAGCCGTATTTTTTTACAAGCTCACATAGACCAGTTTAGGTCCCTAGTGTTACCACGGGCTGAAATGCCCCTCTTCGAAACCAACCTGTTTGATATACAAATTTATCGATAGTACGAATATCGGTACGGGAAAGATCTGTTAGGCTGCCTAGAAAGACTGACCCCAGTATGTCCATTCGTCGTTTACTCAGAGCGGGCAGTCGCATAGCAAGTGCTCAATGTTCTCCACTTCTTCCTGATCTCCACAGCTACTGCAGAAGTCAACACCCAATCTTTTGGCCTGTTCGCCGATCAAGCAGTGTCCCGTCAGAACTGATACTAACGTAGACAATATTTGCCTCTCTAGTGCGAGGAGATATTTTGATCTTCTCAGGTCATACCTTGGCCAGATTTGTCTAGCTACCCTGCAGGTGCCGATTTCTGTCCATCTTTCGGGATATCCCTATTCCCAGACAACCATATGAGGTGTATATTAAACTGCTCATCCATCTCGTTAAGAGATCGATGCTGCCTCCAGAGAATTAATGGCAGCCTGGCTGTCCGAGTAAATGACAACGTTAGTGTTGGTTACTATGTTGCGACTTACACCCCTATTCTCGACCGAGTGACAAGAAAATTTTCGTGATAGTAACAACATTTGTGATAGTAAAAACAATTTACTATTCTGGGTTTCAAATGGAAGCTCTTTTTGTTATAATTTTCAATGATAGCAGTCACAACACCAATAGCACATGATAAGAAATAATTTGTGTAGAAAAAACAGTTTTTCAGCGTTTTCTTGTTAGTGCTGTTATCGGAAAGGGAAGACGAAGTCTGGATGACTGATATTTGCATCTCAGACAATCAGCCTGGCCCTGCGCTATGATTTTCATCCTTTAAAAAACATCTCTATTTGTTTCATTATTATGCAATGTGGGGATATACATGATGGGGATTATTTAAGCTTAGGTCCAGAAAAACCACAACTCATCCAACATACATACATACATATTTCATTCTATTGTATATTTTGGGCCTGAAAACATTGAAAACATGATTTTTCCATTTTCAATTTATTTTTGTATTTTTTCTATGTCATAATAAAAAAATCATGCCATATTGGAAAAGTTTGAATTTCAGTAGATTTCTTCGTACACAAAAGCTTTCAATAATGTATTTTTTTCATTGGGCAGCAATGCCAAAAGTTTTTAAATTATAAAGCTTTCATTTTGTCACGGGAATTCCAGAATAGGTATTTAAAATTCCTATGATAAGAAATGTGATAGTAAAAACTCATGAATGATTATTGTTATGAATTCGAGAATAGCACCGTTAGCCACTTGTCGACTTCCCATATTGCCATTAGTTCGGCTTGATAGACACTGCAGGTATCTGGTAGTCTGTGAGCTATATCAAACCTACGTTCTTCACAGTGTACTCCGAAGCCAACCTTTTCATCAAGCTTCGAATCATCCGTGTAAAAGTGGAGATGGTTTCTATTACCTACTCTAGTGATGTAATTTCTCTCGAAGGTGTACACAGTTGGTATGATAGACAGTTTAATCTTATTGCCGCTTTTGTTGCAAATTCTCTCGCCACAATATTAATCGGCAGTATATGGAGTAGGGCTTGTAGAGACCTGGTCGCAGTAGTCCTTAAGGCTCCACTTATGCTCAGGCCGGCAGTTCTCTGAACCTTTGTTAGTAGGTTGGCGATGGTTAGTTTGTCAGTTGCCGTCCACCATACCACAATGCCGTATAACAGTATAGGACGAACTACTGCTATATATATCCAGTGGACGATTTTAGGAGAGAGACTCCACGGCGACCATACAGCCTTTTTTCCGGAAAATAAGGCGACGTTGACCTTCCTTACACGTTCCAATACCTTAAGTCTAAAAAACAGTTTTCTATCTAGACTTATTCCTAAACATTTTGAACTTTCAGAAACTTCCACTTCTATCGTGTCCCTTATCCTGCGCAACAGGAAGTGCTCCAGAAGTTTCCCAAAGACTGAAAGTAGGGATATGGTCGATAGTTGCTGCTTTGCTTGGCATCAGAACAAGGTTTAAGGATTGGAATCGTGAGTGATTCCTTCCCAGCCCTGGGGAAATATCCGAAGTTTAATCAATGATTAAAGATTATGGACAGGAATGTCCAAGTCTTTATATTGGTCTTTTTCAATATCCGGAATTCCGTCGACTCCGGTTGATCGGCGGTTTCGTTTACCTCTCAAGGCCTCTCCAACCTCTTGAGGTGTCACAAAGCCAACATTTCGACAGATGAAGCATCCGTATTGAGTTCATCATCGAAGTTGAGGATTGGGCTCAAGTCGTTCAATTCCGAGACTTCACTATTAGTGAAGTCATTGAATGAGTTGTCTCCAGTCTGGTGCGAAGTCCCAGACACCTGAACGCAGTCAGCGAGACGATTAGCTTTCGGATATGATAATGCCATTAGCGTTAAGCAAGGCTGAGATAGGTGGTCGGGTTTTTAGCCCGGCTGCACTTTTTACTTGTCTCTCAAAATCACGCGATCCTCGTTTACACCTAAAAGACTAGTCGCCCAGGGAGAGGCAGGCGGAAAGAGCTCTAAGTTCGGTTGATTTTAATTTCTCGGAAAAGCTCAATACCAACCTTAACTTAAATTGGCTACACTGTAAATACCGCAACAAAAATATCTATCCTCCTCTGGTCCATGATACAATAACTAGAGGTAAAGTCACTTGGCCAAAAATATAAAGGATGCATATAATTTAATGTTATGGCAAAGAATTTAGCTTTATTAGAAAGATATGCGTTTGCAATTATGCTTTAAAAATGATTTCGGGCAGTGGCCGCCGCGGCTGGCTCGAATTTTCGACCACTTTTTGCAGCATTTGGGATGTATGTCTGCAATAACGCGCCGAATATTATCTTCCAAAGCGTCAATCGTGTCGGGCTTATTTGCGTAAATCGCACGATCTTGGAGACCACGACTCTAGATTATGGGCTCACCAAAGTTTCCTTCAATAAATTGATTGTTTCGTTGGCTATATGGCATGTAGCGCCGTCTTGTTAGAATCAAAGGTCTTCCACATCAACATCCTCCAATTCAGGCACGAAAAAGTCAATAATCATGGCTCTTTAGCGTTCCCCATTGACTGTAACATTATGGCCGGCTTCATTTTTGAAGAAATATGGACCAATGATTCCCTCTGCACTCCAAACAGTAACTTTTTGTGGATGTTACGGTGTCTGAACAATGGCTTGTGGATTATCTTTACTCCAAATGCGACAATTTTGTTTATTAAGATATCTTGCACAATTTGTTAGCGAGAGTGCTGTAATTTTGTGTATATGTATCTGGTGGAAGTATACGTGATTGGTTCCAAAATGGGCGGGATGGGACCAATGGGCGTGAGATATCTTGCACAATTTGTTTTCGAGGGTGCTCTAATATTGTGTATATATATCTGCTGGCTGTCAACGTGACTGGTTCAAAAATGGGCGGGATCGGACACATGAAAAAAAATCAACCGTATGAACTTTGTCTTGCAACGTTGGCAGAAAAGTCGTCGTCAATACATTGTAAGACAGTGTAAGATTAAATTTGTTAGCGAGAGTGCTGAAATTTTGTGTGTATGTATCTGGTGGTAGTCTAAGTGATTGGTACACAAATTAGCGGGATCGGACCAATGGTCCGGGGCACGAAGTGGACCAGGTCCAGCTAGCTATATAGACAAGATCAAACAAAATACGTTGTTTGACAATTGTCAAAGTTACTTGTTGTTGTTGAATGAAGCTGTCAAGGTTAGCTCGTTGATTCATACACAAGGATTTGTATGAAAAAATTGCTAGATTGTAAATCAGCTGTTCGCTGTACACTACCTGTAGTAATTGTATCATGCCTCTGTTCTGGTAAATTTGTCAATTTGCATTTGATGTTTACGTATTTGTTGATTACAGCACAATATATTGCAACAAGTATTGTTTATTAGTACTATCATCCAACCCCACAATCAGAATTTAAAAATTCAACGTGTTTCAAACAAACCATAGGATAATTTTTTATCTACGAACATCGAACATGTAATTATCTAACATTCTCCATTGTACTTGTTTATGACTCTTTCTCTTTTGTATTTTTATGGAGTTGCCACGTAATTTGTCAAAAGCGGGGAAATTAATTTGTCAAAATAACGGGAATATTAAAGAGCTGAGTGAATCCCTTAGGGTGTCTCCTCAGGCAGGGTTTGTCAAACTTAACTTTAGCGCATATGTCTCAGACATTCACAACCAAAATTGTAAAATCCTTATTTTATTTTATATTTTCTTGCTCTTATTTTAATATTTTATTACTTCTTTTTTTTCGTTGTTTCGCTTTTTTTCTTTTTTTCGTTGTTTCGCTGATTTTGTTTGCAAAAGCAAGTAGACGTACAGTCCAAATCATATTTCAGCCGTCCGTTTACGTTTCGTTGGCTAATCGTTTACACTCTTTTCCATATGTCAGATCGAATCAGCTGCTTCGTTACGCTACGTCCCCATTTACATGGTACTTTTTTTTAAGTAACTTATCGGCTTATTCTCTTTTGAAAAAGTATTTACGTTCACACGCGTACTTTTTTTTTAATACTTAACTTATTTTCATTTGTTTTGTTTCGGCTTTGCCTGTGTGAATTGTTGTTGTTTCCAAGTGAGAACGAAAAACACAAAACGATGAGTACGATAAGTACGAGTACGGCATACTTTTTTTCCCCCCGTTTCCGACTGCCTCTCTCGCCAACAAAACGCCGATAAGTATGCTTAATACTTAAAAAAAAAGTATCATGTAAATGCAGACTACGGGGGCGTTAAGATTACGTTTGCTTAACACAGCCTTTAAATACCAGTAAATGCGTCCGGCGTCTTTCAAACTCGAATTTAAAAGGTATTTAAATGTACTATAGCTACCCAAATACGTATTTGGGGGGAAATACATTTGAAATCGAAAATCATATTTGCGGAGTAGCTGTATAACATTAAAATAAAATTGAAATCGAGTTTGACTGGCGTCGGACGCATTCAGTGGTATTTAAGAGACACCTACATATATGATTATAAAGCTATGTACACACAGCGGTGGGATCTTTTAATTTTGTCAGCAAAATGTCAAAAAATGCAACCGTTTGAAATTAAAATTTTTGTCTTGCAACGTTGGCAGAAAAGTCATCGTTATTACTTTGTAAGGCAGTGTAAGATGTGTGAAGTTTATTTAATGCATCTGACAATGGATGGTCTATAATATATTTTTATTGTCAATCCTGGCTATAAATATGTATTTACAAAATATACCCGTATTGGAAATGTAGGAAATTGTCAAATTTTCTTGCAATCTGTCTGAACTGACAATGCACTTTTTACCAACAATCTGTCATTGTCAGTACATTGGCAGCACATTGACAGAGTTAATAACATTGTAAGACTGTTATCATAACATTGTAAGATCTGACCACAGTGTGTTCATAGCTTTATCGTTTACACTACCTTTCATATGACGTTACGTTTGCCTAATACTGCCTTTAAAAATTCTTTGAATCAGCAGCTACCGGGCGATACGGCTACGCTTGCCTAACTTGGCCTTTAAATGTATTTTCCCCACTCGAATGTCACCACTGTTGTTCGACTAAATGGCAATTTCGCCCTTTTTTCATTTTACCTGCAAGCAAAGTCCTGCTTCACACGAGGCAATTTTTATTTTTTCCAACCAAGTGTCAAACAAACATTGACACTGGCTTGGAAAAAAATTGCCTCGTGTGAAGTAGAACTATGCTTACAGGCAGTGACCAGGGCTTCCGCTGCAATATGGTAAATTATAACGGGGGGATTACATGAGATTAATGATAATCCGAGATATGGATATGTACATGTCAAATGACCGGCAACACCAAATGAGAGCGAAAAACTAACAGCTACAATTTTCCGGTATTTGTATATTTTTCCTGCGTCGCCAGCAAAGGCTGATTCTAAAATTAACATTCATTTTATCTCTACTTTGCGGGCGATTTGTTTTCTGCTTCAATTTTCAATCTATTCGATAGTCTCTGTGTTGTGGATTTTGCTCTCGTGGTCGGACGTGTTTGCGGTTTATTTCGTTGGTCGTTTGTGTTGCCAAAAATATAGAAAATTTTAATTTTTCAAAACCATCATTGTTAGAGCTGCTGCGCTGCGGTTGGCTAATAATATAATATTTTGAAATTCCAACTCAAAAAGTAAATACGGGTATATATATACATACATATATAGAAAAAATAAACAAAAAAAAAGTTCTATGTGCAAAGTAACAGAAATGGCGGGGGGTCATCATATAATTGCATTATATATTAGCCATCAACACCACCAATTCGATGTTCGATGTAAATTTGTGGAAATAATTTGAAATTAAGTAACTACTTTATAATACCATAAGAAAATACATACTACAACATAACATACCTACGAAGATTTTGAAATATTCAAATATTGGAATTGAATCTATGCATGTGGATGTGGTATCCGTTCCGTTTTGCTGGTGCCTCTGTTCCTTTTCTGCCCATCATCGCCCCGCCGCCTTGTGTTTATTTTTGGAGCTCCCGCCGCTGTACGGGGATGTGATTTTTTTTGTGTTTCGATTCTTGTACTTTTCTCCCATCGAGAGTACTCTCTGTGAATATGTTCGACAGACGACGACGATGACAAGATGTTTGTCTATCTTTCAATTCATAATTCTTGTGTTTGTTATCTAAATGAAAAGCAATCAGAAAGTGCAAATACAACATAAAGATAAAGATACGTACTAAGCCAACAACAAACATTACATTTGCGGCGGCCTAATTGCTTGTGTCTTGCAACAATTATAGAGACATTTCAAAAATAATTTCGAAATTAACAAATATTGAAATATAATTTTGCTTGAAGTGTTATATAATGATGTGGTGTTGATATATCAATTGTTATGGTAACTTGCACACGAATTATAAGGATTTGATTGATTGTTGGTACCATGATGATAGCCACATCGTACATACATACGTGGACGATAATTTACACTGTTTTACAAAAGTGAGAGAAATTCTTTAGAATAAAATACGTTTTGTTTACGTACTCAAAATTTTTTGCAAAACCTCTTTCGCTTATTGCAAAAATTTTGTAAACTTTAAGCTATAAAATAAGCGATGTGTGCCATCAAAAAATTTCATTGTTTAAATAAGGTCTTATTTATTGAATATATAATATAGTAATAGTAATTAAGTCTGGAGAATCGAGTGTAGAATGTAAACATTAATCAGCTGTTCTTTATACAGCAGTTATCGTTATACAGACTGCTACTTAAATAGCCGACGTCGGCTTTCGACCTCTGTCAAAGTGTTGTTGTGTGCCCAGAAAACAATAGGATGCAATTTGAGTTTGACAGACGCCGGAAGCGGGTAGGTAGTTAAGAGATACCCACATACATATGAAGTTTCGCGGCCAAATGAACAAAACAATTCGCGCTCAAATGACAAAGTTCCCTCCGTTTGTAGCACCACTAAATATTGATCTGATACCTCATAAAGTATATACAGGGTGGCGCAGAATGAGCTATATGGTTTAAATGGGTTATAACTTTTTTATTTATGCGATTATTATATTTTTTTTAAATACGTTGTTCGATTCATAATTAATTCCCCAAGTCTCCTTCACAAAATGCTGAACAAAACAAAGAAAGAATAATAACTAAAAAAGTTATAAGGAATTCAAATCATATAGCTCATTCTGCGCCACCATGTCTATTGTATTCACTCTACAATCTATAATACTTGAGCTAGGTGGCTAAAATTTGGAACATATTCTTCTTATATCTGCAGGTTGGGATTGACATTTTCAATGACATAACATCGGTCCATATTTGGATAAAGCCCCCATATATATATATATATATATATATATATATATATATATATATATATATATATATCTCCCCGATTTGACTTCTTAACGTCATTGAGACCACAAATGTCAACTGACCAGGCTGAAAATTGGTAACTGGGGTTTATTTATACCCGGTATCCTTCACAGGAACAACGGTCGTCATTGATATAGCCCCCATACAAAGGTCCCTCTAGATTTGATTTCGTAACGCCACAAAAACTTCAAACTTCAACGAATTGGGCTGAAATTAGGTATAATGAGTTTATTAGTACCCGTTACCATTCACATGCGATCCACGGAGGAGTGTATATAAGATTCGGTATAACCGAACTTAATCCATCTTTAGTTGTATTTTATTTGGGCATATGAAGTCAATTTTGGGCAGTTCCAGGGAAAATTTTGGGCAGAAAAAAATTTTCCAGCGGCAACACTGGTTATAGCGCTTTTTGCGTTTGGAATAAATAAAAGCGACATCTTCAAAACGCTTCGTTCGTAGCAGAGTATATGGGTAAACCTTTTTGTGGTGAAAATATTTGTGACACGGCACGATTGTCTGTAATTAAACAAAATCTATTTCCATATAAATAATCATAAAATTTACGTACACCATAGATTATTGCATAAGCCTCCTTGTCCACTTGCGAATATTTTTGCTGAGTATCAGTCAATGTTTGTGAAGCGAAATGAATGGGTTTTTCCACACCATTATTGTCAATTTTACTTAAGACAGCTCCAACACCCGACGGACTGGCATCCACCGCTAAGATCAATTGCAATTCTGGGTAATAATGCGACAAAATAGTGTCTGACTGCATCTGTCGTTTGACTTCCTGAAAAGCCCTTTCACACCGTTCATCGAAAACAAATTTAGCATCTTTACAAGGAAGTTTATTGAGAGGGTAGACGATATCGCTCAAATTCCGAATGAATCTTCCGTAGTAATTTATCATGCCCAAGAACACACGTAAATCGTCTACCTTACTAGGTCGCTTCATGTTTCTTATTGCATCCACCTTACTTTGCATCCGCTGTATGCCCTTTTTACTTATAACGTACCCGCAGTATTCTATATTATCCTTAACCCACTTGGCGCCGATTTTCTGTGGCAAAATAAACTACTATTGATTATTGTATATTGATTTTATTAACACAACTGGTATTACTTTAAAGCATTACAAAAACTACATTATATATCAAAAAGGGTTATAATACAAAGTAAAATTAATGTCAAAACAATTTTTGGTGCGGTATGACATAAGGCAATCTTTTGGGTGCAATGTCATATTACATTTTGAACAAGAACAATTATTTTTTTTGTGAAATGCAATACAACGAGTTTGCCGTTCTTTTTATACTATTAGATGATTTCTCCCATCAAATCGGGGTGCGAATGAAAGTTTGTATCAAGCCTTAGAGCAGCTGTTGATGATGGTTTTTTAAAAGAAAGGCAAGACCTTCCATTTTTCCGCCACTATTACGGTAGATGTGCCAAGCATTTTCCAGCGACATGTCTAGAAAGTGGCCTATATCTGTAAAATACCATTTTTCCCACCTATATTGGTTCTATACAATCCCATGTTTGTATGTAAATAGTAGGCTATTTTGCCACTGTCCTTTACAAAGAACAGACAATTTTTTTTGCATAAAAAGCAAACAAAAGCTGTTTTTTGTATTTCATCGCATTAAATTTAAAGATTATAAAGTAAAAAATCCCAATATTAATTTTCAACATATTTTTTCTTGTTAGCTCTGTTTTATTTTACCGTTTGTTTTCTATCGTTGTAAAAATTTGTATTTTTTGCAAAAGTATACTTTTTTCTTATTGTAAATAATAACTGACTGCACTACTGCAGTGCTCACACTAAACTGTAACAAACGATACCATCTGATCCAATATTGGTAAAGAAATAGTCGAAAAATAATTGGACCTTTTAAAAGGACGGTGGCGCCAAGTGGATTAATAAATTCAGATTTTTCAATGTTCACCCTCATATTGTATTTTTCGAGACGACCCAATACTTTATTTATGCGTTGAATATGTATTTCATCATTGGGTGCTGTAATCTTGATGACATCAATGAATACCGTGAAGCCCCCAATGTCACCGAGAATTTGCTCCATTATGCGTTGAAATTTGGTTGGAGCACTGGACACTCCGTACATTAGTCTCGTAGGCTGATAAAGTCCCTTATGCGTGCTTAATGTTAATAAATGATGATCATCGGGGTGGGCCTCCAACTGTAAGTAAGCCTGGTTCAAATCGATCTTGGAAAACTTCTCCCCACCAGCCATCTTGCTGAATAATTCCTCAATGGTCGGCAGAGGATGTTCATCGACCACCAAAACCGTGGACTTCAGGGTTGTCAGATAAAAATTGCTGTTATCCCCAAATAATCACAAGAAAATCCCCAACTTAACCCCACATAAAACTATTTTTATTGAAAACAAGTCAAGCATATAAAAAACTGCAGAATCGAAATGAATAAAAAACACACATTTTAAAAATTACCCCTATTGATTTTAATAAAGTTTTAATTTTCAAATTTCGTTGTATTTTTTTATGGTACAGATCTCAAATTTTTTTTTCTAAAAATACCACTTGTTAACATTGTATTATAAATAATATTTAACGTACTTGTACTTCTTTATATAGAATTTTAGATTCGTCGGTCGGACTGGTATAACTTCTAAACATTTAAAATAGTTATGCATGCCATCTATATATATTGCAATGTAGTAATACATTTTAGTGATTTAAAAGTTTATATACTTGAGCATCACCATCAATACCCCAAGTCTCATATATATTGTAAATGGTTTTGTAATAATTTTTTATTAGAATTTCATTTGATGGCAATTTATACCTAATAGTGGAAAGACTCCTACTATTTTTAAATACGAAGTTCAGATTTAGTAATTATAGAAAATACTCGTTAACAAATGGTTCAAAAACAATATATTTTCAAGAAAGTGTTTGGTTTACTAAGGACTTTTAATAGCCAAAAGATTGTAACTCGTATAAATTCTTACCAGCTTACAGCATTTATTAGGTTTTTTTATTAAAAACTTAATGATTAAGATAACCTTTTATAAACCCCAAGAAACCCCAACAAAATTTACAAAAATCCCCTAACAAAAACCCCATCCCCAAATTATATTTTTTTATCCCAATTCGCATTGACTAAACCCCAGTATTGGGGTCAAAACCCCAGTTCTGGCAACCCTGGTGGACTTTATAATCACCACACATCCCTTTCCATCCATCCCTTTTCGGCACCACCACTATAGGTGTCGCCCATTCGCTCTTTTCAACCTTTTCAAACAGCCCCTGATCAACATGTTCTTTGAGTTGTTTCTCTACAGAATCCATCATCGAAAACGGCACACGTCTTGCTTTTACGAATTTAGGTGTAGCTCCGGGTTTCACATACAACCGTAAATTGCCAATCTTACCCATTGACTTGGAAAATATTTTTGGGTATTTCCTTATTAGGCGCTCTGTACTAAATATAGCCTTCCTTGCACAAATTTCGTTTACTGAACCGTAGCCTTCTGCTCCCAAAATATTTTGCCAATTTAATTAAATTTTCTGTAACCATTTTCTTCCTAGAATTGGTTTTTGGTTCGATCGCACAATATACAATATTAATTTTTTCTCCTCATCGCTACCTGTCACTGCGACACATATGTATCCAACACATTGCAAAGGTGTACCGCAATATCTCACAAGCTCCACATCGGGATGACACACTTTCAATGTCGGGAAATAACATTTGGCATCTGACAAATTAATGATTGATACCGGTGATCCCGTGTCTATTTCGAAAGTTATCATTTCTTCATTTACCCGCAGACTGTGCATGATTTTGTTGCTTAACTTATTTACTTCGCCTTTAGAATTCACCAACAGCAATTCTTCAGCTGTCGTTTCTTTTTCATGAACTTGGTGTATTTGTTTTTTCTCTTTAAAACACTTCTCAAATGCCCCTTTTGATTACAAAAATGACATGTAAACTTTTTTGTACATATTTGCATTGGTTTGCCATATGCGAGGTATTACCACATCTAAAACACTTTTTGTTTTCATGGGGTATGTATGTCTGCATCAGCCTTTTTTGCATTCCTTTTGAGATTGTTCTTCTTCTTTATTTTATTCACATTCGATTTCTCACCGCCTTTTGGTAGCTCCATACCGCCTTTTTCTGCCAATTCACTCGCTGTTACCACACTTAACGCATCCTCCAAAGTCAGATCTTTCTTTTCCAACAACCGGCTTTGCAATTTACTATCAAATAGACCAAATACAAATTGATTTCTGAGAGCCTTACCAAATAATCACCAACCTCGCAACCAACCGCCAACTTTGCTCTTGTTGCCTGCGCATGTTGAACCGAAAACATTCCACCAACTCACTAGGCCTCGGTTCAAAGTGTTCTTCCAACACCTTGATTATTTCCGCGAATGTTTCTTCCTCTGGTTGTTTAGGTGGCAATTTATCGCATAAGACGTTGTAGGCGCCTGTACCGATGAAATGCAACAACAATGACTATTTCTTGTCCTCTTTGCAATCGTACAGCTTCATAGCCGTCTCAAATCGTTTCACCCAACGACACCAAGAAATCTTTTGTGGATCAAAAGCTACAAAGTTAAAGAAATTTACGCCAGAATCTGCCATTTTATTCACTTCTCGTACACTTGTACTGTAAGAAATGTATATCTCCAAAATGAATAACGTGAGATTCGTTTCGTAATCCTCGTCGCCAAAATTGTTGTAACTAAAACAAACCTTCTTGTTAAGGAATATTATTAGAGTAATTTATTTCTTAGTGGTGATATTCATCTATTAGTGATGAATATGAATAATCCATATGCATGTAATCGATATCGAATATATATACAATAGTAATAATCGACGAATAAATACAATACTATGTTTACATTGATTCACCAATAGCTTCGTCTGTTTGATCTTACGCCGATCATAAAAAATTGGTTTAATATTCACGATCAGTCAACTTGAAAGTCTATCAAACACTATCGAAATAAAGGGTCCGCCATCTAACGTTTTTTTTCAACTAGTGCTTATTTCGTGAATGGTAACACTTAGCTCATGTCTGATAATTAGTTTTATCCTTATTATTTTTTATTTTTGGTCTTCAAACTGTGTGTCTGATCAAAAATAATAAATAATGAGATATGTCATCCAGGATCGAGTAAGTTGTCAGGTGCGAACGAATAGAAATTTCAACGAGTAGGACTTCAAATTGTGAGTTTTTCCGCTGATTTCGGACCGATTTTTTTGTAATTGTCACAATTAAAAAATTAATATTAATCGTTTAGTACAAAAAAAGTTCGAACTATGTTGGCGGAACACTGTGTGACAGTTCATTTCGCGTGTGAAAGTTCATTCCTATTCATTCGTATCTGATAGATTTTGACGTTTCGTCCGGACGGAACATCTGTATAATTCACTGACAATATTTCAACTGTTACGGGAAAAGTGCAGCATTTTAAACAAAGAACTATGTTTGCGATAAACGACCTCCAAATGTATTTTTTCTTTGCGTATATATAATTCCCTACACCTCCCTAACAATGCGAAAATGGGCATTGCGACAATAATTTGGAATAATTGGTTTCGTTTCAGTTAACAATGTACTTAGCTCCACCTCCTCATCAAGGCTTATTCCAAGGAGGAGTTGAAGATGTTGATCATAATAAACTAGATCTTAAACGAACATCTTAAAATGCGCAGTATTCTTTCATAGATAAAGAATCGCAAGATTTTCATCAACTTGTATCAAAAACCTATTTTCTGCCAAATAACATAAGATCGGACGTAAAATAATGAAAAAAGTATATATGTAGGTGGCTATATCTAAATCTTAACCGATTATCCCCAATTTAAGCAGTATTAGTTCCTGAATAAGGAATCTTCTTTCTGGAAAATGTTGCAATTATCGAAAGTAAAGTACAACTACTATAGCGCTTTGAACCCAAATCGGGGCATATATATATGGGGCTATATCTAAATCTGGAAAAATTTTCGACGAATTTGGCAGTGCCGAATTTTGTACTGAATGGATATAAAATACTGGTTCTAAAGCACTTACATTTGAAATCGGTGGTAGCATATTAGGCCGGGTCGATTTGTGGGGAGTCGCCATTGCTCAGTGAAAATCGTATTCTAGGGATCAAAATAAGAAACTTTGCCGATGGAACCATACCTCTAAAACGAATTCTGATGTCCCGGAATTTGGGTCGAACTTTTGGGTAGGGGCAAATTTTGAAAAATCCCACTTTGACCCATTTCGAATCGAGTCCAAATGTATGATGCCAGTGACACACCCCCTGGAACCCCCTGGGGGTTCCATACGTTTGGACTCGATTGGAGCACTCTAAATGGGTCAAAGTGGGATTTTTTCCGGGACATCAGAATTCGATTTAGAGGTATGGTTCCTTCGGCAAAGTTTTTTATTTTGATCCCTAGAATACGATTTTCACTGAGCAATGGCGACTTTTTTTGCCTGGGCTATTTTTAAATCGACCCGCCCTATACCATATATATTGGGGCTATATCTAAATCTTTACCGAATTTCCAGAAATTTTGCAGTGTTCATTCATGTAATAAGAAACTTCTTTCTGCCGAATTTCGTACTGATCGGATATGAAATACAGTTTATACATGGCTTACATCTGAAATCGGGGGTAACATATGGGGAATTCCACGACAAATCGACGGGTTAAAAAAAATTCAATTTTGAAAAGTACCGAAAAATTTTAACAACATTTTAAAAAAAGATTTTTCGGTCGGAATCAATTTTTTTAAATATCGATAACTTGCAAAAGAATTATCGGAAAAATCTCAAAAAATTTTACAAAGCGTTTCTTCCGGTGTACAAAAAAATATAAAAAATCAAAATCGAAATTTTTTAGAACCCGTAGATTTGTCGTGGAATTCCCCATATAAAGGGTTTTCCAACAAGAGGTGTTATTTTGGTATTCAAAGAAAAATTCAATTTTTTAGATAAATGATAGGATGTTTATTTCATAACAAAGAGAAGGTATGCCGTTAATAATGAAAAACAACATCAGCCAAATGGCCACCACGACCACGCTTAAAGGACCATATACTTTTCATGAAATTTTCCATAACCAATCGCAAAGTGGCTGCCTCACGAATTCTATCTTTGAGGTCTTGAATCGACGCTGGGCTGTTGGCGTAGACCTTATCTTTCACGTGGCCCCAAAGGCAGAAGTCGCAAGGTGTTAAATCACAAGATCTCGGTGGCCAATTGTGATCACCTCTTCGAGAGATAACACGGACCGGAAACTTTTCCCGTAACAGAGCAATGGTTCGTTGCTTGTGTGGCACGTAGCGCCGTCTTGTTGAAAGTAAACGTTGTCCAGATCAATGCCATCCAACTCCGACCATACAAAATCATTAATCATCTCTCGATAGCGCAATCCATTCACCATTTCTGTAGATCTAACCTCATTTTCGAAAAAGTAAGGTCCAATGACCCCGCCGGATCATAAACCGCACCAGTCACAAGTTGAGGATGGAGAGGCTTCCAGCAATAACTCATGGGTTTTCCGAGCCCCAGATGCGACAATTTTGCTTGTTGACGTAGCCACCGAGGTGGAAATGGGCCTCATCAGTCAAGATGATTTTTCGAATTTTAATAATTTCATTGCGTTGTTGAATCGTGTATCGTTCCATTTTTATACCCTACACCACACTGTGGTACAGGGTATTATAAGTTTGTTTCACGGCAGATGTTTGTAACGCCTGAAAATAACACAGCTAGACCGGTAGTGTTGGTTCATGGATCAAGAAACTCTACCAATGTATTTTACATTCAATTGGATGTAAAATACAGCTTCTACAGGACTAAAGAGCAAAATCGGACGAAACATATATATGGGAGCTATAGCTAAATCTTAACCGATTTTCTTCAAATTCGGCAATGTTGGTTCATGGATCAAGAAACTCTACCATTCTAAATTTCAAAACGATTGGATGTAAAATACAGCTTCTAGGAGCTATATCTAAATCTGAACCGATTTCAACCAAATTCAATAGGGATCTTTACAGCTGCGAAATACTCTAAACTGCAGACATAGTTAAATCGACTCAGCTAGTGATTCTGAGTCGATCGGTATACTTTAAGGTGGGTCTAGCTGTGTTATATTCAGGTGTTACAAACATCTGCCGTGAAACAAACTTATAATACCCTGTACCACAATGTGGTGTAGGGTATAATCAATTGTGTTTGCTCCAATTGCCCAATTGCCAAAAATATGAATAAAAAATAAAAACAAATTTGTGCTCTTTCATCTCTTAACTACTAATGTCAACAATTTAATCGTTCGTAACTCGAGAAATTTGCTTAAGAACACGACGGACCATCTATTAGTTCGATTGTTTATGGTCATTGCTCAAACACGATTTTTTGATGAATTTCTACATTTATCCGTAGATTGTTTTCAAGTTGGCATTGTTTTCTTCGTTAGGTACCTGGTTATTGAAAAGTGATATAAAATACGTTTTTTCGATTTTTTCTTTCTATTTTTATATACTCCACCATAGGATGGGGGTATGTATGTATATTCATTTTGTCACTCTTTTGTAGAAGATTATGCATGGCCGAACTTAATCCGTCTTTACTTGTTTATGATCTTTTTCGTGCCAGCAGAAGGAGATATTTCCAAACATCATAACTGAAGCCATCATAATTACCTTAAACTTAACGCGTATTCAGGCTCAATTGCAATTGCAATGCCCACGTTTTATATTTCAAAAATATTGTCAAAATATTAAAGATAACTTCAATAAAAAGTGGAATTAAAAAAATATATACAGGTTGGCTGATATGTAATGCAACAAAGTAAAGCGCTATATAGTTTTTATTTTTTTTTTAAATTTTATTGTTCAAAAGCAAAAAATTTCGGAAATAACATAAAATTTTAGAAACAGTTTAGATTTGTTCGAATTGGCCACCTTTGGCACGAATTATGGCCTTCAAACGGCCGACAAAGCCATCACACGCTGCACGAAAGTGGCTCTGCGGTATTTTGGCCCATTCCCGGCGAAGCGCCGTCTTGAGATGATCGATACTTTAGTATTTTTTAGTGCGAACCTTACTCTCTAAAATGCCCCAGGTGCAAAAGTCCAACGGATTGAGATCCGGAGATCTTGGTGGCCATTGTGCGGTAGAAATGAAGCGAGGAACCTCCTTTTTAAGCCATTCTTGGTTGACGCGTGCTGAGTGCGATGGTGCTGAGTCCTGTTGGAATGTCCATGGTCTGCGGCCGAAATGTTTGTCTGCCCAGGGCTTCAATACTGTCTTTAGGACATTTTCCCGATAATATTCGGCATTTATTTTGACCCCATGGTCGATGAATACGAGCGGGGAGCGACCATCGCCGTTACGGCGGCCCACACCATTACCATCGGCGGCGCTTGAGTTCTGTTGGCCAATCAAAGGTGTAAATTTTCAGCTGACCTCTTTGGCAAGTAAACCCGATCATTTTGTTTGTTCACAAACTGCTCAATTTGGAATGGCTTCTCATCGGAGAAAACTAAATTCGGTACCTGGCCACTTTCGTGCAAGCGAAGTAACTCCTTGGCTCTTTCCAGTCTAACATTTTTTTGTGCATCGGTGAGCTCTTGCACTTTTTGGAACTTCAATGGCTTTAGTCCAAGCTCATTTTTTAATATGTGTTGTATCCGTTCTCGCGATATGTTCAGCTCACGAGCAATTTTTCTACCACTGCGGCGTGGATTTCGATCAAATGTGGCCTTCACTTTTCGGATCATTTCTGATGTTGTTACCGTTTTTTTTCGTCCACTTTTTGGACGCGATGCAACACTGCCAGTATCACGGTAACGAGCAATGGTACCAGAAACAAATGATTTATTCACATTTAAATGCTGGAGGGCTCTAACGATAGCCACTTGTGTTTTTCCACTCAAATAAAGCAATCACGCTATCACGCTTGAATTCCATCACGAATAACTTTTTTTCTGAATGCAATAGATCAAAATGCTTTTGTAGACGATACTTTATGAGATAAAACCTCAGTAATCATTTTGTCAAAAAGTTTTGGAATAATACTTAATATTGCGATTCCACGATAATTCCCCACATTAGTGAGGCTTCCAGATTTATGAAGAGGGGTTAAGTAAGATGTTCTCCAAATTGATGGGAAATATTCATATTTTAGGGAAATATTAAATAGCAATGTAAACGGAACAGCAAGACTTTGACATCAGGACCAACACTATTAGAAGATTTAAGCTTGACCAAACTCGAAAATACAAATGGGAAATCAAAATAAGGTATGCTCAACTGATTCAATGAAGGAATAACGTAGGAGACGTCTACTTGTCTCTGTTGATGAGAATAAGTTGATGTAAAAAATTTTGCAAAAGCATTGGCGATTGATTCCTCACTATCCATTCTAACCATAGAAGGTCTTGGATTAGATCTACGTTTCATATTTACAAAATCATAGAAAGATTTAGGATTCGACTCATTTCTCAAATTCCGTTTATCACATCCCCGGTTAAATTTTCTTCAATCCATATGTTTCGAAATTAAACATATTAGAAAAGCACTAAGCACTACAAGACATGGGAACGTTCCCCCGACGACCGGCCAAGGATCATCACCCCAGCGACAGCTGTACAAACCTTTTGTTTTTCCCCCAGGGGAAAACACATGGTCACAGTATACCTGTTACAACAACATGGGAATGATGGATGAAAACAACTGTAACAACATAAAAACAATTGCTTACATTCATACATTTGTACATAAAGTCTTAAAAAATTTACTAGATTTAATTAATTTGTATTTTGTTCTTCTTTTCGCCTTTTCAACTTTCTTTTTTCTAATCAAAAGTTACGAACGCACACCTAATCGAAACTCTACGAAGGAGCAGAAAAGCGCACACACACACAAATTTCAATCATGGATCCCGAAGCCTTCTTAGACATGGCCAATCAGGTCATAAAACTGAAAATGTTTCCATACTTCGATATAGCCCACAGTTTGTTAGCCGCCCTTGCAGTGCGAGAAGATTTAGGCGCTAATGCTCAGTCCTTCTCCCGTAAACATCCTTTGGCCTGTTGGTTGTCCACCATGTTGGTTATTTTCTCTGGTGGCATGGTCGCGAATGCTTTATTGGGAGAACCCATATTGTCGCCTTTAAAGAATACTCCTCAACTCTTGGTGGGAACAGCTGTTTGGTAAGTACACACACACGTATATGTATATATGTATAAGGGGTGTTTTTTAGAGGTAAAATTTTCCGATAACGAATAAACGGCTACAAGCCGAATGACCAAAACCCAGGCTTTTGTGCTACCACTGTGACTGACCCGAAGAGGTGCGCGCGTTATTTCAAACGACAATTTATAGAGCACCTCGTGAGTGACAGAGCGAAAAGGAGAGTAATGCGTCGTATCCATGCTCTCCAAACTGAAGAAGTACCACCACAGTTTACAGTTGGAGAAGTTGCAGATGTCATCCGTAGCGCTAAGTCATCCAAAGCGCTTGGCTCGATGCTGAAGCAATTGGACATACCGGGAGTTGAGTATCTGACTAGGGTCCTCAATCTGTCCTTGACCACTCTGATAATACCCGAAGCCTGGAAAATGGGCAGAGTGGTCCCGCTACTGAAACCGGGCAAAGATGCGAGCAAGGGAGAATCGTACAGGCCTATCTCCCTTCTCTCGCCAGTAGCAAAGACGCTTGAGGCGTTAATCCTCCCGAGCCTGATTGGGCATTTTCCAAATGCTGATCATCAGCACGGATTCCGAAAGCAGCATAGTACGACTACTGCTTTACACGCCATATCCACGCATGTGAGCCGCGGTCTTAACCAGAACAAGCCCGGTGACAGGACCGTCCTCGTGGCGCTAGACCTATCGAAGGCTTCGATACCGTCAGCCACGCCACGCTTTTTTGAGGACATCGCCAACACGTTCCTCCCGAATAGTTTGAAACGTTGGACCGTCAATTACATGTGGGGGCGCCAGTCGTATGTGGAATTTAGAAACAAGAAGTCCAAACCCCGTAGAGTGAAATAGAGAGTTCCCCAAGGTGGGGTGATATCTCCGGCACCGTTTAACCTCTACCTCTCTGCAATTCCACCCCCACCTGACGGCTTTGAAATCGTATCATATGCTGATGACTGTACGATTCTGGCGTCGGGCCCTTTAATCGATGACATATATGGAAGGCTGAATATCTAACTGGCTGAGATTGCCAATTTCTTCGCTGCGATTAATCTAAAAATATCCGCCACCAAATCATCGGCCACACTGTTTACTGCATGGACAGCGCAAGTGAAGGAGCAACTCAATGTGATAGTCGATGGCACAAGAATTCCGCGCACCAACTACCCTAAGGTTCTTGGTGTCACATTTGATAGCCTCTTCAGGTCTAACGCGCATGCCACAGCTATCTGCAATAAGATGAGAAGTAGCCGGCAGCACTTGGGGCACAGATAAAGAAACCTTGTTGACCTCTTACAAAGCGATAGGTCGGTCTGTGGTAAACTATGCAGCACCAGTGTGGTCACCGAATGTGAGCGAGACGCAGTGGAAGAATATACAGACCTGCCAAAATGCCGCCCTGAGAACTGCGGCAGGGTGCCTCCTCATGTCTTCTGTGGACCACTTAGATGAGGAGAAGATCATAACCGTGCGACGACACAATTTCTTGCTGTCGAAGCAGCATCTGCTTGGTTGCTACCGTCCCAGCCATCCCAATCACCATCTAGTGGATAGGCGCCCACCTCCCGGGCAGATCAGGAAATACATTCATGATCGAGAGCGCGAGGTCCAACGCTGCAAGAGAGAACCTCTAGATCAAAGAGCTTACAAGGCATGTCTGGCTGACATACACTCTGACGCAGTCGCTGAAGCCGTGAATAATTACAGAGTCAATGTCGTGCTAGGAGACCACCCTCCACCAGTGGCCTCAGAGGAAGAGGAATTACCACGACAGACAAGAGTACTTTTGGCCCAATTAAGATCTGGCTGGTGTAGCCGCCTCAATTCATACTGGACTCAACTTGTTCCCAGGTCTCTTTGGACCCAACCAGTGGAAGCAGCCATCTTCCTCGGCCTAGAAACAAATACAGCAGAACCCACTATACAAGGCGAATGAAAACAACTAATGGATAACAAACAAATATCGTCATCTGAAATCCAAAATCACGTAACATCAAAAAAATCTAAATTAATTATAGTCTATTAGGCTAAACTACACATTCCTACAAAGTTTTGGAGTTCAATATCAAAAATTGATCATTTTATGAGTGATACTCAAAATGACGTTACAGCAAACAAGGTCATCAAAAAAAGCGGAAAGATTCATAAAATGTTATTTTATTTAATTCAGAATGTACGCCACAACTAATTGCGCTAAATTTGTTATTTGATTTCGCCTTAATAGTCTGAAATCTCTAAATTTGGTCAAAAGCTTCAAATTACTTTATTTTTTGCTTCTCCTGAAAAATCATAAACATGTGGGTTACGTTATTTTGGATTTCAGGTGACGATATACTGCTACAACAACAACCAAAATTAACTGGGAGACAACCCCATGTTTTATCACAATATTCTGTTCTCATTTTACTTACATATATTTAAAATGAGAACGGCCAGCGCTATAGAGTCAAAATTGTTGAGTATTTCGTACAGCAATTGAATGGAGTGTTGACAGAAGATACGAGTACATATATTTTTCTAACAGAACGACTTGCCGATTAACATATTATTATTTTTGGAGGATCAGTTTCCGTAGAAAGAGAAATATCTGTGGTGTCGGGTGTTTTGGGAGAAATACCTGTCTCTCCTTTATTTCGTTCTTTGTCATAGAACATGTATTCCGAAGCCTTATATACAAGGAATATTTTTGTCGAATACATCACCCAAAAATCCAGTTATTTCTATGACTTTTGTCATATTACTTTTTTGGAGGTAGATTTTAAGGGGTATAGGGATGAACTAGGGTGATTTGGGAGTAACACTTCTTAACGTGTCTCCTTTATTTCGTTCTTTGTCATGGAACATCTATTCTGAAGCCTCATATACAAGGAATATTTTTGTTAAATACATCACCCAAAAATCCATTTATTTCCATGACTTTTGATTTATGTATGTATATATTTTTAGGGTGAGATTTTCAGTGGTAAGGGGTTGAGCGGTGATATCGGGTGTTTTGGGAGAAATACTTCTTGAAGTGTCTCCTTTATTTCGTTCTTTGAGATGGAACATCAATTCCGAAGGCTTCTATAACAAAAATTGTGTCTGAATTTATTAACCTTTTTGTTTACCCAGCAAACTTGTTGGCTAATTATCTCGAAAACTGTTAACACCATCCGATTTAGCAGCTAAATGTTTTCATCGAGCATACATGCGAGGTAAATTGTTTTCATCGAGCATACATTTTGGTGCACATAAATTGTAATTATTTATTAGAAAAGTCAATTATCAATGATGGCGACCACTTCACAGACATCAACTTCAAATTTAAATTCAAAAAACATATATAGTTGCCGATGTAATAATAAGACGTTCGTATTTACATTTAACAACTATTTAAATATATTTATTATTAATAAAATGTTGTGAACTAGTCACAAAATCTTGCGAAGTATTACTTAAAAAAGCTAGAGCTGAAGTGAGAAAACTTGTTTAGGAATCAGCTGTTGTTTTCTCCTCCTCTGGTTCGTTACAAAGTTGCCATATTGTCTGTCATTCGAACACGGCGGTCTTGGAGCTGCCACACATACAAAAAGTAAATATTCAGTCTGAAATTATGTACCATCATTATTTTATTTCAATTTCTAAAACTCTAAAAAAACACCCTTGAATATTATGAATAAATAGTATTTTTTGTCAAATGTTAAAATTGCTATATAATTTTGCATTTTGTTTACAGGTATTTGGTCTTTTATACTCCTTTTGATATTGGTTACAAAATTGGAAAATTCTTACCCGTGAAAGTGGTGGCCAGTGCTATGAAGGAAATCTACAGAGCCAAGAAAGTCTACGATGGCGTTTCACATGCTGCAAAGTTATATCCCAATGCCTGGATTATTATGATTATCATTGGTACTTTGAAGGGTAATGGTGCTGGTTTTACAAAATTATTGGAACGTTTGATTCGTGGGGCTTGGACTCCAACTGCCATGGAATTTATGCAACCATCATTGTAAGTTAAATTTTTACTGAATATCACAAAAATTTTTACTGAATATCACAATCTTTATAAAGGGTGTCCCAAGAAGAACGCAATTTTTAAATCTCGCAACATTCGAAGTGTCATTGTTTGACATTTGAATAATTGTTATTGTTTGTTAGTAGAAGGTACGAGGTTAGTAAAAATGGAGAAGGACAGCGAAGGGAGTTCGTTAATTGGGTATTGGAGAGACAACATGAAAATGCTGATTTTGCCGATAAAATCATCTTCAGTGACGAGGCCCATTTTCATCTTGATGGCTTCGTCAATAGGCAGAATTGTCGCATTTGGGGTGCGGAAAATCCTCGAGTGATTCACGAGAAGCAAATGCATCCTCAACGTGTCACTGTGTGGTGTGGTTTTTGGGCTGGAGGAATCATTGGACCTTTGAGGCAGGTCAAGCGCAAACAGTCAATGGTGTTCGGTATCGTGAAATGATAACCAGTTTTTTCTTGCCTAGAATTGAAGAACTTAATGTGGAGGGCATGTGGTTCCAACAAGACGGCGCCACATGTCATACAGCCAGAGAAACAATTCAATTGCTGCATCAGTAATTAAAAAATTGCGCTCTTCTTGGGACACCCTTTATATGTCGTTAAAAAGAGGTCCGCTATTACAGAAATAATTATAAGAAAACACAATAACTTACTGTTATTAAGATAACGGTAAATGAAAGAGAGATATTGTCGTAGGTAGAAAAGCAATGTGGGAATCTATATGTACCCTATTAATGACCCATTTATGTGGGAGGTACCAAAAGGGGCGTGGAAACGTCGACCATTTTTCTCAAGGAGAGAGCTACTACTAAAATATTACTATGCGTGGAATTGCGGAAGATTCTATTAAGTAGTATATAAGTTATTATCAGTGTTGCCAGGCGAATTTGACCGAAAATTGTCAAAATGGGGGTACCAAAATCGTCAAAATACATTTTCGAAATCGTCAAAAAATCGTCAACACAAAAATCTACCAGCAACGTACAGCTTTTGAGTTTTTTCTTATGGCGAAGGACATGTTTCGGAGATAGATACGCATTAATTGGTACTCTCAAATGATTTTTGGGGTTCATCAAAGAAAACTTAAAATTAATTTTGTTGACGGATCGCACATTCTTGAACGACATTATTAATTAAATTTGGCGGAAACATACATATTAATTTCTTACGTTTCTCACATCAACAGGGTCCAGTGTAGATCCATTGTTTTATACAGCCCCATACGAATGTTCCATTAGATACAACATCTTGACGCATTAGAAATCACTAGTACCAACCTATTGGACTGAATTTTGACAATTTAATATTATCGAGAACAACTCAAAGGGAGACTGGAATTTGACCCCATTGGACCATATTTCGGCTTAGTCCCATACAACTGCCAAAACTGCTGTGACTTCATAGCCCCAAAGAAAAAAAATCCTTCCAATTTGGCTTAAAAATTATATATGTGATTAATTTTAGCTGGAGCGATTCGTTGAAATAATGACCTAGGTTCACGTTTTGACGTAGCCCTTAGTTTACCTAAAAAATGTCACTGAAATTTCCTATGCCAATTTTACAACTAAACAAAACTTTAGAGATTTGTTATGTTATTGAGTGCGTTCCATAATATTTGAGACACTTTCTAACATTTCTGATGTTTATTTTAAAGAGATAAATGGGAGAGTAAATATATCCCGAAGGAATTATAAAAAATTGTTAATATAAGAACAATTTAGGGACAAAAATCGTCATGTCCTACTTTTTGGCTCTGAAAATCGTCAAAATGACGATAAATCGTCATTTCTGGCAACACTGGTTATTATATTGATTATTATAATCAATATTTCACTAGAAGGAGTGGACCAACATGGTCCATCTTCTTGGTGATACAGGGTTTTCCAACAAGAGGTGTTATTTTGAATCACCCGGTATTTCGGTAGCTGTCACTTTTGAAACTTTTATTCTTTGACATTTGACAAGTAGAAACTACGCCATTACTAAAAATGGAACGATACACGATTCAACAACGCACTGAAATTATTAAAATTCACTACAAAAATGGCGAAAATCTTGCAGTCACAGTTCGCACCACTAAAGCATTTTTGGGTCGTCGTGAAGCACCTTGTCGTATCGCAATACAGAAATTGGTGGAAAAATTCGAGCTGTTGGGACAAGTTAGTGATGTGAAGAATAAAACCCGTGCACGTCGCTCAAGAACAACTGAGAATATTGCTGCTGTAGCCCAAAGTGTTGAAGAAAACCCAGGTTTGTCCATTCCTCGTCGTTCTTTGGAATTGTGCATTCAACTAACGTCATTACACCGTATCTTGCATAAAGACTTGGGTCTTAAGGCTTATAAAGTTCAGTCAACACAAGAACTCAAGCCGGCCGATCATCAACAACGTAGTGTCTTTGCTGATTGGGTCCTTGAAATGCATGAAAATTATCCGGAATTCCATCGAAAAATCATTTTTAATGATGAGGCCCATTTACACCTCGGTGGCTACGTCAACAAGCTAAATTGTCGCATCTGGGGCTTAGAAAACCCAAGAGTTATTGTTGAGAAGCATCTCCATCCTCATCGTGTGACTCTTTGGTGCGGTTTATGGTCCGGCGGGGTCATTGGACCTTAATTTTTCGAAAATGAGGTTGGATCAACAGTTACGGTGAATGGATTGCGCTATCGAGAGATGATTAATGATTTGCTTTATGGTCGGAGTTGGATGGTATTGATCTGAACAACGTTTACTTTCAACAAGACGTCGCTACGTGCCACACAAGCAACGAAACCATTGCTCTGGTACGGGAAAAGTTTCCGGACCGTGTTATCTCTCGAAGAGGTGATCACAATTGGCCACCGAGATCTTGTGATATAACACCTTGCGACTTCTTCCTTTGGGACACGTGAAAGATAAGGTCTACGCCAACAGGCCAGCGTCGATTCAAAACCGCAAAGATAGAATTCGTGAGGCTATCGAGGACATAGGGCAGCCACTTTGGGATTTGGTTATGGAAAATTTCATGAAAAGGATATGGTCCTGTAAGCGTGGTCGTGGTGGCCATTTGGATGATGTTGTTTTTCATTATTAACGGCATACCTTCCTCTTTATTATGAAATAAACATCCGATCTTTTATCTCAAAAAATGGAAATAACACCTCTTGTTGGAAAACCCTTTATTTAAAGATTTTCTTTCAATTTAGCATGGTTTTCTTGGTTGGGAAGCTGGCTATTAAAAAAGGAAATAAAATCATGTTTTTGTATTGTTTTCTATTTTGATGGTCTTCTTCGTGCCAGCAAAAAACATATGTAGATATTTTTAAATTCCAAGTTTTTCTAATTTTTTTACGACTGCTACTAAATTACTGCCTCTACGTGAAAATATTTTTGCACCATTTGTATCCCTCATAATTACTTTAATTGTTATGTATCTCCGGGATCTGTCAGGCTAACACTTCGAAAATATATTCAAAACTAGCGGACCCGGCGAACTTCGCCTCGCCCCAATTTAACGCCTTCAGATAAACTCCAGAGTGATAATAAAACACAGAAAGTTAAAATTTTAATGCGATTTGTTTAAAAGGAATCGAAATCAGTAGAGATAAATCGAATCAGATGATAAACAACAAACAACGAAGACAGAAGACAGGCAACGTACAGATGACCGTGCGAAAAACAGGGAAATTCGAGATTAATTCCACAGACTTCCTACGATTGGTTTTGAGATTTATTGATTGTCATCGCAAAAGCCAATCGTACAGGGAACTGAATCCGCTTGAATTGGAATGAAAGATCAGTTGGAATAATCGGAATTCGTGGGATAAGGACTTCCTCTCCTTTGAATTTTCCCTTGATGATCGTCGCCTGAATCACATTGTCCATCAGTTTCATAATGGACAACCGCGAACTATGCACAATTTCGGATGATTCAGATTCCGCAACATGATTATGATCGATTCCACCTTCAGCTGTAAATTATGCGGCGGAGCTCCTGGCACATCAAGCGAGTTCGATTTTACTTTGAATAATAAAATTCATGCTATCGACGTCCTTATTCTTCGCTGCTAATATTGCCCATTCACTAATCTAATCGAGATTTGGAAACACTTTGGTGATGAGTTCCTCGTTCGACGATGTGAACTCGCAAAAATTTGCCGGGAACAATATCAATGCAGTGGAAACATCAATAGTAATTTGGCCATTGCCAAGCGCCAACAGTTGTTTCGAGAATTCAAGAGCCGATGAGTCGTTCTGCAACGCGACTCTCATGTTCGTGGTCAATTTCAACTTCTTCAAAAATTTGCCGGGAACAATATCAATGCAGTGGAAACATCAATAGTAATTTGGCCATTGCCAAGCGCCAACAGTTGTTTCGAGAATTCAAGAGCCGATGAGTCGTTCTGCAACGCGACTCTCATGTTCGTGGTCAATTTCAACTTCTTGACATAACTTCTTGACATGCAGCCACAAAGACCACTATTTCAGGCATGCATTAATTTCATCGGCAGTAGATTTCGGGACGACGGGAAGCGTTTGACGAAAATCTCCGGAGAGCAATATCAGACTCACCAAATTGTCTCAAATCACGTCGTAAATCCTTCATCGTTCGGTCAATTGCCTCCAGAGCTCGTTTATGCGCCATCGTGCATTCATCCGAAATTATGATTTTGCAATGCCCGCAATCCAATAAGATAACCTTACCTCTTATACTCAAACTTATTATCTGAAAAAATTATTATTATTATTTATCTGAATTGATAAATATCGTGAATTTTAATTGATCGTAATGCTTGTACCGTTTGCCGATGTGATACGCGAAATCAGTGTAACAATACGCAAAACTCGAATGAATTGCACCAAGAAAAATAGCACATACTCGTACATATGTTTAATAGAAAACTTTTTTGTTTAATAGAAAATTAATAAAAAAATTTGGATTGAAAAAGAGAGCAGTAGATAGGAACAGTAGGAATCTCGCAAGAAATAGCAGTAGATAGGAACAGTAGGAATCTCGCAAGAAATAGCAATTTTAGATTTTCCCAATTTTCCGACTTTTCCGGAGGGTTTTCCCAAAATTTTCTTTCGTAACAACCTTCTCCAGGCAAATACGAACAACTGAAAAAAAAATTGAGCCAAATCGCTCCAGCCGTTCTGACGTGATGCCATTACACAGATGGACCGTTTCATTTTTATATATATATATATATATATAGATATATAGATATAGATACTAAAGGTAACTTCTATGAAAATTAGAATTAAAAAAAAATTCTGCAAAAAAAATTTTTGGTTTTGATTTTATGAACTTATATCCCTCAATCTACTATAAAAAAAGAGGTTTTAAGCAAGGGACAAGTGTTATTTATAATGTACATAAAATAATTATTTTACCATTTTAAAGATATGCTTAAAAATAAAAAATTCGTACGAACTGTGTCGAATAATAGTTTTTTAAATTCCATAAAAAGTACTTTCAGATAAAGTAAGAATCAAAATATTCTTTATACCATACACCACACTGTGTTACAGGGTATACGTTTTTTTTAGCCCAGATGTTTGTAGCGCCTCAAAATATTGGACCTAGTCCCACCTTAAAGTATACCGATGAACTCAGAATCACCAGTAGATTCGAACTAGCCATAATACTAGTATAAAACCTTAATTTTCTGGTAGATCTTTATGAAATTTAGCACAGAGAAGTTCTAGAAGTTCATAAAATTGGTTTTGATTTATATAGGGTGATCCATTTCGAGGTTCCCTACTTTTTTAAAGAAAAAACAGAAAATTCAAATTGAATGGGGAATGTTTATTATAATTTGAAAGAACATTCTTTGGCATTTATTTTTTGAAGATTATGTCTATCAAATGTTGGCCGCGGCTACGTCCCAGATGGTCCATCCGTTGAGTACAATTTTCGATGACTCGATTATGTTGACCATAAGTTGAGCGAAGTGCACGAAACACATTCCTCACAGAACGTGCATTTTCGTTATATAGTTGAACGATTTGTAAACGTTGTTCAGGCGTAAGTCTTTCCATTATGAAATGCCAAACAATACTTAACAAAAATAACATGACAGTATGACACGACTCAAATGTGATCTGTCAAAAAAGGCTATTGAAAAAAGTATCACCCGTTATATTGCTCCCATATTTTGCCTCATATCTTAACGAAACTTGGTACGGAAAAGTTGTTTGGGCCGACAATAAACCTTTCCAAATTTGAGGAAAATCGGTTCAGCTTTAGATATGGTCCACATATCACATTCGATCTAGACCTGTCTGTTCGTCCCGATTTGGCATTTAAACGGTATAAAATCTTTATTTTCTGACAGATCTTTATGAAATATAGCACAGGGAAGTTCTATAAGGCTGTAAATACCCCAAACATTTTATAAAGATCGGTTCTGATTTATATATAGCTCCCATATATGTGTATCTCATTTTGGCATCTACGCGGTGTATAAGTCATATTTTTAATTTGGTACAAAAAAGTTGTTTGAGCCCGAAATAAATCTTGCCAAATATGATGAAAATCGATTCGGTTTTAGATATGGTCCCCATACGAGTATATACCTATATCCCGATTTTGCATATAAGGGCTACAGAATCCGCATTTCTGAACAGAACTTTATAAAATTTAGCAGATAACAGTTTCTTGAATCAAGAACGTTACTTGAATATATGGGCAAACATCAAAATGTTTTTAATTTTGAAGTAAATTTTTTTTCAAGATGTTTTTGGCGAGCACATCTATGGCTTTTACAACAGACGAAGGTAAAAATATAAACATGCAAAAACCGTTGTTGTGAATAAATTTCATCAAAGGCCGCGAATGTTATGGCGGTTTCAAATTGAAATTTAAAAAAAAAATATAAAATGCAATTTTCAGCGGATTTCGGAAAACTAAAATTACAATCATAGAACATTAGCATTTCTATCAGCCTATGACAAAATATTCGCTATAGCTTCATTATTCGGATAAATATAGCGAATCCAAAAAATCCAAAAATCGACCAGGTAAAATTTTCATACGAACATTATTTTTGTGGAAATATAATTTTTGCAATGTGCATAATTTGCACAATCATCAAAATAAAATGACGGCCCTCCGATTTCAGAATAGAGCGTTAAAAATCCTTTTATTTCATATACACTTCCGCCATATCCGTACTCCGCACTGGGTTTGCCTTGACGATCATTGCTGAGACAAAAGTGTCACGTTCTTCGCGTACAAGACTTAAATCTTCAAATAAGTATCCATGTTTGTTAAGTGCACCACAACAGTACGCCCGAAGAACATAGAAATGAATTTCAAATGTTTATACTATTAAACAAAAAATTTTAAATTTTTGCAAAAATTTACAAAAGTGAATAAAATTTCAGCGATTCATTATTTTGTTACGGCCCCCTGATTTTTGGATTCACCAGATCAAAAGCCATCTGGGATAAATTATTCAGCTCAACCTATACATAACTGTCGAAGTGCTCCGCGAAATACTCTATCAAAAAAAATTCACGCAAGTTTAACAAAGGTTTGGGAAGCTATAGCGGTGGTTCCATTAAGAGCACATCAACGACACCTATATAGATTTATAGGTATTTCAAGCCGCTATAACCGCTTCTTTAGTGTTATTTCATTACATGGGGGGCCGCGCGGGCCGCGCTGACCGCGGTCAAAAAACACTTGAATGCATGCATTTCAAAAAGTTATGAGCTATAATTTTTTGCGGAAAGATCTCACTTGAACAGTGGTCACGAAAAATTCTCCCTTCGTGTGTCCCTCGTGTTTTTTGTAACTGAACAGTAACTTCAGAATAAATAGTTTGGCCACAACTTATAAAGAAATGGATACAGACATGAACATTTGTAGGACTTTTTTCACAATTTTGAAATGTATGTGCTTGTAACTTCTAAAGTTTTTTAGTTAATAACAAACTTTTTGGGAAAAAAACTTTTATGTTTGTGGTTTATCTAATTCCATCAACTTATGCACCGAAATCTGAACACATAGCGAGAAAAGGATAAAACAACATACATTACCCCTGTGTTAAAAAATGTTGATATTTGCCCATATATGTATATCGCCTCTATATAACTTATCCCGATTTGTAATCTAAGGCTATTTAATACGCATTTTGTTTACAGATTTGTATACAGTTAAGAAAATAACAGTTTTTGGAACGGTGAAAAGACGTTGCCAAATTTGAAGAAAATCGCTTCTGATTTATATATAGCCCTGGAATATACATATGTATATAGATTTTATTAGACTCGGAATTTGTTTCGGCCTATTTGCATAGCATCTATCGAACAAACTATTCGAATAATAATAATAAAAAATAATTAACGATATCTTTGTGCTCTTTTATTTTACAGCTATACCAAAGCCTCCCTGCTGGCTTCAATCATCTTTGTTTTGGATAAGAAAACCGATTGGATCTCAGCTCCTCATGCTCTCGTCTACTTTGGTATTGTCATCTTTTTGGTGTACTTTAAATTGTCTTCCATTCTCTTGGGTATTCATGATCCCTTCTTACCTTTCGAGAATTTGTGTTGTGCCATCTTCTTTGGTGGCATCTGGGATAGTTTGGCCAAAATTTTGGGACGCGGCCAAGCCAAGGAGGGCGAAGGAAAAGATGTCAAGAAGACCAACTAAAAGACTTACTATTATCATACAAAGAAGCAGCATAAGCAGCTCCTAAAAAGTTAAATGAGAAAATCAAAAAAAAAAAAAGCTGAAACAAACGAAAAACGACGTCGAGAAACTTTTAAAACGGAAAACAAATACATAAATAGATTTTTTTGGAAAACAACAAACGAAAACGAAATGCAACACAAAGAGACCTAAAGCAATACATAAAATATTATTTATTTTATTGATTTTTTATAATTCGCAAATATATATTTTTAGTATCATCTCTCTAGTCATCAGGTTAAATTCAGTCATAAGTCATTCTTGTTATTTTTTCCATTCGCAATGTGGGTGTTCGAACAGAATGAATAATGACAGTGACTTAAATCTATCTATATATTTACCGTTCATTTCATTATATTATTTTTGTTCAATCGGCATCCTTGAGTGCACAACAATCCTTTTATTTCAAGTTTTACATTACATCAGATTTTAATCGTATATCTCCTTCACATTATTATTCTACTTATTTTAAACTCTGTCTGTCTGTTTGTCAATCAGTCACAGCAGTTGGTATTTATTTTTTTAATAAGTAAACAAGTACATATATGCAGCTTAAGAAATCAAACACTTTATTTTTCTTCTTTCCCATATTACAACACTTTCTTCCTACACACTCGTACGAACATACGTATGTATTTAACTTTTATTCCTGTTATCGACGTTGACATAAAAAATGCTGCTTATTTAAAAAAGTAACTTATAATGCCACAAGACAATGCATTTTTGTGTCGACGATGATCAGTGGAATAATGGCGACTAATCTAGAATTTAATCGATAATTTTCTGTCATAACACGCACAATCGTCTAAAAAATGAACGAATTAAATATTTTTATTAACAAAATCAAAATGAAGCGACAAGAAATCAAAGAAGAGCTTAAATATACATACATATTTTTAATTTCTCTTTAGATTCTAAGATTTTTTTCTTTTTTTACAAGAAAAATAGTACAATCAGTGTACGTGAACTTTTGAAGTAATGAAACATTTACTTATGTTTAAGTATGAAGAATGAAAGCAATAAATGCAACAACACCTTTTTGAGATACAAAAGATAAGGTATTTATTTTTACAGAAGCGGTAAGATATCTGTATTTTAATTTCAATATATTCACTTCAGTTTCGTAATATGAAACTCTTGTGAGCAACATTACACAGTAAGTAGTAACCTGAATATCAACTTCTGTGTATCGTTACCTTAATATAGAAAAGGCACTACCTAGCTAACAAAATATAGATTTTCAGATGGAGGAAAAAAAGTAATACAAATTAAATAGCTTAGTTTGCAAAACCTTTTTAAAAGAGAATCTTAAAAAAAATATGACGCAGATTTATATATTTAGATTTATGGATTTATTCCTTTTACTCCTAGTAGCTTATAGACCCGTAACAATTTAATTCCAATATACTCTATTTTATTTTTTAACTTATTTAGCTATTTAATAATTTTATTAATATATGGCTTTTTGAGTAAGTTTTTTTTAAAGAAACAAGTAAGAAAGTTTCAGTCGGGTAAACCGACTAAGGTATACCCTCACTTTGTGAGTAATGTAATATTGAAAATTCCACGAATTAGTCTGTTAGTTTGTATGGGAGGTACCAGAACGGGTTTAACAAATACACCTATTTTTCGCTGAACATTAGATACTTTAAATTCATTGCACTGTGCCGACTTATAAGCATTTATGTGCACTGGTATAAACGTTATGAGACATTAAATTGTGGTATGATTTGGGCATTTTGTGTGGGAGGTACAAAGAGGGGCGTGGCAATAACGCCCATTTTTCACAGGGCTATAGACACTATAAAAACATTACACTGTACAAAATTTCAAGTATTTTTATACACTGGTTTTAATGTTATAAGCTGTTAACTTTTGGTGCAAAAAGGTACCTTTGTGTGGGAGGTAGCAAAAGGGGCGTGACAACAACACCCATTTTTCCCTGGACTGTAGGCAATATAAAAGCATAATACTGTACAAAATTTCGAGTATTTTTATACACTGTTATTAATGTTATAAGCTGTTAACTTTTGGTGCAAAATGGTGCATTTGTGTGGGAGGTACCAAAAGGGACGTGGCGACTTCACCCATTTTTCTTCGAACTTAGCCGGAGATAGAAAAAAATATTACCACATACCAAATTTGAGGTCAACCGGTTACTCCTTTCGAGAGTTATCGTGCGCACCAGCCAGCAGACACACAGACAGACGGACGGACATTGCTCATTCGACTTAAAATGACCCAAAACGGATTTCCTCCGAACATACTTGGGGTCTTAGGTCACTCCTTCGACGTGTTACACTTTTTTCCGTAGCAAATGATATATACCCTCGTCACACTAAAGTGAGGGTATAAAAATGGGTTTGTTTTTTCTTAACCCAAAATATTGAAGGAAATGCACGCGGTTTGTGTTTGCAAAAACGTTTCAAATGCGAATATTAATTAATAAATACACGACACAGATTCAGCGTTTTGATATTTATACCCTACACCACACTGTGGCAACTCCCAAAAGGAGAAGAAATAGAACCATCGTTTATTATACCGAACGACTTAAAACCACTTTCTGAGTTGGTTCAGCTATGTCCGTCCTTCCCTCTGTCTGTGCATGTATTCTTGTAATCAAGGTACAGGTCGCAATTATGATTTGGTTAAAATCGGTTCAGATTTACATATAGCTCCCATATATATGTACCTCCAATTTTAAATACATGACAACATTTTTTACTCCGATCTGAATAAAAATTTACAGAGACAAGTCTCTTGATACACCTTATTTGATGAAAATCTGTTCAGATTTAGATATAGCCCCCATATACAAATTATTCCCAAAGCGCTGTAGAAACTGTATTTTATATTCAATTAATAAGAAATTAGGAAGAAAGGTGTTTCTTATTACATGAATGAACACTGAAAAATTTGGGGAAAATCGGTTTAGATTTAGATATATCCCTTAAATATATGTTCCTTCCGATTTGGTATTAAAGCACAGATCATTACAAAATTTGGCAGAAAGAAGTTTCATAAATTAGGAACGTATATATAATTTGGGGATAACTGGTTAAGATTTAGATATAGCCATATATATAGCGTGATCCATTTCGAGGTTCCCTACTTTTTTAAAGAAAAGAACACAGAAAATTCAAATTGAAAGGGGAATGTTTATTATCATTTGAAAGAACATTCTTTGGCATTTATTTTTTGAAGATTATGTCTATCAAATGTTGGCCGCGGCTACGTCTCAGATGGTCCATCCGTTGAGTCCATTTTTCGATGACTCGTTCGAGCAATTCGACTGGTAACTGGCGAATGATACGCGTGATGTTTTGCTCCAAGTCCTGCATCGAAGCAGGTTTGTCCGCAAAAACTTTAGACTTTACATATCCCCACAGGAAAAAATCTAACGGTGTGATTTCACACGATCTTGGTGGCCAATCGACCGGCCCAAAACTATGAAATTATCTGCTCTCCGAAGTGTTCTCTCAATAAATCCATTGATTGATGCGATGTGTGGGAAGTGGCGCCGTCTTGTTGAAACGAAATGTCGCCGAGATTACGAGCTTCAATTTCAGGCATCAAATAGTCGGTTATCATGGCACGATAACGGTCGCCATTGACGGTTACGTTCTCACCGGCTTCATTTTTAAAGAAATATGGACCGATGCTTCCACCGGCCCACAAACCACACTAAACCGTTGTTTTTTCTGGATGAAGTGGCAGCTCTTGAATCTCTTCAGGTTGCTCTTCGTCCCAAATGCGTCAATTTTGCTTGTTTACATACCCATTGAGCCAGAAATGGGCCTCACCGCTGAACAAAATTTGGCTCGAAAACGTCGGATCTTCTTGGAACTTTTCAAGAGCCCAAAGAGGGAAGCGATGTCGCTTGGGAAGGTCGGGCGGCTTCAGTTCTTGCATAAGCTGTATTTTGTATGCTTTCAATTTAAGATCTCGACGTAAAATGCGCCAAGTCGTTCCACACGTCAGTCCGAATTGCTGCGAACGGCGTCGAACCGACTCTCCACGTGTCTTCGTGTACACTCTCAGATACGGCCGCTAAATTTTCTTCACTGCGTGCTGCGTCCAATAATGAATGCTGGGTCTCAAGATGGGTGATGTTGTTGCGAATAGTACGCTCAGTAGGCCGATTATGTTGACCATAAGTTGAGCGAAGTGCACGAAACACATTCCTCACAGAACGTGAATTTTCGTAATAAAGTTGAACGATTTGTAAATGTTGTTCAGGCGTAAGTCTTTCCATGATGAAATGCCAAACAATATGTACTTAACAAAAATAACATGACAGCATGATACGACTCACACGTGATCTGTTAAAAAAAGGCTATTGAAAAATGTATCTCTACTTGGATCACCCGTTATAACCAAAGGTCGTACCCTTTATGGTCTTTATATTTATCATTTATTGTTTGTAAATGCCCCTATTGGTATTTAAATATACTTAATTTATTTTTCATTTATATTTTTAGAACAAGCGTACATAGAGATTTCACAGTTCGGAACGCTTAGCAATACACGGGCTGAATAATTTAAGGTTGGAATCCTGATTGATGACTCTCATTAAATAACAGAAAAATCTAAGATTTGTATTTCTTTTATTAAAATAAAAATAACTCTTAAAAACAAACATTTCTGCTGGAACAGCTGATTTTATTAGCTGAAATAGCGGAAAAAGACGAATGCTATAATGACAAAAAAGAGTTTGTTCTTCCAGCAGCATTTTCTCTGCTAAATAATAGCAAAATTGTTTGCTAAAACGGCTGTTTAAGTTTGCTAAAGTAGCAGACAAATGTGTGTACTAAAATAGCAACCATAAGATTGCTAAAATAACAGAGGAAGTCTGCTTTCCTTTTTTCGGCAGACACAGACTGTTGAAACAACAAACATTTTTGCTAATGATTCTCACAAAATTCTTTGAGTGTATCAATGTATATCCGGCTGAAGTTTTTTTTGATAAATAAATTGAGGCATACTATTTAATGAAACCGCTCTTGTAGATAACACAATAAAACATCAGAATATTAAAAAAAGGTTAAACAAGAAACAAATTGGTTTATTCAATTCAAGCTAAATTTTCAGACTGAAGACATTTTTTAATACTCGAAAACATTAATAAAACGACTTTGATTCAGAAACACATGAAAAGCTGCTTCGCTATAAAAAGAATATTTCGTAAGGTTATCGAGTGAACAAGTATTTCACCCCCTCTCAATCGATTATACAACTTCATTACGCATCTTTACAAATGACTTGAATCTGCTGACTTCGTAAATATATCTGCCAACTGCATTTCGGTTTTGATAGGTTCTATTTCGATCACTCCATTCATTATGTTATCCCTCACAAAATGCTGTCTGAAGTCGATATGTTTCACGCGTTTGCTTTCCAAATTATTCGCTATTCCAATGCAACCCCTATTATCTACGAAAATTTTGATTTTATAAGTTGCCTCAATTTCATTTAAATCTTGCATGATTCCTTTAATCCAAATAGCCTCGGCAGTAGCCAGGCTTAGAGCTACATATTCAGCTTCAGACGACAAAGTTGTCACTGTTTGTTACTCCAAGAAACTGTACACCCATATACTTTAAAAATATAGCCACTTCCGGTCAGATGTGTCTGTCGGAGGCCCAATCAGTATCTGCGTAGCCAACTATTGGTTCGGAATTAGTTTGAGAAAAGGATAACTTCATAGTCCATATTCACACTTGCAATTCTGCGGGTGAAAATTTCAAGTGTGTATATGAACATAGACATGGTTCCCTTTAGATATCTCGCAATTATTTTCAAATGTTGCCAATGTTGATCTAAAGGATTTTGTTAATATCGGCCAAGGTATCCAAGTTGGTAGCAAATATCTGGCCTTGAATATAACGTAATATACATCAAGCTTCCTAATAACTCACGATATGGTTGCTTTGTATTATTATTGTCTTCGTTAGCTTGAACCTGAAATCTTTTTTCCATTGGTCATATGAAGTGGGTACATTCTTCTAATCCGAATTTCCCCAGGACTTTCTTAATACTGGCATTTATGGGTAATATTCATATTTTTGCTGTCATGTATTAATTTCATACCAAGAACGTGTTTTAATGGGCCACAATCAGACATTTCAAATGTCTTTGCAAGACATGTTTTCAAATTATTTATGCTCTCTATTTTACTGTCAACGATGAGTAAGTCGTCTACATACAAAATTATGAATAGCACATCTTTAGTAGATTTATCAATTTTTACATAGAGGCAGTAATCGTGTTTTGAACGCATGAACCCAAGCGATGGTATAAACAGGTTAAACTTGTCATTATAACATTTTGTTTGAGACGAAAAAGAGACTTTGTCAACTTGCAGCACATACCATTAGCTCCGTTAACACCTTTAGGCAAGGCAACATAGATATAATTCAAATTTCCATGGAGGAATGCTGTCTTTACGTCTAATTGGTGGAATTTGTAAACCTTATGAACGCCAACTGCCAATACTATGCTTATCGGATTTACACTGGCTGAATGTTCAGCAGATTATCGGCGTTTTGTTGGAGAGAGGGGCAGTCGGCAAGAGGGAGGAAAAAAACTCTCCCAGAACGTTTTGAGTTCTTCGTGCAAGTTCAAAAGAGAATTTGATGATAAGCTGCTGAAAAAACTTGCCTAGTGTAAATTCGGACATAGCTTTGCTACGGGTACAAAAGCATCCCAGTAGCCAATCTTGCTTTAAATTTTGTCATGTTTCCATTTGTATCTTTTAATCAGAATACCCATTTCGACTGAAGCAATTTTGTATTACGGGGAGTTTTGACTATATCCCAGACATGATTCTTATTCATCGATAATAATTCTTCTTTCACAGCCTTTTGCCATTTTACACTCTCGTGTCTATTAAAAATATCAGAATATCTACCAGGGACATCGTTATGAACTTTTTCAGCATTAAAGCCAGTAATATAGTCATATAGCTTGGCAGGAAGTTGGCCAATTCTACTGCTTCTCCGTATACAATCATGTTGTTCTGTGGATTGCTGTTGTTCCGTTTGTGGTAATTCCGTTTCAAAGCTGGTCGTGAGGTCGTCGCGTTCTGGACATTATAATTCATTATTTTAATTTTCACCATACTTCTTTCATTCGTTTCAGACACAGCATTATTTTCCCCTTCTTTCCCCTCTTGCTCGTGGCTGATTTCAATTTTTGTAGTTGGATCTTCTTTTGGCATTTCTTTAGTTGAAGGGGTAAAAGTTCTCATCAAACTTTACATCACGTGCTAAAATTACTTTCCTAGTTCCCATGTCCCACAAACGGTATCCATTTGGAGCGTATCCGACCATTGCCATCATCTTTCCTCTTGAATCAAGCTTGGTTCGTTGTTCATCGGTCACCCAGGCAAAGGCTTTACATCCAAAAATGTTGATTTTATTGAGATTGGGGTTTTCACGCTGCCACATTTCGGCAGGTGTTACGCCATCATCTGGAGCTTTTGTTGTACACCGGTTTAATATATAAACTGCTGATAGAACGGCTTCGTTCCATAAATATTTTGGAACACTTGCCTCAATTAACATTGACCTTATTTTCTCCGATACTGTTCTGTTGAATCTTTCTGAGAACCCATTTTGCTGCGGTGTATATGCGACGGTAGTATCAACTTGTATACCTTTCGACTTATACCAACCTTTTTGTTCATTCGCCAGATATTGGCTTCATTGATCAATAGTCCACTTTGATATCTTCGAACCGGGAAACATAGCGGTTATCATCGCCTCATATTTCAATTTTGCGAAAACTTAAGATTTTTTTAACGCAGTAAAGGGTTTTCCAACAGGGGGTGTTATTTTGGTATTCAAAGAAAAATGCCATTTTTTGAGATAAATGATCGGATGTTTATTTCATAATAAAGAGGAAGGTATGCCGTTAATAATTAAAAACAACATCAGCCAAATGGCCACCACGACCACGCTTACAGGACCATATCCTTTTCATTAAATTTTCCATAACCAAATCGCAGAGGCTGCCCTATGTCCTCGATAGGGTCACGAATTCTATCTTTGAGGTCTTGAATTGACGCTTGGCTGTTGGCGTAGACCTCATCTTTCACGTGGCCCCAAAGGAAGAAGTCGCAAGGTGTTAAATCACAAGATCTTGGTGGCCAATTGTGATCACCTCTGCGAGAGATAATACGGTCCGGAAACTTTTCCCGTAACAGAGCAATGGTTTCGTTGCTTGTGTGGCACGTAGCGCCGCTTTGTTGAAAGTAAACGTTGTCCAGATCAATACCATCCAACTCCGACCATAAAAAAAAGTAAGGTCCAATGACCACGCCGGACCATAAACCGCACCAAACAGTCACACGTTGAGGATGGAGAGGCTTCTCAACAATAACTCTTGGGTTTTCCTAGCACCAGATGCGACAATTTTGCTTGTTGACGTAGCCACCGAGGTGGAAATGTCATCAGTCAAGATGATTTTCGAATTTAAATAATTTCAATGCGTTTTTGAATCGTGTATCTTTCCATTTTTAGTAATGGCGTAGTTTCTACTTGTCAAATGTCAAAGAATAAAAGCTTCAAAAGTGACAGCTACCGAAATACCGGGTGATTCAAAGTAACAAATTGTATATAAAGGAGACAAAATACTTGCATCCGTCCCATGAAACATGTGAAATGGGCCCACATACATCGGAATGAATTCACTGTTGACACCACAACGACGCAGCTTTAGTTTTTGCAGTCCGAGCATCAGCGTGTTGACAATCTCTTGCTAAATGACCAAATCTGTTACATTTGAAACATTTACCAAAAAACTTATTTTTCATTTTATTCTTCTATCATCTAGTGCCGCATCATTTCTATCCGACAGCTTTGCTTCCTCTGATATCAAGCGTTCTTTGACCACATTTATAGTCAGTTTTCCATCGTCCATGTTTTGGAAAGCGGTTACCAGAGGATCATATTTTTCAGGAAGTGACAGAAACAATTGCGTCAACACGTCGGGATCTTCCATTGTAGTTCCGGTAAGTTTCAGTTGTCTTACCAAATGTTCAAATGCAAGAACATGGGGCATAATGTAATCGCCTACATTAATTTTTAGTTTGGCCAATTTCTTTCTCAACAGAAGCTGGTTCACCACAGATTTCTTTGCAAACGTGGCTTGTAAACTGCTCCACATATTATTAGCAGTTTCTTTGTCTTCGTGAATGGTAACACTTAGCTCATGTCTGATTTGACAGATAATTAGTTTTATCCTTCCGCTGAACGAATATGTGTATATTGCGAATATTGCGACATTACTTTGAAAATCATGGTAATGTTGCAGAATGTGTGCGAAAATTGCGTACGAATTTTGGAAGAAGAGAAGCACCGTCAGCTCCGTATGTTCGTTATCTTGTGAAAAAAGTGAAAGAAACTGGCATCCTCATCGATAAACTAAAGCGTGAAAAGCCAAAAACAGTGCGTACACCCGAGAATATTGCTGCTGTGGCAGAAAGTGTGCGTGTAGCGCTATCAACATCAATTCACCGTCGTTCTCAACAATTGAACATTTCGGAGACATCATTGAGACGAATTTTGCATAAAGACCTTGGTATGACGCCATACAAAGTCCAATTGGTTCAGGAGTTGAAGCCAACTGACCATCCAATGCGTTTTCAGTAGTTTTTTTTATAGCATTTTCAAAAAAAACAAGTTATTTGGCGGACCCTTTATAAAACTCAGGCAGTCTGAATGGACAAAACTTACAAGCCTATCTGTAGCTTTATTGTATTTTTTCATAAATTCTTCATTGGTAGTTGCTTCACTCGGAGGATCGCCGGTTAGAACTTCCAACAAGTTCAGCGAATCCAGATATATCTTCACCCGGAATTGCCAATCGTCACATCCCTCTCCTTTAAATTGAGGAATAGGAAGGAGGATAGGTTAATTGGTCTGAAGACTTTTGGCCTAGTGTGCGATATGTTTCACGCTTTGGGTTTGAATACCACTCCATCGATTCGGGATGTATGAAAGCCTGATACTTTCCTGATAATTTTCTCCAGCCAGGGGATAATGTACTTTAACATTTTCTGCCGTCTGGTCCAGGTGACTTGAAGGGCTCAAAGCTGTTAATAGCCCAGCTTATTCTACCACAACAGCAACATCTGATCACCTAAGTCAACAGGGAAGTTAAAAATAGACATAACACCATGGTGACTATTAACAGAAATACAACGCTTCTGGTGGATAATAGAAACGGTATCACTCAAACGACATCCATTCCCTGAAATTAACAGACGAATGTTAATTTACAGCCAGTCAACATTGAGTAGATGAAAACAATATAAGGTTCCCGCGATAATCGGGTATATGCCGGAACGAAGTCTGTAATAGAACATAGACTTCAGGATTTATTTATTTATTTATATGAATTACAATACAAAGTAAATTTATATTCTATTTTTAAGGTCCAGGGAGAAGCAGGGTGACAAAGACCATGTTGCTTGTGATTTTTTTTGCGACAGACCAGAGCCTCTGGTGGGAATCGAACCCACGACCCCCAAACTCATAGGCGAGCTCGCTACCAACTCACCTACTGGGGCGCTCGTAGACTTAAGGATTATTAACTCAGCGTCTCAAAGATGCTAAAACAACAACAGTAGCGGAGCAGGGCATTGGTCGTTATAATTACACTCAGGGAGAAAAAAGCACATAATTACTAATAAAAAAAAATATATCAAACCATTATTACTATGAGAGTATATTTTGTTTCATCCTACAAGTGTCTTACTGAAACGTGCATATTATTTTGTATACATACGCCCCTTTGATGTAGATTACGAAGTTTGACATTACGGGAAGTTTTCGTGATTTCGTTGTTAACGTAAATATTTCAATTTGGTTCTTTCTTTCCTTTTTCTTTATTTGTTGAAGATTGGTTTTTTTACATAAAATATAATCATGATTTCTGTGGTAGTTCATAAATATTACATTAATGTCTTTTTGCTATATATGTTATATGATAATAATAATATAATATTAATATGTTTTAACTATTATTACTTATGAGTTTTTAATATTATTTGTCCGTTCGCTCATTTCCTTAATGTTAACAAAAGAAAATACATTAAATAAGGTACATTGAGAAACATACTGTCTGTCAAGAAAAGTGTTTTGAAGCAATGAAATGTTCGGTAGGAACGAAATGTTCGGTAGGACTTGGAACTTTAACTTACTTCACTTCACTTTTATAAGGTTATTCAATTGAGTTTTATTCTCTAAATAAAACAAGTAAGAAAGTTTCAGTCGGGTAAACCGACTAAGGTATACCCTCACTTTGTGAGTAATGTAATATTGAATATTACTCGAATTATTCTGTCAATTTGTGTTGGAGGTACCAAAAGGGGTTTAACAAATACGCCTATTTTTCGCTGAACATTAGATACTTTAAATTCATTGCACTGTGCCGACTTATAAGCATTTATGTGCACTGGTATAAACGTTATGAGACATTAAATTGTGGTATGATTTGGGCATTTTGTGTGGGAGGTACAAAAAGGGGCGTGGCAATAACGCCCATTTTTCACAGGGCTATAGACACTATAAAAACATTAGACTGTACAAAATTTCAAGTATTTTTATACACTGGTTTTAAAGTTATAAGCTGTTAACTTTTGGTGCAAAAAGGTACCTTTGTGTGGGAGGTACCAAAAGGGGCGTGGCAACAACACCCATTTTTCCCTGGACTGAAGGCAATATAAAAGCATAATACTGTACAAAATTTCAAGTATTTTTATACACTGTTATTAATGTTATAAGTTGTTAATTTTTGGTGCAAAATGGTGCATTTGTGTCGGAGGTACCAAAAGGGACGTGGCGACTTCGCCCATTTTTCTCGAGTTGATAGCGACTAATAAGCTAATACTATGTGTGGAATTTCAAAAGATTCGAATAAGTAGTATAGCAGTTATTGAAGAATCAATATTTCACAACATTTTAACCCTTTGTGGGGGAGGTACTAGAAGGAGTGGACCAATATGGCCCATCTTCGAACTTAGCCGGAGATAGAAAAAAATATTACCACATACCAAATTTGAAGTCAATCGGTTACTCCTTTCGAGAGTTATCGTGCGCACCAGCCAGCAGACAGACAGACGGACGGACATTGCTCATTCGACTTAAAATGACCCAAAACGGATTTCCTCCGAACATACTTGGGGTCTTAGGTCACTCCTTCGACGTGTTACACTTTTTTCCGTAGCAAATGATATATACCCTCGTCACACTAAAGTGAGGGTATAAACAGCAACAGTCGTATTATTGAAAAGCCAAAACTTAATTTATTATTAGCTTATGAACTTAAAACCCATTTTTGGTTATTAGTAATTAGTTATGAGACATTAAATTGTGGTATGATTTGGGCATTTTGTGTGGGAGGTACAAAAAGGGGCGTGGCAATAACGCCCATTTTTCACAGGGCTATAGACACTATAAAAACATTAGACTGTACAAAATTTCAAGTATTTTTATACACTGGTTTTAAAGTTATAAGCTGTTAACTTTTGGTGCAAAAAGGTACCTTTGTGTGGGAGGTACCAAAAGGGGCGTGGCAACAACACCCATTTTTCCCTGGACTGAAGGCAATATAAAAGCATAATACTGTACAAAATTTCAAGTATTTTTATACACTGTTATTAATGTTATAAGTTGTTAACTTTTGGTGCAAAATGGTGCATTTGTGTCGGAGGTACCAAAAGGGACGTGGCGACTTCGCCCATTTTTCTCGAGTTGATAGCGACTAATAAGCTAATACTATGTGTGGAATTTCAAAAGATTCGAATAAGTAGTATAGCAGTTATTGAAGAATCAATATTTCACAACATTTTAACCCTTTGTGGGGGAGGTACTAGAAGGAGTGGACCAATATGGCCCATCTTCGAACTTAGCCGGAGATAGAAAAAAATATTACCACATACCAAATTTGAAGTCAATCGGTTACTCCTTTCGAGAGTTATCGTGCGCACCAGCCAGCAGACAGACAGACAGACGGACGGACATTGCTCATTCGACTTAAAATGACCCAAAACGGATTTCCTCCGAACATACTTGGGGTCTTAGGTCACTCCTTCGACGTGTTACACTTTTTTCCGTAGCAAATGATATATACCCTCGTCACACTAAAGTGAGGGTATAAACAGCAACAGTCGTATTATTGAAAAGCCAAAACTTAATTTATTATTAGCTTATGAACTTAAAACCCATTTTTGGTTATTAGTAATTTCAAGAAACATCGAAACACTTTCTTGCCAAACAGTATGTGTATAACTACATAAATTTTAATAAATATAAAAATGTTGTAGATAAGAGATATAAAATTAAGTAATCTTTGAAGGAGACGAGGGTAAAGATTTTCTTTTCTGATAACAATTTTCTTTTCTTTTTTTACGAAAAGGATAGAGAAAAAATCCTATATTCTTTTAAATATAATATAAAGAGTACGCAATTTTTTTACAAAATAATAGTATGAGTTCTTCATGCAAGGGAATAGAGACAAGAAAGCAATGCCTGGAATTGTACCTGCGTATGGTTTGAAGATGACAATCTTTTTTGTCATTGATGAAAGGGTTCGAGTATGGATGAGGATGCTGCTGGTGCTGAAGTAGAAGGTGCTTCCGAAGTTGCAGCAGTTTAGGGGATCAGCCAATCGCTGTAGTTTAAATACAGTGAACTGTACCCCCTCTTGACTTCCCACCTTGACAAGACATTTTACATTGTATGCAGGTGAGATCTATTATATATATATCATAGAGATGTATGTAACAGAAGTCATATGGTATTGATGCAAATGTGTTTCAGCAATATCAAAAACTTGCACAGAATCACTCCGAAGAAGAAAAATTTGTCTGTCTTTCTTCGGACTAATTAAATTTGGCCGATGGTAATGAAACAAAAAAAAACAGATGTAAGAGTATATTCCATCAATGGAATTATTCATGGGTGGGAAATATATTTATGCTATTTTATCATCCCCCTACATGAGTACAATAGTGAGCAGTACAAAAACGAATTGTGGAATGAGGCATGTTATAATGGCAGTACACGAAATTGGATCTTTTGATTTGAACTTCAGAAATAATTTAGAAAGGAGTGGAGTAAAAACTTATGGGTATGATATATTTAGTTTGATTTGTTTATTATTAATCCAAACCATTTTTTAAATAGAAAAATGTGGATAAGAGCACCGTATATTAATGTACGACCACACCCGCCTTTTCAACACCATAAGAAATGCAATGATAGATTACATCAACATTTTGGAATATGGCTTCGTGAAGGAAGTGATACCTTCACATGTAAATGTATTTACGAAAAACTTCGTATTTTGTCGATCATGATCCCACGATCTTGGTGTATGAATGTTTACCATCCATCGATAGGTAAAAAAGAGGGCCATATATTTATTAAATATTTTATTTATTTTTTTTTACCCGTCAGCATCGGCGCTGCAAGTGAAGCAGAGAAATAACTCTTTTCGATATGCGCCGCGAGTCTTTAGTAGATAACTACTAATCGAAACAAGTTGCCAACAATATGACATTATGACCTCTCTCCTCCTGCATGAAAATGATATTGCTTCATACAACGCAAAGCTGTAGTACATAGGCAAATGACAGTTGAAGTCTTCTCATGACCTTCTATGAAGTTTTTTTTACATAATTTACAAACAATAAGTGCTATTGCGGACTTTTCTGATAGATATCCAAAACTGGAAAAATTACCGCCTGACCCACGATGTCGAACGTAAACGTTCGCATGACTTCAGAATCATCAGAACGACAAAGCGAATGAAAACATACTGCTCGATGTCTGTTAGTTGGTCGCAAATCAGCTATTAGAAGTCATGCGAACGTTAAAGTCCGACTACGTGGTTCAGGCAGTATAGCAATTGGTGTATGTTCCACTTTAGGATTGGAAAGATCGTTTATGCAATACGGGTATAATTGAAATAAATATTTCTAATTATTTCATAACTCGATTTTTCTTACTTTAGATATGCAAACCTATGTGACACTACACATTAGATAAGCACGTTTGTAAAATATATATGTCGACCTGCTTCGCAATATATTGTTGAGGGAAGAGGAGTACTTTAAATTGCAGTATTGGAGTGAAGACGATGGAAGTGGGAAATATAAGTACAATGTAATAATTGTAGTAGTCGAGAGAGAAATTCATTTAAAGGTACATATAGATATTGCTCATTAAATTTCACCTAATAGCTATTTAAAGTTCCTATGTAAAAACGTCGACAGTGCTTCTTCAGGAATCTGCACAATTCTCGATTAGTTTTCAGATATTGAACTCTGGGACATTTTTGTACGACTGCATCAAAAATGTCAAATTTTTAAATGGATGCTCTTGTCGATAAGCTGTACATAACTTTTTGCTACAAAATTATGCTGTCCAATTATAGAAAATATTTAAAGTTTTACCGAGGATTCGAGTTAATTAATTACATTTTTGTTGTTTTTTTTTTTTTTGTGAAAGAGTTGACTTTCGTTCAATTCCTAAACCTGAAAACACTTTTTGGTGCATGTTTTAAAAACTCAAAGCATATAAAAATTTTAGACAAAACAACCTTTAAAGGGGAAAAAATGCCCAGTTTAAGGTCTATAAGTGGGCCTTCAAAAATGTCTAACAAAACGTGAATGAAAAAAACTTAATTTTTGGAATATAAATGGATTCTTAAATAAAATTGCATACATAAATATTCGAGATGAGATTTAGAAACCAATTAAATAATTATACTTTATAGAGATTCAAAGGAGAGATCAGGAGGGAAATTGTAGAGAGAGGGAGTGAGACGTTGTGAGATTTCTAATAAATAAAATATAAAAATATATAACAAAAATAATAAAAATAATAATTTGCATCAAATCAAAATGGAATGTTGTGCGAAAAGATAAGTAACAAAATTGTTGATAATTACTGTAATATAATAATCACATAATTAAATTAAAAAATTATCTATAAATATATATGTATAATTGAAACATTTTTTACATACAAACACAAGCATTCAGATGTGTGTTCATTTGAATTGGCATTTCTTTTAGCCTTTTCTCATCTAACTTACAAAAAAATATTTGTGCTCAACCCTGCCCTAGTAGTAATGCGGATGGGATGTGGCAGTTGATTATGATGATGTGGTTGCTGATGGCATTGTGTTTGGTGCCGTATTAGACATGGAAGTGTTAGATGAGCTTACATTTAATGTCGAACCATTCGCCATTGTACACAGAAGATTAAGTAATTTTTGTCGTGTCCTTTTGTCGCTTACACAGACACATTGTATGAGATTCATCAATTGTTTATTGGAATATTGTGCTGGCTCTAGATTATTTTGTTCCACAATCCATTCTTCAAACTGTTCATTGGAGAAATAGTAAGCCTTTATAAACATATCGACATATTGGCGATGTTCGGGAAATTTTTGACTTGAAATTAATTCGAGTATAGACATAAAATTAGTGAAATCGAGTTGCATGAGAGCCCGCCCACCGGCCGAACATTTTTTGACATTGGAAAATCTGAGAAGTAATAAATAAAGTGATACAAATTGTTATGCTTGCCAAGAAAGAAGGAACAATTCCGATTTTAAAACTTACCCCTCCACAAGCAAATGGGTGGCTACATGAGCTAAGGAATTCCACACTTGTTCCGAAGGTATTGTAATTTCTTTAGCAATTTCCTCTAATCGCATAGCAAAATTTTGTATATTCTAAGAAGGCAGGCAGTGAATACACGTTTGATAGCCACAAGAGTTAAACATTTTATATATACTACTTACCCTATTCATGATATCGATGTAGCCATTGTGTTGAAAACTAACATGATTTACATCCCACTTGACTTTAGACATCATTGCCAGTATAGCTGGTAAATCAAATACACGGGAAGTGACACATGTGTAGACTGGTCGAGCCAAATCATGCATAAAACGTATGTAGTCGAAATATGCAGTCAACACAGGTCTATCCTGCATTGGCAATAAGTGATTTAGATAATTTTGTAGTATTTGAAATTGTTGTGTCATACAATGTCCACTCTCCATGGCCACAATGCGTTGTGAGAGTCCATATAAGGTGTCAGGATTAGCAAGCTCGTTATTGATCTAAAATAAAAAATGGCATATAGTACATATTTATGTAGGTGTATAATTCGGGTTCTTATGTTTATTGCATTTTGAGCTTTTATACTGTTATACTATAAGGTTCTAGTTGTTAGGCTTTATCAGAGTCAATGTTCGCAACCTAATATCAACGATGCATGTTTTTGTACCAAAAAGCGATATAAACAACTTTTTGCTGCAAAAGGTTTTTTTATGTTTTTCTCACTGATGAGTCGAGCTAATTGATTAAATGTTCTTTCTTATGAAAGAGTTGAGTCTCGTGAAAATATATTCTTAACATTATTGATTAACACAGTACCAAGCTTCAGTGGAAAAAATGAACAGTAATTCAACATACCAAGGAGGAGAAATTTAAAGGCCATATCTTAATGTTTGGTACAACTTTTTGACAAACAAATTCCAGTTTTTGTTCCAGCTTAGACGAGTAAAACGTTTCCATTTGTACAGGCTGGAAAACAAACAAAGATATATTTATGACATCTCTTGCAAAAATGTGTATCCATTATAATACGTACAGCATCTTTTGCGAATAGTTCATGTACAGCATAGGCATAAAAATCGATTAGTTCCAACATACTCGCTACAATTTTCGGCGAGATACAATGCAAAAGTTTGCACATTTGTAAATAGCGTCCAATACAGCGGAAAACATTCAGAGTCGTATTGTTCACTGTTAGTTGTTGACCGCCGCCGCCGCCACTACAATCGTCATAGTCTTTACTCTGCAAGCTCTTGTGATCATCGTCGCTTTCTTCCTCACTGAAGTAACACGACGCCTCATCAACAATACCCGATAGGATATCCTCCTCAAGCATTGCTACATCAAGACCACCATCGAAGGGGGAACTTTTCTCACTAAAGCGTAAGAAATAACCGTAGGAACCATAAATGGAACTGCCACCGTCTTGTGAATGCACCGACACCAATTCATCACAATTATTATTACTGGTTGGTGAATTATTAACGGAGAGCGTATTATTTGTCACCAGTAGAGCTGGAGGTGTCTTGTGACGTCTCAGCGAATGGCGTATGGAACGAAATTCCTGGGGACACAATAAAATATTTATTATTTTTTCTTTTATAATTTCATTTAAGAAACCTTACCGGCAATTGCAAAATATTTGCAAAGGAATCAACCACCGTCCATGATTCGTTATCCAAAAATAAACAGATTTCCTCCAAACAACACATGTGATAACGTTGGAAAAATTCTTCACTCTGGGATTGCATTATCTCTATCAACTTTTCGGAATTTTCCCCGCAAAACTCCTGCCCTACTTTTTTAAGTCTTTGTATTACGCTGAGCACTTGTATGAATTGATCATATTTTAATGTCTTCAACTTGGAATTTTGTAGAAATATACAAATTTTTGTCAGAATATCATTCCATATACGTGATTGTCCCTTCTTTAGTTTTTCCTGTATATAACAATCTGGCGAATCGGGCATATCCAGTGGATATAGTTTATAGTTTTGATGCCATATAACAATTTGATAGTACGAAGAGAGAATAGTCCAAACGGTTTTGCAGAGGCTTATCAAACACGATATATATTTATCCGCTTCGACTTGTTCGCATAATTGTTCGTAGAGAAGTTTGAAATTGTCATCGATATTTGGATCATTATAGCCGCGAAGAACCGCGTTCACCGAAGAATGAATGGCAGAAATAAAGTTAATGTGCAACTGGAACGAAAAAATGTGATGCATTGGTTTATTAATAGTATTTGGATTATACATTATTTCGTCCCAAAATTGTAATCCACTCGATATTTTGATCTAAAAGGTTTTCCAACAAGAGGTGTTATTTTGAATAACCCGATATTTCGGTAGCTGTCACTTTTGAAGCTTTTATTCTTTGACATTTGAAAAGTAGAAACTACGCCATTACTAAAAATGGAACGTGTGACTGTTTGGTGCGGTTTATGGTCCGGCGGGGTCATTGGACCTTAATTTTTCGAAAATGAGGATGGATCAACAGTTAGGGTGAATGGATTGCGCTATCCAGAGATGATTAATGATTTTTTATGGTCGGAGTTGGATGGTATTGATCTGGACAACGTTTACTTTCAACAAGACGGCGCTACGTGCCACACAAGCAACGAAACCATTGCTCTGTTACGGGAAAAGTTTCCGGACCGTGTTATCTCTCGAAGAGGTGATCAAAATTGGCCACCGAGATCTTGTGATTTAACACCTTGCGACTTCTTCCTTTGGGGCCACGACGTGAAAGATAAGGTTTACGCCAAAAGCCCAGCGTCGATTCAAGACCTCAAAGATAGAATTCGTGGGGCTATCGAAGTCATTGGGCAGCCACTTTGCGATGGTTATGGAAAATTTCATGAAAAGGATATGGTCCTGTAAGCGTGGTCATGGTGGCCATGTGACTGATGTTGTTTTGCATTATTAACGGCAAACCTCCTCTTTATTATGAAATAATTTATCTCAAAAATGGCATTTTTCTTTGAATACCAAAATAACACCTCTTGTTGGAAAACCCTTTATATAAATATGGATATGGGAATTGTCCTGGGCTACTCAAAAAAATCCTTACAATTCTGCAGCTCTTTCTTGAGTATTTTCTTAGCAATGTACTCAAAGTTTCTGCGCCACATTCACGCAATGTGAATAAAAACATTTAACAACCTTGTCATGAAATTATTGCTTTAGACCTTGTCTATCTTTCTGCGTAACAAAATTTGAGAAATACTGTATAATATTGACCTTAAAATGCATATTTTAATAACACCTTTTCTGTATGAATATTGTGCTGTCCGGAACATGCCGTTCGGAATTCAACAAAAATCTAAATATCTAAAAAATTTTGCATTTTTAGAGTAAATGGTAAACACATATTTAAGAAGCATTGCCTCTAGTATATGCAAGCACAGTTGGGTATTATATAAGAAGTATCGTTGTAATTTATAAATCACTCAATATACCTTAAGGATCGTGTTTTTTTCACGCCGTCTATTTCTCGATTTTTATGTAAACTAAAAAAGTTTTCAAAATTCTATAAATTCAGTGTTATTAAGCTCGATAGACTTTACAAATTGGCTAATAACAATAATATTCCTAAGACCAATATCAAGGAAGTTATGGGGAAAAAACTAATGAAATACCTGCCATCCGCAACACAGGAAATGCCCATATAGAAATACGGATGGACAATATTCTAGTTTCAAATCATGTTGTAAGGTTTGTCAGCCGTTTTGTCTCCAAGACTCCCCTGAAGCACTTTAAATTAGTTATACCTCCATACCATTTCATTGCTCATTGAAAAAATGATTACCCAAAACTACTTACAAACAAGAATATTTTTTAAAGATTGTTATAATATTGGAAGAGTTTTATTCACTTAATGGATTTGGTTTTATTAAAATCTCAATAATATTGTTTATAAAAATATGTTTTATAAAAATGTTATTTGAATGATCAAGTGGCTCCAAGGGGTCGAGGCGACCGCGGTATACATGTATTGTCTTCATATTATTTTCATGAATCACTTCGTGTATACATCCTGAAAGATTCATTCAGGATACGCAAATAAGACATTGCTAATTTAAGTAGAGCTTTCTTTGACATTTAATTTAGATAATAAACCAAAGTACACAGATGATGACTGCAATCTAGTGCTATTTCTCTGTTTTCTTTTTCTATAAAATAATATAGACTTTGGAAACTCACCTGATCCATAGCAATTAGTGATTTGTTTAACAATTTATAGGCTTCCTGCAGTTTTGAATATTTACGCATATCAAAGTTTAAAATCATCTATAACAAAAAAAGTTGACTTCAATTTAAAAAAATAAATATAACTCACTCACCTCATTTAGAACCGTGTCCAATTGAAATTCTGTTAACAATAAGGTTTCCTGTAACTTTTTGTTTAACGATTGCACGCAATTATATTGCATGAATTCTGCAGCAGAATCTTTGCAATTAAGTAACAGTGATATTGCTCCAGAGTAATTACATTCAGACAAGAGTTTTTGAACTTCCACGTCGGTCGATTTCTGAAATTATACAAAAGAATTAATAAAAATTAAATTTTTGACTTCAATGAAAAAATACTGGAATAAATGGAAAGTGAAAAAGAAAGGAATGAATCACTTGAATAAGATTCATGGGTACATCCCATGTTGAAATTTCTGCTAAAACAAAGGTAAGCACTGCTCTATCAAAAGCGTTCTGTATATGTTCCGAACTAACGATATTATTGGTCAGAATGGCAAACATTTCTGCATAATACAGGGTTTTCCAACAAGAGGTGTTATTTTGAATCACCCGGTATTTCGGTAGCTGTCACTTTTGAAGCTTTTATTCTTTAACATTTGACAAGTAGAAACTACGCCATTACTAAAAATGGAATGATACACGATTCAACAACGCATTGAAATGATTAAAATTCGAAAAATCGAAAATCAACGAAAAATCATTTTGACTGATGAGGCCCATTTCCACCTCGGTGGCTACGTCAACAAGCAAAACTGTCGCATGTGGGGATCGGGAAACCCCAAGAGTTATTGTTGAGAAGCCTCACCATCCTCAACGTGTGACTGTTTGGTGCGGTTTATGGTCCGGCGGGGTCATTGGACCATACTTTTTCGAAAATGAGGTTGGATCAACAGTTACGGTGAATGGATTGCGCTATCGAGAGATGATTAATGATTTTTTATGGTCGGAGTTGGATGGTATTGATCTGGACAACGTTTACTTTCAACAAGACGGCGCTACGTGCCACACAAACAACGAAAACAAACGGGAAACGTTTCCGGACCGTGTTATCTCTCGAAGAGGTGATCACAATTGGCCACCGAGATCTTGTGATTTAACACCTTGCGACTTCTTCATTTGGGGCCACGTGAAAGATAAGGTCTACGCCAACAGCCCAGCGTCGATTCAAGACCTCAAAGATAGAATTCGTGAGGCTATCGAGGACATAGGGCAGCCACTTTGAGATTTGGTCATGGAAAATTTCATGAAAAGGATATGGTCCTGTAAGCGTGGTCGTGGTGGCCATTTGGCTGATGTTGTTTTTCATTATTAATGGCTTACTTTCCTCTTTATTATGAAATAAACATCCGATCATTTATCTCAAGAAATGGAATATTTCTTTGAATACCAAAAAAACACCTCTTGTTGGAAAACCCTTTATAATATATTAAAACAGTTGAATAACTTTTTTTAATATTACACCAGGTTTCAAGAATCTTGAAGCTAAGATTTCCCAAAGCCTTTTAATGACTTTGGATGAAATGAAATTGGGTGACTGTCTTATAATGTGATGGTGGTTTTCCAGGTTAAGGCAGAGCTTTAGCCTTATTTTCAATCATCTGGTTAAACTCCACTATTTGAAATATCTTTATATATAAAATCCTTTGTACGTTTGTTTGTAACGCATCATCTCCGAAATTATATAAGTTTTAGAATTACTTTCACAGCGATAAATGACGGAGTGGTCATGTTATTTGTAAAATTCGCATTTCCATAGTGATTGGCTGAAATTTGTCTTGATAATATAGTTTGTATATATGATTCTAACTGGTAGATGACGCTGTACTGGACTTATGCCACATACGTGGTCTGTTCAATAGAAAAGTTGAATTTGGAAATTTCTCAGGATTTTTTATGTTGGCACACTTGTCTCGAACATATGGTCATAGTTGAGTTTGTTTGTGAGAGACATAACAGTTTTTTTTGTTCGTCGATTCGGCTTTTATCCCCTCAATCGTCACAAAACACCGTCCTTTCATGGGTCTCTACAATTTTGAAAAAAACAACAAGTCGCAGGTGGCCAAATCTGGTGAATAGAGTGGTTGAGGCATGATTATGGTATTCTTTTCGGACAAAAAATTAAGAACACGCGACGGCTTTTTTTTCAAAATTTAGCAAATTTGGAACGAACTTCGCTGCCACACGCTTCATGCCCAAAATTTCCGTAATCGCCCAAAATATCGCATGAGCCAACTGATATGCCGACTTCCTCTGTAACGAGAACGTCGATTTTTCATACAATTTTCTTCACTTTCTCAACATTTTCATTGGTTCTTGATGTGATGTATCATCCCGAACGAGTGTCGTCTTTCTCGACCATCTTTGAAAAGCTAATACCGCTTGTAGATATTTCTCTGACTCAGAGTACAATCACCATATGCCACTCTCAACATTTGAACTTTGGGCACTTAATTCCTTTTATTACACAAAATTTGATGCAAATTCTTTGATTAATTTTTTTCCACAGCAAAAAATCGCCGAACAAGCAAAACACGTCTAACTGTTTGATCTCTCACAAACTCAACTAATAACATATCGCTAACTCACTTCAAGAATGTCTTAACTCAAAATTTAAAATGTTTGTGGTTGTCTTACAAAAATGCGAATTTTGTAAATATCCATAAATTAATCTCAACGAAATTTAGTTTATAAGTAAACAATCATATTTCGGATTATTCCACCTTTTTTAAACATCCTATTTCATCTTATATTTTTATACGGACTTAAAGTTACACATCTCGACAATTTTCAATTTTGAGTTAAGACAATTTTGAAGTAAGTAAGCGGTATGTTCGCGACAAGTGTGCCAACGCTAATCGAATGCACGTAGCCCGAGAAATTTCAAAATTCAATTTTCTATTGAACAGACCCCGCACACATTTTATGTGGATTTTTTCCCTGAAACTCGGAATATGCATTTGTAAATGAAATATCAATGAATATCAAAACCAATACTTCCCAAACAGGACGAGCAGGACAACTGCTGCTGTCGGCTAATAATTATATAAAAACATAAGACATACACATCTTTATTCCTGAATACCTTCAACTATTCGTGCAACTATGAGTTGGTTCCTTTAACATGACGAAGAAATTAATGTTTGTCTCCATGCGCACCAATCCTGCCTTGAGAGCAAAGTTTCAAGTTTCCGTTAAAATAACGCCGCAATTACAAGATGTACTGTTTATAAAGCTAACGTTTCAGTAATATGTGAGAAGGTTGTTTCTCCCTCGGCAAAAATAAGAGATTATGCTGTTGTTTCTGAGGTACTTTAGGTAGGGAGAACGAAACATTTTGTTCCGTGACCATATCAATAAACTGCCTTTTTCGAAATTTTTGCACAACATAATTTTCCAATAGATCTAGGAAAGACGTCAATAATCGCCTACCAACCATGTAAGAATACAATAGGGACGAGAAAGTTGTTCTAAATATGAACAGATAACATTAAAAATTTGGGCATGGTCAATTAGACGTGCAAAGTTATTCAAAATTATCAATGATCTATTCTATTCTAGGGCTTCTCACCAAAGTTTTGAGTCACAGCCTACTTATAAGATATTGAGGGCTCCATGCATTCACCTCAAATTGTTTGGCCAAACAAAAATAGAGTCCGCCAGATATCCGAAAACTTTGAAAATTATTCTAAAAGAATTACTTGTTATTATTGAACCTTTTAGTATAATTAACGGTTTTAAAATAAATAAAAACAATAAAATGGAATTTTGATTTGTTGGACGTAATATTTTTACGATGATGGAATTTGAATTAGTGAAGAATGTGGTTGCCTCATTTAATGTAATTCTTTCCAATTTAGGGTAGCAAATTTTGTTAAGAAATACCTAAATTAGGACCAAACGAAGTGTGACATGCACATCGCTTAGGATATTTCAGCCCTTCATTTGCTTGATGGCTTTACAACTGCCCCATGCTACTTTTTCTGTTTCAAAAACTGAAAAGATCAATGAATCAAGACGTCACGGACACATCAAGACGTCACGGACACTGACATACCGCTACTGCCCACCCGTGGGACGCAACCCACCATTTGACAAGCTCCGATCTCTTCTCCCTTTGAATGTTATAAAATAATGTTATTTAAATAATACCGAAGGATATTGAAACATATGACCTTAGAAATTAAAATTAATTAAAAACGCTGCCATTGGACCGCGACCACTTAATAAGCTTGGGTTACCTAATATAACTTTATAAAACACTATTTATCAAAGAGCATCACTTATACTTACCAATTTCTTTATGGCCTGCAGAGTATTTAACAATTCCTTAAGTATCTCACGTTTACGATAGGAAGCTAGTATCTCCAGACTAGTGGTAGTTAAATTCTGCTTGGCATAATTTAAGTACGAACGAGCCTTTCGACATGTCCACAGGGATTCTTCCAATTCTTTTTGAGTTTCATTGATAGCGGCAAATTCCACATTACAGGCACTTCGCTGTTCCAGTATATTTTGTAGCACTTGTTTGGACAACACCTTATGTTGAGTGCGTAGCTGAACCATAGTATTTTCAATTAAGCCATAATCAACGCCATTAGCCAAGACTTTCTGTGTTCAAAACGCAGTAAAATAAGAAAAACATTAATGTACATCGAAACTTCGTAAACAACCATTGCACATTTAAGTTCAGAAAAACTGGTTTTAAAAGTTGCATTGCATTGTGTTCTTAATGATGCATATGTACACGACGACGTTCGTCATGGAGGGCAACTTTAACTTTCCCCTGCCTCGACCTCGTCATCATCACCACCAACGACATATTTACCTGTAATTCATACATTTCTGCATTGCTTTCTGGCTGGAAGTAGATATCTGTTATACTTTCTAATACTTCCTGATCCGACTTTTGTTGTATATTCCCCGCCGCTACAGATTTTTTATCGCATTCATCCTTATTTTCTGAGCTGATGATTTTCTTTGTTGCCGATGGCTCCGTCTGACTTTCCGAAACAGTCTGAATGAAATAATCTGAAAATCCCATAGCCGGAATTTTCATCTGTCGATTTGACTGCAACGAGATTTTAGATACTTCAAATTTTATTGCATTATTATTTTGTATGCATACCTGCTTGTGCAATAAGTCCATAAACTTAACTTTAATCCCATCCATCTTGCTTCCATGTAATCATAAATAAATGTATTTATATTGTAAGTGCTTCTTCTCCTTTTTGTTTGACGTTAGACTTTCTGTCAAATTGACGTATTCGCCAGCAGAGTTGCTGCACGTACACTGAGAAAACGATATATTTTTGGCTGCTACTTAAATACAAGTGAGAACTTATGCTAAGTACACACGATTGCAAGATCAGACAATATTGTCAGAAAAATGGCGGAAAAACAACGTTGGCAGAAAAGTCATTGTGAGATAATTTGCATGTAACAACGGCGCCATTGTCAGAAAACAATTTTATTGACAACACTGTTTATAAAATACTTTTATTGGCAATCTGCATATATTTGCAACCGTCTGAACTGTCAATTCACCTTTGCCTAACAATCTGTCATTGTCCGTACATTTGCAGCACTTTAACAGGGTTGATAACGTTGTCCGATCTGGCAATCGTGTATACTTATGGTGATTTCGTTTGTGCAAAAATATGTAAAACTTTTTCTACATTTTACTCTGAAACCGCATTTTTAGGTTCGTTTGTAAAAATGGTGCAGCCGTATGAACAGGTTTTGATTTCTTTGGAAAATTATTACACTCCGCAAATGCGAAAATATCGCATTTTCCACACTCAGCCAAGTCAACGGTGTGGAGTGTTGCACCACAGACCTTACGAGTAAATTAGACAGATGTGCCGTCCGGACGAAACGTCAAAATCTATCAGTTACGAACGAATAGGAATGAAATGTCACACGCGAAAAAACACTTTTCCGCGAACATAGTTAGAATTTTCTTTGCACTAATCAATTAATATTAATTTTTTAATTGTTACAATAACAAAAAAAAACGGGAAAATCGGTCCGAAATCCGCGGAAAACCTCACTCTTTGAAGTCCTACTCGTTGAAATTTCTATTCGTTCGTAACTGAAAACTTAAGGGCGGGTTAGGCATACGTAACCGTAATTTATCTTTACCGTTGCCGTAACGTTGCCCGTTTGGGCGATTAGCCAACGTTGAGATAACGAGTCATATGTTCTGACAACAACAACACATAAGTAAACAAAAAAGCCGCGATTTATTTTTGTTTAGGTTTATTAAAAATGAAGTTAAAAAGATTGTTTTTAAATTTGTGTTTTTTAAATCTGTGCAGAGTTTACAATTAAAGTAAATCAAGAAAATACCGTCGGATAAGAAGATGGGGTGGACGTCCGATAAACAATGACTGAGTTAACTACGCCAAAGCACGGATTAGACTGGCAAAGAGAATAGCAATAACACCACTGTATGTCAAATATTGCTTTATCCTATGATTCCAAGTTCGGAAAAATTTACATTCTATTCTTTAAAATTGTAGATATTTGTGTCACGGTTGTTCCATACAATCAAAATATTGCGAAATATTGTAGAAGTGAAGTTTTGTGGCGCTTGCTTTCGCCGATTTGTTTAAGTGAACAAACTACACAGCAGTACAAACACATTGCCAATGATTTTTAACGAATGTGGGATATGCCGAATTGTGTGGGAATCTGCGATGCTAACTATACATTCATATCAGTTAATGTTGGAAGTAATGGCAGCCAACACGATGGGGGTATGTCCATTAAACTTCTATTTAATTATAATCTATTTTAATACAAACAACTTCCATTTCTTAATTTAAATTAAATACAGCTATATTCCAGTACTCTCCGTTTGGCCAATCAGTACCTGTACCTCCTAGTAAACCATTATCGTCAGCATCCTCTGAAGCCTTTCCTCATTTTTTTATTGGCGATGCGGCGTTTCCCCTGAGGAATATCCTTGGTCTAAGTCAACAACTATAGACGAGCTCAGAGACAACATCCAACGCGAAATTGCCAACTTTCCGGTCGAAATGTCGCTGTTGACGGACTCGTGGTGGTCATTTGACCGAAATTGAATTTCATTCTTAAAATGTAACACCTGGAATAAATTTGAACTCTATATCTTAAATATTCTGTGTTTTATTAATACTTTTACTTATGTCTATTTCCATTGAAGAGCCAAATCCAATCCAATCCAATCTCTATCTATAAATAAGTCCACGTTTGTAGAGACGCTTATATTGCTGTCAAATTAACCCACAATAAAGAAGACCCACAATGTCTCGTACTGTCGCCAAAAGAATCCTGAAGCAGATTATAAATTTAATTTTTAAAGGAGTCAGCCGCGATCTTCATAAAACTCAACTGTGACGCCCAGCTCCTTGCCAATTTGCTTCCAAGCTTCTCGCTTTTTTCAGATATCCTATATGCTGGATTATATTTATTGTATAAATACTCGTGCGACTGCACCAATGAAATCAAATATTCGTCTTTCATGTTTATTTGCACTTTTAAAAAACAAATAATAAATTATTTTCTTTACTTTTCTCGGTGAACATACAATTGTAATTGTAAACAACATGTAGTATCAGCTGTTGTCAAATTGTACGTAACGGAACGTCCAATTCTGATTTCAACAGATTCAGCCGTCCGTTTACGTTTCGTTTCCGTTGGCTAATCGTTTACACCGACTTCCATATGACAGATCAGCTGATTCGTTACGCTACGGGGGCGTTACGGTTAAGTTTGCCTAACTGGGCCTTTACTCGTTCCGGGATGACATATCTTATTATTCATTATTTTTGTGTTGCACCATCAAAAAGCAAACTTCAGAACCAAACCTAATTGAAAGCGTACATTCTTAATGCACTATCTAATGTTCAAACATTGAACAATTATATGTGTGCTTATTCTGCTCCAACAATAGGCATGTTTTCGTTACAAGCTAGCAATTTTAGTTTAGCACTTTGCAACGAAAACAACTGACTTCTACTAACTGACACATAAGCAATAAGTGGCGGATTTTCACTATCTGGTAGCAATGGTGTCATGAGTTGAGAAGAAAGAACAGTGCGAAACAGACAAAAAAATCGTGAAAAGCATTTATAAAACATATATTTACTATTCTATGTTCAATTGTTTACACTCTTTTTGGAAATATTAAAATAATTTCCCATTTTTGTTCTTCTTCTTCCCGTTAATTCACAATAATTGATAAAATGTCTCCAAAAATGGGATGCCATATTGCTAAATATAGGGTGCCCAATCTGGCAACATCATACTCGATTAAGACAGGAACACAAGCACCAAACTTCATCGGGAACTAATAGTTCTTAAAAGTGCTTAGCTCTCCATACAAATTAAGCACTTATGGTGTAACGAAAACACGCCTAATGTAGTATAGGGTATAGTAGGCGTGTTTTCGTTATGTGAAGGTGAGGTGATGTGAATTTTCTTAAGTGGCAGGTCTTTGAGAATAATCTACAAACCACAGCAGCCATCAAAGTAAACACAGCCCTTGATATCGGTAAAATTTAGCTTGTTTCATGCGCCAGTCATGGAAAATTGGAAAAAGCCGTTGCGGACATTTCTAAGAAATATTCCATTTATAATGACATCAATAGGCCTTTAAACGAAATTAATAAAGGCACACATACACACTTTGCTTATTTACATTTAACTATAGAAAATGTTAAATAAAATGTATATTTTTAATTTGTGTAAATTTGTTTGTACACTACATTTTTTAAAACGCTCACAACAACAGTAAAATGTAAACAAACAATCTATCTAAAGGTAAGTACACACGATTTGCAGATCGGACAACGTTGCCAGAAAAATGGCGGAAAAATGCAAACCTGTGAATTTACAACCGTGTGAACACACCATTTTTGTTTTGCAACGTTAGCAGAAAAGTCATTGCGAGATAATTTGCAGATTGTTATATGTGCGAAGTTTTTGCATGTGACAACGGCGCCATTGCCAGAAAAACATTTTATTTGCAACACTGTCTATAATGTATTTTTATTGGCAATCCTGCATATAAATATTTACAACATATATTGTAAATATATAAAATTGTAATGTTTTATTGCAATCGTCTGAACTGTCAATTCACCTTTGCCTAACAATCTGTCATTGTCCGTATATTTGCAGCACTTTAGCAGGGTTGGTAACGTTTGCCCATCTGGCAATCGTCTATACTCAGCTTAACAATCATCTATGAGTTTGACAGTTTATTGAGCTCTTAGGGTATCTCTTAAATACCAGTGAATGCGTCCAGCGTCTGTCAAACTCGAATTTCATCCTATTGTTTTCTGTGCATACAACAACACTTTGACAGACGCATTCACCGGTATTTAAGGGAATCTCTTAAATACCGGTGAATTGCGTCCGGCGTCCGTCAAAGTGTTGTTGTAAGCACAGAAAACAAAAGGATGAAATTTGAGTTTGACAGACGCCGGACGCATTCACTGGTATTTAAGAGATGCCTAGTGTTACCACAGGAGCAATTTTTTTGCGACCAAAATTTTCCCTAAATCCGACCAAAATCCATTGTAGGCGACCAAATTTATAAAATTCAAATTATTGATGTTTTGTAAAGTTTGGTGACAACATATTTAGATTTTGAGGAAACATGGAAATTGTTGAAAAGTGACCCATCCGAATCGAATATAATCTACATCTACAGCATAACATTCAATGCTTTAACTGGAATTGCTCGTTTGAATGGTACGGGGTGAAATTCCCCAAATTTTAGCCTAATCTCTTGGCATATGTGGTTATTAGGGCGTCAATAAGGCAAATCTGGTATCTTTATAAATGTGGCATAATAATTGTCGAATTGCAGCCTAAAAGATTGGTATTTGTGGTTACAAAGGAATTAAAATTGGATGGGACTTCCGCTTCTCAAATTTCTTCTGATATATCAAATCATGGACCTACGACGGTGTGAAGGAACAAAATCGGTTGGGATCATTCTATAGAGACTATACCGAAACATGGACCGATACGGTGCATTTACAATTCCAAACAAATACTGGTTTTATTATTGTAGGTTGTGTTACGTGGTCCTACTCGCGGCAAGGGGACAGTTTTCAACGGCGCCGGCTAGCTCAATCGACTCTCCTGGGGAGGTCCCATCCCACTGTCCCCGCCCTAGGTACGTAGCAATCATTTTCTGAGCAAAAAAAACCTTTACAAAACAACTACCCATATTCCACTAGATTGGGAGGTACTTCTCGGACCTCCAGCCGCCCACCCTACCGTGGTCACCCGGTTCCCACCCTCTTCGGTAGTGACCCCTTAAACGCGCTCACATCCTACCCTTTACTCACCTTACATTACCCTCTCATAATCAATTTAGCACACTACAAACATCTTATCATTCATTTATGACATAAAACATTATAAATACTTTTATTAATATATAGATTCATAACCCTATCCTAATAATAGCTTTGCTTAGTCTAAGTATTTTCTTTACTAAATAAAACTATTAAACTAAAAATATTTAATTTACTTATTTTTCAAATTGAAAATCCGTTACGAACGGTCATTTAGACCTCTATGCGAACCCTGGTTACAGGTAGGGATCTGTTCCCAAAAATGATAACATTTAATTTTAACATGAAACTAAGAGTTTAACATTGCTGTCGACTTCACATACACATACATTAATCTATAAAAGAGCTATTTCCTGAGAGGTATCTTAACTGGGTATTTCTTTTAATTGGGCGATTCTTCAATTTCTTTTGAGACTATCGGAAACGTTTCATTGACCTAGCCTTGAAGGAGCTCCCTAAAGACTACTCACAACAACATGAATTTTATTAAGGTCGGGAAAAAAAAGAGTTGGCAAGTATATATTTTTTTAGAAATTAATAACCTATGTCTAATACCTCCTAGGATTACAATACTACACACTAACATAAATACTATCCTAACAATTAATAAATATATAAAAATTTAAAATAAGAGTAAATAAATAAATTAAAACTTAAATAAATTTTAAACAAATTCCTAAACCGGGATATAAGAAATGTCACATATATGATAAACAATTTACTTCTTAGTTTTTTTTTTAAAGCCTGGGTTAAAAAGGTTTATCAAATAGTTTCCGCTATCAGACAATAAAAATTTTGCCGAAAAATTTCTTTCTTTTTTTTTAAGATTTTTTTGTCAGGATTTTACATGGAATAAAAGAAAAAGGACTCTGGCTCTTATTTGGTCATATAGATTTAAGACCTTTCCTCAACGTGTGTCATAACAGAAGAACGGACATTCTTTATCGATCCTTATTGAAGGGGGAACTTTTTGGATGCGATTCTCCCGGAAATAATTAGAATTGGTGAACTGACCTGTTATACGCATATAGTAGATCAAAATGCCATTGGAATGGTCTTATGTAACACCTCTATACACGGGTGATGTAATGCCTTCATCCAAGCGTTATGTCAGGCCTTTATCCTAGGACATTGAAATAGTAATTATAGTTTCTGTGTAATTTCCGGTCCCCAATGATTAATTCTGGATCGTAGAATGTACTTTACTTCTGATATTAGAATCCCAGCGGAAATAGGTTTTCCTTGCTACTTTCCTCTTCGATTTACCGTAGGATCACAGCCAAATTACTACGAAAATTTTCAATTTTATTTTCACAACATTAACTTTATTTTTGACCAAACAAACACTCACTTTAAAACCAATCATTGAACTTAACACAAATTAATTTTATTTTCAATCGTTCATTTAATGCGTAAGTGTATTTATGTTTAAACTTAACACTCGGATGGTTTACTTAGGAATGTTCGTTTGCAAAAATGGCTGCGATCGCTTGGGCTCTATACTTTTTTCTTGCATATAAATGATGTTTTTTTAAATATGTCGTATTCGGCACATATGTAATTGTATGAAAATACATTCACACGGCCTCAAATCATACATAACTTTCCCCTACAGTTCCTATACCATTTTCTCTGATTAATTCTCTTCCTTGTCGGTAACTTACTTCCGTTTGTTGTAAGAGTATTTGTTAATCATACATTTGCCCATTAATCTCTTCCCCAGATTATTTCCCCGTACAATAACAAAACAATGTGGGCGAGCAACAACACTCCAATGGCAACTCTCTTGGTAGTACCGCCTTACCGACACCTTTTGACATATGCCATTTAAGTAAACAAAGTGCTCTAAGAGAGCACATAAATTCCTAATAATTTTCATTTCAATTTTTATATTAATTATTTCTTTCTTATCTTTTCGTTTCAGCTCCTCCCTACTCTTCTTGGCCGGGTGCATCTTATCCTGCCACTGTGGAAGGCAAAAGCTTTGTAGCCGTTATGGAAACAAAGTGTTTTCTTTCCAATTATAGTGGCTGCCGGCATGGTGCATTCGGCCATATGCTGGATATGGCCATGTGATTTCTGGGTTCAGGGCGAGCTGCGGTAGAACCCAACCGCGAAGGAAGCTTCCCCTGCCATTTATGGATGGCTCCAAAGAAGGGCCATCCCAACTTTAATACATAATTTGTCTGGGCCACAGCAGCAATCACCACACAAAACCCTCAACCACATATTGGGCACGGGCTGGCCATCAATGACATAATGGTGTGCCAGTCCTCCGGGGTGCCCAATTAGCTCTCCCTAGCTCCTCCAGCATTTGTACATTAGGAGCTAGGGATTAAAAGGTGGTTTTGGAGGCCGCCACGTCAGGCGTAAAGGCCTCGCCCTAAGGCCTTTCCACGAAAAAATTTTTTTTCGTGCCCAGGGCCGGACTTTGGTTTTTCTTGCGCGATGGCCCCGCAACAAAACACCCGGGCTGGCGGTTATGCAGCGACAGGGCTGGTGTGCGGAGGTCCTGTAAAGGATATAACGAGGTTGGACAGGTTAGGCCCAACGTGGGGAACGCTCACACCCTGAGAATATGCCGGGCACTCTTGCAGACTATATTTTAGGGAAGTAGTCTAGATAAAATCAATATGTTTTTATAAGATATTTACTTTGGGGTTATTTCCTTATACTTTCAGTTCTGGAATCTGGCTGCCCCTAACATTTGGAGCATACGTATACAGGAGAATTAAATGGACTTGGAACTTATCAGGTAAGCCTGAAATCGGACTTCATTAGCTTCCTTGGTGATATATGGTCCCGGTAACGAGGTCGGTTAAATAATTTCGGAATCATATAAAATAAGGAAACTTAAACCTACCTCAAAATATTTGTATAATTACGGCGTGGTGTATAATTACTAGATAGATTTTGAAAATAATTACGACGAGACAATGTAAAATCAGGTACTTTGATCGATATCACAGATATAAAATATTATTGCACTATAGATTTGAGACACTAGTACGAGTACTTATTAGGACGAATACAAACAGACAACATTTATGTGTATAAATAATAATTAATAATTTGTATTCTTATCCTAATATTGCACTCTATATCACAGCTGAAATCTATATTGCACTATAATTTTATATCTTTTGCATGATATATTCCAATTGATTTGCCTTGCGTTGTTTCCAACTCATACATATTTGCTCCCTATCCGACTTTTTAGAAACTTTTTACAAAATTTTGCATTTCGATTTTTGGCAAAGTCAGATAGGACTATATTGCGTCTATATACCTCTTGTCCCGGTCTAAATTTGACAATTCTAGCTCTTTTGTTGTACCTTTCGGAACTTCGTTCGTAGGCTTTATGAATATTATCCTTGATTCTAGCCCTCACAATTTCTAGCTTTTCGGGTCTATCAAGGTTTTTCACTTCATGATCCGTCATGGACATGAGTTTTCTTGCCAATTTATAATCTGTACCACTGGAGAACATATGAAACCCAAATAGGGCGAAGAAGGGAGTTACTCCAGTGGCTGAATGAACCGAAGTTCGTAAGGCACATTCAATTTCCGAAAGGTACATGTCCCAGTCCCTGTGGTCTTCATTCAGATACGTTCTTATAGCGGTAATCACGGATTGATTCACACGCTCAGACGCGTTGGACTGGGGTGAGCACACAGCCGTTCTCATATGTGTGATTTTGTAGGATTCGGTCATTTCCTTAAAGCTTTTTGATACGAATTGGGCCCCGTTATCGCTGTGGATCACTTCAGGCACACCAAATTTGTGAAATATTTCATCAACGAGAAATCTTATGATATTTCCTGCAGTAGCCTCTTTCATGGCTTTGAGGAAGGTAAATTTAGTGAAGTGATCCAAAACAATGAATATATATGCGTTGCCCTTTTTCGATCGTGGATATTTGCCTAAGAAATCCACATAAAGTTTCTGGAAAGGCCTCTCGGTGACGACCTCTTGACCAATTCTAGGCATCAAGTTTTGGTTGCAGGACTTGGTTTCCTTACAAATTTGACAATTTCGAATATATTCTCTAATCTGGATGGTCATTCGTGGCCAGTAAAAGAATCTTCGAATCCTTTCTAACGTTTTCGCCATCCCTCCATGAGCGGATGTGAGAGACTGATGGGCCTTATTAATAATTTCATGGGTCAATGGGTATCCATAGCTTCCATTGGAATTCTTCATCCAATTCTGAATCGCATAATGACTTTTTAAAAACCAGCCCGTCCTGGATTCTCAAATCAGGTAACTTATCCTGATTTTCGGATATGTGCTTGATCAAATCTAAATAATCTTCATTTTCGAACTCTAGGGTTTCGAAATTCAATAATTCTTCCTTAGTAAGTTCGTCAATTGTCGGAGCCCTCGATAGCATATCGGCCACTACATTATCCGAGCCTTTCCTGTGCTCAATATCAAAATTATATCCTTGTAGCTGGAGAGACCAACGAGCTAGTCGACCAGTCAAGTCTTTGAGTGTCATTAGCCATTTAAGTGAAGCGTGATCAGTTATTACTGTGAATGGCATCATCTCGACATAGGGTCGAAACCTTTTTACTGCCATCACAGCTGCCAAACATTCTTTTTCTGTCACGCTATAATTGCGTTGACAGGCATTCAGTTTTTGTGAGTAGAATGCAATGGGGTGTTCTTCCTCTCTAGCATTCAATTGATACAGAACTGCCCCAATTCCATATTCGGATGCATCACACTGAATGTAGAAACGCTTTGAAAAGTCAGCATGACGAAGTACAGGGGCGGATGTTAACGCTTTTTTCAAGTTTTCAAAGGCCCTTATTGCAGACTCGGTCATCTCAAACCTTTTCGACTTCTTGAGTGTGTCGGTCAAAGGGGCAGAAGTGGTCGCAAAGTCCTTTATGAAACGTCGATACCACCCGGCCGTTCCTAAAAAGCTCCTGATCTCTCTAGGGCTCCGGGGTATCTTCACGTTTCTGATAGCCTTAACTTTTTCCGGATCGGTCCTCAATTTGCCATCACCAATTATAAATCCTAGATACTTCAATTCGCGAAAACAAAATTGTGATTTTTTTAGACCAATCGTTAGGTTGGCCCTCCTTAGACAGCCGGCAACTTCGCTTAAAAGCCGCAGATGTTCTTTAAAGTCGCTGGATATGACCAGTAGGTCGTCTAAATATATAAAAACATTCTCTTTTAAATGTTGAGGGATGACTTTATCCATTAACCTACATAAGCGCTGCGCCGCGTTACAGAGCCCAAATGGCATCACCCTAAACTGATACAAGGTACTGTAACGCGGTGCAGGATTTGCTATCCGCATCGAGCTCGATTTGCCAGAAGGCATATTTCAAATCGACGCTGCTGATGTAGTAGGTTTCATCGATTCTGCTCAAGATGCCGTCAATATTTTGGAGCGGATACGCGTCCTTTACTGTAAGCTTATTTAATTTTCGGGCATCAAGGCAGAATCGATTTTTACCAGGTTTCCGCACGACTGTCGTCCGATTACTCCACGGACTTTCACTTTCTTCGATCACGTTGAGCTTAAGCATGTTATCGATCTCCTCATATACTATGACCTGGACTGCTGGAGAAATGGGATAATGGCGGTCCTTTATAGGCACCGCCCCTTCAATTAACTTAATTGAATGTTTCTCCAGGCTGGTCCGGCCTAGACCTTTTTTCTCAAACGTATCGAACTCTATTATAACTTTCTCTAATTGTTCTTGTTGTTCTTGTGTTAAGTCGTGCGGATTCAATTTATATTCGTCATCCTCAACGACCATATCCTGCTTGATTTGTTCCATGTTTATCTCATCTGTTTTTATAATGTCCGGGGCCAAACCATATGATCTCCAAAAATCTATGCCAAGATAAAGTTCTTGCTCCAAGTCGGGGCATAAGTAAAATTCCATTTCCTTCTCCATATCTTTGTAAACTATATTTATGAAAACCTTGCCCAGAATCCGGTGATTCTGTCCCCCGGCAGTCTTCACGTTCAAAAAGAGGGGTTTAATCGTAACTCCTAACTTTTCTATAAGTTCCCTACAGTTCCTCCCAAGTATGCTCACTGAAGCGCCCGTATCCAGGAGCCCTTTCATTGTAATCCCCTGAATCTGAACCTCAGCGAACACTCTTGGATCTGCATGGGAAGCTCTCCTAACAGATTCTATAACAATCTTCATATTGCGCCTCCTTTCTGCAAATTTCTGCCTAACCTTGGGTATAGATTTGGTTATAAACTCCGCATCCTCCCCAGAACTGAAGATTCTTGACCTTACTCTGTCATAATTTTCCCTTCTAATGTCAATTGGTAGGTAATGTCGATTTCCCGGTTCATAGTCTTTCCAATTTGTCGATAAAATTGTATTTATATTGTTTTTATTCTCATTTATGGTTCTATTTATTTTGTTCTGAAGGGGTTTTCCCTTGGACGTAGGCCCCCCGTATTCTCTACGCCCCTGTATCGGTTTCCCTGTTGGCAAACATTACATTTAGGAGTAGTGGTTCCAGGATTGCCGCATTTATAACAGAATAGCGCTCTCACAGTTACCTCACACTCTCGAAATGTATGTCCCGCTTTCCGACAATTCCAACATACTATAGCCGAACTGCGTAGTCGGTCATATTGTACCTCCGATACTTTCTCAACAACAGAGTTACCATATTCGTCAATGGGAGTGAAATCAGGCAGATCGGAATATATCTCATTAACTTGTCTAGTGGGCCGCTGTTGTAAAGGCATATTTCGAGTGTCCCGTCTCGGAAAATTCTTCTCCGCCTCATTACACTCGATCCTTAGCTGTTCCACTGAAGAAACTTGTATAGGGTAAACAATTCTGCCTACGTTTTCCCTGACATTTTTCTTCATGATCTTAATCATGTCGAACTCTGATATGGGTTGCACTAGTTTTGCCCTAATCTGACCCATGACATGAAAAAACCCATCAATCGTTTCATTTGGTTGCTGTTTTCTTTGTGCGAGGTCTGTCAATATCTCGAAATTCGATCTAGATGTCTGATATTGGCTTAGCAAGCTATGTTTTAACTGATCCCAATCGTGGAATTTGTTTGTCTTTTGAAACAGCCAATACCACGATTCTGCTGGTCCAGTTACTATTAATGGAAAATCCCGTATTATTTCGTTCCAATGTATTCCATACTGCCATTGATAATACTCCAACCTATACACAAATTCCTCTACTCCTAAGCCATTGGAGTTGCCATCAAAAACGAGGCCTAGTTTATTGATTCTAATTGCGTTGAAATCTTTTCTTTGACCTACAGGAGCCGTATAACTAGCTGGAGGAACTTGTTGAGCTGATTCGTTTCCAGCTACCATCTCCGGAGTTACGAGATTGGCTCTACCGGTGGTGGTAGCAAGGACTTCAAGTGGTGGTTGGTTCGTTGGCCTTTTTGTCAACTCCCGTACCGACAATGTTAGCTCTCTGAGAGTTTTCCTTATATCGCTCATCTCACCCTGAACCGACTGTACTCTACCTTCTAAACAACGCTGAAATGATAAGGCTTCACCCGACATAGTATATGAGGCATTGGAGTTTGATTGTTGTTGTTGCTCTTCATTACGAGTAACAGGAGTTCTTACGTTTATGGTCTCGGACATGTCCCTGAAAGGTACATCCCCGTTATTGCCGTTTTCTGCCATTTCAAGATGAGTATTCCCCTTTTTCCTTTTATCTTCTATACTAATTGATCTATTCAAATCGAATAATTCTGGCCTGTTCCTCTTTCTAGATTGAGATCGAGTTTGTACACTCATAACCCACAACTCTAATCAATCTGTTCGACTTTACTAAGGATTCCCGAGAAAGGATTCTTGGCTACCCTTCTGCAACACAACAGTTTAACAAAAATAATACTTTTCACCAACAAAAAATATTCATTATCTTAAGAGGGATCTGTAAGGTGAAGATGATGTGAGCGGTTTGTATATATTAGCTTCTCTTTCTAATGGAATATGGTATGCAACATTTACCTCAAAGTGTATTTATTAAACATCTCAAAATGTGTCCTGATACGTCATCCCTATAACCATATCAGCTTTCAGTCCATTACCACAGATACTTCGGTCCTCTAAATATGTTCTAGAGCGGCTATCTTGTTATTATGGAATCTGTTCCACATTTGAAATTCCGACTGAAACTAGTTTTAATGTCTTAACAGAATAGTTGGTGCAAATAGCCCATTTTACGCTTTAAAACTATGTCACCAAGTATTCTGTCTTCTATCTTTCATTCCTCATTTTCATCTCCAGTCTTTAAATCTGAACCATTCGTACAACTAAGTTCTGTCCGATGGACAGAATGGCTACGAATTCTTCAGATCCATTAACTTTGGATTCCAATTCAAAATGTCGGGCTATTTCACTTTAACCTAGTGGTCTATTGTAACGTGCTTCGATGACCTACACTTAAAATTCTCATAGATGTTATCGTAAATAACATCCTTCTTCCGATTGGGCGCCATATTGTTACGTGGTCCTATTCGCGGCAAGGGGACAGTTTTCAACGGCGCCGGCTAGCTCAATCGACTCTCCTGGGGAGGTCCCATCCCACTGTCCCCGCCCTAGGTACGTAGCAATCATTTTCTGAGCAAAAAAAAACCTTTACAAAACAACTACCCATATTCCACTAGATTGGGAGGTACTTCTCGGACCTCCAGCCGCCCACCCTACCGTGGTCACCCGGTTCCCACCCTCTTCGGTAGTGACCCCTTAAACGCGCTCACATCCTACCCTTTACTCACCTTACATTACCCTCTCATAATCAATTTAGCACACTACAAACATCTTATCATTCATTTATGACATAAAACATTATAAACACTTTTATTAATATATAGATTCATAACCCTATCCTAATAATAGCTTTGCTTAGTCTAAGTATTTTCTTTACTAAATAAAACTATTAAACTAAAAATATTTAATTTACTTATTTTTCAAATTGAAAATCCGTTACGAACGGTCATTTAGACCTCTATGCGAACCCTGGTTACAGGTAGGGATCTGTTCCCAAAAATGATAACATTTAATTTTAACATGAAACTAAGAGTTTAACATTGCTGTCGACTTCACATACACATTAATCTATAAAAGAGCTATTTCCTGAGAGGTATCTTAACTGGGTATTTCTTTTAATTGGGCGATTCTTCAATTTCTTTTGAGACTATCGGAAACGTTTCATTGACCTAGCCTTGAAGGAGCTCCCTAAAGACTACTCACAACAACATGAATTTTATTAAGGTCGGGAAAAAAAAGAGTTGGCAAGTATATATTTTTTTAGAAATTAATAACCTATGTCTAATACCTCCTAGGATTACAATACTACACACTAACATAAATACTATCCTAACAATTAATAAATATATAAAAATTTAAAATAAGAGTAAATAAATAAATTAAAACTTAAATAAATTTTAAACAAATTCCTAAACCGGGATATAAGAAATGTCACATATATGATAAACAATTTACTTCTTAGTTTTTTTTTTAAAGCCTGGGTTAAAAAGGTTTATCAAATAGTTTCCGCTATCAGACAATAAAAATTTTGCCGAAAAATTTCTTTCTTTTTTTTTAAGATTTTTTTGTCAGGATTTTACATGGAATAAAAGAAAAAGGACTCTGGCTCTTATTTGGTCATATAGATTTAAGACCTTTCCTCAACGTGTGTCATAACAGAAGAACGGACATTCTTTATCGATCCTTATTGAAGGGGGAACTTTTTGGCTGCGATTCTCCCGGAAATAATTAGAATTGGTGAACTGACCTGTTATACGCATATAGTAGATCAAAATGCCATTGGAATGGTCTTATGTAACACCTCTATACACGGGTGATGTAATGCCTTCATCCAAGGGTTATGTCAGGCCTTTATCCTAGGACATTGAAATAGTAATTATAGTTTCTGTGTAATTTCCGGTCCCCAATGATTAATTCTGGATCGTAGAATGTACTTTACTTCTGATATTAGAATCCCAGCGGAAATAGGTTTTCCTTGCTACTTTCCTCTTCGATTTACCGTAGGATCACAGCCAAATTACTACGAAAATTTTCAATTTTATTTTCACAACATTAACTTTATTTTTGACCAAACAAACACTCACTTTAAAACCAATCATTGAACTTAACACAAATTAATTTTATTTTCAATCGCTCATTTAATGCGTAAGTGTCTTTATGTTTAAACTTAACACTCGGATGGTTTACTTAGGAATGTTCGTTTGCAAAAATGGCTGCGATCGCTAGGGCTCTATACTTTTTTCTTGCATATAAATGATGTTTTTTTAAATATGTCGTATTCGGCACATATGTAATTGTATGAAAATACATTCACACGGCCTCAAATCATACATAACTTTCCCCTACAGTTCCTATACCATTTTCTCTGATTAATTCTCTTCCTTGTCGGTAACTTACTTCCGTTTGTTGTAAGAGTATTTGTTAATCATACATTTGCCCATTAATCTCTTCCCCAGATTATTTCCCCGTACAATAACAAAACAATGTGGGCGAGCAACAACACTCCAATGGCAACTCTCTTGGTAGTACCGCCTTACCGACACCTTTTGACATATGCCATTTAAGTAAACAAAGTGCTCTAAGAGAGCACATAAATTCCTAATAATTTTCATTTCAATTTTTATATTAATTATTTCTTTCTTATCTTTTCGTTTCAGCTCCTCCCTACTCTTCTTGGCCGGGTGCATCTTATCCTGCCACTGTGGAAGGCAAAAGCTTTGTAGCCGTTATGGAAACAAAGTGTTTTCTTTCCAATTATAGTGGCTGCCGGCATGGTGCATTCGGCCATATGCTGGATATGGCCATGTGATTTCTGGGTTCAGGGCGAGCTGCGGTAGAACCCAACCGCGAAGGAAGCTTCCCCTGCCATTTATGGATGGCTCCAAAGAAGGGCCATCCCAACTTTAATACATAATTTGTCTGGGCCACAGCGGCAATCACCACACAAAACCCTCAACCACATATTGGGCACGGGCTGGCCATCAATGACATAATGGTGTGCCAGTCCTCCGGGGTGCCCAATTAGCTCTCCCTAGCTCCTCCAGCATTTGTACATTAGGAGCTAGGGATTAAAAGGTGGTTTTGGAGGCCGCCACGTCAGGCGTAAAGGCCTCGCCCTAAGGCCTTTCCACGAAAGGCCTCGCCCTAAGGCCTTTTCGTGCCCAGGGCCGGACTTTGGTTTTTCTTGCGCGAGGGCCCCGCAACAGTTGTACCGTGACAGGGGAATATACATCTTCGTATATCCTCATTCTATAAAATGTATGTTTTACAATATACTTTTTTTGACTTTTTAATCCTAATTATCGTCTTCAAATTTCCAAGTTTCAAGACAGTCTTTTTTGTCCCCTTCAATGTGACTAAAAGTCAATTTATAAATTGCAAAAAATAATTTGCAATAATATTTTTTAAAAATAAAAAGTTATTCTTCATTTGAATATAATTTTCAATATATATTACTTCTGTTTTTTTTTCCACACTTTTGCTATCAATGCAAAGTGTGTAATATAATCGGATTCAAGTTGATTTCTACTTTTTTATAAAACATTTAATACAAAGTTTAACATTTTTTTCTTAATTTAGTTGTATGACCTAGTTTGTGACAGATATCAAAGCTTGTAAAAAAGGACTTGGTCAGCTAACGACATTATCACTTGTGGATGAAAAATTTTACGTAGAAGACCATATTTATAAAATGTTAAGGTTTGTTGAACTGATTTCAATGTTATAAATACTTTTTAACTTCCATTATTTATGGATAAGGCCTGATCAAATTTATCAAATCCTCAAATCAAATTTATAAAATTTCTGAAAAATACCAGAAGTAGACCAAACTGTTCAATCCACTCGCGGAATAAAGAACAGGTGAAAGAAACTATTTTTCCCCAGGAACGATAACTTAAACAACTACAAACCACATTTCCGCTAAACGAAATTATCTTTATCGAACCCGAAATCGAAAACGATAGCTTAACGAAGATATTCCTTCCGGTACCGAGTAAGTATCACCGACGAACGAATAGGAATTTTATTTGAACGAGTGAGGGTTTCCTCATGAATGGCACGTTTAATATTGACTGTTAAAGCTTAAAGAGAGTCTGGTTTATTTCGAAAGACCAATGACTTCAAATAACCCCGCAAGAAATTGTCTAATGGTGATAAATCACAACTTCTTGGAGGCCATTCAATATCACAATTTCTTGAAATAATCGAATCTCCAAACTTTTCTCGCAACAATTCAATTGTTTCATTTGCTGTGTGCCACGTAGCCACAATCGGTCAATGGCAAAAAGATAGCTCTTAACGAGAGCTAAAATATTGCTCATGGGTGTCAAGGTCGTAGGTCGACAGGAAAGTGTTATTTTGGATTTTAAAAAAATTGACTTAGCGCACGAAAAGTTGCAATTGGAGAACGATTATTTTGATAATAAAAGTGAATAATTTGTAAACGTTGTTCTTGCGTATATCTCTCCATGATAAAATTTTAAACACTACTGAATACATGACATATTACAAATGGCCGAAACGTCACTTCAAAATCATATCATCCCTATTGGAAAACTCGTTATTTGTCTACAATTTCGATCAACAAGTCGATACTGTTTGCAGCGATCAAGAAAAATAGTGGGATTCACAAAAAGGTTTAACTTTTAGTATTCACCTTGTTATTAATCTTCCAATTATTATGTATTATTATACATACATACTTATACATTCGAGAACAAAGCCTACCAGAATTGAATTGGTCCGACCATCCGACCAAATAGAAAATTTTTAAAGCCATCCGACCAAATTTGGTCGGAAATGACCAGGGCTGCCAGAAAAAAATTGCTGTTATCCCCAAATAATCAGAAGAAAATCCCCAACTTAACCCCACTTAAAACTATTTTTATTGAAAACAAGTCAAGCATATAAAAAACTACAGAATCGAAATGAATGAAAAAACACACATTTTAAAAATTACCCCTTTTGATTTTAATACAGTTTTAATTTTCAAATTTCGTTGTATTTTTTATGGTACAGATCAGGTTTTTTTTCTAAAAATACCACTTGTTAACATTGTCATATCTTCTTAACCGCTTCAGGTATCTTTTGGTGGTGACAGGAGGTCAGAATATAGAAAAAAATTCTTAATCCTTTAAGAGTATCAATTATCCTTGATTGACCTTAAAATAATATTTAATGTACTTTATATAGAATTTTAGATTCGTCGGTCGGACTGGTATAACTTCTAAACATTTAAAATAAATGGTCCGCCAAATAACTTTTTTTTTGAAAATGCTATAAAAAAAACTACTGAAAACGCATTGGATAGTCAGTTGGCTTCAACTCCTGAACCAATTGGACTTTGTATGGCGTCATACCAAGGTCTTTATGCAAAATTCGTCTCAATGATGTCTCCGAAATGTTCAATTGTTGAGAACGACGGTGAATTGATGTTGATGGCGCTTCACGCACACTTTCTGCCGCAGCAGCAATATTCTCGGGTGTACGCACTGTTTTTGGCTTTTCACGCTTTGGTTTATCGATGAGGATGCCAGTTTCTTTCACTTTTTTCACAAAATAACGAACATACGGACCTGACGGTGCTTCTCTTCTTCCAAATCCGTACGCAATTTTCGCACACATTCTGCAACATTACCATGATTTTCAAAGTAATGTCGCACTATTCGCAAATATACACATATTCGTTCAGCGGAAGGATAAAACTAATTATCTGTCAAATCAGACATGAGCTAGGTGTTACCATTCACGAAATAAGCACTAGTTGAAAAAAAAACGTTAGATGGCGGACCCTTTAGTTATGCATGCCATCTATATATATTGCAAATGTAGTAATAAATTTTAGTCATTTAAAAGTTTATATACTTGAGCATCACCATCTGGGATATATATTGTAAATGGTTTTGTAATAATTTTTTTTTAGAATATCATTTGATGGCAATTTATTCCTAAAGCGTGGTACTATGTTCATTTTTCGCGTTGAAATTCCATATAAAAACAAGGTCGCGAAAAAAACTGCGAAATTTTTTCGTTTGTGGTACTCTGTTTATTTCAACGCGAAAAGGTAACATTTTGCGCCCAACACAAATTTAACGCCGTTACAAATTGACGCCGCAACAAATTTAATGCCGCCACCGTAACACTCCCATTTGTTTATATTTATTTATGTCCGCAAGAAACTCAAATGTTGTAAATATTAGAAATAAATTTTCCTAACAAAGAATAATAAATTAAATTATCTTCCGAAATAAAGAAAAAGAATCCAAAGATGTGATAGGAAAAATAATTATGTTTATTTAATAAACCAGAAGAGCGAAATTCCAATTGGATTGCAGTACAAAAGCAAACAAAATGTGCAAAACACTGGAAGGACATGTAACTAAATGTAATAATGTGGAATTTGTCTTGTAATTAGATATGTACATTTATGTTTGTATGTTTAGAACAATTGTGTGCAAAAGCCAGGAGAAACATTATGGACGGCTAACGCTACTAAAGCAGTAGGACAATGGAATTGGACAGTGCCTGTGATCTCGATTTAGAATTGGTTGTAAAGAACATACATAGTTATTTCTTGCCAGCCATAGAAGTTGGAAGAAGATATTCCGTTTATGGATGGAAGTATAATTTATATATGTCAACAAATATAATGTAAATGCTTAAATATAATAATAAAACATATTTTTCGTTTAATCAAAACATAATTTTATTTATTTATATTCGTACAACAGTAGGAAATTATTTCGTTATTTATAACATAGTACTACCCTGACTTTTCATGTCTCACAAACATCGCCACCGCAAGAACACAAAATTAATAAATTATGTATAACATTAGCACAATGATCTCCAACACTATTTCCTTTCTGACATTTAAATTAACTATTTTCTAAGTCGGCATTATTCCAATTGTTTATTGATTCGAAGACATATTTTTCGTTTAATCAAAACATAATTTTATTTATTTATATTCGTACAACAGTAGGAAATTATTTCGTTATTTATAACATAGTACTACCCTGACTTTTCATGTCTCACAAACATCGCCACCGCAAGAACACAAAATTAATAAATTATGTATAACATTAGCACAATGATCTCCAACACTATTTCCTTTCTGACATTTAAATTAACTATTTTCTAAGTCGGCATTATTCCAATTGTTTATTGATTCGAATTTTGTTTTCAAGAATGTTAGCAAAAAGAAAAAATGCATATACACACATACATACATATAAAAGTGACACTTTGACACACACGCTTCCAAATTGCCATTCGACTTTGTAAAAAAGCGTTCCATTTTTCAACTCGAAATAACATTGCAGCTCGAAAGTTGCATTGCAGCTTGGAAGTGTGTGTGTCAAAGTGTCACTTTTATATGTATGTATGTGTGCATATACATGTGCATTTTTTCTTTTTGCTAACATTCTTGAAAACAAACAAAAGATAAAATTCGAATCAATAAACAATTAATTGGAATAATGCCGACTTAGAAAATAGTTAATTTAAATGTCAGAAAGGAAATATTGTTGGAGATCATTGTGCTAATGTTATACATAAATTATTTATTTTGTGTTGTTGCGGTGGCGATGTTTGTGAGACATGAAAATCCAGGGTAGTACAATGTTATAAATAACGAAATAATTTCCTACTGTTGTACGAATATAAATAAATAAAATGATGTTTTGATTAATCGAAAAATATGTTTTATTATTATATTTAAGGATTTACATTATATTTGTTGACATATATATTATACTTACATCCATAAACGGAATATCTTCTTCCAACTTCTATGGCTGGCAAGAATTAACTATGTATGTTCTTTACCACCATTTCCAAATCGAGATCACAGGCACTGTCCAATTCCATTGTCCTACTGCGTTAGTAGCGTTAGCCGTCCATAATGTGTCTCCTGGCCTTTGCACACAATTGTTCTAAACGTACAAACATAAATGTACATATCTAATTAACAGACAAATTCCACATTATTACATTTAGTTACACGTCCTTCCAGTGTTTTACACATTTTGTTTGTTTTTGTACTGCAATCCAATTGGTTTATTCCATACACATAGTCATTTTTCCTATCACATCTTTGCATTCTTTTTCTTTATTGTGGAAGATAATTTAATTTATTATTCTTTATTAGGAAATTTTATTTCTAATATTTACAACAGTTGAGTTTCTTGCGGACAAAAATAAATATAAACAAATGTGACCGTGGCGGCATTAAATTTGTTGCGGCGTTCAATTTGTAACGGCGTTAAATTTGTGGTGGCGCAAAATGTTACCTTTTCGCGTTGAAATAAACATAGTACCACAAACGAAAAAAATTCGCAGTTTTTTTTCGCGACTTTGTTTTTATATGGGATTTCAACGCGAAAAATGAACATAGTACCACGCTTAAAGGTGGGTACTATGTTTTTTCGGCACGAAAAAATTTCGCAAAATGTTATTTCGAGTTGAAAAATGGAACGCTTTTTTACAAAGTCGCATTGCAATTTGGAAGTGTTTGTGTCAAAGTGTCACTTTTATATGTATGTACGTGTGTATATGCATGTGCATTTTTTCTTTTTGCTTACATTCTTGAAAACAAACAAAAGATAAAATTCGAATCAATAAACAATTGGAATAATGCCGACTTAGAAAATAGTTAATTTAAATGTCAGAATGGAAATATTGTTGGAGATCATTGCGCTAATGTTATACATAAATTATTTATTTTGTGTTGTTGCGGTGGCGATGTTTGTGAGACATGAAAAGTCAGGGTAGTACAATTTTATAAATAACGAAATAATTTCATACAGTTGTACAAATATAAATAAATAAAATGATGTTTTGATTAATCGAAAAATATGTTTTATTATTATATTTAAGCATTTTCATTATATTTGTTGACATATATAAATTATACATCCATCCATAAACGGAATATCTTCTTCCAACTTTTATGGCTGGCAAGAATTAACTCTGTATGTTCCTTACAACTATTTCCAAATCGAGAACACAGGCACTGTCCAATTTCATTGTCCTACTGCTTTAGTAGCGTTAGTCATCCATAATGTTTCCTTAGGCTTTTGCAAACAATTGTTCTAAACATACAAACATAAATGTACATATCTAATTACAAGACAAATTTCACATTATTACATTTAGTTACATGTCCCTCCACTGTTTTGAAAATATTGTTTGCTTTTGCACTGCAATCCAATTGGAATTTCGCTCTTCTGGTTTAATCCATAAACATAATTATTTAGCCTTTCACATCTTTGCATTCTTTTTTCTTTATTTCGGAAGATAATTTAATTTATTATTATTGTTTATTAGGAAATTTTATTTCTAATATTTACAACAGTTTAGTTTCTTGCGGACAAAAATAAATATAAACAAATGTGAGTGTGACGGTGGCGGCATTAAATTTGTTGCGGCGTTTAATTTGTAACGGCGTTAAATTTGTGGTGGCGCAAAATGTTACTTTTTCGCGTTGAAATAAACATAGTACCACAAACGAAAAAATTTCGCAGTTTTTTTCGCGACTTTGTTTTTATATGGGATTTCAACGCGAAAAATGAACATAGTACCACGCTTAATAGTGGAAAGACTCATACTATTTTTAAATACGAAGTTCAGATTTAGTAATTATAGAAAATACTCGTTAAAAAATGGTTCAAAAACAATCGCCCATGTTCTGGAATTCACTTGTGGTGGTGAAGGGAGAAGTATTCACCGAGAGGTGTTCTGCAACTCACTTTCACCCCATTTCATGCAATTTTTTCTCGCCATGTTTTCCATTGTGAGAGCGCTGTGAGTTCTCATTTTTTGGAAAGAATAATTATTGTAATCACAAATTAACTGTGCCGTGACAAAATTTGTAATGTTTACTTCTTAATTACAAGTTTCTGTACGATAAAATAATCAAATTAATTAATAAATTAGGTTTTATAAAATAAGTCCAAAATTGCAACCAACTTTTTTTTCTTTTGTGATGTGAGTAAGTGAGTTCTTGGCAAATCAGCTGATTTGGTCTGACTTCGAAAAATCAGAGATGCAAGATGTTTGTTAGTTTGAAATACAACCATTTTAATGGAGTAACCTCAAGGTTATTTGCATCGGATAATTTAATTTTGGTACAGAAATGTTATTCCATTTTAAAAATTTACTAAATTTAACAAAAATATAAGTAAAATAATTAAAATGATCGTCAATTTGCCTATTATGAACCGTGTGGCAACGCTACTTCTGCAAAGTGTCAAATGTTTGACGTCTATTAAAACGTAACAAAAACAACAAACATAAAACAATTAACACCAACTTGACAAAACAAAAAAACATAAAACAAAAATTGGACGGAAAATAACCAAAGGATTTAGATTTTGCAAGATGTAAGTATGCTGAGCTTTTTGCTGAAGCTAATTGTTCAAATTCATTGCATTACTATCCTACAGGTCCCCACGAATAAATAGTTCTCACAATGAGATTTTCGTCCAGTTCATGGAGTTACACCCAGACTTGGCCATGGGCTACTCAAAGATGGATAAAGCAGAGCAGGATAAACTGTGGTCAGACCTGGCAACAAACCTTAATTCATGCGGACCTCAAACAAGAACGGAACATTAAATCCAAGCTTACACATAACAAAAGGGAATGTCGGGCAACAGGTGGTGGCCAATATAATAAATATGTAATGACACCTTTGGAGGAACGTGTTGCTGTTTTGTGCGACCTTTATATGTGCGCGGATGGGATAAATAACACCCAGAAATTAGGTGGCCCCAATAAAGAAAATATTGACGCAGATGCACCATCTACATCGCATGCAAGTCGTATTAGGCCCAAAGAAACGTCAAGTGCAAAACCAGCAGAAAAACTTGCCACATCATCAGCTGCAAATACAGTGACTGCATCAAAGCGTGTACGCAGCCACTCTCCTGATTTCGGCGATATACCCGATTCGCCAATTGCCTCTCCCAACGTTGAGCCACCCGCACCAAAGAGAAAGAAACCATCGGACGTGGAGTACTTAATGGAGGAGGAAACGAAAAATGTTAAGTGTGTTTCGGGTGGTATTAGTGCAATAAAGGAAGTGATGGTTGCCAATAGTCATACATTAATAAGCATTGAAAATAAGCTAGATGAACTAGTCTCATTAAAAAAAGGAGGAAATAAAAGAAAAGAAAAGGCACCACATACAAATGGAGAAGCATTTGCTCACCCGAAATGAGCTGAAATTGAAGTCCATCGAGCTGGAACAATTGAAGATGGGACTTTAAATTGACAATATAGTTAATAAATACATATATGTATATCTAATTGATCTCATAAAAGACTGCAGCAAATAAAATTTGTTTTGTATTTTTAGTTTATTCATTCTAAAGACTGTGTTTTATTGAACTATTGAACGTGCAATTTCGTCTCTTACTCGTGTGCCATCGGTACCACTACTTAATTGTTCCACATCTTCAATGTTGTCATCGTCAGGTATCGGAACTTCCGCATCCATAGGTAAATTAAAATGCTTACAAATATTGTGCAGTGCGCAGCACGCATTAATAATACTGCTTACTTTTGCTGGTTCGTAGTGGAGGGTCGCTTGTAGGCATCGGAAACGAGATTTTATGTTGCCTATAGTCCTCTCAACAATGTTCCGTGCTGAGCAGTGTACTTTGTTGAATTTGTGTTCACTGTGTACAATTGGCGGCAGCATTTTTGAAGCACTGACTTCCGCCTGACTCATTTCCATATTAATCCATTGTGGACATATTTTGTCCTCAATAGCGTTTACCACTTTCCACATTATTTTGCACAATATAGTCCTTCCCATGCTTATATTTATGTCGTTTGCTATAACACCTTGAAAAGCGCCTACCGCAAGACATCTCAAAGCTGCCGCCAATTGTATTTTTTGTGGTATTGAGCCTGTGCTAATGTAGGGTGCAATTTGATCAAGGATCATTGAAAATCCGTCTTTATTAAGCCGGTAAAAAGCTATAAAACATTTAAAGGCATAAATTATTATGTTAAACAGATTAACGACACTTAACTTACCTCGAATTTGGAATATCCATTGGATTTGAGTAGTCACGCAAGTGCCGCCTTTTGATACGTTCCTCAAGAACTGCATAAATCCCTAATGGCTAAGAGAAAAGCTATTGGCACATTTTTTATTGTGTTTTTGTATAAAATATGATTAATAAATCTTTAGATTTTCTTTTTTTAATTTCTTGTCGGATTCTTCGCGAGAATAAATTGTTTTGTTTACGTTTTTGTCTGCAAATTATGGCTTTGCAGACAAAAACATATGTTTCGATTTTTTTGAGCAGAAGTTCGAAAAAGAGAATTCACGTGAGAACCAGAACACCTCTCCATTTGTTGGGTGAAGTGAATTTGTGAAGTGAATTGAATATTTGGTGAGAGCCAGAACAGGGCTGAATATATTTTCAAGAAAGTGTTTGGTTTACTAAGAACTTTTAATATTTTTTTAATTCTTAGCAACTTACAGCATTTATTAAGTTTTTTATTAAAAACTTAATGATTAAGAAAATCTTTTATAAACCCCAACAAAATTTACAAAAATCCCCTAACAAAAACCCCATCCCCAAATTATATTTGTTTATCCCAATTCGAATTGACTAAACCCCAGTATTGGGGTCAAAACCCTAGTTATGGCAACCCTGCTCTCGATGACGGATGGAATGAAAAGCACAGAAAACAGTAGTCTTCTTTGATTCGTTGAGCATAGCAAAAGTTTAATGTTTTCGGACGGAAATCGGGTGAACCGCAAAATTTGTTAATTTCAAAGCTGGTTTTATTTAAAAAAAGTGAAAAGATTGAATTATTAATAATACGAAGAATTATTGATGTAAAAAATAATCTTGTTAGAAAAATATTACGAATCAATACATGATTAAAAAAGTTTAAAGTTTGTGGAGAAAAAGAAACTGCTTCTTTCGACCATTGAGAAATTGTTATTAGTTTGCATGTCATCAATATATCTAACAGGTAATATAAGATGTTTATTTCATACATTTGTTTCTAGTTTTTGGAAAGTATATAGGAGCAGTGTTTCATGAACTTCCCTTTATCTGGCTTTATTTTGAAAATCGAAAAAGTGTTTAGTTGGCGTTTATGTACATATGCTACTGTCATGTATGCTACAGTCATGTAGATATGTATTTGAATGGTGGTGCTACATTCTCCCCATGCAAACTTTTCGTTTGTTGCAGTTTTATTCATTCTTGTGTATTTTGCTTTGTAATTGTTTTTCTTGCTCTTCGCGGTAGCTGGTGTTAATATGTACTCTCTCTCTGCCCCACACGAACAATACCTTGTACTCCACCTTGGTACCCCACCAAATTATGGAGGAAGCAAAAGTTCCAATGCTGTGTAGTGGCAGTTGTGTTTTGTTTATAGTTATATGTATGTAAATCATATAAATACATTCATTTGTGTTGTGTACTCGGTTTTGTATTTGTTTTTATTGTGCCTCCTCTGTTGTTTTCGTTTCCCTTTTTTCCACATTTTCAATTCCAAACTCTTGGTCTCTGATTTCTCTCTGATGAGAATAGGCTTTCAACATTTTAAAGCTATCTGTCAAACTTCAGTTCTGGTTTGGTACAGATTACAGCTTGTATATGTATGTATTTATAAACTGAAAATGCACTAGGGATTTTTACAATCAAGTGCAAATAGTCTAGTAAAATATCTTTACGGGGCTTCAACTTTGAGTAACGTTCTTGCATAAAAAATGTACCCACAAAGAAGTTGGAATTAAAAAATATTAAAACTCAATTATTAAAAAATAGATTAGTCAATATAATAAGTGTACATATTTTTTATTGATTTAATTAACGTCTAATTCGATTCAATAAATTTTTATGTGAGAAATAAATATTTAATTTGGATTTTTGATTGATTGACATATTTCTTATTGCAATTTATATATTTAGTCCCGATTTGCACTGGCTGAATGTGCAGCAGATTATCGGCGTTTTGTTGGAGAGAGAGGCAGTTGACAAGAGGGGGAAAATCTCTTCCTGAACATTTTGAGTTCTTTGTGCAAGTTCAAAAGAGAATTTGATGATAAGCTGCTGAAAAACTTGCCCAGTGTAAATCTTGATATATGGTAATTTTTGTCCTCTACCATTGGTAACCCTGTTTATCAATAACCCTGTTCGCTGCCACGTCTTGTCATTCATACGCCAAAAATATTGAATTATTGTAGTAGTTTCCTCTCCAATTAACTCTCATTATAAAGCCGGACGCATTTGTTCCCTCTCCTCTATGTGTTGTTTTGTTGTCAAGGTTCTCTTGTTGGTTTATGTATTAAAATTTCTCGCTCGCATTTAGTACAATCCCCCAATATTTTTGCTGCTGTTGATTTTTATGCGATTACTCCGTTCAAGCATATAGACATGTAAAGATGTGTGAATATACTCATGAACAAAATACATACATACATATGTCGCTTTTATTTGCTCTGTTTGATTCAGAATTCCCCACATTTAATACAGCACAACTGCATGCGTGTTTTACCTTGACAGTGTTTTCTTAATTCTCTTTCATTTTTTGTTTTGGCTCTCGAACAGTGTTGCCGCCCAAGCGATTTTCAACTCAATCAGGATTTTTATATCCTACACCACACTGTGGTACAGGTATTATGATTGAATTTCTTTGTATCGCCCAAAAAGCGAAAAAGCGGCTTTGAATTACAAGTTTGTACGAAATAAATGAATTGAAATGAAATAGGCCCATAGTTTATTATACCGATCGACATTGAATTACTTTTTGAATCGATTTAGCCATGTCTGTCTGTTCATGTATTTTTGCAATCAAAGTACCGATCGCAATTATGGTCCGATCTCAACGAAACTGCACATATCGTTCTTTTGGCCCAATGACGAACACTCTTGAATTTTGTTAAACCCGGTTTAGATTTACATATAGCCCCCAGACCCCATATACCCATATCCTCGTGTCCAAAACTAAAGCAACCAAAATCTGCCCGGCACTTAATTGGTAAAAAAATGTCCTAAACATAAGTTTTTGTGTGGCAATTATCTGGTACTCAATTATCCGGTAATTTACGTGGAGGATCAATTGTGGTATGACGCTTATTTTTTTCATGCTGTGGTGGAGCCCATTAACCAAAAAACGGATCTATTCCTACATAGAAGGAAATATGACTCGTATTCAGGGTTTCCGACGTGATAATGGCCTGAAATTTACTTCCAGGTTTGTTAAGAATTGTTAAAGCCTGTAAAACATTATTGGTTTGGCGTGGCCAGCTCAATCTCCAGACCTTGACCCCATCGAAAATCTTTGGAGCATTGTAGATCGCCAGATTAATAAATCGCCTCCAAAACGAGTGGACATCATTTCTAAGGACCAACTTGAGCAACTTTTCGATTCAATGCCTCGCATATGTGTCGCAGTCATAAAAAATATTGGTTGTCTTGCTGAATATTAGATCAATTTTAGGATTTTTGAACATTGCACAAACAATTGCTTTAGCTTTGACCAAGCAAAAAAATTCCTTTTTTGGTTAAAAACAAAGATAAAAACTAAGAAAATCAAAAAATCATTTTTACCCGATCTGTATAAAAATTGACAGAGAGAAGCAGTGTTGCCGCTCGGCCCAAAATTTTCCCAGAAACTGCCCAAATAAAAATCAAGTAAAAACTGATTATTTCGACCATTCCGAATCTTATATATCCTCCACCATGGATTACATGCGAATGGTTTCGGGTACAAATAAACAAACTATACCAATATTCAGTCCAATTCGTTGTAATTTCAGTTTTGTTTTTTAATCAGTTTATGTCTACTGCTTAAGTATTTATTTACTTAGCACATAAAATGTTATAATGACAAAAAAGTATTTTTGTTCATTGTATACGATTTCTTGTATTTGAATACAGCTGCCCAGCAGCATTAAACTATTGCTCTCTAGCACACTAAGGTACAAGTACTTTTCTGCCACCACTTGTAACGCCTCAAGTTGCCGTATTAAAAATATTAATTATTCTTGGACTTAATTTCTCATTATTATTTATTCTTACTACTCGTAGTTCGAGAGCTGATTTTGTGGCCGAATGTCGCATTTCGGCAGAAGGCGAACATTCGGTCGGGCTCTACTTATAATACACTTACAGACAATAGTAAATTTGAGGGAAATCGGTTAATATTTAGATAAAGCCATATATAAAGGGTTTTCCAATAGGGGTTGGTATGATTTTGAAGTGACGTTTCGGCCATTTGTAATATGTCATGATCTGTCATTTGTTTTTCATTGTGTTCAGTAGTGTTTACAATTTTATCATGGAGAGATATACGCAAGAACAACGTTTACAAACTATTCAGTTTTATTATCAAAATAATCTTTCTCCAATTGCAACTTTTCGTGCGCTAAGTCCATTTTTTTTAAATCCAAACAAAAACACTTTCCAGTCGACCTATGACCATGGCATTTTTTTTTGGCTTTTTGCCATTGACCGATTGTGGCTACGTGCCACACAGCAAATGAAACAAATGAATTTTTGCGAGAAAAGTTTGTAGATTCGATTATTTCAAGAAATAATCGGGCTATTTGAAGTCATTTGTCTTTCGACTGGTTTATGACTCTCTTCAAGCTTTACAAGTCAATATTGAACGTTCCATTCATGACATACAACTTGATTTAGTGGAAAATGTGCTCGAAAATTGGGATCATCGAATTCGTTCCTGCAGAAGAAGTCGTGGAGGCCATTTCAATGACGTTTTATTTAGAACTTAATTGTATCGATTGTACTTCACATTAAATAAAAAGCGTTTGAATTTCCTTAACAATAAGTTTTTTTTTTTTCAAAAAAATCATATCACTCTTATTGGAAAACCCTGTATATGTGATGGATGGTGATGATTATTGTATCATGGAGGAGACACAACTGTCGGCCATTTTTATTGTTTACATAATTTTTTTAATAAATCGTAGACAGAAGTCCACTTTTGGATACATCAATTATCGCCTAACTATTAATAAAAATATATTAAACAATCAGTTTTTAGCAAAAATTATTTCAACATAAAACATCCACCATGTCTATTTAAGTTGTGCTGAAGTTTCTTTCAAATTGCCATAAGAATTTGACAGTCTGCTTATGGCTCATTTTTTCACAATAAAAAAAGTTTTGGTAAATTTAGAGCTGAATTCGCCTATGATGTAATTTATTTATATGTATTGCTTCTGTCCTTCTGCAAATTTTTTGACTAAAATTTGGAAAATCTTTATATACATATTGAATCTTTTATTGTTTAGACTTGTTACTTTACTTTTATAATAGCAAATCTAGCAAAAGGGAAAATATCTGAGTAGACATGTTTTAAAAAAGTACGGAACGGAATGTCAAAAAGTTTTGCTGTACAGAAACAGCTGATAGTTAGCACTGTACGTAAGTGGGTATATCAGTTTCAGTTAAAATCAAATGTGCAATTTAACTGAGAGAAATAAAATTGTAATGTTTTTAACTGGCAGCTGTAACTGAACTGATCGTGTTTGGGGGTTCTCAGTTATAATTGTGTCGATGGAGTATGCATATAATCGCCCTTATTCCAGTTGGCGTCGTCGATGTCGATTCTTAGTCGACACTGACGACTTCATAAATTTTGAAATTTTTTAAAATATTTTTGAGTTATAAAAAGGGTTTTTGTTAGTTCATGGATACCAAAACCATTCGCTTTGGTGTAAAGATGACAAAGCTAGAACTTCATAGATATAACGAAAATGATGCTACGAAGTCGACGACGCCAACTGGAAAAAGGGCGATTGTCGCAACAGACATATCACAATTTATGGGCAAATAATTGAGGAAATCCTATTGTTCTTTACTTAATTCTTTAAAATAAGTGTGTGGGAAAATACACTTTGTCGTTGTGACAGCTTATTTCGCCACTTTCTTCTTTTATGTTCAAGCCCATGACAAAACTGAGAGATTGAACTGTATGTATTTTTATCCCCTCACATTAGAGAGGAGGGTATATATGATCTGTTTATTATGAAAGTGGCGTAAACGCCAATCTGCTTTACCCGGTTCACCATTGAAAAAAGTGGGTTAATAATACTCAAATGTTAAAATTTGCACTTAATATAGAAACATTGAAGACTTGAGATGAACTGAATGTAAATAATATATTTCTACTATTCACCTAGCCTTCTGACGATGGTATTCTTGGTTTAAAAACCAAATGGCGTTTACGCCACTCAAAATAAACAGTTCATATCATTTGGTACGAGCCAAAAGTGTAACACATCGAAGGAGTGACCTAAGGCCCTAAGTATGTTCAGCGGATATCCGTTTTGGGTCATTTTAAGTCGAATGAGCAATGTCCGTCCGTCTGTCTGCTGGCTGATGCGCACGATAACTCTCAAAAGGAATAACCGATTGACTTCAAATTTGGTATGTGCTAATATTTTCTTCTATCTCCGGCTAAGTTCGAAGATGGGCCATATTGGTCCACTCCTTCTAGTACCTCCCCCAGAAAATTTAATATTTAGTGAAATATTTATGATTTAATAAATTCTATACTACTTATTTGAATCCTCTGAGTTTATACACATAGGATTAGTTTATTAGTTACTATTACCCCGAGAAAAAAGGGTGAAGTTGCCACGCCCCTTTTGGTACCTCCCATACAAATTGACAATTTTGAAACAAAAGTTAATAGCTTATAACTTTATTACCAGTGTATACAAATACTTGAAATATTGTACAGTGTAATGCTTTTTTAATACATATAATCCAGAGAAAAATTGGCGTTATTGGCTCGCCCCTTTTGGTACCTCCCACACAAATGGACCTTTTTGTACCAAAAGTTAACAGCTTTAAACTTTTATACCAGTGCATACAAATTCTTAAAATTTCGTATAGTACCTAGAGTCTATAGAAAAGTGGCCGTAATTTGTACGCCCCTTTTGGTACCTCCCACACAAATGGACCATTTTACACCAAAAGTTAACAAATTTTAACTTTAATACCATTACATACTTTAAAGTTATTAAATGCAATATAAACTGATAATAATTTTATTAAAACAAAAAAATAAATAAATGTACTAATAGTTTTTGGGACTCAAGATGAGGGGATTCATAAGTCGGTTGAATTTTCTTACTTGTTTAATGGTCATTTTGATCAGGTCTGGTTATCCTACATTTTAGAAAATATTACGGATTTTGCGATTTCAATTCGCTTTAAATTTTGCTTCCGAATTCACAACAGAAATGCGTTTAGGTGGCAAAGTCGTACTAAGTACGAAAGCTAAGACCTGTAGGTATTGTTGGGGTGATTTATACAGAGATGCTCACTCGGCTAAAGACCTACCTGCTTCTATACAATGATAGGAAGCAAGTATTTTTACATGGAAAAATGTATTAAAAGTATATCAGGATTTCTGGGGCGTGACCAGGGATGTGAAAGTTAGTACAATTCTACCAAAATTGGTACAATTACGACTTGACAAGTACAATGGTACACCAATGACTCATTTGATACAATTTATAAATTTTCTCGAATATGTATACATATCAAGGACATATATTCATAATCGTCTATCTTATTTAAAAAAAAAACGAGATTTGTATGGTAAACTCTTCTGTAGTACGAAATGTATCTAGAGTTAATCAAATAAGTATTTTTGGCTATTTTATTGTAATGAATAAATTGTATTGTAACACTTTCAGAAACTTGTAAGTACGTTGATTTCTTCTTGAGTAAAAAGTAATAAGCATAAATCGTACTTCAAAAAAATAAATTGCAAAATAAAACAGTTACGTATTTCATAACGATAACTTACGGGTTTTACTGCAGATTCCGGAAAAATATAGTTATTAGTAAGCGTTAGATGTTGCCACAAAATTAAATTTTTAGTTTTCGGATAAACTCGTTGTTCTGGAACGATTTTAACGAAATATGTGTCATTCTAAAGAAAATTACATAAAACAGATTTTTATAAATATACTTTATACAAAACAGTCTCTGGAATCTGATTTCCTCTATTTTCTGTGAATGTAAATTAATATGAAAATACATGCTTAGACCCTATTACCGACTCTAAGAATCTGGTATATGATCTGGTTATTTTTGGCTTGAATATATAAACATTTTGGCCAAATTTGTAAACTACAGTATAAATCTGATAACGGAGCGATCAAATAATGACAAAAAGCTTTTTTTTTTAATTATTTGTCCAGTGAAATTTTTTATAAAAATGTATACCGATCAAAAAAACGACCCACAAGCATTTTGAGCAAAAAAATGTCATAGGTTGATCCATATCCAAATTAAGGAAGTATGTTTTTGGTACAATGGAGGTTGAGAAAGTACAATTTGCGAAGTCTCTTTGTGCAATTAGAAATTTTGATTTCGCATCCCTGGGCGTGACCACTGTCATCAGTAATCTACATGACCGGCTTTTCAATAAAGCCTTTGCTGATTCGTCAATTGTTGGCGACTTTTTCCGGGGAAGGGAAATCGTAGTTTGGCAACCCTGCTTTCAAAAGACGAAGAATGTCAATAAAAACAACTCCCGTCCAAGCAAATTACAAATGTGTTTTGTTGTGTATTTTCCCAGTCATACTTATTACGTATTTTAAATGCACAATACATACAAGTGAGTTGGTACATGCGCTTATTTTTTTTTCTTGATTTCGTGACGCTTTTTGGCTACGTGCTATTGCTTTTGTTTTTGTCTTCGTTTCGTTCGTTCTGTATGTTGGTTTCATGGTTTCAAATACGGCGGCTTTTGATAAAAAAGTCACTGTAAATCGAAAATTGAATGAGATTAACACTTCTCCTAGAGAGAATCCCTAAAGCTAGATTTATGTAATTTACATTTTACATTAGATAAGTCCATTGAATTTGTCTATTTATTTGTTTCCACGCACATAGAGCTATAGGTAAATGTTTGATAATTGCAAAGGAAAATTGCTAATTTTTCAATTTCCTCTATGCAGCGATGCGCTTGTCAATGGCCGCCTCGCCTACATAAACTTAATGTCCAACATTTTTACATGCGATAGATACTCTTTGGTCGCTTACTCCTTCGCCACAGCCATTCTTTCAACGTTAATTTTCAATAGAGCAAAAGTTCTAAAATTCTTTTATATTTTGAAGAATCTGTACTCTAAATTATTCAAATCTAAATGAAAAAAGGCACACACCACAAGAACAACGTATATATATATATATATATATATATATATGTATATAACAACAATAATAAAACCTAAAAGACGAATATCGTATATAGCGCGACTGAACGATTAATGGCAAACACAAAACAAAACCTGTCACAACAATGAATACAGTAAATATGAACGAAAATATGAGCGAAACTCAACAACCTGAAACTTTTGACAGCGAAGTATGTGAGGGTGTTTATATCATATACATACACATTCTCATGTCTCTTTGCGTGATTGTGTTGTCTCTGTGTGTTTGGGAGGGAGTATTACACGATATTGAATTGAGCATGCGCTTAAATATCGCATAAACAACCAAGCTCCTCTCACTTATAAAAATTTGCTAAACAAATAAACAGCCCTGGAAATATGAAAAGCACAATGTAGGTATATGAAGAATGTGTTTTTATATGTAGTGGGAGCAATTTGCATTTTGCATACGTAGTAATTTGTTTACAGGTCCCATTCGTATCGACATTCTGTCAATATGAAAGCTAGGAAAAAATAAGCACTTATTTATCGTGTTGCCATACATGCAGGAAGTACACTTTTTCTTGAAATTAAGGTATTTTATTTGGGGGAAATGCGACAAAGTAAATTATCTTGTGGAATCAAGATGATTTCTGGAATTTGTTTTTCCCACATATGTTGTTATTTTTCTGCTACCAATGTTATTATAGATGATGTGATAGGTATATGTATGTATCTAGATGATATGATTCAGTTGACATTTTTTTGACTTGTCGAATTTTCAAAAAAAATAGGAATGTTATAGCCCGCTTAATACTGACATTACTAATGCCTATTTTAAGGAGTCAAGTATATTCTCGTGTAAGTCACGTATGTATGGATGTACGGAAGCTATTATTTTCGAAAATTTAATTTAACAGGATAACATTATAGTGTAGTAATTGTTAAGCTTGAAAAAGCCGTCAAAAGCAAATAATGAAAATTCAATACGGCAACACTGCCTTTGTTAAACCACTCGTTAGTGAGAACTCTATATGTATGCTGGTTTTTGGTTTGATGGAGGGGCTGAAAACGTCAAAATCAGTCAATGTGTCCTTGTATTCGGGGCAAATGATGGAATGTAAATTGATTTTATTCATGTATATACAATAAATTAAATATACACGTATGTATGTACATGCATACATATGTATGTACATGCATACATATGTATGTATGTCCGAGGGGGGCATCGGTGGTGAACTACATTATGCAGACACCCGTTCGTTCAAAAAGTAAATGCATTTTTGCCGATGTGTTAGTGTTATTATTTTGTGACCGTGGTATTTATCAGTTTTGTTCAGTCTTTTACATTTCATTGAAAGGGTAGGGAGGAGATTATTGTGGTAACACTTGTTACCAACTGAATCTATGTACATACATACATCCATGCAAATATATTCATACAAACATACATGTACAGCCAAGAAACAAAAATCACTCTCAAACACACATTCACGCAAAATCAACATGTAAACAATAATAATCGACGAAAAAACAAACTTATAATTTAGTGGTATAGATATATTTTCGGTTAAATTATTTTACACTAACAAAAAAGAAAGTATTTTGTTGTACATATTTCTTTTCCACTTTTCATATGAAGATTTCCAATTTCAAAGTTAAGAGCTTAAACACAACCAAAACCGACCAACCAACCGCCGCCACTAACTACTAACTGGTCCGGTCACCGGTGAACAGGTCTTCGTGAACTTACCCCCCCACCACCTACCTCCCCAAAACCCATTTACGGCAATGTTGTTTTTGTTTTTGTGGCTAGAAAAAAGGGCCGGTTGGTTTATTGGTAAAACAGTTTTCTGTTTTTTTTTTATTGGTTGGCACACATTTTTGGTTTCTGTACATCACCGAAAACATAAAAGTAGGTTGCTCCGCTATATTTTATTGTTGTCTCCTCTTTGTATAAAAACGATCAATAGCAATAACAATGTAGCTCCACACCAACCATCTCATCAAGAATTAAGTAATACACACAGCGTGGGGAGAGTAGAGACAACTGCGTTTGCACTTGTGTTATATATTTGCTTGGTGGAAGAGAGAACAGCAATTAATACGAAACAGCAAAGATGTAGTGACAGTGTTGCCAAATCGAGAAATGAAAAACGCGTAATCAGCAACAAATCGTTTATAATTTAGATATATATTTTTAAGTGAATACCCTGTAGGGTATTTTAGAATGTGACCTCGGCGCTGTAATCCATGGGTAATCCCAACAATACTCAAATGAGTCTAAAATTTATGGTCCTTAATATATATTTTTCAAGGATCTATCGCCTTTTCTTCGGGGATGTCGATAACATAATGGACCCAAGAGCCATTTTTCAAGACCCTCCAGGGCCTTTCGCAGAGTAGGCTTCAACTTATTTTGTCGATATTTGTAATCTATTTATTAATTTCATATATTTTGAGTATAATATTGACCCTATCCGGGACCGGGTCCGTTTTTTCGGTCGTGGGCGGTTTTGGCTTCATTTTCTTGTTTTTGGGGTCATTTTGAGGGGGTGGTAAAATTTGTTTCTGATACGTCCTCCTATAAACTGAATTTCCCAAATATATAATAAAAGTAAAGTAGTGTACGAAAGAAACAATACATTATAGAAATACCTTTATATTACATGTTTTTGACAATTAACTGTGTCAAAGTCCGACATGTTGTAGGTGGTATTAATTTTCTAATATGTATTTCGAATATCGTATATCTCGTATTATTCTTCGAATTCTTCGGAGAAAATATTTTGATATGTTTGTGAACTGCAATAACGCGTGCGTTCAAATCCATTTAATTTGTGATACAATGATTATGAAGTGATAATCAATGTTTTATAACAAAAGCGACCAGTCAATCTATATCAATAAATATTGAAAAGAAAATATGGTATGACCGAGTAGATGCCTAAGGCATCAAGGCTTTAAAAATATACATATTTTCGGCAATTTTCTTCGGGAAATGTACAAGTTGGATATTCGGTAGATTTTTATGGTAATTTTTCTTGGAATTTGCCTCTAGTATTTGGATTTAATTAATTGAAATTATGAGGACTACAAATGTTTGTAATATCACTTTCACGAGGAAACAGAAAATTAGTAACTGTCGTTAAAATTATTAGAAAACATTTTAACTTAAAAAAATGTTTTTTTTGGGCCGAAAAAACCATAGATCGCAAAAAAATATTCCAAATTGTGAAAGCTAACATCCGTTAGAAGGAAACAGGGCCTATTTAAACAGAATCTATGGATAAATGAAAAATTATATAACTTGGTAGAAATAAGAGAATTTCAACATAATCCCGCTTTTATACCCACACTATTGAAAACAAGGTATATATGAAATGGCTAGGTTAGGCTGAAGAGAGGACACGTTTAAACGTCTCATGTCCATGGACATACACTCCTCCTTATTTATGATTTTTTTTATACCTCACGAGTTACAGAAAATCGGTACTAGACACGAATTTGCTCAGTATCTTCCAGTCATATCCTCTGAGATATATGAAATACAGCATCCCAAAAGTGTAACACGTTTTGGTTCTTTTTAAGTCATTTGAGCAAAGTCCGTCAGCACATCAGGTTGTATTAAAATAATTACCTGATTTACTTCAAATTTGGTACCTATGTGACAATATTTTTTCTATTTTAAAGTAAGGTCAAAAATAAACTATGCTGGTCTACTCCTTCGAGTACCTCCCCTACGAAGGGTCACAATTTTGTGAAATATTGATTATCTCATATCTTCAATACAACTACTCGAATCTTTCACAATTCCACATCGTATTAGTTTCTTGGTCGCTATCAGCTTGAGAAAAATGGGCAAAGTTACCTTAAATTTTGTGGGTGTTATTACCACGCCCGTTTTGATACCTCCCATACAAATGGACAATTTGTACAAAAAGTTAACGGCTTATAACTTCGATTTCTACACATGCAAACACTTGAAATTTTTAAAACATGGGTCTTATGTCACTCTCCTTTTGGTACCTCCCAAACAAAATTGCCAAAATAAAATATATGAAAAATAATTATTTTTTTAATTTCCTTATTTTCATAATACGGGTCATAATTTATTCATTTATCCATAAACGTTTTGCAAATGGGCTCTGTTTTCTTCGTTAGAATGCTAGCTTTCAAACAATGGAACAAAGTATTTTTTGCTAATTGTTTTCTATTTTTATGGGTTTTTTCGTGCTACAAAAACGATTTTTTTAATCATATATTTCTAATCGTTTTATAGACAGTTACGAAACTTCCGTTTCTACGTGAAAGTGATGTCCTCAACATTACAGTCGCTCGTAATTCCCTTTAATTTAAATAGTATCTTGGCTTCATCGAGCTTATAATTAAAAAATGGTCCAAATACTAAAGGCGCCGTCCATGGCAATTGGAACTTTAGAAAAAAAAAATTTTAAAACCTTATCATAAAAGTTTTGTTTTCGATTTCATAAATCTATACAAAATAAAGGTTTAATGTCTCGGACACATACCAATTTTTTTTGATGTTGGCACATTTGTCACGAGCAAACGTTCTTAGTTGAGTTTGTTTGCGAGAGACAACAGTTAGACGAGTTAGACTATTGTCCTGACCTACTACATACAGTTTTATTTTTTCCGTAAGTCCAGATTTACACTAGCTAAACTAGCATAAACAGCTTTAAATAAACAAAGTATATATCGATCGAAAGGTTAAATTTTCTTCTTTCCAAATTATTTTAGAGATTGACAATCTGTTAATAATTAACAATGTTATAGGCGTTCATGTGAAAAAAAAAACAAGAAAATCGGGTTTTTACCCGTAAATCCGGATTTTGGGGTGTCCGGCAAATTTCGTAGAACAAACGTTGTTTTAAGACCTATAAGAAAAATAGTATCGCGGGTTTGGACTTTCGCATTGTATAATCTGCTGAACATTCAGCCAGTGTAAATCGGAACTAAGAAATCGTGCGATACTTTCGTAATGTATGTCCCTATTTACATTGGCTGAATGTTCAGCAGATTATCGGCGTTTTGTGGGAGAGAGAGGCAGTCGGCAAGAGGGGGGGGAAAAACTCTCCCGTACTTGTGCTTATCGGTCTGAACGTTTTGAGTTTTTCACTCGGCCTTTGAAACAACAACAATTCACACAGAAATATCCGAAACAAAATTATGTGTCTAAACGCAGATGCAAGTTTAAAAGAGAATTAGCAGATAAGCTGCTGAAAAAATATACTAGTGTAAATCTGGACTATGTGTAGTTGACATCACTTGCAATTTTTCAGAATAAGTCCGGATTTACACTGGCTGAATGTTCAGCAGATTATCGGCGTTTTGTAGGAGAGAGGGGCAGTCGGCAAGAGGGAGGAAAAAACTCTCCCTGAACGTTTTGAGTTCTTCGTGCAAGTTTAAAAGAGAATTTGATGATAAGCTGCTGAAAAACTTGCCGAGTGTAAATCTGAACTAAGTCCCCATTTACATGGTACTTTTTTTAAGCAACTTATCGACTTATTCTCTTTTGAAAAAGTATTTACGTTCACACACGTACTTTTTTTTCAATACTTATACTTATTTTCATTTGTTTTGTTTCGGCTTTTCCTGTGTGAATTGTTGTTGTTTCCAAGTGCGAACGAAAAACAAAACGATGAGTACAAGTACGAGTACGGCATACTTTTTTTCCCCCGTTTCCGACTGCCTCTCTCGCCCACAAAACGCCGATAAGTATACTTAATACTAAATTAATAGTAAATGCAGACTAATGAGAATGTAGTGAGAGAGAGGATCAGCCAGCCAGGTGGTGGGTGGTAAGTGCAGATTTACACTAGGCAAATTTTTCAGCAGCTTACTCCCGATTTACACTGGCTGAATGTTCAGCAGATTATCGGCGTTTTGTTGGAGAGAGAGGCAGTCGGCAAGAGGGAGGACTCTCCCTGAACGTTTTGAGTTCTTCGAGCAAGTTCAAAAGAGAATTTGATGATTAGCTGCTGAAAAAACTTGCCTAGTGTAAATCTGGACTTATCATAAAATTCATTCTCTTTTGAACTTACACGAAGAACTCAAAACGTTCAGGGAGTTTTTTCCGCCCTCTTGCCTCTCTCTCCAACAAAACGATGATAATCTGCGGAACATTCAACCAGGGTAAAACGGAACTGACTAAGTCCAGATTTACACTAGGCAAGTTTTGTCAGCAGCTTATCATCAAATTCTCTTTTGAACTTGCGCGAAGAATTCAAAACGTTCAGGGAGTGTAAATAGGGACTAACGTGCTTAGTTTGTATTTCAATGCAATTAAGACTGTTATTTTTTCTAAAGTGTTTACAACCATTTTTGGACTTCCGTTGGGATGAAGATGAATATTAAAAAAAAATTCCTAAGCGACGCGTCGCTGTTAAAAGATATTGTGAAATTTAGTTAATTGTTGGATGGATCTCTTGCACTATATTACACTCTCTCTCTCTCTCTCTCGCACACAAACCGCAAAAAATCGTTCATTCGATTTTCGAAAGCACATTAGTGTTTTGTTTTTGCTCCGACTACCACAGGCGAAGGCACATTCTTTGTATTTGGTATTGCCGCTGTAAAAATGCTCAACGTTTTTTGCATATTGTACTGTAATAATGCTTGTGGATGGAGTTCGTTTGTTTGTCTTTGCTTTGTGTTGGATTTGTTTATTAACCTTCAAAACTACTGATATTTACTATTTTTGCTCATTTATTAATGAAATTGTTTGTCGCTGTTCATGTTTTTTGAATGTACGTCCGCCAATCTGCAGTGTAAATTGATAAGTGTCATTGTCTTCAATTAAAAAAATCATTCGTCCCATCGACGGCTCTATTTTCGCTTCTGCTATGGCACTACATACTATTCGTTCTTATTTTAGCTGCAGCTAATGTTCATATGTATTTAAAATGTTACTGAAAAATAAGTGGAGAAAGACAAAACTGCACAAATGTGAAAAATAAATACATAAGATTAGTCTTGACTTATGTATGTATATCTACGCCAAAATTAATTAGAATCGTTAGACGAACTAATTTTTCTTTGTTTTTAACTATATCATTTTTTATTATTTCTATTAAGTCCCCCAACAAGTTCTTATCTTTTGAATACACATCCAACAGTTTCGCTTTCACAAATTAATTGGCATTTTGTTGTTCTTTAAATACACGCAAATGCCATGCCGACGTTGGCATCATTCACACACACGTCCAAATAAACACTACGCATTAACAGAAGCCATCAGATAGAGACAGTATTTAGTATTTTGTCACTTTTTCCCCAACGTTTACAAGTTACAACAAATGACGGGGACAAGAAAAGACAAGCAGCAACTCAACTCTAAACTACTCCAAGACGTGCGCCAAGAACAACAACCCCAGATATGCATAGAGAGAGAGACTAAAAAGAATCCGATTCTCTTTTTCTCATCTATTTTTGTTTTGCACGTACTCACTTGCATATACATATGTCGGTCGCTATGTATTCATAAGTACTCTTCATGTATGTGATGTGTTGTATTGTTGATGCTCCCCTCTCACGATGGTCAACAATAGTAATGACTTGTGAGAATTTGTGGGGTTCCACTAAATTCATGAAGTTTCTTCTCTATGGTGTGGAAATTATTATATATTTTCAGTCAATTTTTTCATTAATGTTTTTTATTTGACTTTTCTTCGTTCGCGGAGAACAGCTGCTTTATCTTTCCCTTCTCGTTTTGTTTGTTTTCCTCGCTATCATCATTTTTGTTTTGCTTCGACACTACTAGCAAATTTTTTGTTCTTCAGAATAAAGAAAGAGATGGCATATAGAATTTTTAAATTCTGATATGATTCTAATTTGCCTTCTCATTCTGACATTCTATTTACTGTTTTTGCGTATTTTGTTTCGTTGTTTTACTACTCTCTTTTGTCGTTTTATTTTACACAGAGATGTTTATAAATGTATCGATATGAGCCACAATTTTTCATAAATTGTCGAACGAAATTATGCTTAATTATATTTTTAAGATTTCTTATTTTAATGCCTGTAGCTATTATTATGTATATACTACATATCGCTCGCTCACTATAAAAGTATGATAACCAAAAATTGAAAATAGTCAAGATGTGTAACTTTAAGTCCGTATAAAAAAGATATGTAACATGAAATGAGGTGTTAAAAACGCGTTAATAATCCGACATATGATTGTTTACTTATAAACTAAATTTCACTGAGATTAATTGGACATTTGGACAGAATGGACATTTGCAATATTCGCATTTCTGTAAGACAACCTCGAGAATTTTGAGTTGTCACTCTTGAAGTGAGTGAGCGATATGTTGTCATAATTTTTATTTAGGCTAAACTACACTTTTTATCTATAAGGCTTTTTGAATAAAAAAGCTGCGAGTTTTCTAATGAAAAATACCTACAAAAGGTTATTAAATTTCTAAACTAATTTTCAGTTATTTTCTCATTTGTCAGCTGGATCTATACGTCATTGTTTTTCAGCACTAACAATTCTCTGCAAAAATAGGTATATATTTCTTCATTCTACAAAATTAACGGTCTACTATTCAACAAATAATATCGTGGGATTTGTCATTTTTTTAGTTTCGAACACAAACTCAAATTATACACACATGAACATAGTAAGAAAATGTTTACACTTATTTATCAGCTGTTCTTGGTTGTCAAATATACATAAGGTGCCTAAGAGCACGAAAAAAATCAACCATGTTAAATTTTTATTTTGTGTGATAAATACAATTATGTACATATTTCATTCCACTATTAATAGAAAAAAAGATTAATTTAGATGTAATCATCTAGGTGGAGGGAAATTCAAAATCTTGAATATTTTTTGTGGGAATAGCAATCAAAATTACCTATGTTATTTTCAAATATACGCCCCTGTGTTGAATTTCCCATCCCCAAGAATTATGCGGATTCGAAGTTGGCAAGTGGCTTTTTTCTCGTAAATCACACAGATTTCGGATTCACATTTATATTGTAATAGCAGCTACTGATAGGACTAACAGCAGGAAAAAGCGTCGAAATCGAATAGGAGATAGCGAAAGCCGTTCCATTAAAAATTTGCGGATTTGCTAAAGTGAAAACCGGCACAGGGGCGATAATAAATATTTTAAGCCGATTAGGTGGCAAATTTAGAAAATTACAAAAAATTATATAACTACATACATATAGACATGTCTATTCATTAAATTAAGTGGTAGTATTAATCTCATTTGTTTTCGTGATATTTACCACTTTTGAAACGTAGCAGGCCTTTCATCTGACAATTCGTGTATACCCCACATTTTTATTTTTTGCTTAGATATTATTTGTATTATCGAATTTTTAGAAACTTTTATAAACCGATTGGCATCGGAATCTTACTTTTCAACATAATTTGTCACCTTTTGCAAAAAAGTCTTGTACTTGCAAATTTTAAAAAGTACTAATATACTACTATAAAATGCAACCATTCGCATTGTTTATCATACCATTGACAACACAAACAACAACAACACTGGTTTAACTGGTGCTACAATTGGCTGTGGTGGCGGCGCGGTAACATTTTTATGCATTTTGTTTTCCTTCTCCCATTCTACAAAAAACCGTGTTGTTTGTATGGTATTTTATTTTGTATGAGTGCGATTATGTCAACATGTGTGCGTAAAGTGTTTTGTATGTGTGGATTTATTTATGCGCCCCTCTCTGCCTTCTTTGGCGGTGTGCGAGATTGTGTGTATTCATATTTATCGAGGCTTGAAAAACGAAATATCAAAAGGAAAACGAAGAAACAGCAGCGTCAACTGAACGTAATGCCCCGAAACTTGAACGTACATCAGTTTTTCTTTGTGCCTCCTCTCGAGTGGTTTTTCGCGTCGGAAGTTTTTTTTTTGGTCTTTGTGACCAAGTTCAGAAATTCAATAAAATAAAGAAATAAATTGAAAATATTTATAAATTGTGTGAACAGAAAAGCATATTTATATAAAATCATCTGGAAAAGTGTATAAAAAGGATCTGTGCTAAAAATTTTTAAACATTTGTTCACAAAACGGTAGGTGTTCGAAGCGCGATTCTGTGCTGGAAAACTCTTTTAAACAACAGTAAAATATATAAGTGAATCCAATATACCACAAAATATTACAAAGAGTGCATTTTCATAATTTCAACTTTCTAAAAATATTTAAAAAGGATTAATATAAAAAATATATATTTGTCACCCACTATAATATTTTACGGAAATTTATATTTAATAAATTGAGTTCTCTGATTGTTTTAATAAAATCATTAAGAAATACTTCAGTTATATACTAAATAAATAATGTGTATATATGCAGTTTTTCGCCTTTCATATGTCTCCGCCTCACACTTTCCCTATGAATACTTCAAAAATAACAACAAAAAAGTTGCTGCAGTTGTACTAAATACATCGTCGAAAATACGTACATCAAAAAAATCATTTCACACAACGACAGATTTTTGTATGCTTTGCTATGTGTTCTCTTCTTTGTATGTTGTTTTTGTAAGCTGTTTTTTTTACACACGGTCAATCGTGTTTTGTGCCAGAAAATCCAAGCAGTCGTGAAAAAAAGCAAACAGTATAGAACAAAAACGACGTAGCAAAAAGTGTACTCAAAACGTAAACTTTACAACGTAGTAGTACGCACGTACACACACGCACAATCCAAAGCCAGCCATCTATCGATGAGAAAAAAAACAAACCTAGTGTATGTGTCATTTGGTGTGTGTATCACACCGCGTAAATAAACGTATGCATACGTACTAGCACGCTTATATGTTGTTGTTTTCATCATAATAAAGTGTCTCATCTCTGTCACTCTCATTACTATACAATAATAACACTTCCACTACCAAAAACTTCATCTAAACATGAATGTGCTGCTGCTTTTTTGCGTTTTGTTTTGCCCTCCCCAAACACGCAACAGTATGGAAGCAAACAGAAATCCCGGCAGAATGAGAAATGTCAAATAAAAAATCGACCACGAAACTAAAAAAAGTGTTACCAGATTTAATCAACCACTTTTATGCTATCGTTTTTTCATGGTGAAATAAAGTTTTGTTATATGTGCGAAATGTGTACATTAATTTTTCAATTTTATTAATATTTGGAAAACATCTTGTATTCACGAATGTGACTTGCATTTTTCTTAAATTTATTTATTTTCACAATTTTAGAAAGTGTCATGACGTATTTTATTTTCTTTGATTATTCTTTGTCGTTTGGTCATTAAATGGTTTTTGAGTTTCATAGCATGGGTTTGTTTTTAATCTTCGCCCAGAAATTTCGCTCCCTCTCTTACCAGGTAATTTTCAGTATAAAAATGGCCAGTCGCTCTACTGCCAATAGTGTGAGAGGAAGAGAAACTCAAATGCTACAATTTCGTACCATTGAATGGGTATTGAAGGAAGAGATTTTCTATTAACTTGCAAAAGAAAGGATGAACAAATATTGAAAATTATAAAACCTTCCATTAGAAATCAAACTTAACTAAAAACGTCCAATTGTGAATATATGAAAGCAAATGCTGGGAACGGTCTTCGCATTTGAGTACACTACGGTTTTTTAGAATAGTTCCAATAGCCTTTAGTTTGCCTTTTTACATAATGTTGTCTAATTGCAAAATTTATTGTAAAATTAAACAAACGCATTTGGTCTTCGCAAAAACCGTCTCCAGAAACTATTCAATTTTTTTTCTTTATAAATCAACTGTTTTGAAATATGTAAATACTATGTAAATTTTCGTTGTAAATAAATAACGGACAATTTTTAATTTACGATTTTTCGTGCTTATTTCTTGTATTTTAGCATTTCAGGCTAATGGGATATCTTTTTACTTACGATTTTCGCAAATAGATTTTATTTCTCTATTTTCTTGTATTTTTTGGGGTACTTCTTTAAGCAGACTTTCATTTACTTTATTTTTTCTTTATATTTTTTGCGTTATAAGTTTTGTTTCGTTTTTCTACTCCCACCCCCTAACCAGCTGAAATTTCCCGCTTGTTTTTCTGTATGAGTGAGCACTCTTTACCTTTAAATACATACAAACAATTCGGTGGATTATTATCTTTTTGCTATTTCGTTGCGGTTTCTTTTTGGTGTGGCGTTCGCGTTCTATTCGTCTCCTTGACACAAGTTTTAAGTTTTCTTTATCTTGGTGGTTATGTTTCTCTTGTCTTGCGTTGTTTATGTCAGTGTTATTTTTGTTTTGTGTTTGCGCATTTTTCTTTGTTTTTTCCTTTATTTCTGTCCTGTTCGGTTTATTTTTGTATTCTGTTGTAGTATTTCGTTTTCTTGCTTTGTTTCTTTTTTTTGGTGCCGTGTTGAGTACGAATGCATTTTCCCGCTGTTGCTGCGCGTATAATGAACTGCAATTTGTGGGATAGTGAGTACAGAGACAAAGACTTAAATGAGAGCTATTTAAGTGAGTGTGTGTGGAAGAGTTGCAACTACTGGTTTTTCTTTTGGTGCATCTTTTTGTTTATTTTTTATGTATGTATGTATATGTTTTCCCATTTTTTAATCTTAGTAATGATAAGAAATTAATGGAAGTGTATCACTTTTACACTCCTCATTGGAACACCTTTGCTTGTAAAATCGCCTTTGTTTTAGGGGAAAAAGTTCGTCCTGAGTTGACTGAACTTTTTCTTTTGACCATTTCGTTCTTATATCGGTATTCCAATGTGAATTAAAACTAATAATTTATTAAAAAAAATGTTATTGAGAGGTCCTTTGAAATTATTTCTATGTACCTGATCTCCGAAACCATAAGAGCGAATCGGCTGAAAATTGCACATTATATTCAGTTCGCGGTCATTTGTGTTTTAGAATTATTTTAAGCCCGAAAAATGGCGGGGTGGTCTTTGCAAAATCCGCCTTTTCAGACCGATTTGACTGAAACTGAAAATATATGTGTGGTTTGTCGTGATAATAGTTTGTATGTATTGACTTATGTCCAATACACATTTTAATGGTTATATTTCCTGAAACTCGGAATGTATGCATTTTTTAATGAAATTCAATGCATAACAAACCATTGCTTCCCAAACAGAACGAACAGGACAACGTCTGCTGGGTTCAGCTAGTAGTTACTATATTTTCCATTAATTTTATTATAATTATGTATGTAAATAAAAAGCTATCGGAAAACGGACTTGATCCAGCCTAATAACCTCAATGTATTTTCCAGGTTTTAATTATTCACATTTTTATGTGCTTTTGCTAATATTCTTATGTACTTTTCTTTATCTCTTTGTAGAATTTTTCAACAACAAAATCAAAATGTGTCCAAATCGTGCACTAGAACCGTGATATACTTATGCTCTTCTCCCCATCTGCATTTCATCTATTACATGTGTTATAAATACAAACAAGTGAAACATATCCGTTAGCACCACCACCTACGAAACTCTCACTCTTTGAGAACATTTGATATACATATAGTCTTGCAAGAAAAACTAAAGGAACATGTTTAATTTCCATAAACCTCGGACCTACCGCTCAGCCGATGGTTGCTGCATTTGTCGTGCCAAATCGAGCAGTTCACGTTTCACCGATTCACGGAAATATGAACGTGACACAATGCAATGTTTTGATCTCAAATATCCCCGGCAAGGTGAAATTTGTAATGCCTGTGTGTTGCTGGTGAAGCGTTTTAAACGCCTGCCAGTGGGCAGTAAACGCAATTGGAGTCATGTAAGTCCCCCCCCCACAATCATGTATGATATTTCTTATATTTATACATATTTTTATTACCCTTTCAGGTGGTTGATGCTCGCGCTGGCCCGGGCAGTAGTAAAATCCAAACTAAGAACAAAAGCGAACGTATAAGTTCCCGTACACACCAATCCTCGAACACAACGACGACGGCAAGCCCGCCTTCTGCTGGTTTAAGCAATTCAAACAACGGAGGCAGTCCCAACACGGCTGCAAATGGTCATGCAATGTCATTCTTACCAGAAAAATTCTCCAAAATTTTCAAAAAATCCAAGAAAGTCAAAGAATCGTCTTCTTCGTCGTCATCATCATCATCTTCGTCGGCGAGCAAACGTAAAACATCCAGCCATGGCTGGTCGTCCTCACATAATGGTGGAGGTTTACATTCTCTTCCGACAACACCCGATTCACTGGACAGCGATTACGAGGACTCCCGACTCCATGGCACCATGTCCGGCTCACTGGGCGGTACAGTGGTGCAGTTTCAAACACAAACCAGAGCTTCGGCATTTAAGGCTCAAGCCGCAATGGAAGCACGTAGAAGATCCTTGAAACTGGGTAGTAAACGAAGAAAATGTTTACAGCCTCGAAAAAATCGAAGAACAGTGACGTACGAGGAAACCCTAAACTTTTACGATGAAGAAGATTGGCGAGAACAAAAATCATGTTGTGGCATGTTGTACGAATGTCCCGTCTTGGGTGGAGCCATATTATTAGATGTCGATAATTACAAGCCTTGTGAGAAACATCAAATACCCACCACGTCTGAAACGACAACATCACAGGCCCCATTGCCTTTAAGTGCCAATGAAAGTACGGAGTGCATGGCGTCTGCAACTGGAGTTGCAGCGAAGCCTATTGGTCACAGTATACCGACAGTAGTACAATTGCAGCCACCAAACATAGCGCTGGCTGTCGCATCCGCCGCCTCTTCCTCCTGCTCTCCAATATCATTAGGAACGACAACGGTGACGCCATTGACCGCTACCGCCTCCTCGGCATTAACAATTACCAAATCAACACCAGTTCTTAAAAAACATCATTTATTCTTTAAAAGACAATCTGAATGTTTTCCCCAAGGTGACATAGTCACCACACAAAGTGGCGGCGAAACATCAAATGCAACAAACAACTATTATAATTCTAATAATATTAATACTATAATGAAGACTGAGTCTGATTACAATAACCATACACAGCAGCAGCAGCAACAACAACATCAACATCAATATCTCCCTCATCCACAGAGTACAACAATATTTCAAAGACACAACGAACATAATGTCATACATTCAGCTGCTTCCTCGGCGGCGGCGTCTGCGTCCACCTCGTCGGCTTTAAGCATTTCCGTGACCTCTGTGTCAGCATCCGCATCCATGCCGTCAGCATCATTGTTCACTTCCACCATGCCACAAATGCCTAAACATTCCCTGGCCAAGGTTACTACCATATCGCCGCCAATTAACACCTCAATGCCCCCCTATCAGTCCCTAAAAACCCATAGCAGCTTTTTGCATAAAATCAAAGCGGACACTGGTAAAATTGTTAAACACTCTTTGGAAAAATTCAATACGGCAGTGCGTTTGAAGAACAGTGATTTAAATGATATGAAACCAATTATAAAAACTGTCGATAAATCGTATATTTTGGCAAAACCACCAACAACAGCAAATATCCAGAGTTTAAATGCTGTTGCGGCAGCCACAACATATCAATCATTAGCCTCGTATAATTCCATGGCACAGCCACCATTAACAACGACTTCATTGTCGGCCGCATCACCGACTTCATCGACGTCGTCCACTTCCTCGACCAAATTCAGTGATAATTCTTCAGATTCGGGCTTTGATGAAAATATGCTACTTGATCGCAAATCCGCAAGTCCATTGGTAAGTGTTAAAACAAAATAACTTACCAATTCCCTTAACTTCAGAGAAATACAATTAATGTGGAATTTTTATTTTGTTTGTGAGATAAAAGAATGTGTAGGGACATCTTCCAGTCATTGCAAAAGTAGTCTAAATACAAAATTCGAAGACATTGAGCTTATTGATAAATTAGCTAGGGTTTATTGTTTTTCGTATTTATTGATCAGACTTGATTAATTCACTCGTAATAAGAGATTTTATACTTCCCAGTATTTTGAACATTTGCTGGGTAGAAGTACTTGTAGAGGTGGGAAAATATGTATGGTCCAACTTCAAGCTTAAATTAAGATTGCAGAAATTATTAAAAATATGCAAAATATTACAATACATGTATAATTGTCCATTTAGGCTTTCTTTGTATTGATGTTGAAATAAAAATTGAAAATATGAAGACATTCGGCGAACTCTTTCAATATTTATTGGTCGCACCAGCCAGACACATATAACTCATATTACTTTTAAGTATATGTAGGCTCTTAGTTCACTCTTTCTATGTTGTTACACTTTTCACGTAACTTGGGCATACGAACAAATGGTATTAAGGAAGTTTTACTCAGTTAAAGTTCAATTCAATATTTTTATTGAAATCAGCATTTAGACTCCTAAAGCGAATAAGGCCTTGTGAACTGAATTGAGTAAATTATTTACAGTTACCGTCGTAAATAACTTATGTTTCGTATACACGAATTTATCAAAATATTTACGTATAAAGAATTTAAAAATACATTTAAATTCGTTCTTCAATTAAAACCGCGGCAGAGTATGCATGATTTAATTTTTATTTAAAAAAATAGTTATAAATTGGTTACCAATTATACATTTCCCTCTTTCTTTTTCTCTTCCCTTTTCCTGATAGCAAGAAGACTGCGAAAAGAAATTGCTATGTCGTCAAGGCGTACAGACCATGTTTTTGGCCAGTGGTGTACAAATTCAAGGACAACCACAAAATTTGGTATTAACCGGAAATGAAGTGGCGGCAAAGATTTTGCAAAATCGTAAATATAGTTCGGTGACAACAGCAGCAACAGTTGCATCCAACGTAAGTATGATTAACATAAGTACTGTAATACCGTCTGACACACCTTTGCATTTATTTAAATAGTATATATTATAAAGAACATTTATTAAATGTACTTCCCTAAGTGGCATTCATAATTTTTAATATTTTCCCATATTTTCTACTTTATTGCAGGCTCGTGTTTTGCCTACAAATCATCCCACAACAACGGCAGTGAAAATAGCTCAAATATCGACTGGTAATGGCTCAAATATCGGTGGTGCTCCTCCCAGTTCATCAACATCATCCTCCTGCTCGTCCCTTATGAGTTCGGCAGCGCAGGCAAAAATGCGTGCAATCTATAATAATAGCAATACAATACAACATGAAAATGGTATTACCACAATTGTGCCGGCCTCATCTCTGGCAGCATCCTCACAAATGGCGGCTATGCAAAATATTGCACCCAGTTCGGTGACCATAACTCCAGCGCCTACGAGCATGGTGGGCGGTGGTAACGGTAACACACACTTCAGTGCCCAGAATATAATATCACGGAAGTTAACAGCGGCCAATATAATTAATTTACAAAGCAATAATTTAAGCAATGCAACACATACACATCTAAATAGCATCAACAACAACAGCAACATCAGTGGCAATCATTTGAATTCAGCAACAATGGCGAATCAAAAAATCATACTTTTAAAAACGTCACCACACAATAATCAAACGTTGTCATCATCGCCATCATTGTCCATGTCTTCGTCCGTATCCGGGGCCAAGTATAGTACAACAGCAGGTGGTGTTGTTGGTGGTCGTTAAGTCGTTGTTTTCCTTAATACCATAAGAGTTAATACAATATGCAAAAAATATCTGTATATTTTTTATTATTATAAAATTACAAATAATTTAATATGTTAGCGGCGAACAAAACAAAGGAATAGAGTTTATGCCCATTAAGTTGTTCTTCTACTTCTACTCTCTACTTTTGTATAAAAGAAATATTTTCCTAAAATTTTATTTTTAAAATGTAAAGAGAACAGTTAGAGTTATGTCTAACAAAATACACAAAATATCACCTACTTTTAGTCTTCATTTACAGTGGTATTATACCAACCAAACACTACCACCCGCCCACCCACCTATCTCCTCTCCTTTTCTATATCTTACAGATTTTTTAATTTATTTTATTTTTTCCACATTTTTTTCACTAACCTACCCAACCCCTCACTACTCAATCTTTCCTGATGTTTGTTGAATGCAGGAATCTACACATTTTATACAACTTTCTCTGTTCTGAGTTTGTATACATTATTTTTCTTTTTATAAATACTCAATATTTTTTATTAAATATTTCCAAAATATACTTGTTTTTTGGTCAGTTTTAAAAACAATTTAGCTTATATTTTATTTTCCTCTCTCGATTAGACGATATAATGATAAATGATAATCAATAATTGGTGGCCTCTCCTCTCTTGCGACATATACATACTATATATATTATATATATGTTGTATATAAATGCCAAAAAAAACTGAAATTAAATTTAAAAAAAAAAATCTCATTTGCCTTTTGAAAAGAAGCTTATATTATAATGTTAAATACATACATATATGAATATGCATATGTATTGTTTTGGATATTTAGGATTTTTATACTTGATTTTCTTTTTTAGTTAAAATTTTAAACGAAAATTTCCTTAAAATTTTGTTTGTACATATATACACCTATATAGAGGAATACCATTTTAGATTTACTTTGGCAGAGTTTCACCACAACTTGGTTCTTGTAAATATTATGCATTTTGCTCTAAATATACTATTATGTCGTTTTTTTTGTTTTTCATATGTACTTTTTAAGATTTTTTCAATATAAGTTTTTAAGAGAAATCCCCCTCCAATATAAAACCAATAAAGTTTTACTTTTTCCTTCTAAGAGTTTGATCAAAAGAAGATTTAATAATTTTTTTTTTATTTTGATAGAGATGTAATTATGCAGAGGGGAAATTTGACATTCCAAAAGTTTTTTTTCTGGAATACTAGGGGCTTTTTCGATTTTGTTTTGCACGTTTACAGTTTTTTAATTAAATTTCAAACACCGTTGAATGAAAAATTCTCTTCCAAGTAATTGGTTGGTGATACAAAGAAAGAATAAAATTCAGTCATGTCACAGGTTTTGTACGAAATTGTTTCATTTTTGTTTTTCAAAATCGTATTGTTTTACTTTTGCTTCGACAGCTCTTGTACGTTTTCATGAAACCGAAAAAAAAATGAAAACCGAAAAACACTATCACAGATATGGCAGCATAGAAATCAGAAACAGCTGTTTGAGCCACCGCCGTCAACAATATCGGTTCGACTCCAGTAGTGAAAATAAATAAAACATATTAAAGACAAAAAAAAAATTGACCACAATCTTGGCTTGATTAATGTTTCTGTGCTTGCCCCTTTAAATACATACATATATATGTAACAATTATTCAGGGTTGTTGTGGAATCCGATTGCTGTCGGAATCGGAATTGAAATCGAGAAAAAAAATAACTTTCTGTGACACAAAATTTATTTTTTTTCTCGTCGCGGAATTCGACTGTTGTTCGAATCGGAATTGAAATCGAAAAAAAATAACTTTTTGTGACACCAAAGTTATTTTCTTGCTCGGTTTCAATTCCGATTCCGAAAACAATCGGATTCCACAACAACCCTGGGGCCTAATTACAGCATCCGTTTCGTATCGTAATTCGATTACGTGAGATCTAATAGCTCTAAAATTTATGAGCAGATATTGATGAAATTTCAGCATATCGTTCCAAAGGCGATTCATAACTTATTTATATAAAAATAAGCAAAAAATAATTTTCCAATTTCTCGTTTTATGCTATCGAAAATTCAGATTACGATTCGAAACGGATGCGGTAATTAGGCCCCTGATTATTAAATTTAACATAAAAATAAAAACTTAAATTTTATTGCTTGACTCTTCGTTTTTGTTGTTTATTGTTTCTTTTTTAGTTTCAGGGTTGCATTTTCTCTTATTTTTGTTGTTTTGTTTGTTTTATGGTTGCTTTAGGGAATGTAGCACTTCGAAGACCAAAAGTATTAACATTTTCGTACGAAAAGTGTTTGAAATAGTTGTTTTTTTGCTTGAAATTAATTCAAACATTATTCATGCTTAATCTTTAGAAGATTTTTTGACTTTTCTGCAGTTTAAATTACTAAAAACATAAATTTCTCTTCCGATTTTGTGAACGTTTTAAACCGAAATTTATTTTTCGGTTTACGTTTTCTGTAGAAGCTAAAAATGTTTTTGATTTCAAAAACGTAAATTCTTGTACGATTTTTCACTCTGTGACATGCCTGATTGATTGTAAATCGTAGTATAAGTATTTTTTCTTTGTGTGTGAGTTTTGCGATCACCAGGATTAGCTTTTGGATATGGCGAGATGATAACCAAACAAAACGTAGGATCTATGACAATTATGTGTGAAACAAAATATCGGTCAAATGCTCGCCACGGCTTCGGTGTCATACCTCTATCCGATGATCCATATTTTTAATGACTGATACATATGTAATTGAGTTTCAATGTCGTTAATGTGACTAATTATCTCATCTTTTAGCTCTTGAATTGTTCTTGGCTTATTGACGTGGACACATTTAGTCGATTATGCTGACCAAAAATATAACGAAGTGCACGAAATACATTTAGATTTGAACGCCCATTTTCGTAAAAGGCATCACCAATCTTAACGCGCTGATGACGATCTTAACGCGCTGATGACGATCTTAACGCGCAAATGACGAATATTCGCCATTATGGAGAATTAAATTACACGCAGAATTTGTTCCCTGTTCCCTAAATTGCGATCACCAATTGGTGGTTCGTCTTATTAGTAGTGTGCACAAATTTTCGAAAACTGTTCATTTTCCAATTAGAATTGCAGATGACAAAACACCAAAAATGTAGATTCTAAAAATCTTGGGAAAAATTCTATTGAAAAATTTATATTTTTAGTTGACGTACGAGTATATTATGAAGATAAATAGTCAGTCAATATTGTGCGTCAAATATTGAAGAAATTTAAAACATAAGGTTGATAGAAATTCTGATACCAAATTCGGATTCAGCGAACCAAAATCATGCGATGTAATATGGCCAGAATTCGGGGGCCAAATAATGGGCCTTGTCTCCAGAGTTAAATCCGTTCGGAAGTGGAATGAACTCAGAATTTTGCTTCTAAAGAAAATGTAAAACTAACGTTTATTCCGGAATAAAACCACTTTCAATTTCCAAAGTGGAATTGACATGTACATGTACACATAATTGTATCAATTACGATAGAAATGTGTACTTATCTGGATGGTTTTTAATTAATCCCAATGTTCACCTTTTCTTATTAACATGTTTTTTGATTGAAAAGATCTCGGATCGAATGTAGCGATTAGTTACTTAGCCCCTTTTAAACCCCGTTGTTACTTTTTCAATGTTATTTTTCCTTCTAAATTTGTTATATCTGTCTATTTTCAATTTGCTCGTTCTTCGTATGCAATTTTAAATTCTAATATCAACTCAAATGTCTAAAGTTTTGAAGTTGTTAATGAGACTTTTTGATTGCAGTGCACGACCCGACTACTAGAGCTTTTGGCCGATATCGGAACAATCACATACTCATGGTCAAATCGAGTCAATCGCCTCAGTTCTTCATTCTGAATGTGGCATAAAATGGAATTATCCGTTCAAAAAAGAGTTTCTAAACTTATTTCTTTAACCCATTCCTTCCCACTGTACTCGCTTGAGTACAGAAAATTTACCGAATTGGTAGTAATGTATAATCCAAATTTTCGTATTGGTTATTTACATCGACGTCTTAAGAAGGTTTTGTGTCCCATTGGAAATGCAAATAAAGTGTAACGTTCTTTTTGTGCACCGAGATATGAGAAGTCACTATTTTTTGCAACTTCTTTTGAGATCGTCATTTGATCGGTATCAGATTCAATTCAATTTATTTATTAAGCAAATAAATTAAAGTGAAACTTTTAATAATAAATAATCTGGATAACTAAGTTGTAAACGAGTATAATTAACAAATATAAATCATTCAATTGGTGTATTCGCTTGAGTACACACTAAAAATAAATTTTGAAAAACAATTTTTCGATTATTAATTTTTCTTACCCCCATTAACACAAAACAAAATAAACGAGCGTTAGAGCTAACGAAAGTTAAATTGTAGGGAATTTGACAGCAATAACCGGTAGTTGGCTCTTAACCCTAGTTTATTTATTTATTGTTAATGGCCCTTAGAGCCCGACCGAACGTTCGGCTTCGGCTACGGCTTCGGCCAAAATGGGATAATCGGCCATAGTTCGGCATTCGGCCACAAAATCAGCCGAATTTGGCCGAAGGCCGAATATTTGTTCAAAAAGTACAAAAAAATAGAAATATATGTCTTGTTAAAGAAAATTCTATGATGCAAATCTTCATAAGAGCAGCGAAGTGTACGGAAATGAAAAATACTACAAAAATAATTGGAGAAAGGACATCAAAGGAAGGAAGGAAGGACAAAGAAAAATATGACTCAGTTTCTCACCTAAAAGCTCTCGAACTAGTGCAAGCATTCTTGTACTAGTTGTAAGAATTGATAATAAGGAGCCATTGTGTCCAAGAATCAATAATATTTTTTAATACTGTAACTCGAGACGTTTCAAAAATTTGGAAATGGTGGCAGAAAGTTCTTGTACCCAAGTGTGCTAGAGATAAGTTTTTTATGCTGCGGAGTACCTGTATTCAAGTTAAAGAAATGGTATACAAGGTATCAATTCAGAAAAAATATTTTCTTTGTCATTAAAGTTTTTAATTTTATGTGCTAAGTAAATAAATACGTAAGCAGTAGACTTAAACTGATAAAAAAAACAAATTCTTGGTGCAAAGTAAAAAAATCTAACAAATATAAAACATTCGGCTTCGGCCGAAGTTTGTAAATTTAGCCGAAGTTCGGCTACGGCTTCGGCCTTAAAATCCGACTTCGGTCGGGCTCTAACAATTTCCTTTAAATATGATTATTTGTAAGACGCATTGTAACGTCCGCGGCATTTGCCATGTTTTTATATTGCGAATTTTGTGTAATCGATAAAATCGACTTACACCGCCAAATTTTTCCAAAAATATTATACCGGATTTAATAAGATTAACATATCTGCATTCTATAATCTCTGAGGAATAGATTAATATCAGCATTTTCGCGAAAATTATCCCTCGACGGATATATTTTGTACAAAAAAATAGTTCGGAATTATTTTACTACATAATGCTATTATCTCGCGAATGAACAGTTCTAGGGAAAAGTAGTCAATGGTAAATCCCTATCAAATTATTATAATTGTTTTTGTTAAAAAAGAGTTTTTAATATCTCCCAAACTTTGACCACTTTTTCCTAGGACTGACCGTTCGCGTAATAATATCATTATATAGTTAAATAATGCTGAACTTAAATGTTTTTTGTTCGAAATGTATTCGTCGCGGGATGTTTATGACGGAAATGCTAGTGCCAATGTATCCCTCAGAAATCATAGAATGTAAATATATTAATTTTAATAAATTCGCAATAATATTTTTGAAAAAATTTAGCGGTATAGAATAATATAACAAATATCGCGGACATTACAAAGCGTCTTACAGATGTTCATATTTATGGGAAATTATGTTATAGTTTTAAATTTCCGCGATTCAATGTAATTATGTTCGGTTTTTTGGTTAAAAATTGTTTTTATCGCGATCACTCCCGAAAGGAAGCAGATCAGATTTGGATTTCTCCTTATCTGAGTAGAGGGGATGATTCTGTACAAAACCTTATTAGCCGTTTTTAGCCACAATCCAGGCCAACTTTCGTTTGCTTGAGGTACGCTGTGAACATTCAAATATCAAAACTCCTATGTGTAATTTTTTTGTTTTATAAATATTTAAAATGCTCCAAACAAAACATCCTATGTGTCGATTTTCATGAAAACCAATTACCACGTCATGGGCTTTTCACATATACGATTTTTGTTTTGATATAATGGTGGCAAATAATTAAAAGAAAAATTCAAAAATCTGAGATATTAAAAATGTCGCGATTTGACGAAATAGCAACGTTTTTTGTCTCTCCTGAAAAATAGTAAAAAAACACATAGGAGTTTTCGTCGGCGCACCGACGATATGTATAATTTAATTTTACATTTTCTTCATGAAATTAATAAAGACTGAAATGCGAGAAAATTTATAATCCAATTGACAAATTTTATGGAATTTGAATGCGAATTAAACAAAGGAATCCAAAAAATCATAAATGATATCTTTAATAACAAAGAAAATAAGTACATATCTGAATTTTGGTACTGTGTAATTTTTAGAAATTATAACCCTTTTGGTAGAAGAACAATATCAAGTAGTAATTTCTTATGGTTCAAAAGTGTAACACATCGAAGGAGTGACCTATGACCTTAAGTACACATATTTGGCGGAAATCTGTTTTGAGCCATTTAAAGTAATTTGAGCAATGTCCATGCCTGGCTGGAGAGCATGATAAATGTCGAAAGGAGTAACGGGATAGACTTCAAATTTAGTATGAGATAACATTTTTTTTCCATCTCAGGCCAAGTTCAAAGATGTTGGTCAACTCGTTCTAGTACCACACCCACAAAGGTTTAAAATTTAGTGAATTATTGATTATCTAACAACTTCTATACTACTTATCAGAATCTCTCGCAATTCCACACATAGTTTATTAGTTGCTGCTATTACAATGAGAAAAATGTGCGTTATTGCCACGCCTTTTTGGTGCCTCCCATACAAATGGTCCATTTTGCACAAAAAAATTTAAAAATATTATCTTGTAAACTTAGGGAGTACGTAATAATTCACGGATACTAATCCATTTTCTAATTACAAATCCCTTCCTAGGGGTCGGCTGACGGCCTTCGGCCTCTGCTTAATACTTTCTCCTATGTACAGTATCCAATGTTGGCTGTGCGGAGTAAAGCTTTTACGCATAGATGCTCTCGTCTTTCAATCGATAGATGAAAATGAGACCAAAAAAGTAGTAAAAATGTGATAAATTTTGGGTGTTTTTCATGGGGCCCATTTTTATTCCGCCAAATAAAACATATGACAAATGATTTTAAGATCGGTTAAACAATCCTGCTCTTTTCTTATATCAGTCTAATATTTTGCATATTTAAAAATTTTGTATTATTTTTTGAGCCCGACCGAATGTTCGGCTTCGGACGAAACGCGACATTCGGCACAAAATCAGCCGAATTTGGCCGAAGGACGAATTTTTGTTCTAAAAGAAAAAAAAATAGAATTAAATGACTTTAAAGAAAGTTCTATTATGGAAATCTTCATAAGAGCAGCAAGTGTACAGAAGTGAACAATACTACAAAAATAATTGGAGAAAGGAAAACGAAAAACATGACTCAGTTCCTCCCCTAAAAGCTCTCGAACTAGTGGAAGCGTTCTTGTCCAAATAGTAAAATAAATAATAACGAGAAATTAAGTTTAAGAATCATTAATATTTTTTAATACTGTAACTCGGGATGTTTCAAATATTTGGAAGTGGTGGCAGAAAAGTACTTTACCCAAGTGTGCTAGAGAGCAGTTGTTTAATGCTGGGCAGCAAATATTTTTTTTGTCATTATAACAGTCAGGTTTTTAATTTTATGTGCTAAGTAAATAAATACGCAAGCAGAAGACATAAACTGATTAAAAAACAAGTTTTTAATGCAAAGTAAACAATTCTTTAGCAAATATCAAAACATTCGGCTTCGGCCGAAGGTTGTTAATTTAGCCTTAAAATTCGATTTCGGTCGGGCACTAATTATTTTATTCACCACTATCTTCCACTTCTGCTTATTGCATGTCTTAAACTTACTTCTTGAATTCGAAGGTAATAAATTAAACTGTAGCAAACAAAAATCAATTTTCCGAAATTAAAAATATTTTTACTCACAAAAATTTAGTTCAGAAGGCTTGTTTTCCTTGTGTTTTGGAGTGTTTACTATTATATGGTCTTATCAGAAAGATTTTTGGACCAAATGAAAAATTTTACATTTGGCCAAATAAATATTTTAGAGATACCCTTTTGAAAAATATAAATATTAAATTTTTTCCTTGATACAAGTAGGTGAGGGAGCCTATCCAATGTTTAAGCACTGTATTTAAACACAATTTTAACTTTTTTGTTAAAAAAAAAATGAAAAACTAATAACATTATTTATAACAACATTTGTAGCCTTAATGTGACATACAAAATTTTTATAGAAATCCCATTTCGCAAAACAGTTTATTATGTATGTATTTATGTTAAGAAGAACAACTGTACTCAATATCAAAATAATTACAAATTATAAATATCAAAAAGAAGAAAAAATAAACGATAAAAAACATACCGTATTTTATAAGATTATTAGATATGTGTATTTAGTATTTATGTATACAAGACATACTGTACACATACAAATTATATGGTAGACAGTAGTAGATCAGTAGTGTGTTATCTTTATTATTACCATAAACAATCATGAATTAAAAAAATAACAAAAATAAAGTACTGCAATATTTTATTGAAATTTGTAAAATGATACCATACAAAACTGTCATAAGATTGGATATACTCGTACGACAAAGTATAGAAATATAGTTTAATATTAAGGAATGAAGAAGCCTTTTTTCTTTGAAGGAAAATATTTTTCCAGGAATGTGTTAAAGCGTGTAAAAGCAATGTGTTTATATTTTTAACTTAAAAATTAAACAAAACAAAATAAAAAAGAGAAATTATCAATAAAAAACATTTATTAAATATTATAAATCCATATTGTGTTTTACATCAAGCGATTGGTCTTCCATCCCAAATACAGAGCAGGAGAATATATATTTCGCTACAAAAAATGTGTTACACCTTGAAGAAGTGACATACGACTCTGACAAAAATGGAAATAATGTACCTTATTCCAATTGTCGTCTGTTTTGAAACAACAACATCAATGCGACACTAACCGCCTGACCCACGATGTCGAACGTTAACATTCGCTTGGGTTCTATGCGAAAAAAACTGATATGCAACCCACTAACTGGCACCAGAACGCCAAATCGAACGAAAATCTATGTGAACGAAAACGTAAGCATTTCAGTATCAATTCGGGGCCCAGTAACTTTTCTTTCTGCCATCAACGTGAACAAAAATGTCAAAAGCACTCACTAGCCTTTTCGTTTTCGCGTCCAATTGAAATAAAAAATAAGCAAAAAATAAAAGGTATGTAAAGGGAGCGCGGAAATTTGCTTTTTTGCACTGCAGGCTGTGGCGGCACTGTTGGTCGAAGAGAGTGTGCGTGGCTTATAGTGGCTGACGGGAAATTTGTATTCGTCTGCCTTTCAGTTGACATCATGCATTGGACACGTGGAGAGGTCATTTTGTGTTAAAGCGTATTTTTCAAATGCGCACTCGCTCGGAGTGATGTGAACTGGCCGGTACGCTCACCAGACTTAGCCCCATGCGATTTTTTTCATGCGAAGGTGTATATCAACCGTCTCAATACCTTGGAAGACCTAATTAACAATATTGAGGCAGAAATTGGCAGAATACCAGTCGACATGCTTGTAAGAGTTCATGAAAATTTGAGAAAACGTATGCAGCATTGTGTGGATAGCGAAGGTCGACATTTGCCAGATACACTATTTAAAACCATGTAATTTAAAAATTCCTTACTGTTCAATATAATTAAAATATAAAATAAATTTTTCTAAGGTTCATAACTTTTTTATTTCATTCCCAAATAAGCAAATTACAACCGTCCCAATACCTTGGAAGACCTAATTAGCTATATTGAGGCAGAAATTGGCAGAATACCAGTCGACATGCTTGTAAGAGTTCATGAAAATTTGAGAAAAACGTATGCAGCATTGTGTGGATAGCGAAGGTCGACATTTGCCAGATACACTATTTAAAACCATGTAATTTAAAAATTCCTTACTGTTCAATATAATTAAAATATAAAATAAATTTTTCTAAGGTTCATTACTTTTTTATTTCATTCCCAAATAAGCAAATTACAGCGCTCCAACCTTTATATAAAAATATATAATTAATTTCTTGCATTTTAATCAAATAAATATGTATATATCAACCCTAAATCAACTGCAGTCAATGGTTGACTACATGGAGGAAAATCCAGCGTTCGCCAGGGGAGTTCCATTATTTGGTAGTAGCAAGAATTCCACGGAGGAGCAGTGGAAAACTCTTGTGCTGAAAATAAATACATTGGGACCTCCCGTACGTACCATTGCTGAGTGGAAAAAGGCATGTGTTGTTTTTTACTTATGTATAATGTTTGCTTACATATTTTCATTTACAGACTTGGGCAGACTTGAAATCGCGTAAAAAAAAAGATTGCGGACAATAACCGAAGCATTCATGAGACTGGTGGCGGCCTTTCAGTGTGAATTGCCTATCGGATATGGAGCTGGCAATTGACCGTTCCGGCAATTGGTGATTGCTTCCGACTATTGGTAGAAACACCGCCTGTAAACATTTTTGACAATTTGGGAAGATTGTTGGTCTAGAAGACTATTCTGCGACTCTTAGACGATTGTTTGAAGATCGTTTTCTTTCAACCGTGTACATTAATAACTGGCGAATCTTCTCGGCGGCTTTATGACGTTTTCAGCATATCATAAATGGTAAATTTTCTCCGTATTTTGTTTGTAAAATGTGATAGAGAAATTTACATCGATTGTTCGATGTGATCGTAGAGATAGACATGTGTACTAAATGAAAAAAAAACATTTGTCGGAAAAGTAGAAAGAATAACGGTAAAAGAAATTCTATTGGAATTGGAAAAATGCAAATTTGTCTTTTAGTTCCTGAATTCAAAGGGAGTATTTGTGTTATCTGCCAGAGTTTTAAGAAATTCATTTCTATGAAATGGACCCTTCTACGCAAATCGTACCTTACTCTTCCGGGCAACCTGCGTTTTACTGTTATACGGGATTTGATTGCGAATCTTCTTCGCGACGTGTAAATTACCCTTCACAGAGAGAAAACTCGTGAAGCGTTCACACAGAACGTAGATTAAGCACGTATGTGCTTTGTTTTTCGCTGGGTGTAGTTCATTTGTTTACAATTCAGTACACCCAGCGAAAAACAATGTACATACAAATCACGTCTAAACAAAACACATTCGAATGTGCAGCAACACAGCAACACAGTTACCTCTGTTTTTTCTCGGAATTCAGCTCGTAACCCTAATGGTGGCAGTCTCCTTCGTATCATTCGCCTTTATGTACTGCACAATTTAATGCCTGTGCTCTATAAAAAAACGTACACACTCATTATTAACTTTTAAAATTGAAATTTTTATAAGCTTGTGTTGTTAAATATATACCATTTCTATTGATTCTAGAAATTTCTGCAATAGGAAGATGTCACTGGATTTTACAATCACCTTATTCTTCTCATTCCATAGCCCAGAGAATCATCCACAATATCAAACTGATCATTAAATTCTATTTCTTCGTCATTTTCATTTTTCACGTCTTTATAAATCCTCGTGGTTTCTTCTTCTAAGAACAGACAATAACAAATCCAATGAACAACACAAAGCTGAACAAAAAATCAGCAACCTTACGGCGACAATACATACGCAACGCCGGTCAAAAAATCACCCCCGCTTCGTTGATAATTAATGAACGAATCGGTGGCGATTTTTCATGCACGTTACGTTTATAAATTTGTACCAAATGGTGTTTATTTTGCAACGTCTTTTTTCCCTCAGTGTACTAGTTAATATCTAGTTCAGCCAGTGTTCCCAACTCTTCCGAGGCAAAAATCACTACGAAACAACTGTGCAGAAACCACCACAAAACCACTACCAACCAAGTATAAAAACGCCAAAAATCGTAGTGAGAAAATAACAAAATCTCAACAAAAAAATTCTAACACTGACAAAAATGTTAACCATTTTTTAAATTACCACCAACAAAATATTTTTGAATTCCATTAATTTTTTCTATGAAAACATATATAAGAACTTATATTTATAACATAAACGTAAGTCTTTTTTTGTTTTCCATTCTTAGGATTAAATTATTAATAAATGACTTGTTCTTTGCCAAATAAAATAGTATAATTTTCCTCTATCTCTTCTGGCTTTAATATTGATTGTGTATAAAATTTTGATTTCTAAATGTTTCATTGGCATTTATTTTTAAACATAAATTATTGGGTATTTTATACTTCGAGCAGGAAACATTTTGAAACTTTAACACATATCTTATTTGTATTAAATAATTTACTGTATTTAAAGACAATCGGTTCCTAAGTCCTGCATCACACGAGTCTCCTACAAACGTTGACACTTGCCTGGATTCAGGACTTACGTTGTTCTTAAAGAAATTCATAAAGCTCAGTTGTGAGTTACGGGCACAAATCACATAAGAACATATGGAGAAACATAAATGAAAGCGACATCGTTTTTACATTCTATGTGCTTTAAAAGAGTGCTACGATACGTTACGTTAAATACATGATATTTTTTGATGTCGCCGTCATTTTGCATTCTTCGCCGATGTATGAAGAAAATCTCTAAAAGCGCTACAAAAAATTGTTAAAAACGCTACGGTAGTGGTTTTTCTGAAAAATCACTACTTTTACAAAACAGTGGTATTTGGAGATCTAAAATCACCACAAGTAGCGGAAAAATCACCAAGTTGGCATCGCTGAGTTCAGCTATTATTATATTTGAGAATAAGAGAGAAAAGGGAATGGCGGTGGAAGAGCACATGTCGCTCTCCCGACGCATGTCACCACCAAACGAGTACTTGCTCTTAAAGCAGCTTAGACACTAGTTTTTGCGTATTTCTCTGATGCTGACGGCAGAAAGACGAACGTGTCGATCTGCAACCACCAAGTACAGGGTGGATGATGAAAGCTGCTACCAAAAAAATTTAATAACTTTTTTTCTATTTAATGAATCTGGTTAATTTTTCTTTTATTTTGCAGATTGATTTTTAGATTTAACAAAAATGGATAACTGGGACACTGAAACAAGAATTTGGATTGTCCGCCGCTATTACGCACTGAAGTCCGTAGTTTCGGTTAAAAGAGAGTATAGGGGCACGTTTGGCGGCAATCCTCCGAGCAGATGGACCATAAAGAGACTTGTTAACAATTTTTCCGAGCATGGGACAGTCAACAGAAGACCTTACCATCGAAACCCTTCAGTTTGCCATACAAAACAATCCAAGAGTTTCGACAAGAACCTTATCTGTTCAAATGGGTATAAGCAGACAGGCATTGCAGTCAATTATGCACAAAGATTTGGGAGTTTTTCCCATATAAAATTCAAATGGCCAACAAAGTGAACTCAGCAGACTTCCCGATTCGCTTGGAATTTTGCCAGAAGATGCTTCAAATGGTGGAATTGCGGCGAAAATTTTCCAATAAGCTGATATCCAGAAACTCCACATTCCGTTGGCCCCCAGGTCGCCTGACCTTACTCCACCTGACTTTTTTTTGTGGGGTTATTGCAAATAGGAAGTCTACAAAGCAAAACCAACAAATTTGAATGAACTAAAGCAATCCATTCGAGAAACAATTGCGGCTATTCCCGTCTCAACTCTCCAAGTAGTAATGAACAACTTTTTGGTAAGATGCCGCACATGTATCAACGAGCAGGGGGACATTTAAATTCCATTATTTTTAAAACTAATTAAGCTATATTTAATAAAATTTAATGGGCTTTAACATGAATAAAAGAAAACTGAATTCCATACACTGAGTTTGAGTTTCTTAATGTAGCAATATTCATCAGCCACCCTGTAGGTACCCAGCGGTAAAAATCATGGCTTAGGCGGCAAGCTATCAAGCCTGATTGAAGAGCCACGAGGCCTGTCCGCCGCATTTTTCTTTCTTTTTTACATGGAGTGACATTGTGAGGCCAGGCCTTGCATCTCGCGGTAAAAGTCATGCCTAACGCGGGCTTGTCGGAAAAAGGACTGATGAAGAGCTTCGAAAGGAAGGTCTTAAGAAAAGCTTCGAAATAAATGTCTGATCTGGAGCTTCGAAATGAAGGTCTGATTTAGAGATTCGAAATGAAGGTCTGATCTAGAGCTTCGAAATGAAGGTCTGATCTAGAGCTTCGAAATGAAGGTCAGATCTAGAGCTTCGAAATGAAGGTCTGACCTAGAGCTTATAAATGAAGGTCTGATTTAAACCTGGGAAATGAAGGCCTGATGTAGTGCTTCGAAATGAAGGTCTGATTTAGAGTTTCCAAACGAAGGTTTTATGTAGAGCCTCCAAAGGAAGGCCTGACATACAGCTTGATTAGAATGTAACTAAAGCATCGCAAATGAGAAGGCAATAAAATAAAAATATTTTTATTTTTTAATTTTTTTTTTATTTTTTATGAGTTTTTTAAACAAATATGTGAAACTTAAAATTTACTTCATTTATAATTATTTCTTTTTTAATTTAAACTTTTACTTTAAATAAATTGAATTTATTTGGAACTTAAAATCTACTTTATTTATTATAATATTTTCTAAATTTTTCTAAAGCTTCTGAATTGTTCGACAATTTTTTCGTTTTCTGATTTAATTTTTCTTTTGATCATACTTCTACTCATATTACTTACAAAAACTCAACACAACTGAAGTCTACAAAACCTTTGAAACGCCTAATTGTTTGTTAATTTGAATTGTCTTCATCACCCTCACTTTTGTGTAGCGGTATTTCTTTTTTTGCATATAACTGGTTTTGAATGCTCGCAGTAGCAACAAAGTTCAGTGGTTGGTTGTCGGGGGTTGAACATAATTAACTATTCATACATGAGAATTTGAGGGAGGGAGAACGAATTCGCGTACACTCTGCCTACTTTCTCCCGTCTTTTATCATGCATGATTATGTCCACACAAGATTTAAATGTTGTGTTCTGAACACCTTCGATCTGATATATTTTTAGAATCCTGCCTGATAAAAGATGGGAGAATGAAGGCAGAGTGTACATTTTTCTGCATTTGCAAAAACTTGAGAGAGGGAGAACGAAACTTATCAATATATGAGCATATATCGGCGGTGGTTGTTCATGATTCAATTTGACTGCTGACCATGAAGAACGACTTTTTCTGACATCTTTTAGAAGGCGTTAGATATGCCTGGTAAAAGACGGGAGAAGGAAGGCAGAGTGTACATTTTTCAACATTTGCAAAAACTTGAGAGAAGGAGAACTGCTGACCATGAAGAACGACATTTTTCTGACATCTTTTTGAAGGCGTTAGACATATTTGATAAAGAACGGGAGCGGGATGCACGGTTACTTTTTTAGAACGTCTTTTCTCTGACATATTTTAGAAGGTGTTAGAGATGTTTGAAAAAAGACGGCAGCGGGAGGCACGCTTACTTTTTTAGAAGCGGCAGATTACACATTTTCCAGGCCTTCACAATGAAGGCATGCGTACCTTCCAAAAGAAGGTGATGGAAGCCCTTCTATCAGGCCTGATACCCAGGCTTGCCAGTTTTTTTTTAGTGCCGATTCCCCAAATTTTTATTTTTTATCCCCTAAATCCCCAAAAAAATCCCCAGAAAATGTTTTTACATATGTGAATGATGTATTTAAAAATTCAATGTACTTTGTACTAAAATTCATTGTTTGTACAAAATGTACGCTGTCAAATTATCAAATATATCGGATTCAAAATCTTCTATCTCATCTACATCATCTAATTTTTTTGTACATGTTTTTGGTATAAAATGTTTGATCATTTCTGCCAATGGGCTAAAAAATTGACAACACACTGAGTTTTTTTTAAAGTACATCAAAGGGTTAATACTAGCGATTCCTGTTCTTTAAAATCGAGTTGGACCAGCAGAATCCTGTTACAAGTAAACTTTACTCCAAAATTAGCTTAAATTGTTCGTAATGTCGTCTCGGAAGAATTCTTTCCTTTTCATAAACCGCATATGGTTTTAATTAAGATGTATAAATATCTATAGAAATACGTATTGGCAGTTACTACAGGTTGTCTATCTAAGTCGTACTCTAATACACTGCGCGTCAAGCTACTTTTTGTAGGAACTTTTGACACAATTTTTAAGGACACATTTTCTAAAAAAAAAAATTTAACAGAAAATACAAATTTAACATAAATAAAGACATGTAATTATAAAAAAATGCAATCCCCGCCAAATCCCCGGATCCCCAAACCAAAAAATATATATTCATATTCGCCAAGAAAAATCCCCAAATTGAGGATAAATCCCCTAAACTGGCAGCGCTGCTGATACCGACGTCACACAATACTTCTACAAAATGTTTATGTATTTGTGAGAAGTGTTAACACTCTTTATGCACTGCGAGAAATGGTATTTGCATTTTCCTAACATATATTTGTTGGGTAAGATAATAAAGTGGACAACGAACATCATTAAGTAGATTTGGGGTTATTATACGCGTACATAAAGAAATCGAACTTTAAATATGTTATGATTAGCCACATACATACATATTTATTATGCTATGTGAAGTAATTATTTATTTAATTCTTTATTTTTTCTATTAACCGTTGTCGAGTGTCCAACTTTTTTTTTTGGTTAGTATATTTAGGTGTTTATACAAATTTTATTAAAAAATCGTTGAAACATAATACTCGTAATATATACATTTAAAATTACTTTAAAAAATTCGTTACTTTATTTAATTTTCACAAAAAGAAAATAATATATACATTTCTGCAGTAACATAATAAATAATTTAAACTTGTATTTAGAAATGTTTATAAATTCTTCGGTAAAAATATAATACATACACGGGGCAAAATCGCCTTTTTTGATATGTTTGAATCGAAAGAAAATATATTTGGAACACAACTTTTTAAATATTATGTGTTTCTGAGCAAATAAATTTTACTTGAAAATCAATAAAATATATTTGCAACCCGTATATTAATATGTTACAACATATAATATTTGCAAACTAATTTTCTCAAATAAAATATGTCTTTGAATACAAATAATATTATTGTTTAGGAATTTATCCAAATATATTTTATTTATAAAAGATTTTCTAAACTTTTGTTGAATTTTTCGAATTTCAGTTTTAATTTTTTTTGGTTTCGAATTGATTCTCCCAGTTATGGTACCATATGCAGCATTATCTTCTGTTTTAGATCAAACATCTAACATTTCTGAGTATTCCAAGCCATCATTAATTGTCAATCCTCCAAGAAATATATTTCGATCCAAGATTATACGATTTCAATTATTATTATTTATTATTTTTACGACATGAAAAACGACATGAAAACACAATTTAGGTAGTTTCTGAATACTTAAACGCAAATGAATATTTGTTTCAGAAAAAATAGTTCAAAGTAAACACATGTTGGGATGTAAACAAAGATTTGTTTAGAACAACCCCTCCCCAAATATATAATTTTTGTGTGTACCAAATATTATATGTTTAGAGTGTACCCTAAATACATATATGTTTCAAGCCGAATATGTTTGGGACAATATACTACAGAAGCGATTTTTTTTCAGCGTGTACTAAACTTTATTCCTATACTTGAAGTATGTATTGTAATAATTGTATCATCCATTTTTTTCTTTATGTGCACGCTAAGCAACAAACGACGACACAACTTCGCCGACCGAATGTCCACACGCTGAAAAAATCGCTTCTGTAGTATATTGTCCCAAACATATTCAGCTTGAAACATATATATGTTTAGGGTACACTCTAAACATATAATATTGGGTACACACAAAAAGTATATATTTGGGAAAATGTTATTCTAACAAGTAAGAAAGTTTCAGTCGGGTAAACCGACTAAGGTATACCCTCACTTTGTGAGTAATGTAATATGGAATATTAAACGAATTATTCTGTCAATTTGTATGGGAGGTACCAGAATGTTTTTAACAAATACACCTATTTTTCACTGAATAGTAGATTCTTTAACTACATTACACTGCGCCGAATTATAAACGTTTTTTGCACTGGTATATTAACGTTATGAAATATTAAATTTTGGTATGATATGGCCAATTTGTGTGGGAGGTACAAAAAGGGGCGTGGTGATAACGGCCATTTTTTACAGGGCTATAGGGACTTCAAAAGCGTTATACTGTGCAAAATGTTGTTGCATTTTCGGGCATTGGTACTCATGCTGTGAGCTCTTAACTTTTTGTGCAAAATGGTACCTTTGTGTGGGAGGTACAAAAAGGGGCGTGGAAATAGCGTCCATTTTTCACAGTGCAAAAGACACTATAAAAGCATTACACTGTAAAAAATTTCAAGTATTTTTATACACTGGTATTAATGTTATAAGCTGTTATCTTTTGGTGCAAAATGGTACCTTTGTGTAAGAGGTACCAAAAGGGGCGTGAATATGACACCCATTTTTCACTGGACTGTAGGCACTATGAGAGCATAACACTGTACAAAATTTCAAGTATTTTTATGCACTGGTATTAATGTTATAAGCTGTTAACTTTTGGTGCAAAATGGTGCATTTGTGTGGGAGGTACCAAAAGGGGCGTAGCAACATGGCCCATTTTTCGCGAGTTGATAGCGACTAATAAACTAATGCTATGTGTGGAATTTCAGAATATTCGAATAAGTAGTATAGCAGTTATTAAAGATTCAATATTTCACAACATTTTAACACTTTGTGGGGGAGGTACTAGAAGGAGTGGACCAATATGGCCCATCTTCGAACTTAGCCGGAGATAGAAAAAAATATTACCACGTACCAAATTTGAAGTCAATCGGTTACTCCTTTCGAGAGTTATCGTGCGCACCAGCCAGCAGACACACAGACAGACAGACAGACAGACAGACAGACAGATAGACAGATAGACAGACAGACAGACAGACGGACGGACATTGCTCATTCGTCTTAAAATGACCCAAAACGAATATCCGCCGAACATACTTAGGGTCTTAGATCACTCCTTCGATGTGTTACACTTTTTTTCGTAGCAAATGATATATACCCTCGTCACACTAAAGTGAGGGTATAAACAAATCTTTGTTTACATCCCAGTATGTTTTTATTTAGACTATCATTTCCGAAACAAATATTTATTTGCACTTAAGAATTCAGAAAATACGTTAATTGTGTTAAATTTTTTATAAATTCAAAGTTATTTTTTAAGAAAAATAATAAATAATAATAATTTAAATCGTATAATCGTGGATCAAAATAAATTGCTTGGAGGATTGACAAGAAATGATGACTTAAAATACTAACTCAGAAAATTTAAAATGATTGATTTAAACCGAAGTTAATGCTGTATATGGTATTGTAACTGGGAGGTACAATTCGAAACCAAGGAAACGTTTTAACTGAAATTCTAAAAAGTCAGCAAAGTTTTGAAAATCTTTTTTCAATAAAATATATTGGGATAAATTCCTAAAGAATAATTTTATTTGTATTTAAACACCTATTTTATTGTTCGCAAATATATTTTGTTGTAATATATTAATATATGCGTTCCACATATATTTTATTGATTTTAAAATAAAATTTATTTGCTCAGAAATGTATAATGTTTAAAAATTTGTTTTACAAATATATTTTCTTTGCGATTCAAACATATCAAAAAAGACGATTTTGCCCCGTGCAAGCGCGACTGAATGATAGTGAACTCTCATTCAATGTGTGTGAGAGGAAAAACCACGGGTAGTGCTTTTGCCCATCGCTGCTGTAAATCGTCTCAGATAATCGTTTTTGCTGGCAGATATGCGAATGGGTTTGCAATGGTCACATTGCAACTAGCTTATGACTGGTTCAATATGCAACTAGAAATTATTTTAGCTGCAGGGTACACAACAGCCCCACATTAGCCAACTACATTCACACCAGACAACCCCAACAACAGCAGCGCAGTCAAGAGCCTCCACTTCAAAAAAGCAATAGCCAGCCACAACAACGGCAACATGAAGTGGTTGACTATGAACTGCCTGATTGTTCCTCGGCAAAAAAGAAAATCTTGCGATGAGCAGATTGTGCTTATTCGCCGTCAACTAAAAGTGGGCGAGGAGCAGCGTTGCCGTTTTGGTCATTTCCGACCAAATTTGGACGGATGGATTTAAAAATGTCTCTTTTTGGTCGACAGTCCTATTAATTTTCTCGAACTAGTGTTGTAACGGGGACAATTCGGTTTACAATGTTTGGCAGAATCTCCAAACTTTTGATGATACCTGGAAAAAAATCGACTTTTTCCATTTGTTTAATGACTGTTACTAAACCACTGTTTCAAAGTGAAAGAGATATTTCCAACATTGGTAGCCCACATTAATAGCTTCAACTTAACGTATAAAATACTAAGGGTACCTTCGACGATAATAGCATTTTTAATAAAAAAAATTTAAAAAAAAAATGTATCATTAAAAAATTTTGGTTTTGATATTATATAACGGTATGCCACAATCTATACAAAAAAAAAGCACTGGACTTATTTCGCAACCACTCATCACTCGAATACCATACAAGCAGTGTATTGAAAGCTGAAATGAGATCTAATGTAGAAAAGCAAGCCACAGCGTCCATCGATGAACAATTACAAATTCAGGAAAAGCAGGTCGTAATCGAAAATAGAAAGCATTGGAAGTTGAGATACAGGCAGAATCGATTCAAATGAAACTATTCAAAATAAGGTATCGAGCGATAACGGATTCAAATTTGAATAGTCACTTGACAAATTCACCACAAAACGCAATGTATATAAGCAATCGTGTTAAAAATGAAATTATAAGTATTTGTCACGCTCATATACACCGACAACTTATTAAGAGTTATTCTTAATTTCCTCGAAACTTCTGGTATTGATTGTAAATATTTATTCGGGCAATGTTATGACGGCGCAAGAGCAATGAACGGGGCGCAAGAAAATATCCAAGAAAAGTACAGCTTAGCACTGTATTCACATTGTGAAACTCACAGCTTCAACGTGGTTGTAAGTTACGCATGCAAAGTAGTCTCAATAAGAAATGTCTGGGCACTATCCAAACCATATACCACTTTTTTCAATATCCTTAAAGGCAAATAGCTCTTCAAGAAGCAATTTCTAACAACAGGAATCTACGTGATGATAAAAAGCAAAAATTAAAGCGGTATTGCGCAACTCGATGGGTAGAACAACATGAGTCTGTTGAAATATATATTCACCTACTAGTAGCCGTTATCGAGGCTTTGGAATGCATCTACACCACATGGTCTGATCAGAAAACTACAACATCTGCATTTCAGTTGTTGATGGCTATTAAAACGTTGGATTTTCAAGTTTCGGTCCACGTAGTTCATTCAGTTCACTGCTTGACAGTGCGTTCTTCAAAGTGAAAATCAAGATTTAGCTGAATCCGTCCATCTGGCAGAAAATACGAAAAAGGACTTGATGGACATGCGCAAAAATTTTACTCACAGTTTTGGAGCGATTTTTTCGTCTATTAAAATATTTTATGAAGAACAGGACATTCAAATCAAGAAACCAAGGATTGCGGCCCTCATCTCGAAGATCGCTTTTTGAAACACAGTGGAATTTTGTCAAATTTCCAATGACCTTTTCCAACTTAAATGACAATACTAAATGAAGAAAACAATTATTTGAAAAAAATTCATCAATTTTGCTTGATAGTTCTTTTGAATTGTGGATTAGTGAAGTGAAGCTTTGGAGAAGAAGAATTGATGCGGAAAATGTCAGAAATTCCCTGGAAGCTCTTGATATATGTAATATAGATGCATTTCCAACAAAAACAGCGACAAACAAACGCTCTTTTTCAACATTGTGTCGGCTGAAAACTTACTTACGGTCAACCATGACTGAAAATTGTTTAAATGGATTGGCTTCGTTGAATATTCATCGAGACATTCCAGTAGATGTTAACACAGTATTAGACGAATTTTTTATTTCGCCTCGTCGTGTCAATTTATTAAAACATTAATACAATTAATATATGATTTAAATTTATACAATTCTTATGAAAATATTAGTAGTAGTATTTACTACTCCTCTCTCTCCTACAAAACGCCGATAATCTGCTGAACATTCAGCCAATGCAAATAGGGACTTACTTAGTAGGGACATAAATACTGTTACAAAATTGAACACACCCATTGCAATAGTGGAATTGAACATTCCCTATTGATACCACGTGGATTATGAAGCCTAACATATATAGCGTTAGTTTGTAACGGGAATTCAAAATTGCTTCAGTTTTCACCATGGAGTGGTCAGATAATAAGAACCTACAGTTGCCGAGGTAGTAATAAGACGTTCGTATTTACATTTAACAACTATCTAATTCTATTTATTATTACTAAAACTAGTTCACAAAATCTTACGAAGTATTACTAAAAATGCTACCGCTGACGGCGAAGACTTCTCTAGGAATCAGCTGTTGTTTTCTCCTCCTCTGGTTCGTTACAACGTTGCCAGGTTGTTTGTCATTCGAACACGGCGGTCTTGGTGCTGCCACAAACCGTATCGCTGTAATAGCGTTTTTTAAATATGGAATGAAAAAAACATTTTCAAAACGCTCTGCCCCCTTGGGATTAGTTTTGGGGCTTTCAAACCCGCAATGGATATTTGTTGACTTCAGCATTATAAAAAATAGGAAAGAAAAATGCAAACGCCTTTTGGTGTAGCACGCTGATAAATTGCACAAAAAAATCCTGTTCACATACGAAACAAATTTTACCATGAAAGAAAAATTGAACAAACGAAGTGATATGGTGTATGCACGGTTGTCTAAGGAAGCATCTAAAATGATTCCACGGGTCGAAAAGGTCCATTAACCACCAATAGTGGTTTGATGGGGTGTCCCTTACGATGGGGTCACTGACTTGCATTTCTGTGAACAAGGGGTCAAAACATTGCGCAAAAATGACCAAGAAACCGTTTTGGAAGTGTTGTGAAACCTCTTAATCATTCCCTATTGTAAAACCAGGCATAGACTTTCCAGTGGGATTCTGTCCCGGCATATAAGTCTAAAATGCAGTCATCGATTCTCTTATGACTGCATTAATTCATGCTGTGGTCACTTTCTCAAAGGGACGAGGTGCGTGCGGCTATTGATGATTGGTCAGTGTGACTTCAGGCATGTGTGAAGGCCAAAGGACATTTTCAATGAGTGCTTGCTTTTTGTATAGAATATATGTCAATAAATATATACAATAAATTTGATCCCAAAGGATTCATTACTTTTAATGTTATAGCATAAAAATTTTGTATCAGTATTTATATGTCCCTACTAAGTACATATGTCGTTTGGCTTCACAGTACATTGTTGAAGGAAGAGGAGAATTCGAAAACCTAATTGTAAATTATGATGTATTTGAATTTATAATCCGAAGGTACGATGGTAATGAAACCGACTATCGACAAATTTCAAATCGATGCACAAAGGTTCTCTGGAAAAAAGAAAACATTATGATGATTTTTAAGTTATTTAATATTGAAGAATTATAATTCGTTCGCACAATATTAAGTCGTTATTCTCATTTGGGAAATTCCTTAATTTACCTATATATAACATAATATGACTTTCACTCGGATTGGATAAGGATCTAACATAAATACATGTACATATATGGTTAAGTTAGGGTTATAGAGGATGACACCAAACCCGTGGTCTCGTGTCTAGCTGGACTATATTTGGTAAATTGTCGGTACATCGTAAATAGTAACTGATATTGCCAGTTCTAGTGACTCAGCGACAGTTATATCTATTCTGAAATTCTGAAGTGAAATTTATGTTTTTTTGTAATGAAAACTCCAGAAAAGTCAAAAAATCATCTAAAGATTAAGAATGAATAACATTTGAATTAGTTTCTACAAAAAAAAAACTATTTCAAATTCTTTTCGTACCAAAATGTTATAAAACAAACGAAAAAAAATATGAGAAAATGCAACCCTGGAACTAAAAAAGACACAACAAACAACAAAAAGAAGATTCGATCAATGAAATGTAAATTTTTATTTTAATGTTAAATTTAACAATAATAATTGTTATATATTTAAAGGAGCAAACACAGAAACGTTTATCAAGCCAAGATTTTCGTAATTTTTTTTGCCTTTAATATGTTTTATTTATTTTCACTCCCGTACTGATAATCAGGCATGTCACAGAGTGCAAAATCGTACATAAATGTACGCTTTTGAAGTCGAAATTTCGGTTAAAATCGTTCAAAAAATCTGAAGTGAAATTTATGTTTTTAGTAATTAAAACTTTAGAAAAGTAAAAAATCTCCTAAAAATTAAGTATGAATAATATTTGAATTAATGTCAAGCAAAAAAAAACTATTTGAAATACTTTTCGTACAAAAATATTAATACTTTTGGTGAAGTGCTATATCCACTAGAGCAACAACAAAAAAAAAAATGCACCCCTGTAACTATAAAAAGAAAAAAAGATTCGATCAATGAATTTCAAGTTTTTTCAATTTAATAATAATAAGTGTTATATGTATATTTAAAGGGGCAAACACAGATTTTGGTAAATTTTATTTTTTTGGACTTTAATATGTTTCATTTACTTTCACTACCGCCAATTAGAAGCTAAAGTCGAACCGATATTGTTGACGGCGGTGACTGAACAGCTGTTTCTGATTTATATGCTGCCATATTTTCGATAGTGTTTTTCGGTTTTAATTTCTTTTCGGTTTCATGAAAACGTACAAGAGCTGTAGAAGCAAAAGTAAAACGATACGATTTTGAAAAACGAAAACGAACCAAATTCGTACAAAACCTGTGACATGTCTGTATATCTGAGAAATACTTAATAAATGCACTAAGGCATGGAGGTGTTCTGCAATTATATCTTGAAAATTTATACAATTACTGAAAAGAAAATTTTAAATTAGGATTTGACAAACATTGTACACTTTCATTGACATTAAGATCGCCTCAACAAAAGTATAAAAAACATTTTACGTGTACTTTGGAAAAATCTCCCTAAATCGTCACACCTCCCTTAGAAGCTCTCTACAGTTGAGTAAGTAAAAAACGTTTGTAAATTTTTTTTATTTTATTTTTGAATGGAGAACCTCTTAAAAATATTGTGTGAAAATTTGAGATGAGTCGGGGCAAAACTAACGAAAATATAGCAGTCTAAGCAACCGAAACTCATACGTGACTAGGTACATCAAAAAACTTTAATGCGTTTTTCCTACAACCCACGTTTTTAAAGTCGGTGTCCATCAAAACTTCCAAACAATGCACCGATCGTTTTGAAATTTTGAACACTATTTATGTACATAATTTACGTGGTAACGCTGGAGATTTTTTCAAATTTGTTAATATTTTTTATTTTACTGTAACAAACTAGCCGATTTTTTTTGGCAAAATCACGTTTTTCTCTTCAAAATTGAAATTTTAAAAAACCCTCACAGCGTTACCTGGGGAAAACAATTACCTAACGAAATAATTCTGGACAAAGCAATTCAACTTTTTTCCGAGACGCTTCCAAATAATTGCTAGCATTGCCATATTTTTAAATATTTCTTCATGAAATTTTTACACAATATACTTCGAAAGTTATACTACAATATACCTTTGGTTTTAATCAAAAGATTTTAACTGTGTCGTCATAAAAGTGTCTTTTTGCTCGAATTAACGTTAACACAACAAATAATAATCGTAACAATTTCTCCGGCGCACAGTGGTTCAGAATCGTTTTTTACTGGCCAAAACTCTGTAACTTTGGAACCGGTAGAGATATTTTTTGTTCGACTGGTAACTCCTTAAGCTTTTCGCCAGTTTTTATTTCAATAAAAACGGGTCAGACTTCAAGTTCAAAGTTGAACTTTTGAATTTTTTTAATATTTTGCATGGAAATGTTGAGTTTTGTTTTCATCTTCTTTATTTAGTAAAATAATGTCATACGTTGATGAATAAACAATTTAATTAAAAAATTGTGTAAAACTAAAAAAAAAAATTCGCCAAAAAAATGTCCTCGATATTTAAAAAAACATAGCAAACTTTTTTTATATTTTGTATTTGAACAACAATAAAGGAAAGCATTTATTTTTTACTTATATATGTAACAAAAACAGTAAATTATAATTTTTATTCGTTCGGTTGAAAAATTGCCTGCATATATTCTATATTTTGTTCCGCATTATTTCTGTCCTCTAGCAGCCCTCTTACATCTTTATCTATGGCATGCATGTACATCGATAATTGTTTTAAATCTTGAAATGAGATTTATATCAACACCAGTTATTTCAGATTCTTTTTCGGGATCAGAAAAGAAACTTCTTGCTATATTACCATCATTGGTATTGCCTGATCCTTGTTTTGGTTGGTCTATAATCAACGCACATTTGAGAAGTTCATCCTGAACATGTTTCTTTTTTAAATTTCCTAAATCCTTGTTGGTGTCATTGTTTCTTATTGATGCTGTAGGTCCAAAATCCAAAACATAACTGATTTTAAGTATGTGTTCCATAAATGGTATTCTTGTATGTAGTAGCGATAATCCAAATTCATATGCATCAGTATTATCTTCTGATTTTTCCGGGATTTGGTTTAATTTGCTTGATGTAGATTGACATATAATCAGGGTTACCATACGTCCTCTTTTGGGAGGACATGTCCTCCTTTTTAGCCAGTGTCCTCCCTTTTTCAAAAATGATGGATTTGTCCTCCTTTTGTTACAAATTAAAATTTTTCACAATCAGTAAACCTCCACATGAATTATACTCGCAAGTACTTTTAGTACTACAATAATTGAGCTCGACGACTGAAATTTGGTACAGATACTTCTTGTAGTAACATAGGATTGAAAATGGGCAATATCGATCAATTTTTAGCAACTTCTGTCCGACTTGACTTATTAACGCCATAGAGACTGCAAATTTCAACTGGACGAACTGAAATTGGTAGTTTGGGTGTATGTATATCCACTTCAGACGAACGATGGTCATCATAGGTCCATGTTTTGATATAGCCCCCACACACGCAACAAATTTCAAAGAATCAAAAAACAGTTGACATGCAATCTATGGTGCAGGGTATGCAAAATTCGGCTTGTCAGATCTTAACGCCGCTTCACTTATTTATTATAACTAACACCTAAAAACACTAGAGCTAGACCCACTTTAAAGAACACCGATTGTCTGTCTGTCTATTTAAAATTGTTCCTGAAGTACAGGTCGCACTTTCATTCCGATCTTGCTAAAATTCGACAATAAGGGCTATTTCATACCTGGGAAGTAATTGATATAAGTCGGTTCAGATTTAGATATAGGCCCTATATAAATTTTCTTTTCGATATGGCCTTTTAAGGCCACAGAAGCTCTTTCATATCCAATCACTCAGATTTAAATATAGCACACAAGAACAAACCTTGCCAAATTTGAAGAAAATTTGTTCAGATTTCTATATAATCCTCCGATTTGGCATCTAAGCGCTTCAAAATACAAATTGTTTTTCAAAGCATTATCATATGAAATTGTATTCTTTAAATGTCCTCCGAAAGTTTCAAACTCTCTTTGTAAATGTTACAAATGTCCTCCTTTTCTGACACAAAAGTCCTCCTTTCCGAAAAAAGGTTATGGTAACCCTGCATATAATGCAGCTGGTGTCAGTCAAAGACTGGTCAACTTTTTCATCTGTCATCGTTAGCACTAATTGGTAGTTAAATTCAATTTCTACTTCTAATGGCTGCAGTTTTGTAATTTGGGTTCTTACATCATTGACTTCTTTTTTAATGGTATCATGCGTTTCTTTTTTAAATTCAAATTTGATTGGTCTGCAGTACTTCGTAGAAGATGGTGTTTGATTTTTCCAAATATGCATCGTACTGGTCGAAGATTCTCAGTCTTCCAAATTCTTTATCAATCGCAATGGCACAAATGACACCATGAACATATCTGCGTCTGAAGTATTTTCACATACAGATTGCTTTTATTGTTTTGTCCAGAAGAACCATTACATCCCCATTTGTAAAAGAGAGTTAACTTGCAGTTCCCATATTTCTTCAAATCATGTCCTTTAAATGATTGTAGCAAGCGTTGAGCTGTATGATTAAGTAGGTCTTGAAGTTTTACCTCTGCCGAACTCGATGTGATTTTAATAGTGTCCGTTGGTGGCAAACAGTCCTTTTTAGCAGCAAGTATGTGATGATATGATGGATACAGATTTGAGCCTTTTTCAATCATGCAACCTGAGCTGTGTATATATGTGCTTTGTTAACTTTAAATCCAAAAATAATACTAATGCCTCTTCATTTGAGAACTGTTTTTCATCGCTTGGATTTGGAATACGCTTAAAAATCCGTTTTGTTCTCAGAGGACTAGCGTTTAAAACTTTTCAACAATTTCGGCTTTTGTGCGTTGTTTTGTGATCGCAATTGATGTAACAAGCTTTCTGCAATAGTTTCACATCCGATTTCTTCATTGATATCAATAAGTTTCCGCCTTTTCTATGGCTACAGTTGGCGAGTGATTTTGGTGGTCTCCCACAATTGTTTTGATTTTTACTTTCTGAAGATACTTGGACACTAAGTTCGCCCTCTTACCATATTGCAAAGGTCTTATAAAATGTATCTTTATTCCATCCAACTTGTTTGTAGCGCTTAGTTGAGTAGTTGATGAAAATATTTACTATATTTTGCAGTTCCAATTGTATTTCGATGCTTGATGAATTTACTTTGCTTTGAACGTAACTTAAAATATCTTCCTTCTTTTTGTTTCTAAAATTCTCTTCGGATAATTCTTTATAGCTGAAGATCTCCATTTAATATAAATTTAATATTCTAAAATTTGATTGTTTCTGCTTGGATATAATTTTGCAACTGAGTTTGTATTCGAATACCACTGGATTTTATCCTTTTCTTACATGTATAGTGTCATACCATCTTCATAAGTAGCATAAACATAGGTAAAATAAAAAAGATCCAAAAAACTAAAAAGGGTTAAGATGTCATAAATATGAAAAATAATAAATAATAAGAAATGCCATCCCCGAGCGAGTAAGTTGTCAGGTTCGAACGAATAGAAATTTCAACGAGTAGGACTTCCAAGAGTGAAGTTTTCCGCGGATTTCGGACCGTTTTTCCCGATTTTTTTGTAATTGTCACAATTAAAAAATTAATATTAATCGATTAGTGCAAAAAAAGTTCAAACTATGTTCGCGGAAAACAGTTTTTTCGCGTGTGACAGTTCATTTCTATTCGTTCATCACTGATAGTTTCGGGCGGACGGCACATCTGTCTAATTTAAGTTCTGTGATAAATATGGTAAATATATCATAAAACACACACAACCAATGACAGTTGAATACTATAGACGTCGCATGGAGTTTGACAATTCGTTTAGTATGTCTGCATATTGAAGATGGCGCTTTGTCTGGCTAAACTGTAGAGAGCGTTCTGCAAAGAGAGGATAGATATTTTCATTTACTCTGCAAAGAGTGAAACGATTTTCATCATTAATTTTATTATATTCCAACTTCAAACAAACTGAAAAACTCACTCCCTTCTCAGAAATTATTTTAGAGCACTACAATACAATATTTCTTTTTCTACCAAAATTTTCTAAAATTTCTACCAAAATCGTTTGAAATCTTCAAATTTTTTATTTTACGAAAATAAGCATAAATTGTTATTGTAAAGAACCGGGAATGAACATTGTAAATTTTTAACGAAATTGGTTCTGAATTAGATATAGCCCCCATATATACGTTCCTTCCGATTTGGTATCAATGTGCTGTATATACTTTATTTAACATTGGATACTCATGAACTTTGCAGAGAAGAGTTTCTTTCGGCTCAGGTTTAAATTTAGCCCTACATTTATATTCCTTCCGATTTTTTATCAAAGTGCTATAGAAACATTATTTAACATCCGATAGTTATGAGTTTTGGCAGATAAGTTTATATCCGATAAGCATATATCCGTATATGTTCCTTCCAATTCGGTATTAATGAGCTTATAAGCTTTCTTTAACATCCGATCGTTATGAAATTAAGTAGAGAACGTTAGGTAGAACGTTGCGAGTTCAAATTTAAGATTCAGAATCACAATATGTTTGCTTATTCTGCTCGAACAAAAGTGGTCGTATGGTCGGCTCAACCCGACTTTAGTCTTTTATAATCTTACTTACGCCATTCCGTTCAATTCACATTTTTTTAAAGTTTTTATATTAGTTTCACATTCTACAAAAGAAGTGGGATAATTAGGTCGTCAACAGTCAGAAATATTGCTTATTATTTGTGTCGGGTAATTGTTGCAAAACCAAAGAAATTTAATACAGGATTTTTGTCAAAACTTCTATAAACAAAACTTTTGAGGAGCGTTAAATCTACCAAATTTACATCGATTCTTCCATTCTACCAAACTAAAATCTACCAATTTTGGTAGAAAACCCCAAAAACGGCAACACTGTTTGAGAGTACTAAAAAGTCTGCATGTTTTGACAAAGAAATAATTGAGAGAGGAATTTGAGAATGAGAGAAAGGCTGCTCGGACGCCACCTGGCGGATGAAGTCTGTAAATACCATGCAACGTCAACATTGTCAATATGAACAGGTAAAATAAAAAGAACAATAATTTTTTTCCCGAGTAATTTCATTAAAATTAAAACAGGCTGGTCGGGACAGTTACAAAAATATATATAGGTTTAAAGAGGACACTTTCACCTTTCTTCTTCTTGAAGTCTCTTGATGCTAAAAAGTTTCATTCCACTAAAATTCCAATTTGACAAAAATATAGTACCTGTGGAAATATGTTATAACAAACCACTTGTAAACAGTACAGTAATACTTTTGTCAATTTCTCAAAGAGTAATATCATACCTACGTAACAAAAAATCAACCCTCTATCGATAATAGCTTGCGAGAAATGACAATTTCCTTTTACAAATATATACAAAAATTCCGTTTTTTTCAAAATTACATTAATATTTGTTTTCAGCAGCACACCACGCCCACAATAATAACTATTTTGATCTAATTTGTTGGCTACCCTAGTCTCAATATGTTTGTATTGAAGAGCATTACAATTTTAGAAATCGGTGATGACAAAAAATTTGACTTTTGGCCAGTAAAATTCAATTCTGAACCTCAGTGCGGCGGGCCGACTGTAATATCCGCACCAGTAGCACTACACTTACCCCTGTTGGCGACAAATTTATTTTTCAATCTCATGCTTTACCGATGATTGACCGTTCTGACATCTTTCAAAATAATACCATATTATACTGCAGCTGGTTTCTTTTTTACATATTTGTTTTTTTTTTTTTGCATAAATTGACTTACCTATTGAGACATAAAATATTCAAAGACTTCATTCAGCATTGGGTGCATTATAGAGTTACTTCTTTTAATTTGTATTCTTTTGTGTTTTATTCATACTTCAGTTCAGTTAATTACATTCAAGTTGTTTTATATTAATGCTTCTGTAAATGTATGTATAAGTATATTGTGTTGTTATAACAAAAATTGTGGAAAAGAAAAGGCTAACATCCTTGTATGCATATGTATATCTACATACATACATAAATATGTGCGATATACTTTATTTTATTTAGAAAAAAAAGATGAAATATAATACTTGGAGCACGAATATAAAGGAACGCCAGAAAGGAAAATATAGAAATAAAATATAACATTTCAGACAATGTCGTAGGTTTATTTCGCCCTAGGCGAATTCTCTAATTTTTCACTCTTTAGTTTAGTTTCAGTCGTAACTCCATCATCTGTATCATCTGTTTTGCTTTTTTTTTTGCTTACTTGTGGTAGATCCTTTTTAGAAAAGAATGTGAATTTAGTTTTTCCAGCTTTGCGTTGCGCTGAAGCAGCTTTTTGTTTGGCATTATATAGTTTTTCCAACTCTTTAACATCTTGGGGCTGGATGGTCCATTCTTGGTTGTGTTCATTTGGGGTTTTGGTTGGATCTTCGTCGATATTGTAGGTGGGTATTTCTAAACCTAAACGTTTGCAGACTTTACTTAATATATAGTCAACATAGGTGTGTATGACAAAATCGGCTTTTTTGTCCTGTCGAAATGAAATTGGTAAATTGTATTTTAAACTATATTTTATACATATACTTATACCAATACATATGTATAAAAATACACTAATAATGCTAGTTCAAAATATATTATGCATTTATATAAATAACTTGTATGTATTTTGAATTTCTAAACCAAAACACCAAAAAAACAATGTATTTACTAAAGATTAATTAATTCCGAAGCACTTCGACCAAAAAAAATCAATTTTTAAAAATGACTCCCTCGGATTTAAAACATATTCTGCACACTTGTTCTCATAGAGAATGGGAATTATATGGCGTTTTTATTTTGTCGAATTTCGTTGAGGTTCCCTTGATATAGAGGTCATATCTTGTTAACCACTTGACGTAAATTCAAGATATTAATATCAATATAAAGCCCTACTACTCCTCTTAAAAACTGAGCAAAAAAATAAGTATGTCCTTTTGGAGGCAGGACATGAAAATATAAAAAACATGTTTTATCGTTGAATATCCTGAAAAGCTATCAATTGATTTCCTTATTTTTTTCGTACAAAAAGGTGCAACAATATAGTTGCATACTGTTGCATATAGTTACGGACTGTAAAAATTTTAAGTTGGGACCACAATGGAATCGGGAGTTATACACATTTTATTTATGCTATTCTCATTTTTTCCCATATTTCTTACACAAGCGTTTGTTGTTACATTTTTCATTTTCGTTTAACTTTTGAACGTGTCGATAAATTTACGTGATATATTCGTCATACCCGTATATGTATCATGCTGTTACTGCAATGCGCATTGGACGGGGAACCGATATGTTGCGGTGCGGTCAAGTTCTTTTGAGCAATTTATACACATTCATGTCAGATACACAATTTCCAAAATATCAAACAAGTATGGAGGATATTCAGCACTTCGGATCATAGTACATGAATGCAGGTGGATTTGGTTATCGCGTATGTGTCAGTTTATGCTTCGGATCTTTGATTAATACTGCCATCTTATTAGTTTATATGAACTTAACGTACAAAGAACATACATATAATGTCCCGTATATCGGCAGTTTGTTGTAACCCCATGGGTTTTAAGGATACAAAATGTAACCAATTAAATGTGAGACCTGTTCCAGAATTTGTTCGCAAAATGTATACAAATATAAATACAAATGCAAAAATTTGCGCGAAGAAAACGGAGTATATTGTCGTAGATAGTAAAGAAGACGAAGAATCTGAATACTTACCAAAGGCTTTGAGTCATTTAAATAAGTGTTTACAAATTCTGGGAGTTCAACCAATTTACATAAGAACATATTAAGAACATTATTTTGGAAAAAATATTCGATGTGAAAGTGAATCCTATTGCATTTAAAAAATACACTATTAGAAATGTACGAGTGGGCAAGTGAAAATATTACCAACGTGAACTTCCTATATATCGGAAAAGACCAATGTGCCTTACAGGAAGAACAATTTAACAAAATATGTATTGGGTTGAGGCCGCTTCCCATTACGTCGAGCCCGTTTGCATCGGGACGGATAAACTAAATAATTTTCTTTATCCAACGAATTCAATACAATTGCATACAATTCTTATCACCAAAGAAACCATTAAAAATACTCGCGAATTTCTAAATTAAAAAGGATTTATTTTTGTTTACAAATCTAGAAGATGTAACACACTTGACTGGTCCGCGACGTATCGGTTCCCCGTCCAATGCGCATTGCAGTAACAGCATGATACATATACGGGTATGACGAATATATCTTAATATGTTCTTATGTAAATTGGTTGAACTCCCAGAATTTGTAAACACTTATTTAAATGACTCAAAGCCTTTGGCAAGTATTCAGATTCTGCGTCTTCTTTACTATCTACGACAATATACTCCGTTTTCTTCGCGCATATTTTTGCATTTGTATTAATATTTGTATACATTTTGCGAACAAATTCTGGAACAGGTCTCACATTTAATTGGTTACATTTTGTATCCTTAAAACCCATGGGGTTACAACAAACTGCCGATATACGGGACATTACATGTATGTTCTTTGTACGTTAAGTTCATATAAACTAATAAGATGGCAGTATTAATCAAAGATCCGAAGCATAATCTGACACATACGCGATAACCAAATCCACCTGCATTCATGTACTATGATCCGAAGTGCTGAATTTCCTCCATACTTGTTTGATATTTTGGAAATTGTGTATCTGACATGAATGTGTATAAATTGCTCAAAAGAACTTGACCGCTCCGCAACATATCGGTTCCCCGTCCAATGCGCATTGCAGTAACAGCATGATACATATACGGGTATGACGAATATATGAACTGTTTGTTTTGAAAGTGGCGTAAATCCATTTGTTTTTAAAACGAGATATAAAGGCTTTTGCGTTTCAATAAGTTTAAAAATCTGGGTGAACTATGGACATGAAATAATTACATACACTTCATCTCAAGACTTCAAAGTTTCAATATGGAGTAAAATTTTTCGTGATCGAATCCAATTAACACACCTTTTGCAAGGGCGAATGTATTTAAGCCACTTTCAAAACAAACTTTTTATACAAAATGTTTGTTTTGAAAGTGGCGTAAAGACCAAATTTCCATAATAATATTTTTTACATTTTGAATCTTTCTGGTATCAAACATGTTTAGTTGTTGAAATGACTTCTAATTTAGCGATTTGAATTGGAAATGCATTCCTACATTCAAAAAGTTGGCACGTTGCACAAATGCATGTAAATTGGGAAACAAAGTGATAAATAAAAGATATTAAATTTTGATGAACTAGTTATTTATTGTGATACATAAAGCGTGAAATAGTAGTATAATAAAAATCGTAATTAAAAAGGAGCTTTAAGAAACGATTTTTAATATGAAATTGAAAATAAAGATATTAGTTTGATTCATTATCATCATCTCCGATACTCTCAATTATGTCTCCCGAAATATTTTATATGACATATCCCTGCGAAATCGTATCCACTGAATATTGAACCAATTAACATTATCTTGGTTTATATTTACAGTTCTTTTTGAAGTACGGCTTTCTAATAATCGAGTAGAAAAAAAGTCATTGTTATTCATCTTATGAACGTTGAATGATTTTTTACAACAATTAGAAATAATGTTGTAATATTCATCAGGTGTGTATATTATCTCCTTTTTTCTTAAAGCTGCCTCTATTACTCCGAAGTCTCGATCATTGGGTAAATACGAATGGCCAGAAACAAGAAATTTATGATCCACGATTGCAATGTCATTTTTTAAGAATTTACAACTTTCATCCAAGTCAATGCTAATTTAATATTTTTGTTTTGACCTGGACATGCGTCACTGTAGGCGATAACATGTGTATGAGATGTAATGTTCATAAGGTGTTTCGAAATCCATGATGCAACTTCTTGTGCTCCGCGTGATGCAATTGTTTCATCCCAAACGTACATGTCAACTCTGCTACTATGAAAATTGTGAATTCCAAAACATACATATTTCTTTTATAGTAAGCTACTGAAACGGTAAGTTTTGGAAATGGTAGTGCCTTTTGGAAGTCGAACGAAAAAGCAAAATATGTATTCGGCTCATTTTTTGCTTTTTCAGCATCAGTTTTTAGGGATTGCCTAGCCAATTCAGCAGCTTCCAGGTTCATATTTTCGTCTTTATTTGCGTCAATTTGTACTTTATACAAATCACACTTTTTTAATGTCCTGAACATTAAATTGAAGTCCTTTTTGAAAATGTTCTGTATACGATTTCACTTACGTATTCGTTACCATTAATTTGACTCTTTTCAACATATAATCCATACATTTTTCGCACATTCAAATCCGGGCTGAAGTATTTACTGTAGGGTTTTGTAACCTGGTGTAGTGACTGTTATATGCAGGAAAACTACTTATGTGTTCCTTAACGATTTGTACAAGATTTTCGCTCGAAGTTCCACGTAAATCATTAGCTAAATCTTCACGTTTCAGAGCTCGATTCAACCGACCTTCAGATATGCTTAAAGTGTCCATGAAATATTGCTTGCAAACAGCAACTGTTTTGTTATTAATTGTTAAATAAAATGAATAGCTACATTTTCTCTTTTTTGGGGAGTTACTTTTTTTACGCCTTCGTTTCGGTTCTTCTCTCTTTGTTGATGCATTCAAAAATACATTTTGTTTGTTGTATCTCCCTAATTTCCAAAATGTTTTTGATACATCCCGACGTTGTATATAAGTTACTTTTTCCCCACATTTTTTTAAACAGCACGACCGTTCAACAACTTCTTTGGCAGCAATGAATCACCTGATTCATTGTCCGATATCATCTATCTTTTTCTTTTTTTTATCAATTTTAAGAGGAAACTATCACAATCACATATGCATTTCGAATATAAAATATTTTTTTATATTTTTCCGTCAGATATAATTTTACAAAATAAAATGGCATCTTTGTTAAAGACGTTAATAATTTACAAAGTGTCCAAAAGCATAGTATTTCATCTATATTATAAAATGGCATAAATACATATCCAAAAAAGTTCACGGTTTTCATAATACTCAAAGCGTATGGATTTACGCCACTTTCAAAACAAACGTTTTTGTAAATTTGTTTACTAGCAAAACTTAAGCTTTAAAAATCTAAGTCGCCTTTGACTTTTTTGAAAAAATTATTTTTGATAAAATTATATCCGACTAGTCTGTAGTCGAATCCACCTTTAACTCAATTTATGTGAAAATGGCGTTTACGCCACTTTCAAAACAAACGGTTCATATCATGTAAATTTATCAACACGTTCAAAAGTTAAACGAAAATTAAAAATGTAACTACAAACGTATCCTTGAGGTAGGAAACTTTGGACCTCTATATCACAGGAACCTCAATGTAATTCCCACACACTAGTAGAACAAGTGTGCAGAATATCTTTTATATCCGAGGGGGTAATTTTTTAAGTTTGTCGAAGTGCTTTGGAATTACCCTATACTTTGAGTTATAAACATCCGTTCAACACCAAATTGTTCTCAATTTCAAAGCAACTTTTTAAGCTACAAATGCGTACAAATACTTTTTAAAATTTTTTGGTGTCGTTTATAGTAGGCGTGTTTTCGTTACACCATAAGTGCTTAATTTGTATGTGGAGCTAAGCACTTTTAAGCACTATTAGTTCCCGATGAAGTTTGGTGCTTGTGTTCATGTCTTAATCGAGTATGATGTTGCCAGATTGGGCACCCTATATTTAGCAATATGGCATCCCATTTTTGGAGAGATTTTATCAATTATTGTGAATTAACGGGAAGAAGAAGAACAAAAATGGGAAATTATTTTAATATTTGCAAAAGAGTGTAAACAATTGAACATAGAATAGTAAATATATGTTTTATAAATACTTTTCACGAATTTTTTGTCTGTTTCGCACTGTTCTTTCTTCGCAACTCAAGACACCATTGCTACCAGATAGTGAAAATCCGCCACTTATTGCTTATGTGCCAGTTAGTGGAAGTCGGTTGTTTTCGTTGCAAAGTGCTAAACTAAAAGTGCTAGCTTGTAACGAAAACATGCCTAGTGTTGGGCATTATCGTTCACTGAACGGGTCGGCCCTTTTCCTTCCGTTCCTGTAAAGGAACTCGTTCAGTCTTTTCGTTCCTTTTGGCTCCTTCATTCAAATGATATTCATTCGGTTAAACCTCACAACTGCTGTTACGAGTATTTACTCGTTCAGTCTTATATATATATACGCATATGCTAAAACGATTCACATTTATCTTTTGTATGTGTATGCACATGAGAATTTATTTCCACCGTTTCATCTTATTGGTGAAAATTCTGAGAATAGGTCGGCGTCTAGGCAACAATACAAATAATTTGAGTGATTTCTTAAATGTAACAATATATGGTGAAAATTGTTTTTTTCGAATCAATCGGCGTTTATAAAAAAATCCAATTTGTTTTGCTTGTGGTTTCTTAAATGTAACAAATATAAATATGCGGGCCTGTTCTGAAATCACGCGATTTGATATCACGGTGATTTAGTATTATTAACGATTTTAAAATCACTCTTGGAGGGTTCGAAAATCGTCCAATTTTGGTATAGTTGGTTTAAATTGATTGTTGTTTACTTTAAACAATAAATCGTAGCATTTCCGAGCACCAATAATGATTTTAAAATCGATGGCGTTTTGAAATCACCGTGATATCAAATCGCGTGATTACAGAACAGGCCCGATGGATAAGTATTTTTCATTAGGTTGATGTACATAAACATAAAAGTTTTTTTCTAAACTGATTTATTGTGAGATCAAAAAAACTCAATACAAAACACATCTGTCCCAAGCACAGATCTAATTAGAAAGTATAAAAAATAACTTACAAAAAAATAACTATAAATAAAGAAATGTATGTGATAAAATATATTTAGTATACATCATAAGAAGTTTTCTATAACATTGAATTTTTTAATGTTACCTACTTATTTTTTATGTTAAGCTTTGTTTTTTTATTGTTGTTTTCTTTAAACAAAAACCTTAAAATTGTTCCCCCTTTTTTAAAGATCAGTTGCCCCTTTTTTCGAAAAAATCCCCTTTTTGTGCCCCTTTTTGAAATTTTCCAACGGTAACGCTGGCTATATGGACCTATTGTTCGTGTGATCAGTTAGATTTTATATATGGCGCTATATCAAAAAGTGAACCCATATTGCCCATTTTCAATCCCAACCTGCAGCTATAAGAAGTATCTGTACCACATTTCAGTCATCTAGTTCAATTATTGTAGATTGTAGCGTGATTACAACGGACGGACGGACAGACGGACATGGCTAAATCGTCTAACCCCCAATTTCATAACCTCCGGTTAAACCTAACTCACAGTTAAAAAATAAAATAAAAATACAATTTGACAACTATAACTGTAAGTTAGCTCTAACTGTAGGATAATCGGAGATTGTGAAATTGGCTACGGGCCATAAAGAATATATACGATTAAGAATATATACACTTTATGAGGAGTGGCAATTTGTATATCCTCCCTTCCTATTGTGGATGGTATAAAAAGGGGCAAACTCACTAACATTGTACTAAAATTTGTTGTGAGAAAATTTCAAGTGGTTTACAGTTTGTGGAAAAGTTGAATTTGTAAAAAAGGAGGACAAAACCAATATTTTTTTAAAAAGGAGGGAGGACGGGAGGACACTGATTAAAAAGGAGGACATGTCCTCCCAAAGGATGACGTATGGTAACCCTGTGTAAAATGGACGAGCGAATGAACGAATGAGGAATAACAGCAAAAGTTCCGAAGTGAACGATGGAACTAAAAAAACGACTTAGCAGTAACCAGTTCCAATCGTTCCTTCAAGGGAATCGTTCAATTGAACGAGTTCGTTCTGGAACGACCCAACTCTAGTCGTTTAACAGCGTCGACGAAACCCCACACATTTAGTCCCAAAAAATATTCGTAAATTTATTTATTTTTTTGTTTTAATTAAATTATTATCTATTAAAATTGCATTTTATAACGTATGTATTATAACGTATTATTACTGCCCTGCCAGAAAATTACCATCCTCAAAGCACTGTACCGTCATCACACGGTGGAATAAAGCGTTGCAAAAGCGTCAAAATGATAACACCGATATACGGTGTGAAGGCGATATTTTACAACGCTGTAAAAACAAAATTCATGACGCTTTTCCGATGGTTTGAAGGTAATAATTCACAACAAATTTTCATATTTAGAAATAAATGAATCAAATGAATTCATAATGTTATATTTTGCAATATGCCAGCTTGTTCTTTCTTTAGATGTTGTAAAGGTAGCACTGGGTTTTCGCATTTCAAAGATGCACTGTAAAAGCGAATCCTGCAGTCTTTTAAAGAAAAGACAATTTCCACTTTTAACAAAAAGAATAGTTCCTTTTACTTTACTTTAAAAATGTTAATAACCCCCAATTTCACCACCTCCGGTTAGAGCAAACTCACAGTTAAAAAATAAAAACTTCATTTAATTTGACCGCTATAACTGTAGGGTAGCTTTAACTGTAAGATTGTGGAATTGGCCGTAAGTTTTTTTGCTTTTATACACAGAACACTAAAAACCTGGCAGTTTCGACTTAGCATGTTTTGGAATGGACGTATCGATTTAATGACTAACTTTCCAAAAAGGATTTTTTTATATCCTCCACCATAGGATGGGGGTATACTAACTTTGTCATTCCGATTTCAACACCTTGGAATATTGATCTGCGACCCCATAAAGTATATATATATTTATGATCGTCGTGGAATTCTTAGACGATTTAGACATGTCCGTCTGTCTGTTGAAATCACGCTAGGTAATAGACCTAGGTTGATCAAATTTGGTAGAAATCATTATTAGGGTTTTCAAAAAAAAACACACTTATTGTTAAGGAAATTCAAAAGTTTTTTATTTAATGTGAAGTACAATCGATACCATTAAGTTCTAAATAAAACGTCATTCAAATGATCTCCACTACTTCTTCTGCAGGATCAAATTCGATGAACCAAATTTTCGAGAACTTTTTCCACTAAATCAAGTCGTATGTCATGAATGGCACGTTCAATATTGACTTGTAAAGCTTAGAGAGTCTGGTATACGAGTATTTCGAAAGACCAATGACATCAAATAACCCCACAAGAAATAGTCTAATGGTGTTAAATCACAACTTCTTGGAGGCCATTCAATATAACAATTTCTTGAAATAATCGAAACTCCAAACTTTCCTCGCAACAATTCAGTTGTTTCATTTGCTGAGTGGCACGTAGCCACAATCGGCCAGTGGCAAAAAGATAGCTCTTAACGAGAGCTAAAATATTGCTCTTGGGTATCAAGGTCGTAGGTCGACTGTAAAGTGTTTTTTTTTTTGGATTTAAAATAAATGGACTTAGCGCACGAAGAGTTGCAATTGGAGAATGATTATTTTGATAATAAAACTGAATAATTTAAACGTAGTTCTTGCGTATATCTCTCCATGATGAAATTGTAAACACTACTGAATACAATGAAAAAAAAAACAAGTAAAAGCGTTAAGTTCGGCCATGCCGAATCTTATATACCCTCCACCATGGATAGCATGTGACCTCACAAAATAACTCAAACCTAAAGAAAATAACACCGAAAAACACAAAAAATATAGTAGATGACAGTAGGACACACAATAAGTAAGATGCTATATATGGGAGCTATATCAAAACATTGACCGATATGGCCCATTTGCAATCCCAAACAACCTGCAACTATAAGAAGTATTTGTACCAAATTTGATCAACCTAGCTCTATTATTTTTGAGCCATATATACCACATGTTTAAAGTAATTATATATACCACATGTTTAAAGTAACATTTTTTAAATAGTTAATATTTTGTTGTAGTCCACTTATAGATGTCGCTCCCAAAAAGGCTTGTTTTAGTCATAAACAATACATTTTCTAAGCAATTTAGCTGAAACTTAGACGTCTGTATTCTATTTTGGCAAGAATTCATCTCAAAAAATGTAGTCAGTTTATATTTTGTTTTTTCCCCATCTAGAGGTAGCCCTCAAATATGCTACTTTAAGCTATAAATACCACATTTTCAGATGAAGAGTTTGGCTAAAGGATTTGGGGCCTAAAATTTGGATAAAATTGCAGCGTTCATTTTTTAATATTTGCTTCAACAAAAAGGATGGTTTGAAGATTTTTCCAGTAATAGAATTGAATGCAATCCATGGTAAAGGGTCGCTGAAACTTCGCCCATTTTTTCGAACTGAAAGCGAATAATAAACTAATATCGGGTGTTTTTTTTAGGGGTATATAACTTCGAATTGAGATAAAACACAAGAAAATCGTTTTAAGGTCCATCAATTTGGCTTTATTGGAAGGATAATTTTATGCCATTAATGTTTAAATATGATTTCGGGCATGTGGCCGCCGCGGCTGGCTCGAATAAAGCCAATTCTACAGGTCCAATTTTCAACCACTTTTTCGAGCATATGGGGCCGTATGTCGGCAATAACGCCACGAATGTTGGCTTCCAATTCCCCTAACGTTTCTGGTTTGTTGGCGTAGACGAGCGACTTCACATATCCCCAAAGAAAATAATCCAATGGTGTCAAATCACACGATCTTGGTGGCCAATTGACAGGTCCATTCCGCGAAATTATGCGCTCATCGAATGTTTCCTTCAATAAATCGATTGTGACGTGCGCTGTGTGGCATGTAGCGCCGTCTTGTAGGAACCACAACTCATCCACATTCATGCCATCCAATTCGGGAACAAAATAGTCGGTTATCATGGCTCTATACCTGTCTCCATTAACGGTAACTGCCTCTTCAGCATTATTTCGGAAGAAGTATGGCCCAATGACTCCACCAGCCCATAGAGCACACCAAACAGTCAGTTTTTGTGGATGTAATGGCGTCTCAAGGGTCTCATGTGGATTCTCTTCACTCCAAATGCGGCCATTTTGCTTGTTGACGTAGCCTTTCAACCAAAAATGAGCCTCATCACTGAACAAAATTTTGCGATGAAAATCAGCATCGAGATCAATAACATTTTCGGCCCATACACCAAAATCACGACGCATTGCATGGTCTCGCGGCTTTAATTCTTGCACAAGCTGGATCTTGTAAGGTCGCAAGCCAAGATCTTTGCGCAAAATCTTCCATAAAGTTGATGGACAAAGCTCCAATTGCTGTGCACGGTGGCGAATCGATTCATTCGGGTCCTCTTCAACACTTTGCTCTACAGCGGCAATTGTTTCTTCGGTGCGCACAGTTCGACGTCTCTGTGGATGCGTATTATCACATAGAGTAAACGTAGTGCGAAAACGATCCATGGTTAACCGAATTAATTGCTCTGATGGACGATTACGTCGACCATAAAATGGACGGAGCTTGCGGTAAACTTCGCGAACTGAACCATTATTTTCGAAATAAATTTGCACGATTTGCAAGCGTTGTTCTTTTGTCAACCTGTTCATGATAAAATGGCAAACCAAACTGAACATAAATGACATTAGAGTTGCCAGATTTGACCACAAAATGTCAGTTTTATCTCTATTCGAAAAACAAAGCTGTAAAAAAAACACCCGTTACTACGAGTGGAATTTCGGAAGATTCGAATAAGTAAAATAGAAGTTGTTGAATCAATATTTCACTAACTGTTAACCCTTTGTGGGGGTGTTACTAGAAGAAGTGGACCAATCTTCGAACTTACTCTGAGATGGAGAAAAATATTATCGCATACCAAATTTAAAGTCAATTGGTTACTTCTTTAGAGAATTGTCGTGCGCACCAGCCAGTAGACAGACACACAGCCAGACGGATGGACGGACATTGCTTTAAAGTGACACAAATCAAATTTCCACGGGACGTACATGGGGTATTAGTTCACTCCTTCGATGTGTTACATCGGTATAGCAAATGATATATACCGTACTCTGTGAGGTGAGGGGGTAACAGTTTGACACGAAACTAGAGCATTGTCAAGCTCAAGACCATTTCACACTTTCACATATTTCATAAATTAAGTACAAATATGTGTATGTACTGCCGGACTATTAGGTTCTCCTTATATTACAGAAAGTATTTTCAAAACTCAAATTTTTCTGTGTAATTTTGAAGTGTAAGAAAAAAGTTTGACACCTGTTTACAGTCGGTTTAATAAAAGTCAAAATTTAAAAAAAATTAAAACCAGTAAGGAAAGGCAGAAAGTCGGGCGGGGCCGACTATATAATACCCTACACCTCCCTAACAATGCGATAAGGGTCATTGCCATAATAATTTGGAATAATTGGTAAATGGGTAGAAACATATTATCTAATTCTGAAACGATAATCGCTAAATTAAGCAATATTCGTTCCTAAATTGAGAAACATATTTCTGGAAAATTTTAATGATCGGAAGTAAAATACAACTTCTATAGTGGTTTGATACCAAATCAGGAGGAACAATCAATATAAATCTGAACCGATCTTCCCTGAATACTCATTCATGTAAAAAGACCTCCTTCTGTCGAATTTCGTACTGATCGCATATAAAATACAGTCTCTACAGCGCCTACATGTCAAATTGGGGGTAACGTATATATGGGGGCTATATCTAAATCTAAACCGATTTCTTCCAAATTTAACAGTGTTCATTCATATAATAAGAAACCTCTTTCTGCCGAATTTCATACTGATCGGATATAAAATAACATTTTTACAGCGCTTACAAGTCAAATCGGGGGTAACGTATATATGGGGGCTATATCTAAATCTGAACCGATTTTCTCCGAATTTAGCAGTATTCCTTCATGTAATAAGAAACCTCTTTCTGCCAAATTTTGCACTGATCGGATATAAAATACAGCTTTTACAGCGCTTACATGTCAAATCGGGGGTAACATATATATGGGGGCTATATCTGAATCTGAACCGAATTTAGCAGTATTCCTTCATGTAATAAGAAACCTCTCTTTGCCGAATTTCGCACTGATCGGATATAAAATAACATTTTTACAGCGCTTATATGTCAAATCGGGGGTAATGTATATATGGGGGCTATATCTTAATCTGAACAGATTTCTTCCAAATTTAACGGTGTTCATTCATATAATAAGAAACCTCTTTCTGCCGAATTTCATACTGATCGGATATAAAATAAAGTTTTTACAGCGCTTACATGTCAAATCGGGGCTAACATATATATGGGGGCTATATCTAAATCTGAACCGATTTCAACCAAATTCAATAGGGATCGTCCTTGGGCCAAAAAAAAGATATGTGTAAAGTTTCGTCGAGATCGGACCATAATTGCGACCTGTACTTTGATTACAAGAATACATGCACAGACGGACAGACAGACAGACGGACAGACAGACAGACGGACATACAGACAGACATAGCTAAATCGACTCAGAAAGTGATTCTAAGTCGATCGGTATAATAAACGATGGGTCTATTTCTTCTCCTTTTGGGTGTTACAAACAAATGCACAAAGTTATAATACCCTGTACCACAGTGTGGTGTAGGGTATAAAAATCGGTTTTCCGATCGACTTAGAATCACTTTCTGAGTTGATTTAGCTATGTCCGTCTGTCCGTCTGTCTGTGCATGTATTCTTGTAATCAAAGTACAGGTCGCAATTATGGTTCGATCTCGACGAAACTTTACACATATCTTTTTTTTTGGCCCAAGGACGATCCCTATTGATTTTTTTTAAAATCGGTTCAGATTTAGATATAGCCCCCATATATATGTTACCCCGATTTGACATGTAAGCGCTGTAAAAACTTTATTTTATATCCGATCAGTATGAAATTCGGCAGAAAGAGGTTTCTTATTATATGAATGAACACCGTTAAATTTGGAAGAAATCTGTTCAGATTTAGATATAGCCCCCATATATATGTTAGCCCCGATTTGACATGTAAGCGCTGTAAAAACTTTATTTTATATCCGATCAGTATGAAATTCGGCAGAAGGAGGTTTCTTATTATATGAATGAACACTGTTAAATTTGGAAGAAATCGGTTCAGATTTAGATTAGATTTAGGTTAGATTTAGATATAGCCCCCATATATACGTTACCCCCGATTTGACATGTAAGCGCTGTAAAAATGTTATTTTATATCCGATCAGTGCGAAATTCGGCAAAGAGAGGTTTCTTATTACATGAAGGAATATTGCTAAATTCGGAGAAAATAGGTTCAGATTTAGATATAGCCCCCATATATATGTTACCCCCGATTTGACATGTAAGCGCTGTAAAAACTGTATTTTATATCCGATCAGTGCGAAATTCGGCAGAAAGAGGTTTCTTATTACATGAAAGAATACTGCCAAACTCGGAGAAAATCGGTTGGGATTTAGATATAGCCCCCATATATATGTTACCCCCGATTTTACATGTAAGCGCTGTAAAAACTGTATTTTATATCCGATCAGTATGAAATTCGTCAGAAAGAGGTTTCCTATTATATGAATGAACACTTTTAAATTTGGAAGAAATCGGTTCAGATTTAGATATAGCCCCCATATATACGTTACCCCCGATTTGACATGTGAGCGCTGTCAAAATGTTATTTTATATCCGATCAGTGCGAAAGTAGGCAAAAAGAAGTTTCTTTCTACATGAAGGAATACTGCCAAATTCGGAGAAACTCGGTTTAGATTTAGATATAACACCCATATATATGTTACCCCCGATTTGACCTGTAAGCGCTGTAGAGACTGTATTTTATATCCGATCAGTACGAAATTCGACAGAAGGAGGTCTTTTTACATGAATAAGTATTCAGGGAAGATCGGTTCAGATTTATATTAAAGCTCCATATATATGTTCCTCCTGATTTGGTATCAAACCGCTATAGAAGTTGTATTTTACTTCCGATCATTAACATTTTCCAGAAAGATGTTTCTCGATTTAGGAACGAATATTTCTTAATTTAGCGATTATCGTTTCAGAATTAGATAATATGTTTCTACCCATTTACCAATTATTCCAAATTATTATGGCAATGACCCTTATCGCATTGTTAGGGAGGTGTAGGGTATTATATAGTCGGCCCCGCCCGACTTTCTGCCTTTCCTTACTGGTTTATATTTGGAAAATACATAATTAAATACGTTGACTAGGCGCATTTAAATGTTTAAAATTAAAAAATATAGCGATTTTTACTTATCCCGTTTTTTTCTAGCACAAACTAAGCCATAAAATTAGAATAAAAATCGTAACTTATATTTTATTTTATTCCACAAAGATTGCATGCTAACGAAGTAAACGTGTATAATTAACCAATGTAGTAAAAGTGAATGTCCCATGGCCATAGGAACATGACAGCAAAACTAAAGTCATTAGAGAGCGAGGCGATAAAGGCTGGTCCAAAAATTAACAGAAAAAGAGTAAATTCATGCGAAGTAACATCATTAACAATAACAAAATTTAAATTGGCTTTGTTGACTTAGAAGATGTGGCATCCTATTGTTATCTTGGTATAATCATTACGAATACTGGTGGCTCTAGTAAAGATGTCGCATACAGAATCTCAAAATCAACCAGGCATTCGGTATGGTAAGCCCCATATGGAAATCAGCAGTGATATCCACCAGCATTAGGATAAAGCTGTTCATCTCTTATGTCAAATCCGTTCTTTTGTATGGAAGTGTGTCTTAGAATGCACTGCCACGAGATTAATAGGTGCCTTCACAGAATTCAATGAATATGAGTATACTGGTCCGAAGATATATCCAACATACATCTCTGGAGTAAAACAAATCAAATACCCTTCAAAAATTAAATTATAAACCGCAAGTGGCGCTGGATTGGACATACGCTATACAAGCCAACTGGTGACATAGCTAAAGCCGCCATCGATTGGACGCCCCAGGGCAGGGCATGTTGGAGAGGACGTCCATTGCTCACATGAAGACGCCAACTCGAGTGTGAAACATCACAAAGTGAAATAACATAACAGACCGACTTTCCAAAATTGTTTGTAATTGTAACAATTAAAAAATTAATATTAATCGAAAGGTAAAAAATAATGCAATCAATGTTCGCGGAAAACTGTTTTTTCGCGTGTGACTGTTCATTCATATTCGTTCGTACCTGATAGATTTTGACGTTTCGTCCGGAAGGAATGTCTCTTATTCTATTTGTCTTTGCATCAAACGGTATTGAATGGAATGAACTTGTAGTGGCCCTTTGTTTCTTATAGGCCACAGGACACAATAATAATAATTGTTAAAGTAAGGGAAATTAAAAAAAATAACTTTTCATGTCTTATTTTGACCAATTTGTTTGGGAGGTACCAAAAGGGGCAATAACGCCCATTTTTCAATGGACTGGAAAAGCTTTGCACTGTACAAAATGTCCAGTATTTGAATGTAGTGGAATCTATGTTATAAGCCTTTAACTATTTGTGCAAAATGGGCCATTTGTTTGTACCAAAAAGGGGCGTTGGGTGCTAATATCGCTCATTTTTCGCGGGACTTCAGTTACTATAAAAGCAGTACGCTGCACAAAATTTCAAACGAAAGATTGGACTGGAATAAAAGTTATAAGTCGTTAACTTTTTGTGCAAAATTGTACATTTGTGTAGAAGGAACCAAATGGGGAGTGACCATTTTTCTCATGGTTAGGTTAGATTAAGGACGCGCCGCACACAATCATTGCTGGCGTGCAACTCTGCCACCTTGATGTTAAAGCGTGCCCATCATTAAACGAATGTCCCTCTTTGTGAGGTTAAGAAGATATTTGGTCCTAGATTTTGATATGGCTGGCCATAGAGATTTAGTGATTACAGTCAGATCTGCTCGACCATTTCTGGTTTGCCAAACTCTCTATGTAACTGAAGAATCCGCTCCACCTATCCGGAAGCATAAGGTTGATTAGCTTTGACTCTAGCAGCTTCCAGTTGGAGGGACTGATTTTCCCATCTGAATTAGCCAGTTTTACTAGTCCTTTGGGTTTTGAGTAGGGGTTGGTCGATTTCCTTGTTGGTATAGACCCAGAGGGTGCTTTACTGCCAGGTGCGACTGATCCCTTCTATTCCATCTGTTTGGAAACTGACTTTGTTGTGTCCCTTCTTAGGGCCTCTTGCTGTTGCTTCTTCGCAACAGGATTTCATGAAATCCGCAGACTGTTGCGGGGTTGAGGAGCCGTCGAATAGAGGCAACAAATCTTTAACATTTCCGGATTTAACTGCTACAGTCAACTTTGTAGAACTGACTCTAGTCTGCATCTTAATCGATCCTGAGGTTCCACCCGGCGTCTTACCAGATTTCTTTTCCTCATTCGCTTTGTGATTGGGTGCTGCCGCAGTCCGTGTTGAAATATCGGCTCCAGGCTGCATTGCGTTAGTATCTAAGGGTGTACCCTGCTTTTTGCTTGGTGTCTTCACCTCAGAGTTGGTTGTTTTAGATGCAGGAGTCCGTGTTGAAGATTCGGCTCTCGGTTGCATCATTTTTTCTTCTGAGGGTGTACCTCGCGTATTGCTTGGTTTCATCGCCTTAGATGTATTTGATTTGAATAGTGATCATTACTCCAACCTTGGTGATCATTACTCCAACCTTGGTGATCATTACTCCAACCTTCAGAGGATCCGCTTGGCATGTTACCACGCTTTGCCTTTTCTATAGCAATTGTAGGAGCTGCATTCACTGCTACCACATGTGGCGTAGGAGTTGCAACATCCACCAATGCAGGGAGAGTTAGGGGCCCAATCAGGCAAGATTTCTTCGCTATTTATGCAGGGATAAAGCCGTTCATGGCTTTCTATTTGGATTTGATCAGTGTCATTTCTCTCACCGTTATGTCAGACTCGCTCTTTCCTTCGAATTTCAGGACCTTTGGTAGGCGTCGCGAGCCTTCTATCGCCTCGCTACCGCTCGTCAATGGGTTATCACCAGGAGTCCCTGGGTCTATAGCCCATTGACGCGTCAGGATCAGGCGCTCTGCGTCCGAGGACTTGCTAGTCATGGAGTCGGGTACCGACGCAAATTGAGGTGGTTGAGTCGGCTGGTCGGTTTCCGTCGCGTCCACGGCAAGGTTAGTTGCCGACTTTGTCTCGATGGATTTAACTTCTTGGTAGTCCGGACGGAGATAATAGTGATCCCACATTCACTATCCGACAGAGTAAGATCTTCCATCAAGACCGCTGGCACGCTCTCCTGGCCAGAGAATGAAGCCGAGCCAAAATTGGCGGCGGCGGCGGCTAGGCGGCTAAGCCGACATAAAATTTACATTCGGCGGCTCTATGATAGACATTTTAACATTTAAAATAATAGTTGAAAAGTTTAAGAATAAATACCAGAGCTTAAGTTAACTGTAAAATATTGTGGGGTAAAAAAATCACCGATTCCATGCCGCTAGGCGGCTCTATGATATACTCTATTTTCAAAGTATGCTAAAGCTATGTATAGACGATTGTCAGATCGGACAACTTTATCAACCCTGTTAAAGTGCCGCAAATGTACGGACAATGACAGATAGTTAGGCAAAGGTGAAGACGATTGCAAGAAACCTTACAATTTCATATATTTAAAATATATTCTGTAAATATATAAATATATTTATATGCAGGAATGTCAATAAAAATATTTTATAGGCAGTGGCCAATAAAATGTTTTTCTGGCAATGGCGCCGTTGTCACATGCATAAACTTCGCACATACTACAATCTGCAAATTATCTCACAATTACTTTTCTGCCAACGTTGTAAGACAAAAATTTTATGTTCACACGGTTGTACGTCCATAGGGTACATTTGTCCGCAATTCTTCTATACATAGCTTAAGTCGAAACAGGTTGTTTCCAGGAGAGGCGAATAATTTAATTTTAATTTATTTGTTTTCATCAGAGTAACCGAGCCTATAAGGCCATATATGATTACAAAATACGACAATAAATATTCTACTCGAAAATCTTAAATATATATAATGTATCAATAGACTTAATTATAAAATAATACAAAAAACAAGAGTTTTAAAAAAGCGTAACTAAATTCCTCCTAACTTTCACAGTATTTATAAGCAGTTATGCTGAAATCAACAATAGGAAAAAATACTCACTGTGGAAAAAAAATATATATGCAAAAAAAAAAACAACTCAAATTATAACAAAAAAAAAACATTAGACATAAAATACAATAGACGTTTAGTGAAATTTTAAATTTGTGTGGAATTACCTTGTGGTTTAAATAGAACGACATCTACTGTTTTGAGCTTAACTTGATTGATTCTTTAGAATGGAGGTATTAATTTATATGTTATACTATTATTTAATACTCCATTGATTTTTTCCGAAAATATTTTTATCTCTATATGTACATAATCTAATAATAAATACAAAATCTTATTATTTCCTTTAAAAAAGAATTTTTATAATTATTTTTCTATTACTATCAAATTTATGATTTTGAAGACATGTTAAGCTCCTGCTTGCGACAATAAACGAATCAAAACGAAAATCACTCACTTCCATATCGTCCACCCAATAAATGAATAGTGTATAATTTATTTGTCGTTTCGATTTATTCAGCAATTTGAATGATTGGTGTCTACCTTTTTCTTACGCTGACGACGTTCAGCTGCTATTCAGAGGAGATATGCATAATATTGATGTCATACAAGCAAAAATCAGTTATGTAATGAATTCCTTGCATGAATGGATGCGTTCAAATAATCTATCAGTCAATGCTTCGAAAACTAAAGCTTTGGCTTTCTCTTCTCGTCCATGTCATTTAAATTTATGTTATTCTGGACAGGACATTGATGTAGTACACAGTACCAAAATCTTGGGGGTCATTATTGACGATAAACTTTCTTTTGAATTACATATTAATAACGTTGTTTCCTGCTGCAATGCTTCCTTACGTCAATTATACAGCACTGATTTGATGTTGCCTCGTCAGATTAAAGAAAAATTAGTACACGCATTAATTATGCCACACATTCTCTACTGCATCGAAGTATTTTGTGGTACCACTAAGGATAACATGAAAAGAATTTTGCTTGCAGTAAACAGAGTAGCACGCTATTTATATTCGGTCAAGCGATTTGACCACGTCTCTCCTTATGTGAAACTCTTTTTAGGCTGCCCATTTTGGGACTTTGTGGACTTTAGGTCGTTGATGTTATTCTACAAGGTCGTTAAAGAGCAGTCTCCGACGTTTCTTTTTGAAACATTTCAATTTGGTCGCTCACGACGTAACCAATTAATTATTCCAAAAGCTAAAGGCTGCATGGACAAATCGTTTAACGTTAGAATCGGTAGACTATATAACCGCCTTCCCAATACTTTGAAAAGTTTTTCTATTACTGCTTACACATATCGAAAAAAACTTCTGCAGCACTTTGGCATCACTCATACAGACTCTGTATATTAACAACAATATTAACAACAATTTTAACAATATACATGATAAATTGGGAAACAAGGAATCTGATTATCATCATTACTTCATTATATGTATTTAATTAATTATATCTCTTTAATATTAATAACGTTTAAGAGTAGTTAATACATACTAATACGTAAACAAATAATAGGATCTTTAAAAATAACAATAATAGATATGCGGAGTAGTATGTCGTAAAATGAATTAAAAATAATATAAACAATAAATACATATGTATAAATATAAAAACAGAATAGCAAGAAGATAATAAATAAGAGTATATATGCTATGACTACTCGACAATAGTTTCGAGTAAGAATTTAGTATTTTTTTTTTTAATTCCAGCTCACTATCTTCACTAGTAATAAAAACTAGGAACACATAGTGGCTACTATTTTTTTTTTCTCTCTTATTAGCCTAGCCCCTCTGTATTAGCCTAAGCATTTATGTATTTTTAGTAGTTATCTCAACTGTATTGTACTGTAATTTACTACATTGGCCATAAGGCTTCAAATTACTTGTTTGAATAAATAAAATAAAAATAAAAAATAAATAAAATCATATTTAAAGTTTTTGTGAAATTTAAACTCGATATTATTATTTATTAATGAACAATTTCAAACACCCAATAACCCAATTTGTGGATTTGAAATTCTACAACAGATATAGAACCAATTGAGTAGATTCTTAGAATGCAATAAAAAATAATAGTGTATATGCGTACAAATTATTCTTCTATTAAGGGGACGATATATCTGCTATATAGCAATTTGCTTATCAAAAATGTAAATTGTATCTACCCATTTTTTAAAGTTTTTCTATGGAACGGCGGCTGTGTTTCAGCCGACTTGAGCCGCAAAGATCGGCGGCGGCTAAAATCGGCTGCTTCATACTCTGCTCCTGGCTGAGTCCGATGAGGGAATCATCATCCAACATCTGCGACAATTGCTAACATAACTCACCATACTGAGTGGTTATCTCCCTGTTCAGAGTGTCGATGTCCCTTTATTCAGTTAATTCTCCCCAAATTACCTCATGCATTATGAGATTTAGGGGTAACGGGTGAGTGTCGTATGGACGGACTTTGGATATATCTGGGAGGGGACTAAGATGGCTGGCATTGGAAATAAAGTTCGGACGCTGGCCATCCGTAGGCATTGTAGGGGGGGGGAAGCTTCAATGCAGCTGGTTGTAGCCGTAGTAGTGGTTGTTATTGTCGTTGAGATGGTTGTTACATTGTTTAAAAAATTCATATTTGGACCCGCGAGTGTAGGGGTGTGGAGGTCCGCAATAGCACAGCCACCGGTACTTGACGAAGAAGCCTATTTACTCGCTGAGGCGCCCAGGTATCAGCGAGGCACCGTACAAACATAGTCGTATACCCCAGACTACGAACCTTAAACCTCGACATTATGGGGATACATTTTGACAGATTGAAGATGATTCAAGAAGAAGAGTGCTAGTTTAAGCCTATACATCGCGGCAAGATTGTTACCTCTGGTAGAGGTGATAGCCAAAAATTATAAGGTAATAAGATAAGTAATCACTGAGCGAGTAAGTGTCAAATACGAACGAATAGGAATTCCAACGAGTGAGGTTTTTCGCGGATTTTCAGACCGATTTTTCCGAATTGTTTGTAATTGTCACAATTAAAAAATAATATTAATCTATAAGTGCAAAAATCGTTCAATAAATGTTCACTGTTTTTTCGAGTGTGACAGTTCATTCCTATTCGTTCGTAACTAATAGATTTTGACGTTTCGTCCCGACTGAACATCTGTTTAATTTAAGGTCTGTGGTTGTGGTCCAACACTGAAGGTAACTTGGAACTAAAAACAAAAATGTTACCTTGTTTTTGTTATACCCTCACTTTAGTGTGACGAGGGTATATATCATTTGCTACGGAAAAAAGTGTAACACATCGAAGGAGTGATCTAAGACCCTAAGTATGTTCGGAGGAAATCCGTTTTGGGTCATTTTAAGTCGAATGAGCAATGTCCGTCCGTCTGTCTGTCTGCCTGTCTGTCTGCCTGTCTGTCTGTGTGTCTGCTGGCTGGTGCGCACGATAACTCTCGAAAGGAGTAACCGATTGACTTCAAATTTGGTATGTGGTAATATTTTGATCTATCTCCGGATGAGTTCGAAGATGGGCCATATTGGTCTACTCCTTCTGGTACCTCCCACACAAAGGGTTAATATTTAGTGAAATATTGATTCTTTAATAACTTCTATACTACTTATTCGAATCTTTTGAAATTCTGCACATAATATTAGTATATTAGTCGCTATTAACTCGAGAAAAATGGGTGAAGTTGGCATGCCCCTTTTGGTACCTCCCACACAAATGGACCATTTTGCATCAAAATTTAACTGCTTATAACTTTAACACAAGTGCATAAAAATGCTTCAAATTTTCTACAGTATAATGTTTTTGTAGCGCCTATAGTCCGGTAAAAAATGGGCATTATTGTACAGCCCCTTTTGGTACCTCCCACACAAATGGACCGTTTCGTACCAAAAGTAAACGGCTTGTAACTTTAATACCAGTGCATACAAATACTTGAAATTTTGTACAGTGTAATGCTGTTATAGTGCCTATAGTTCTGTAAAAAGTGGGCGTTATCACCCCGCCCCTTTTTGTACCTCCCACACAAAATGACCAAATCATACCAAAATTACATAGCTCGTAACTTTAATATACCAGTGCACATAAACGCTTATAGTTCAGCACAATGCAATGTATTTAAGAATGTACTGTTTACCGAAAAATATGTGTATTTGGAAAACCCCTTCTTGTACCTCCCACACAAATTGACAGATTTATTGGTGTAATGTTATATATTACATTACTCACAAAGTGAGGGTATACCTTAGTCGGTTTACCCGACTGAAACTTTCTTACTTGTTTTTTGTTTTATTCGATCTGCTTTCATAGTACATATTTTGTTTTTGCACTTAGGCTCAATATCCTTATTGTTGTTTTCAGTGTATGAGAACAACTTTGTTAAAAATTAAAGAAGTAAAAGTTTTTTTAGAGTTATATCCCTTAATCTATACAAAAGAAGTTTTTAGGCCTTGGACACAAAAAACGATTTTTTTTTTGTTATTTTAAAAGGAAGTTTTAAAGAGTTTGAGCATACGTATGAAAAATGTTGAAAATTATGTTCATACCGGCATAATTTCTTTTGAGTTAGAAGTTCAAAATACATACATATGTACATACTAAAAAAATTCTGTTCGTCTAACATTTAGAACATCAAATGGACTTACATGCTTTGTTGGCTGTAAATTGCAAATAACTAGTTTTCCATCATGTTTCTTATTTTTTAGTGGTAAATTACCGCTAGGAATGATTTGTAGCGTTGTGCCCATTGTAATGTTTAGATCGGCCAAACTGAAAGAAAGATATTGAAAAGGTAATAATTAATGTGCATCATAATAAGAACCAATGATATAAATGACATGAATATATTACTAATATGGGATTTCCAGTAAGATCAGGTCGATTTTGAAATTTAATAAAACAGCTGTGTGTGACCAGTTCTGCTTTATTTGAAAAGCATGGAAATACACATCATCCAAATTACTGTGCATCTTGGCACGATGATTTGGCATGTGTCTGAACAATAACAGATTTGACGGACGTCGCCAACATAACATAGTTCCTACAGACTATCAAATTCGACCCGACACCTTAATTGGAAATCTTTCTCCCAATGATAAAAACATTGAACACGTACGTGGAATGCATGAGAGCTAAATCTAAGTCTCTCTCCGGCAAATCATGTTCCCAATCCAAAATATTATCCAGTAGTATACCACCACGACAGGAACGACGACAAGGACCACCGCACGGTTTTTGTCCAACAGTTACAGCAGCACTTGTGCGTACGAATTGACGTCGACATTTATTGCACTGTTCAATGAACATATTTCCATGTAATTCGGATAAATAACGCCGCTGTAAACCTGATTTTAAATGCAACCCATCTATATTTTGTGTAACTATATACTGCACATAGCCCTTGGCGACAAGACAACGCAAGGCCATGTGTGTGGTTGTGGGCATAGCATCATTAAATGATATATTTACGTTGGGTTTTTCGCCCTTCTCTTCCAAAGTCCAAACACCTTTCGGACCTCGAAAATCAGGAATTCCCGCTGATGTCGAAATACCTGCTCCAGTATGTACCACAACATGTTTGGAGTTCTCCAATAGTTCAATCAATTGATTCACTTTTATCTCAAGTTCCTCCTCTGCATCAAACTTTTCTGCTACACCCAAAACCCCCTTGTTTTCGTACGGTGACAGCCCATCGGCGTAGTTGCAGCTCATTTTGCAGTGTCGATTTTACCCACTTCTCTTAAAAAAATATATTTTTTTTGTTTACGAACAAAATGATAATGGGATAGAAAACGATTACCCGAAAATGTTCCAGAGCTGCCATGTTCTGGAATGTTTCCCCAGTAATGTTATTCACCTTAGACAGCTACTTCATTACAAGTGAGAACGTATGGCGTCTGACAAAAAAGCACTTTAGTAGGACCATGATGCAGTAACTGCAGGTAAGTCATTTGTCAAAAATATATCTTATTGTCTGCTTAATTCTATTTTGTTCCATACGCCATTTTTTTATTTATTCCAATTCATAACCAAACCATAAGGCCATGGTTAAAAATACTACAAAATTGTTACATATACACATGTGGACAGAAAAATAGGTGCGAAGAATTTTTTTGATACAATGTGGGATAGATTTTAGAAAAAATCCACAAGAAAAAAATAAAATTACATTACAACACTATTACAAAATTTAAAATTAAGAATCCCGTTAGAACGAAAGCGTGTAATAAAGAAGATTTTATGCAAAAGCTACTTTTTAGCGTGGACAGTGATATAGTTGCGTTTCGTGTAATATTGTGAACACTCAGGATTTTTGTAATATTTAATTGGCAAAAGTAAGTAATTTGCTTCAATGAACTTATGATAAGTATAAAAATAAAATAAAATTTGGAACAAATGCAGTTTACCCACACTGCTCGGATTTTGACCAAATTTTCACTATTTGTAGAGCTTGTCATTCCTATACAAACCCATTATTTTTTTTCTCCGGAAACCCATAGATCCGAAGATATGGGCCTTCAAAAATTCTAACCTTCAATTATTAAAATCGTTTTATTTCGGTCAAATATTGATGGATGTAAACGCAAAGGGTATCATTGGGAAGCCTGTGGAAACATCTTTCCGATGATGTACATAGTATCCAAATTACTTATTCCATTACAGAACAATCCGGGATCTGGGTGTGTCAAAAGCCGGCTAAGCAATCCACAGAATACCTGCGTGGCGGCCTTCGGCCGGGGTTAAAGATGTTTTCCTCTGGGGTGTGTCTAAAGCCGTCTACGCAGTACACAGAAATCTAGCGTGGCGGCCTTCGGCCGGGGTTAAAGATTTTCTCCTCTAGGGTGTGTCCAAAGCCGGCTACGCCATCCAAAGTATTTCTGCGTGGCGGCCTTCGGCCGCGCTTACAGATTTTCTCCTCTGGGATATGTCCAAAGCCGGCTACGCCATCCAAAGTATTCCTGCGTGGCGGCCTTCGGCCGCGCTTAAAGATTTTCTCCTCTGGGATATGTCCAAAGCCGGCTACGCCATCCAAAGTATTCCTACGTGGCGGCCTTCGGCCGGGCTTATAAATTTTCTCCTCTGGGGTGTGTCCAAAGCCGGCTACGCCATCCAAAGTATTCCTGCGTGGCGCTCTTCGGCCGGGATTAAAGATTTCCCCCTCTGGTGTGTTCCAAGACAGCTACGCGAACTAATGTCTTCCTGACATACCAAATTCTATATAAAATATGACTGTTTTAAAAAATATTAAAAAAAATCAGATTGATCTGCAATGGAATAACGCATTCGGAAACTACGTACGTCTGAAAGATGCTTCCACAAGCTTTCCAATGACACCGGTTTTGCTTGTATCCATCAATATTTGACCGAAATATAACGACTTCAATAATTTGAGGTTAGAATTTTTGAAAGCCCATATCTCCGGAACTATGGGTCTCCGGAGAAAAAAAAAATTTGGGTTTGTATAGAAATGACGAGCTCTACAAATGGTAAAAATTTGGGCGAAATCTGAGCAGTGTGGGTAAACTGCATTTAAGCCTAAAATTTTATTTAAAATAACGATAGATGGGTCGTGGACATCATTGTAGGGATGAAGAAAGAAGACTAGTTCATCATTTACGAAAGCAAGGAAAAACGTAATAATTTATAGCCACATCATTAGGACGATCCCAAATCTTCGTTACAAATGGCTTAAAAGCCAAAAACAGTGTTGAAAAACGCGGATCAATAAAAAACATCGCCAGTTACATATTATCGCATAGTTACATTAGGAAAAAGAGACCCCTTCAAGTCTTCCAGAGCCATTGCTAGTGAAATTGGGAATGTTGTATCATCCCGAACAGTTCGACGAAGATTACTGGACGCAAATCTACCTGGTAGAATAGCTCCGAAAATTCCTTTGCTCAGACATGCAAACTTGAAGAAGAGGACTTTGCTTTGGCTCATAAAACCTGGTGTGGAGCTGAAGGTGAGGAAAAATGGCGAAATATTCTATGGAGTGATGAAACTAAAGGTAAGTACACGATCGGACAACATTGCCAGAAAAATGGCGGAAAATGCAACCCTGTGAATTTACAACCGTGTGAACACACAATTTTTGTTTTGCAACGTTAGTCATTGCGAGATAATTTGCAGATTGTTATAGCATTTTTCGAGCAAGTGTCAAAGTTTGTTGGAGAGAGATGCAGGCGGAAAGTGCTCTCTACCTCTCTCTGATATAAACTTTTACACTTGCCTCGTGTTAATCAGAATTTACGAAGATGTGCCTATTATTATCGTAAGGCTGTTAAATAAATAGGGGTGAGAATTTACTGCTGATTTACACGAGGCAATTTTTCCCAAGCAAGTGTCAAAGTTTGTAGAGAGAGAGAGGCAGGCGGAAAGAGCTCTCAGCCTTTTTACATTTTTAATAGTAGTAAATGTGAACGTGCGCTAAGTTCTCACTAGTTTTTAAGTAGCACTCTAAATCAGATGTTCGCTGCACACTACCTGTAGTATTTGTATCATAGTTTCTGGTAAGAATTTCAGATGAAAGAAGAAAACAGATGTTTCTGTTATTTTCTTGTATTTTTGTGGGTTTCGTTAGTTTCTATAAGAATTTTCAATCGACGGTCGCTCGGCGGCGGAAGTGATTAAAATTACAATATACGTTATAGAAACGAAGTCATAATCGTTAGAAAAATAAGAAATAATTGACATAAATACGATTTAGGTAAACACAAATAAAGAAAAAATGATACATTTTATAGTTAAAGAAAGATATCAATAGAAAAAAGTTTACATATAGTATATTATCCATAGTAGTATGTTCTTCGTAGTTTAAGTGAAGAGGTTTTCATATTTTCATACCTTCAGTAAAAAGAATAAATAATATTTCTGTGCCTATTGTACTGCATGTATCTTGGCCTTAAACCAACACGAAAATTCAATAATTAGTCTGGGTAACCTAGAGCACAAAAATATATTAGGGTAAAGAAAACTTCTCGTAAGCAAGGAACAACAAAGAACCCTCATCCTCATATGTCGAGAAGTGTGTTAAGAATATAGAATATATAGTAAGTACATGCATAATGCTTACGTATATACGTACATATGTACATGCACACTCAAACAACAAGCAAATGTAACAAACTCATCATCATGTTCATGCTACTGCTGCTTTTAATGTTGCCCATGAAGATCATAATGAACATTTTAATTAATATCCCCCCACATTTCTTCGAGTGTTTTGGCACACAACTGATGTTTTCTGTTCTTCTAAGGTCCCACTGCGGTTTGCCGTCTATTGCTATTCACCTGTCCCGTCAAAATGATTGAGTGCCCCCTTTACAGCACTATTTCTGGTTGCATTTTTTTGCAGACCGCCCTCTTATTTCTTATTGATTGAGTTCCATTAATTGTTGCTATTCGTCTTCACTTCCTGATTTGGGAATTGGTGGTATTTGAAATTTGTTCTTTCAGTGTACAGCTGTATTGTAGTTTTCCATTATGGTAAGCTCAGCCAAAACGCATTTATCCTTTCATGTCTCTGTTGGTTATTACTATATGTTTCTGCTATATCATGTCTCGGCGTTGTTTGTTGACATTGTGACCTTTCTTAATCATCACTCATATGACGAAAAACGAGATTAAAACACAACGGACACAATGTCTACCAAATAAAATAAAGTTATAAAGAAGTTCCGTCCGTTTCAGCGAGTGATTTTTTTGCGTATTTTAAGATCGATTTTCCAGATTTTTTTGCAATTATCATATTTAGAAAATAAATATCGATCGTTAAGTACAAAAAAAATTTCAAAAAATGATACGGAAAACTATTTTTTTTCTATGCCTGTTAATGATATTGTAAATATAACTAAAGGACAGGATAACTTCACCCTACTTACGTCACTCGTCCACATCGAAAATGCTGTCCATACCTATTTTCTACATATTTGAGAAGATGTGTGAAAAAGTTGGAAAATTAATGGATTTAGAACATCAAAACGAATTTTCCATCATGTTTCTTATTTTTTAGTGGTAAATTACCGCTAGGAATGATTTGTATCGTTGTGCCCATTGTAATGTTTAGATCGGCCAAACTGAAAGAAAGATATCGAAAAGGTAATCATTAATTTTCATCATAATATTACTATGTACAGGGTTTCCCAACAAGAGGTGTTATTTTGAATCACCCGGTATTTCGGTAGTTGTCACTTTCGAAGCTTTTATTATTTGACATTTGACAAGAAGAAACTACGCCATTACTAAAAATGGAACAATACACGATTCATCAACGCATTGAAATTATTAAAATTCGAAAATTTCCACCTTGGTAACTACGTCAACAAGCAAAATTGTCGCATCTGGGGGAAAACCCAAGAGTTATTGTTGAGAAGCCTCTCCATCCACAACGTGTGACTGTTTGGTGCGGTTTATGGTCCGGCGGGGTCATTGGACCTTACTTTTTCCAAAATGAGGTTGGATCAACAGTTACTGTGAATGGATTGCGCTATCGAGAGATGATTAATGATTTTTTATTGTCGGAGTTGGATGGTATTGATCTGGACAACGTTTACTTTCAACAAGACTGCGCTACGTGCCACACAAGCAACGAAACCATTGCTCTGTTACGGGAAAAGTTTCCGGACGTGTTATCTCTCGAAGAGGTGATCACAATTGGCCACCGAGATCTTGTGATTTAACACCTTGCGACTTCTTCCTTTGGGGACACGTGAAAGATAAGGTCTACGCCAACAGCCCAGCGTCGATTCAAGACCTCAAAGATAGAATTCGTGAGGCTATCGAGGACATAGGGCAGCCACTTTGCGATTTGGTTATGGAAAATTTCATGAAAAGGATATGGTCCTGTAAGCGTGGTCGTGGTGGCCATTTGGCTGGTGTTGTTTTTCATTATTAACGGCATACCTTCCTCTTTATTATGAGATAAACACCCGATCATTTATCTCAAAAATGGCTTTTTCTTTGTATACCAAAATAACCCTCTTGTTGAAAAATCCTTTACAACCAATGATATAAATGGCATGAATATATTATTATTACTTATATGAAATTTCCAGTAAGATCAGGTCGATATTGAAATTTAATAAAACTAGCTGTGTGTGACCAGTTCTGCTTTATTTGAAAAGCATGGAAATACACCTCATCCAAATTACTGTGCATCTTGCCACGATGATTTGGCATGTGTCTGAACAATAACAGATTTGACGGACGTCGCCAAAATAACATAGTTCCTGCAGACTATCAAATTCGACCTGACTCCGTAATTGGAAATCTTTCTCCCAATGATAAAAACATTGAACACGTATGTACGTGGAATGCAAGAGTTCTAAATCTAAGTCTCTCTCCGGCAAATCAAGTTCCCAATCCAAAATATTATCCAGTAGTATACCACCACGACAGGGCCGACGACAAGGACCGCCCCACGGTTTTTTGTCCAACAGTTACAACAGCACTTGTGCGTACGAATTGACGTCGGCATTTATTGCACTGTTCAATGAACATATTTTCATGTAATTCGGATAAATATCGCCGCTGTAAACCTGATTTTAAATGCAACCCATCTAAATTTTGTGTAACTATATACTGCACATAGCCCTTGGCGACAAGACAACGCAAGGCCATGTGTGTGGTTGTGGGCATAGCATCATTAAATGATATGTTTAGGTTGTGTTTTTCGCCTTTCTCTTCCAAAGTCCAAAAACTTTTCGGACTTCGAAAATTAGGAATTCCCGCTGCTGTCGAAATACCTGCTCGAGTATCAATAGATTGCTTTTTATCGCAAGTTCTGCATTTTTCCGTCATTTTCAGTTTATTTTGAAGTTTTATATTTTAATTTTGGAAAATATTGATACAAGGTGGCGCAAAAGTAATCCTCCTATCAGAAAATGCTATAAATGGCGCAAAAGTAATCCTCCTATCAGAAAATGCTATAAATTTTGCGATTGGCCCCTAATGTCAGTTCTGTTTTGACATTTGTGTAGTAAACACATGCGAAATACAGTTAATAAACAATGTTACGCTACACTGCTCCAAAACGCGGAATATTGCTGACTATTTATTTGACCAATAATCGGTCGGTGACTTTGGCACAAAACATCGAAAGGCCACCTGTTATTTATCAAAATATAAAAGTGTCCACCGATGTCACTTCTTGACGCTATAGAGAACGCATTTTTAAATAGATTTTGCTGAAATTTAACAATTTATACTTTATATTGCACTTAATCGTCCCTAGTGAAAAAAGAAAACAGCGGTCCATGTTTTGACAATGTCCTCATATGGCCCCTTCTGATTAGACTTCTTGGCGTTCTTGCATGCAGTTTTAAACCTTCATGCGGAAATTTAAGTTCTTGTACTTCGTATTAAATTAAATCGTCTCTACTGAAAGTGGTGTATATTTTCTCAATAATCGTTTTTATTAATGTGGGCCTTTCAAATATATTCTCAACAAAAAATAATTTTAAATTTATTAAATACCAGCAGGGACCCGCTGCTTCGCATGCGAACATTTATAATATAATCAAAAATTTCCGTATAAAATCATCTAAATTCGCAAAAATCATTCAGATATGTTGTCTTGTTGACACGTACTGTAATATTTTACTATTGTTGTACGTCTATAGAAATTTCGGAAAACTTGATGTCATCCAGCCAAATTTTAGCTAACAGTTCTGCCATTTTTAAAGGCACTCGACATCGTAATACATAGTTTCAAAAACTCCGATTTAGTAATGTCAGTCACACTCTTATAATTTAAGTACAGAGAGTATAGACAAAGTTATAACACGAAATAATAAGTCGATCTAGTTGTTCTAGTCATTCACCTACAAAATATACCGTACAAATATGTATACATATTCACCAGTCATCACCCATTATTTGACGGGGGAACTCACTTTGTTAACACAATAACGCACACTAAATTTAGGATTGTCGGTACCATATGTACCTGGGTATTCGAAAATAGTTATTTACTTCGTATGACATGAACGACCCCAGCAAGGCTGGACATCGGATAGTTATTTTAGAATCTTTATCCCCTCACCTTAGAGAGGAGGGTATATATCATTTACTACGAGCCAAAAGTGTAACACAAGACCCCAAGTATGTTCGGCGGATATCCGTTTTTGGTAATTTTAAGTAATTTGAGCAATGTCCGTCCGTCTGTCTGTCTGCTGGCTGGTGTGCACGATAACTCTCGAAAGGAGTAACCGATTGACTTCAAATTTGCTATGTGGTAATATTTTTCTCGAAGATGGGGCATATTGGTCCACTCCTTCTAGTACCTCTCCCACAAAGGGTTAACATTTAGTGAAATATTGATTCTTAAATAAGTTCTATACTACTTACTCGAATCTTCTGAAATTCCACACATAGTACTAGTTTATTAGTAGCTTACACCTCAAGAAAAATGGGCGAAGTTGCCACGCCCCTTTTGGTACCTCCCACACAAATGGACCGTTTTTCACAAAAAATGAAATGCTTATAATGTTAATACCTATACATACAAATACGTAAAATTTTTGTACAGTGTAATTCTGTTATAGTGTCTACAGATCAGTAAAAAAAAATTGGCGTTATTGCCCAGCCCCTTTTGGTACCTCCCACACAACTGAACCATTCTTCACAGAAAGTTAACAGCTTATAACTTTAATACCAGTGCATACATATACTTGAAATTACGTACAGTGTAATGTTTTTATTGTACCTAAAGTACATTGAAAAATTGACATCATTGACACGCCCCTTCTGATACTTCCCACACAAATATATGTTATTAATGCAATTTAACTTGATAATAATTTAATTGAAACAAAAAATAAATTAATTTACGAATAATTCTTGGGACTCAAGGTGAGGGGATTCTTAAGCCGGTTTACCCGACTGAACTTTCTTACTTGTTTTCGAGATCAGTATACATATACACATCAATTTGTAGATCTTATTTTTTACAGATTTTTTTAATGAAAGAATGAAAACTGCTTTGGTCACGGCTAAACTGGCCACAATTTTAGTAATCAAAATTGGTTTTCCCGTGTATAATTGTGCATATTATTTTGCCTTTGTATCATTTAAGATGCTTCTGAAATACAAAAATAATATGATTTTGATATCGCGAGAACTGACCACAAAACGAGTATGTGATATTCCGTGGGTTATACAACACTCGAGTCTATACATATGTAAAATTTCATAAACACATACATACATTTATGGGTTAATAGTTCTTAAGGGACTGTTTTAAGTACTGAAAGAGTGGAAATTGCTTTGGTCACTGCTACACTGACCACAGACTGTGAATTGACAGTTAGATATGTTACCGCTGTAAGTGGCGAGCAATATATTTTGAAAAGGCTTTAGAATATTTCAAGTCGCGGATTGACCTTGGGCTGGACATCGATTAATTGTTTTCGCATCTCATGTGAAGTCAGTATGTATGTACATGTATGTACATTTTTATATTTTGGATGGAACTTTTAAAATCAGTGAAATAATGAAAATTGTTCTTTTCAAAGCTACACTGACCACAGTCAGAGAATTGAAAATTATTTTTCTCGCTCATTTTTGCTGTTTATAGTACCTCATATTTACAATGTTTTAACTTTGTATCTTATCAGAGGCTTCTGAAAGGACAAAAATAATATTAAAGTTTTGGTAGCGCAAGGACTGACCACGGTCTAGAAAATCGAATATGTGAATATTCCGTGGTTTATACAACATTCCTGCCTACGTGTGTGCAAAATTTCAAAATCGGTTCACGCATTTCAGAGAATATCAATTACAAAGAACATTATTTTTATATATCGTCATCAGAAACGAAAAAGGGCGTAACAAGAAAAATTTAAATTCATTTTTTGATGGATTTCGGTACACTCCATCAAAATACACCTCCTGACAAATTTTTAGCGGCGTAATATTAAAAATGGCGAATTTATTAATGAATTCAAAAGGGCCTAACAACAAATTATTTCTTTTTTCATTGTTAAAAAATTCTATTTCACGCAGTTTTCACAAACAAGTTATAAATCATTTTGTGTGATTTTATATATGCACCATTCGCCCTTATTCCAGCTGGCATCGTCGACGTCGATTCTTAGTCGACACTGTTTAGATTGACGACTTCATAAATTTTGAATTTTTTTTAAATATGTTTAAGTTATAAAAAGGGTTTTTGTTCGTTCATGGATACCAAAAACATTCGTTTTGGCGTAAAGATGACAAACCTAAAACTTGATAGATATTACGAAAATGATGTGACGACGTCGACGACGCCAACTGAAATAATGGCGATTATGTTATTATCCTGAAAACCCCGATTTTCTAACGATAGCACTTTTCATTTTATTCAGTTTTTTGCTTCTTCTGTAAAATTTTCAAACTTGATAATAGGCCCTTTTTCGTTTCTGATGACGATATGTAGATGTATACTTCTTTAAAGATATTCCTAAACTTGAAAATTATGTATTTAAAATCGCGGGAAAATGTTACATATCCTCATGTGACCGTAGTTCTTGTACCTCCACGTTGATAGACAGTTTAATCTTAATACCGATCTGCTTGCAACTTCTCTCGCCACAATATCAATCGGCAGTAGATGGAGTAGGACTTGTAGAGACTCTGCAGCTGTAGTCCTTAAAGCTGAACAAAACACGATGTCGTACAACAGAAATGGTCGAACTACTGCTATATATGTATATAACAGAGACCCCAACGCGACCCTACAGCTTTCCGCTGGAATATAAGGCAACGTTGACCTTCTTACACGTCCCACTATATTAAGTCTGAATGACATTTTCCTATCTAGAATTAATCCTAGAAATTTCGCACTTACTGAAAATACTACCTCTGTCCCTTTTATCATCTAGTAAAGAGAACCAAGTCTGTCGTGTTTGAGTTAACAACCAGTGATGCCAACTATTTGCGGAGCAAAAGCGTAATGAAAAATTTAAAAAGCGTAAAATGCGTAGAATTCTAGTCCAAAAGCGTAAAAAGGCACTAAACTATTTTTCTTTCATTTGCAATAAAAAAGTTTAATTTTACATTAAAAATTTTTAAATAAAAATAATTATCAAATTTTAATCAATGTTGTTCCCAATTAAAATGAAGCTTTCAAACTTTTTGGTTTTTTGGCGCTTAGATTCATATATTTTTTCCTTGCTAAATTGAATAAAGACTTGCTGAACAATAGGGAATCACTAGCAGATTCGATGTATCCCTATAATAATTCGAATCTGCTAGTGATTCTGAGTCAATAGACCTTTTAGTATGTATGTTATCTCTGAAGACGGTTTTACAGTTTTCGATATCTCCAAAGCGGGCTACGCGGACCAAACTGTGTCTGCGTGACCGGTTTTGGCCGGGGTTAAAGATTTTCCCTTCTGATGTATGTCCAACGATGGCTACGCGGACCAGTGACCCTGCGTGGCAGGCCTTCGCCCGGGATTAAAAATGTTTTCCAAAGCCGGTAACGCGGCCCAAAGTGTCATAAGATCTACGGACATTATGTCCCTGGGCGTTATGACATGCCACACAATATTGTAGGGCCTTACAAAAGGCCCTACCAGAGTAGTCAAAAATTCATAATTCAAAATGCAAATTCTCATCATTTCATGTTTTTAATACAACAGAGTAGTCTTCAATCCACGTTATTAAATGTTTAAAGTACGTTTTTTTTATCCCAGAATGTTTATATATCCCATGTGATGTTAGTTGTTTATATTATGTTTACATTTCTAATTTTTTTATAAGTTTATTGTTAGTTATATTAAGGTAGTAGCCGCATATTCTTTTTTTACCTTTTAGTTATTAGTTACTTTATACATACACTGTACCGCAGAATTGTGTACTTAAAACCATAATATTTCGGCAATACTTTTTATGGTATAAAAAAGCTATTTCTTTTACTTTTTGTAAGTCTAAATTTAAATCAAATTTAAACTGCAGAAGTGATAACAGCAATATTCATATCAGAGAGTCAAATGTAATTGCATATAAATATGTTCATAACACGGAGTAGCAAAAATAGTGCAATTTCATTATGTTGGCAGATTTGATCTGTCAAATATACGAAAAGCGTCAAAAGCACCAACAAAAAAAAGCGTACACCTAGTGCTTTTTTTCGTTTGGCACTAAGTGAAAAGCACTAAATCTGGTGCGAAAAGCACTAAGTTGGGATCCCTGTTAACAAGCGAACTGTTGCTTCCAGTCCATTTAGTCAATTTGTTCAGAGCAACCTGTAGGATAACCTCTGAGGACGCTGAGGTACTTGCAGGATACTACGATTGCCTCGTCGTTCGCCTATGCCATAGCCTTTCAGCCACAACATTCTAGAACTAACAGGATTCCATTCATCGCTAGGTTCCAAATTAGTGTAGACAGTACTCCTCCTGTTTATAAACCTTGTTTGAGTTGTGGACCCAAGACATGCGTCTTCTATTGAGCAGGCTTTGTTTTAATTTAATCAGTCTGTCCCAGGTGATTTAAAGGGCTCAAAACTGTTAAATGCCCATGCACTTTCCTAAGCATCTTCTTATAGATTTAATTTCATTTAATTTTTATTGTAATATATAGTCTATAAGGCCAATAATCCTATATTACAGGATAATTAACAATAGATTTTAAGTTGCTCTTTATGGTCATTAGTGGCCCTTGTAGATTTGGCCATTGGCTTGTTGCATGTCTTTTTCCTAGCATTTAGGTCAAAAGTACACCATTGTGGTTTGGTTTTACCCCTGTAAGTTGGTTTTGGAAGGCTTTTTCAAGATAACTATAGAATTCTGTATCGACCAGATTATTCAGATCGACCACGTCATTAGGTTCGTGTCATGTCACTATGTCATTCGGTTAGAATTATTCAAAGACAAAACTATAGTGTCCACCCTGTGTGTTTTTAGTAAAAAAATTATTTACGAAAATTAATGTTTGTCCCGATTTAGACTGGCTGAATGTTCAGCAGATTATCGGCGTTTTGTAGGAGAGAGAGGCAGTCGGCAAGAGGGGGAAAAATCTCCCTGAACGTTTTGAGTTCTTCGCGTAAGTTCAAAAGAGAATTTGATGATGATAAGCTGCTGAAAAAACTAGCCTGGTGTAAATCCGGACTTTATCTTAAATTGTATGTTAAGATACTCCGAACAAAAATGTTGGACACATCAACTAATTTGAACGTTTCTGTATTTAAATATTAAATTAATTTTATTAATTTAAATAATATATTAATTGTATTAATGTTTTAATAAATTGGCACGGCGAGGCGAAATAAAAAATTTTCAGTCATGGTTGACTGAAACTAATTTTTCAGCCGACGCAATATTGTAAAAAAGCGTTCGTTTGTCGCTGTCGTCACAGGTAACAACCGTCAATACAGGTAACAACCGTCAATATATGTTACATGAATCAAGAGCTCCCAGGCAATTTCCGCTTCAATTCTTCTTCTCCAAAGTTTCACTTCACTAATCCACACGTCAAAAGAACTGTCTGGCAAAATTGATGAATATTTTTCAACAAATTGTTTACAACTTTTCATTTCATTTATTTATAATAGTAATATAAATAAGCCAATAATCTTATATTATCTTTATACAAATTCAATTAATTAATAAGATCTACACTCAAGTGATCCACCTTGAAAGTTACAATTCAGATATAACAAAAGTAACAACTATAATAACATTGCTGCACACAATTCGATATATTTACATTATTATGTATAGTAAAAATAAAAAATGATAAATAACGATAGAAAGAATTAACCTAAGGAAAATATATTTCTGAATGTAAATAAAATGACACTCTCTGGACACAAAACAAATGTATCCCCTAAATTTCGCTAGTTAAAAGATCCATACCAGTGAAACAAGGGAGTAAACTGAGAAGAGAGAGTTATATTAAAATTATTTCTTTGCTAGATTTTATTCGGAGATTTTTACCGAGTAAAAGTAGCGACAATCATGAATATTACAAATAGAAAATTGACTAAAATTAAAACTATGGCTCCCCAGCCATTGAAGAAGAAAAAAAAAGTTTGAAGTAATCGACCCTGTAAACATAACACACATTTTCATGCAAATATTATAAGCCACCGGCCAAGTATTCAAGACATTTACAACTGAATACATGCGGAGTAAATGAGAAATTACGCAAATACACCGGAAAATGGTTCCATATTCGAGCAACCCTTACTACAAACGATCTTTCGGCAACTGTCGATATAAAACGTGGTAGCTATAGTTAAGGATTACGGGAAGATCTACAAAAATGAAACCTACAACATAGTGCGGGTGAACCATTAGAAGTAATCGGTTTATAAAAACATTGTAGGATGCGAAGGTCGATATATTTATTGAAAGACAAGCCTAAAAATTTAATGACATAAGAAGATGTATGATCATATCGCCGTAGATTATAAACAATCGAATTAACAATGCTCTCAATTCTCGACAATATAATACAATATAACTTCAAGGCAATAGTTAACATGTGACATTAGCAAAGACGATGCAACTCTCTCTGATATAACATGGTAAATACGAATCAAGACAATATAATCTACGTAGTTGAAATCTGACACGCCCCAGCAGCATATCAATATGCCGGTTAAAGTCAAGTTTACTATCAACTACGACACCAAGACACTTCATCTCATCAACAATTTCGACGGGTATAGAAATAACACAAATATTAATCACATTAACATTCCTAGAGTTATTAAATAATAAAGATTTTGTTTTACTAAAATTAAAACAAAGACCATTACTACTCAGCCAGAGATCAAGCGAATATAAAGATGAATTTACAACAAGTTCAAGCGAAGAACGAGACTCACTACGATAGAAGACGTGAATGTCATCAGCATAGGGGAAAAGATTACAATTACCAACTGAAACAGCACTCGAAATATCATTAACATACATAATAAAAAACAACGGGCCCAAAACAGACCCTTGAGGAACTCCACATACCATACATTTTCATTTATTATTGTCATTTTAGGTGGAAAAGGACGTTGGAAATTTGAGAGAATTCCACTGTGTTTCAAAAAGCGATCTTGGAGATGAGTGATGAATAAATCTAGATATGGAATGTAGGTCGAAATTATATAATATTCTTCAATATTTGCTGCATCAACATTGCAACGATGAATTTGTCGGGCCGAAATCCTAAGTCATCGAAATCCTAAATCATAATGTCCATGGATCTTATGACACTTTGGTCCGCGTAAGCGGCTTTGGGAAAGATTTTTAATCCCGGCCGAAGGCTGGCCACGCAGGGTCACGTTGGCCCGCGTAGCCATCGCTGGACATACATCAGAAGAGAAAATCTTTAACCCCGGCCAAAAACGGACACGCAGACACAGTTTGGTCCACGTAGCCCGCTTTGGAGATATCGATAACTGGAAAATCGTCTTCAAAGATAACATACAGACTAAATGGTCTATTGACTCAGAATCACTAGCAGATTCGAATTATTATAGGGATAAATCGAATCTGCTAGTGATTCCTTATTGTTCAGCAAGTCTTTATGCAATTTAGCAGAGAATCTCTGTATGAATCTAAGCGCCAAAAAAGCAAAAAGTTTGAAAGTATCATTTTAATTAGGGAAACAACTTTGATTAAAATTTGATAATTATTTTTATTTTAACATTGTTAATGTTAAATTAAGCTTTTTTATTGCAAATGAAAGAAAAATAGTTTAGTGCCTTTTTACGCTTCTTGTCTGGAATTTTACGCCTTTTACGCTTTTTAAATTTTTCATTACGCTTTTGCTCCGCAAATAGTTGGCATCACTGGACGTTATTATCAAAGGCCGTGACAATAACGTCCATTTTTATGGGACTGTATTTGTATTTCATTTCATTTCATTTATTAATTAACGTAATATGAAAAGCCTATGAGGCCAATTGAGTTATATTACATATTGTGTACAAGCATTTCTGTAGAATAATAGCAATTTAATTTAAAAAATATTATAAATAAAATATAAAACTATAAAATTTATTAAAATTCATATGGTTCCCCAGCCAAATAAACGAGTAGCTTAGAATTGACTACTTATTTCAGAATAATAATCGCACTTAGTAATAAATCATATATCGCGAAGACTACAGAAAAATAAATTATATAATTATGATAGACAATTACAAAACAACCCATATATGCATCCTCTACATTTCATTAGCATTATTTCAGATAATGAAACCAAAGGATAAAAAGAGGCAAAATCTTTAAAAAATGTGCTAAGTCACACTCGGAAATTCACCGAGCAATCATAGCAACACAACATTAGATTTAATACAAAGATGCAGATATACAAACATAAACTAATGGTCAGCAAGAAGAAATTCAGTACATTTTGATTTAAAAAGCTGTGGACTAATGGAAAAGGTACGCAAATCCAACGGAAGACGATTCCACATCCTAGCCACACGAACAACAAATGAACGCTCACGAATAGATGACGATATTTGGGGCAATATAACCTGAATATTTCTGGTAGATCTGAATATTTCATGTAATTGTATATACTGGAATCAAAGTTATAAACTTTTTGTGCAAAATGGTACATTTGTGTGGGAGCTACCCGTAAAGTTTTTCTAAAGTACTCGAAGAAGTGGACCAATATGGCCCAACTTCGAACTTAGAGTGAGATAAAACTTTCCACATACCAAGTCAATCGGTTACCCCAGTGGAAAGTTATCGGGCGCACCTGCCGGACGGACGGACATTGCTCAAATTTCTTAAAATGATCCAAAACGTATTTCTTCCAAACATACACGAGGTCTTAGGTCACTCCGATGTGCTACACTTTTGGCCCCTAGTGATGATATATACCCTCGTTCACAATTGAGAGGTTATAAAAGATGATTTTTTTCAAATACTCTTACTTCTACCAAAAGGGTTAAAATTTCGACATTTATCCATAGTTTTTTTTCAATTTGTCATTATTTTCATCATTGGGATGCTTTATATTAAAAACAACGGAATAAAATATTTGATTGATTTTTTCCTTTTTTTAATGTTTTTTTCGTGCCATCAAAAAACGATTTTTTGGAGAAAAGAACTACTTTTTCGATTTTTTACGACAGTTACTAAACAGCTTCTAATTATAAGGGATACTAATTTCCCAAATTAGTAGCCCTCATAATTTTCTTAAATTTAACGCTTATCCCGTCTCAATTAGGCGTATACTTTAAATGGTCCAAACACTGAAGGCACATTTCATGAAAATTCGAATTAAAAAAAATTAAAAAAGCCACCAAAATTTTTTTTTAAATTATTTTTTTCTTGTTTTAGCCGCTAGAAAATATTAGGCACAGTCCGCCGACAAAATTTTTGTATACTAGTGTTATTTGCCAAATCATAAAAAACAAGAATTATTTTCTATATTCGAATTGAATAAATCGAACCTGCCTCAATGTATCGGACGTATGAACATATATACGAGTACATACGTACGTACTTATGTAACTCGCTCAAAATATGCGTGTAATCTGAATTTGTCTGCAATGTTTGTGATCAGTATCAAAAAATAGATGTTCTGTTTGTTTTATTTTAATTTTTCTTCTAATCAGTTGCTATCTAATCAACTTAAACTTTTACTTTTTTTTCGAGCAATACCGTTTGTGCGAATCAGTATGCTCCTTTTACGATTAGAATAATATGAGTATGGGTCTGCTAAGATTTTAAATTAAATGTATTTAATTGTATTAAGGAAAAGTTAAAAGTTGGGCGGTGACAACTACATTATATAGTCTAACTACTTTGATGGGGATGTACTTAATTACAAAGCATACACTTAAGTATCGTGTAAAGTTTGTGTTCCTTAGTCCAAAATAAAAATATCTTTTGTGTGGATTCGACTGTTAAACTCCAACCAAAAACTCTTCTTGTTTCTTGTATGGTTTCCGAGGTATCTGCATTTACAAATTAAGCTGTTCACTTGTTGTACTTTTTTATGACATTCGAAGGTAAACAAAACAAAAAGGGCGATAAGTTAGGCTTCGCCGATTCTTAGAGACCCTACATCATAGATCCCATTGCACAATATAATAAGGAATATTGTAAATTGTATAACACATTGGGAGGATTTTTGTGTGCGAGCTATATCAAAACGTGAACCAATCACGAAAATGTTTCCATTGAAAAGTAATAACCAAATTTCAGCACAATCGGTAAAAATTTTCAGCTTTTACAGAGTGAAGAAGTAAATTGGGTGGGACCTTTTCATGGGGCTATATCAAAACATGACCTATGACAACCTTTGTTCATGTGAATGATTCTGGATGTAATTAAAGCAAATTACCACATTTATGTCCGGTCAAATGAAATTTATGGTTCCATGGCGTTATGAAGTTAAATCGGGAAGGTGCAATTTATGTGAATTCTATCGATTTTTTATGGAAAAATACATATTTTTTTACTCATGAATATAAATTTTGTTTTTGGTTAGGTTAGGTTTAGGACGCGTGGCGCACTACCATTGCTGGTGTGTACCACTTCACTCGGAGAAAGAAACAAGATGTGAAGAGCGAGAGAGAGAGAGGTTGGAGTGCTTTAACAAAAAAAATAAAAAATATATTTTTTTAAATTTCTCGTATATCATAGTACCACGGTACGTAGATGTGGAAGCTGGTTAAAAATATTACGTATAAAAGTCTGATTTAGTTCGGTCATGCCGAATCATATATACCCTCCACCATGAAGCGCATGTGAACGGATTCGGTTAAAAGTAAACTAATTATACCAAATTTCAGACCAATTCTTAGAAAATTTGAGGTTTTTGTGCCGTTACGAAGTCAAATCTAGACGGACCTTTGTATGGAGGCTATATCAAAGCATGGACCTATGACTACCGTTGTTCGTGGGAAGGATTCCGGATATAAATAAACCCATGTTACCATTTTTCAGCTCGATCAGTCGACATTTGTGGGCTCCATGGCGGTAAGAAGTCAAATCTGGGAGATGCTATATTTAAAAAAATGGACCGATTTTGCCCATTTTTAATCTCAATTTAGCTGCAGCTATACCAAATTTCATTCATCTAGATCAATTATTGTAGACGGTAGGGTGATTACAACAGACGCACATTTCTAAATCGTCTTAGAATTTTACGACGATTAAGAATAAGGAATTATGGGGTCTCAGATCAAATTTAGAGGTGTTACAAACGGAGTGGCAAAATTACGAGTAATATACCCCCATCCTATGGTGGAGGGTATAAAAATTGTTTTGTGGGGTATACGGAGTCTTCAAAATCTTGAAAGTGGGACATGACGTAACACCTGTTGAGAAACCCTGACTTAGAAATAGTGGTCCAATAACAGTCGCTAAAAAATTAGAACAACTAGAAAAACAAAACAATTCATACATTCATTCAATACATAATAGAGGCAAAGATGGTCTAAAGCCAGGAGAATATCCTAGTAAAAAATCAATAACGATTTCCGGACCAAATTAAAACAAACGAAAAGATATAAAACTGAATAATTTGTAAACGTTGTTCTTGGGTATAAACCTACACGTTAAAAAAAAGCAGCGCAGCGGCAAGCCGCACGTGAGTGTGAAAGCTCATTTCGGAAGACAAAGCGCGAGTTACATCATTTTATTAATTTTGTTGGCGCAAAAACAACCACAAGTATATGTAATAGATTTAATACTCTTTATAATTTTAATTATTCGAAATCCAGAATGTTTGCAAATTTGAATTTTACGGAATACGGCAAATCTTGCCAGAGGAATGACGAAAATCTTCAGGGACAAACAATAATCCTCCATAAAAATATTTATTTATAAGCGACTATAAACATTAATAGACAACATAAATCATTAAATATTATATTTTACATTGAACCAGTTTTATTAAATAAATATTTACAATTTTCGTCAAATTTTTTTTGAAAAATTAAGTGAAAGTAGAGTTAGCGACAGTCAGGGGAATGACATTTGAGCACTATGACAGACAATTTTTTCAAAAAAATTAATTTTTCAAAAAAGTTATTTAGTGGCCGCAAAGAACCTATAAGGCTACGTAATAAAGTAAATACCAAAAAGGAATATATTTTATTTTTCACAATTTAAGTACACACAAACTGCAAATTATCCGGTAATGTCGAAATCACCCATATACCATTTGTTACGGACAAAACGTGAAACACATCGAAAGAGTGACCTTAGACCCCAAGTATGTGAGGCGGAAATCCGTTTTGAACCATTGTCTGTCTGTCTGGCTGGAGCGCACGATAACTCTCGAAAGGAGTAACGGATTGACTTCAAATTTGGTATTGGATAATATTTGTTTCTATCTCAGGCTAAGTTCGAAGATGGGCCGGGCCATATTGGTCCACTCCTTCTAGTACCTCCCTCACAAAGGGTTACAAGGGTTACCTCCCAGAATATTCAAGTATTAAGGACAAGCATATTTTTCAACTGTTTTCAAGAGAAGTGGAAGAGGTTTTCATTGGTATTAATATCTTTAAAATGTGTGAAGCGAATAAGAGGATATAACACTTTTAACAAATGGAAGCGAATACTGAAATATATTTTTGAAATATATTTACACGCCCCTTTTTGTACCTCAAACACAACATGGTCAATTTATATCAAAATTTAATAGCTCATAACGTTATTATACCAGTGCGCATAAACACTTATAATTCGACATAGTGCAATGTTTTGAAAGTATCTACTGTTTAGCGAAAAATACTTGTATTTAATAAATCCCTTCTGGTACCTACCACACAAATTGACACATTATTTCCTGTAATATTCCATATTACATTACTCACAAAGTGAGGGTATATCTTAGTCAGTTTACCCGACAGAAACTTTCTTACTTGTTTTAATTTACCATTAAATTTTTTTTCGTGTTTACAATACCAAATTGCACCAGAAAATTGTACGTACATGCCTTCGAAAAAAAGTATCAACTAGTGTTTAACTAGATGGGTTAGTTATCTCGGAGGAGAATTTGAAGCGGGAGATTTCGAAAATCTCGTTTCAGTCCAAAGACCGGAAGAAAGAGTAACCATACCCCTAAAGAATTGTAATCAAAACTTATCATATGCCAAAAGTCATACAAAACGTCGACAATTTCAGTTGGAGTCTTTAAAAAATTATTCCTAGTGAAAAATCACACCCGTTTTGGCATCCACCATGATGCCAAATTCCATACAGTATGTACATACATATATGAATTTCTCTGAAGGTTAGGATACACTTGAGTCGACTAACTCGACTGAGATTCTTCTGCTTGTTATGTTATGTTTCATACATATATAAAAAATTTACTTATGTACATATGTATCTTGTATTTCCAGGTTAACATCGCCTAAATACATCTTGAATCCGACGGGCCGACGGGTGGAGGGAAATGCCGCGCGACGCGCTATCTAGGAATAGCGTGTTTCGCTCCATCCTACAACGTGATCATTGTAATCCGCATGTGGTTCAAAGGAATTTGATTGCCAGCACCAAAGACTCCTTGGAATTTGTCCAACGATTGGGTCTTATGTGTCGACTGCCCATACACTCGGGTTGCGTTAATACAGTACATTGGAATAGTACTGGCGAATATCTAATAACCGGCTCCGATGATCAATTTGTAGCTGTTACAAATCCCAACAATCAAGAGGTGCTGCTCAAGTACAAGACTGCACATAGGGCGAATATTTTTAGCGCCCGTTTTATGCCACAATCAAATGATCAGGCCATTGTCTCGTGTTCCGGAGATGGCATTGTACTACACACAGAACTCTTGGCACCCTACATAAGAAGGAGAGGTGGTGGCGTCGACTGCAACGACGAAACCATGTCATCGGTGTACGAAAGGATTTCGGACAATGACACCAATGTTGGGTTCTTTAATTGTCACAAAAGTGGCACCACGTATGAGGTAATGACAGTTCCTGCGGAGCCTCGATCATTTATGAGCTGCGGCGAAGATGGCACCGTGCGCCTCTTTGATCTGAGGAAAATCTCAAGTTGCCATAAGACTTGCTGTAAAGACAATATATTCATATTTAGTCCGTCGGCTGTGAATGCCATGGACTTGGCACCCATCAGTAGTAATTATGTGGCGGTTGGAAGCTCTGATGCTATTGTGCGTATATACGATCGGCGTTATTTGTCTGTGATCGATTTTAGTGATAGTTCCATACCCACTACCGAACGGCATACGCGTCCGGTTAAAGCTTATCCCATACCACTGCCCACAAGTCGCCAGTATCGTATCACCTGCGTACGTTATAGCCCAGAAGAGTCTGAACTCTTAGTTAGTTACTCATCAGAATATTTATATTTGTTCGATTTGAAGAATGAAGGTGTTGACATTGGTGATTTGTCCAAAAAGGGGCGTTTGCTTAATCGCGATAGTACTCCACCACCTCCAATGACAGCCGAACAAGTTACAAGAAGACTAAGATTAAGAGGTGATTGGTCTGATACGGGGCCAGATGCTAGGCCGGAACGGGAAGCCGCTGCACGTGGCGAGGTTGGTCAAGTGAGACCTCAGCTACAGGCCAACATTATGAGTCGTATGACAGAGGTGATATCGCGAATGTTGAATGATCCACGTACACGCATGGGATTAACTAGTCAAATGCAAGAGACTTTAAGAGAAACTCCCGCGGAGGGTAATGAGAGTTTTGTAATGGAAGCAAACCAGTCTACAAGCGAAGGTAAGATAAACTACATTTGGAGAGTTAGAGTGAGATAAAAACATTCGGAATTTGGTTACAATTTTGTCGAAATATGAAGGACATATGTTAGTATTTTTTTTTAATAAAAATCGATGGTTAACATTTTTAATGCATGTGGGCATTTCCAAAGAGATTTCAACCGCAGCCAAAAAATTAAAAGTCTATAAAAGTATGTTGTTTTGCCACTTTTTTATGGGGAATCTAACAAACTTAACTAATTTTCCGAAAAATTACATCTATTCAAAGTCGAACAATTGGAAAATTTATGTTTTAAACCTTTGTATTGCATGTTATGTTTTGATTAATGATCTATCTTTTAAATCTCGAATTAAATTTATATTAAATTTGGCATTTATTTTTTGAAGATTATGTCTATCAAATGTAGGCCGCGGCTACGTCTCAGATGGTCCATCCGTTGAGTCCAATTTTCGATGACTCGATTATATTGACCATAAGTTGAGCGAAGTGCACGAAACACATTCCTCACAGAACGTGAATTTTCGTTATATAGTTGAACGATTTGTAAACGTTGTTGAGGCGTATGTCTTTCCATGATGAAATGCCAAACAATACTTAACAAAAATAACATGACAGCATGACACGACTCACACGTGATCGTAAGACCCGATTATGTTGACCATAAGTTGAGCGAAGTGCACGTAACACATTCCTCACAGAACGTGCATTTTCGTTATATAGTTGAACGATTTGTAAACGTTGTTCAGGCGTAAGTCTTTCCATGATGAAATGCCAAACAATACTTAACAAAAATAACATGACAGTATGATACGACACACACGTGATCTGTCAAAAAAGGGCTATTGAGAAAAGTATCTCTACTTGGATCACCCGTTATAACATTACACTAATTAATCTGTCAATTTGTTGTCAAAACGTTGTAAACGTTGTTCAGGCATAAGTCTTTCCATGATGAAATGCCAAACAATACTTAACAAAAATAACATGACAGCGTGACACGACTCACACGTGATCTGTCAAAAAAGGATATAAAATACAGTCTCTACAGCGCGTACATGTCAAATCGGGGCTAACATATATATGGGAGCTATATCTAAATTCGACTGGTAACTGGCGAATGACACGAGTAAACGTTGTTCAGGCGTAAGTCTTCCATGATGAAATGACAAACAATACTTAACAAAAATAACATGACAGCATGACACGACACACACGTGATCTGTCAAAAAAGGGCCATTTGAGAAAAGTATCTCTACTTGGATCACCCGTTATAACATTAAACTAATTAATCTGTCAATTTGTTGTCAAAACGTTGTTCAGGCATAAGTCTTTCCATGATGAAATGCCAAACAATACTTAACAAAGATAACATGACAGCATGACACGACTCACACGTGATCTGTCAAAAAAAGGATATAAAATACAGTCTCTACAGCGCGTACATGTCAAATCGGGGCTTACATGTATATGGGAGCTATATCTAAATCTGAACCGATTTTCTCTGAATTTGGCAGTATTCCTTCGAGTAATAAGAAACCTCTTTCTGCCGAATTTTGCACTGATCGGATATAAAATACAGTTTCTACAGCGCTTACAGGTCAAATCGGGGGTAACATATATATGAGGGTTATATCTAAATCTAAACCGTTTTTCTCCGAATTTGGCAGTATTCCTTCATGTAGAAAGAAACCTCTTTTTGGCGACGTTCGCACTGATCGGATATAAAATAACATTTTTACAGAGCTTTCATGTCAAATCGGGGGTAACGTATATATGGGGGCTATACTAAATCTGAACCGATTTCTTCCAAATTTAGAAGTGTTCATTCATATAATAGGAAACCTCTTTCTGGCAAATTTCATACTGATCGGATATAAAATACAGTTTCTACAGCGTTTACAGGTCAAATCGGGGGTAACATATATATAAGGGTTATATCTAAATCTAAACCGATTTTCTCCGAATTTGGCAGTACTCCTTCATGTAGAAAGAAACCTCTTTTTGTCGACTTTCGCACTGATCGGACATAAAATAAAATTTTTACAGAGCTTACATGTCAAATCGGGAATAACGTATATATGGGGGCTATATCTAAATCTAAACCGATTTTCTCCGAATTTGGCAGTATTCCTTCATGTAAAATGAAACCTCTTTTTGCCGACTTTCGCACTGATCGGATATAAAATAACATTTTTACAGAGCTTACATGTCAAATGGGGGGTAACGTATATATGGGGGCTATATCTAAATCTGAACCGATGTCTTCCAAATTTATAATAGGAAACCTCTTTCTGGCGAATTTCGTGCTGATCGGATATAAAATACAGTTTTTACAGCGCTTACAAGTCAAATCGGGGGTAACATATATATGGGGGCTATATCTAAATCTGAACCAATTTTCTCCGAATTTGGCAGTATTCCTTCATGTAATACGAAAACTTTTTCTGCCGAATTTCGCTCTGATCGGATATAAAATACAGTTTCTACAGCGCTTACATGTCAAATCGGGGGGTTACATATCGATACCTCCATTCTAAACTATGCTAAGTGCAAAAAGGTAGTTTTACAGGAGAGGCAATCAAAGTTTGATGAATTTTTTAAATTTGTGTGGAATTCCTTTGTGATGGAAATCGAATGACCTGTACTGTTTTGTGAATAACTTTTAATTGCGTTGACGGATAAACACCAAATTTTGACTGAATATAATTTGGAATATTTTGAAAGTAAAAATTCAATTTCCCTATAAACGTGCTAAGTCGACTTAGCATGCTTTAGAATGGAGGTATCGATATATATGGGGGCTATATCTAAATCTGAACCGATTTTAACCAAATTCAATGGGGATCGTCCTTACGCAAAAAATGATATGTGTAAAGTTTCGTCGAGATCGGACCATAATTGCGACCTGTACTTTGATTACAAGAATAAATGCACAGACAGACAGACAGACGGACTTAGCTAAATCAACTCAGAAAGTGATTCTAAGTCGATCGGTATAACAAACGATGGGTCTATTTCTTCTCCATTTCGGTGTTACAAACAAATGCACAATGTTATAATACCCTGTACCACAGTGTGGTGTAGGGTATAAAAACTACTTACGGCCTATTCCACAATCTCCGGTGGTTACCTTACAGTTAGAGCTAACCTTACAGTTATAGCTGTCAAATTGTATGCAATTTTTAATTTTTAACTGTGAGATAGGTCTAAACGGAGGTTGTAAAATTGGGGGTTAATATTTGTGAATAAAATAAAAAAACATTATTAAGATACATCAATGCATGTTACGTGCCCCCTAGTCACAACGAGAGGGCTAAAGTGGCTTCAGGCAGCTCAGGATTTTAGCCTTTTCCGCCAGATCAACGAACTGAAACATACATATAAAGGAAGAGTACATTATTAAACCAAAGGAGAACCAAGGTAACAATAGTCAGTTTTACTTACCGAGAAAACAAGAAGTCCTGGCGTTCCCATTATCCATGCCGAGAGTCCACTGATGTCCCGTCCAGACTTCAGTTGGTGAAACGATATCAGCAAACGGCTCATGCAATAAGAAAAAGAATCTCATTAGAAATATTCATAGCAATGATTGGATTCAAACAAGAAAACTGGCAAAACGAGATTGTTAGATTATAGTTTTTTTGTGTGTGACGTTTTGTGTTGTTAAAGTTTTAATTTTAAGGTTTTTATTGTGTAAGAATTGTCAATTGTAAGGATTATTTATACCAGCTTTTGTGTTTGAGTTCAAGTGAGTGTAAGATTCGTAGAAAGCGACCGAGAGATATTTTTTTGGAGACAAGAAATCTGAAAATTGACGCATATTAGACCAACACAAGAGAGCTCTTTTGGTTAGGTATTTAGAGAGTAAATTGGTATTTTGTTTGCGAGCCGACAAGGGCTATATTCGGAGGTCTAGTGGTTTTTAGTTAAGTCGGAACAGAGCTAACGGCTCACATTTGGAGTAAGAGAGATATTTCTGGTGTTAGTGATTCCGTGAGGGTTAGGTATTTTAAGTTTGTTAGTTTTAACTGAATTAAAGTCAGTTCATGTCAATAAATGTAAGTTTTATGTGAAATTTTGAAGAAATATTATGTGTTAGAATCTTTGTAAGAGGGTATTATTGGATGTAAGAGTTTTGTAAGGTAAGTGTGTGGAATTTGGGGTCCCTAAAAAGATAGATATGTGAACATATGAGGACCAAGGAAGGGAGGGCCAAGTGTGGGAGCAAAGGTCAAGCTCCCTTGTCATTGGTGGTGTATTTAGTGTTTGTAATGATCGTTTTTTTGTGAAATAGTGACCTTTTGAAATTAGTGTTCGTCCCTCTGGGCTAAGTGTGGACGGGTTGGGACCCCCCTAGGTTTGAGTCTCCTGAGCTGCCGGAAGCCACCTTAGCCCCTCGTTGTGACTAGGGGGCACGTAACATGCATAACATTTTAGAATTAGTCGCATTAAAATATTCCTTCAGATTTCGCTGAAATCAGTGTTTGTGTTTCAGCGTATGCTTTGAAAGCGACTTCTGTTTTTGTAGCATGCGAATGTCTTGGTTTTTTGTAATTATCTTGAAAACGAACAATTGACCAGAATCAACATAGCACCAATTATAGAGCTAAGCAAGAGCTATAATTTTCGCATTTTGTCAAAATGAAATAATGTTTTGGCATATTTTTTTCACTTTGAATGCGGTAGAATATTCATTGAAAAGATTTTCAGACATGGTTGACCGCAAGTAATATTTCAGCCGACGCAATGTTGAAATAGAGCTTCCGTTTGTCGCTGTAGTCACAGGTAACACCGCCATCACCGTCAATATTTCGTTAACGTTTGGGAATGTGTCTATATTTCATAAATCAAGAGCTTCCAGGGAATTTCTGACGTTCTCCGGTTCAATTCTTCTTCTCCAAAGCTTCACTTTACTAATCCACACTTCAAAACAACTGTCTGGCAAAATTGATGAATACTTTTCAAATAATTGTTTACAACTTTCTTCATTTAGACTCGTGTTGTTCTACCCATCGAGTTGTGCAGTACCGCTTTAATTTTAGCTTTTATCACAGATTCCTGTTATTATAATTTGTCTTTTAGCTATTTGCCTTTTAGAATATTGAAAAAAGTGGTATATGGTTTGGATTGTGCCGAAACAATTTCTAAGTTGGACTACTTTGTATGCGTAACTTACAACCAAGTGTATGCTGAACAATGTGCTAGGCTGTACCAGCCTATAAAATTGCCACCAGTTTCATTTGAATCGGTTCTCTGTAACACAACTTCCTCTTAGTGCTAAGCCTTATCGACCACAAATGACTGTTTGAACTATTGCTTCCAAATGCTTTCTATTTGCGTTCACGAACTGCTTTTCATGAATTCTATAATTGTTTATCGATGGACGCTGTAGCTTGCTTATATACTTCAGATCTCATTTCAGCTTTCAATTCTCTGTTTCTATAGAATTCGAGAGATGAGTGGTGGTGAAATACTTCAAGCACTTTTTTCAATTAGTAAATGGTCTTGATACCAACGCTGGAAAAAAATCGCTTCTGTAGTTTATGTAGTATATGTTTAGAATACACTACAAATATGTAATATTTGACACGTATAAATATTATATGTTTTGGGAGGATGTTGTTCTAAACAAAAGTATGTTTTCATCCACATATTTATTTGAACCTAATATTTCCGAAACAGAGATAAATTTGTATTTAAGTATCAATGCCTTGATTTAAAGGCAAGTTTTCTGTTTTTCAGAAGTTACATTTTTTAGAAATTTCATGTTTGTAAAATTAGATTGCAATTTAAATCGTAAAGTATAATCTTCGTAAATTTAAATTGCATTTGATGAATTTCCAAAAAGTGATGAATTGGAATATTTATAAATTAAAAATTAGTGCTTCAAAACCAAATCGAATGCTAAATTCGAAAAAGACAGCAAAGTTTTAAAAAAGTCTTTTTTAAATAAAACATATTCGGAAAACTTCTTAAACAATAAGATTAGTTGTGTGTAAACACATATTTTATTTGTGAAAGTCAGTTCGCAAATATATTTTGTGTTAATATATTAATATATGGGTTCCAAACATAATTTCTTGATTTTCAAATTTATATGTTCACAAACTTATAATACATGGTGCGGCAAAAGTCGCGAAGGGGTTTAAAACAATCATAACTTATTTAATTTTTAATTTAAATTTATTTTTCTTACAAAATAATAATATATAATATCTGTAGATTTTTTTAAATTTATGTGTGAAAGATTACGTCACGTAAGTGACCACCATTTTCAGTCGCGCAGAGTTGAGCTCTTTCAAGAGCATTTTTCATGACACGAATCGGAGTATCTGGCTGCAACGCTCTTATTTCGGCTCGAATATTCTCCTTCAGCTGTTCAAGGGTTCTGGGTTTATTGATATACACCCTCTCTTTTAAATATCCCCAAAGGAAATAATCAGGTGCTGTTAAATTCGGCGAACGGGCTGGGCCGGCCAATTGAATGCAGAATTTTTGGAAAATAAAACTTTCGCCAAAAATCTCCCTTAGGAGGTGCATAGTGGTTCGAGTAGTGTGTGCAGTGGCCCCATCTTGTTGGAACCATGTCTCTTTATTGTCAGAAAGAGCTGGCTATTATGCATAAAGACCTGTCAGACATTTGCAGCTGAGAAGAGCAAAGCTTCACTTTACTAATCCACACTTCAAAACAACTGTCTGGCAAAATTGATGAATACTTTTCAAATAATTGTTTACAACTTTCTTCATTTAGACTCATGTTGTTCTACCCATCGAGTTGTGCAGTACCGCTTTAATTTTAGCTTTTATCACAGATTCCTGTTATTATAATTTGTCTTTTAGCTATTTGCCTTTTAGAATATTGAAAAAAGTGGTATATGGTTTGGATTGTGCCGAAACAATTTCTAAGTTGGACTACTTTGTATGCGTAACTTACAACCAAGTGTATGCTGAACAATGTGCTAGGCTGTACCAGCCTATAAAATTGCCACCGTTTCATTTGAATCGGTTCTCTGTAACACAACTTCCTCTTAGTGCTAAGCCTTATCGACCACAAATGACTGTTTGAACTATTGCTTCCAAATGCTTTCTATTTGCGTTCACGAACTGCTTTTCATGAATTCTATAATTGTTTATCGATGGACGCTGTAGCTTGCTTATATACTTCAGATCTCATTTCAGCTTTCAATTCTCTGTTTCTATAGAATTCGAGAGATGAGTGGTGGTGAAATACTTCAAGCACTTTTTTCAATTAGTAAATGGTCTTGATACCAACGCTGGAAAAAAATCGCTTCTGTAGTTTATGTAGTATATGTTTAGAATACACTACAAATATGTAATATTTGACACGTATAAATATTATATGTTTTGGGAGGATGTTGTTCTAAACAAAAGTATGTTTTCATCCACATATTTATTTGAACCTAATATTTCCGAAACAAAGATAAATTTGTATTTAAGTATCAATGACTTGATTTAAAGGCAAGTTTTCTGTTTTTCAGAAGTTACATTTTTTTAGAAATTTCATGTTTGTAAAATTAGATTACAATTTAAATCGTAAAGTATAATCTTCGTAAATTTAAATTGCATTTGATGAATTTCCAAAAAGTGATGAATTGGAATATTTATAAATTAAAAATTAGTGCTTCAAAACCAAATCGAATGCTAAATTCGAAAAAGACAGCAAAGTTTTAAAAATGTCTTTTTTAAATAAAACATATTCGGAAAACTTCTTAAACAATAAGATTAGTTGTGTGTAAACACATATTTTATTTGTGAAAGTCAGTTCGCAAATATATTTTGTGTTAATATATTAATATATGGGTTCCAAACATAATTTCTTGATTTTCAAATAAAATTTATATGTTCACAAACTTATAATACATGGTGCGGCAAAAGTCGCGAAGGGGTTTAAAACAATCATAACTTATTTAATTTTTAATTTAAATTTATTTTTCTTACAAAATAATAATATATAATATCTGTAGATTTTTTAAATCTATGTGTGAAAGATTACGTCACGTAAGTGACCACCATTTTCAGTCGCGCAAAGTTGAGCTCTTTCAAGAGCATTTTTCATGACACGAATCGGAGTATCTGGCTGCAACGCTCTTATTTCGGCTCGAATATTCTCCTTCAGCTGTTCAAGGGTTCTGGGTTTATTGATATACACCCTCTCTTTTAAATATCCCCAAAGGAAATAATCAGGTGCTGTTAAATTCGGCGAACGGGCTGGGCCGGCCAATTGAATGCTGAATTTTTGGAAAATAAAACTTTCGCCAAAAATCTCCCTTAGGAGGTGCATAGTGGTTCGAGTAGTGTGTGCAGTGGCCCCATCTTGTTGGAACCATGTCTCTTTATTGTCAGAAAGAGCTGGCTATTATGCGTAAAGACCTGTCAGACATTTGCAGCTGAGAAGAGCGCCTTCGAGTTGATGTTTCAGGATTCTCCTCAATACCCTCCTGAACGCGTTGAATATTTCCTACGTTAATTACAGAACGTGGTCTTCCGCTTCGTGGAAGATCCCTCACTGAGCCTTGTTCCCGAAATCGCGTCACTAAGCGTCGAATCATTGATTCGGAGCGTAAATTCCGCACATAAAAAGACGACGATAGGCTCGTTGAGTTTGAATTATTGATCGATCATTTTCAAAATAAAATTCTATGATTTTGGTTCGCTGGATAACGTTGTGACTTTCCATGATTAATCTCCAGATTTATTTTACAAGTCCTAAAAAGAAAAGTTATTAATTTTTAAAATCCCTTCGTGACTTTTGCCGCACCCTGTATTTCAAAATGTTGGTTCCAAATATATTTTCTTTGAATTCAAACATATCAAAAATTGCGATTTTCCTCCGTGTAGAGCAAATAATACACATATGTATTTTACAGGAAGCACATACTTGATACGCGGAATACGCCAACCTTCATATTTATGTAACCAAGAATGTTGGAATTTTAAACATATTTGTCCAGTCACTGGAAAACTATTATTTTTTGGAGGAATCCAGTTTTTTTTTGAAGACCTTCTTATAAAGAATTTTCCAACAAGAGGTTTGGTATTCAAAGAAAAATGCAATTTTTTGAGATAAATGATCGGATGTTTATTTCATAATAAAGAGGAAGGTATGCCGTTAATAATGAACCAGTAAGGAAAGGCAGAAATTCGGGCGGGGCCGACTATATAATACCCTACACCCTCTCTAACAATGCGATAAGGGTCATTGCGATAATAATTTGGAATAATTGGTAAATGGGTAAGAATTCTATCTTTGAGGTCTTGAATCGACGCTGGGCTCACGTGGCCCCAAAGGAAGAAGTCGCAAGGTGTTAAATCACAAGATCTCGGTGGCCAATTGTGATCACCTCTTCTATAGATAACACTTTCCGGAAACTTTTCCCGTAACAGAGCAATGGTTTCGTTGCTTGTGTGGCACGTAGCGCCGTCTTGTTGAAAGTAAACGTTGTCCAGATCAATACCATCCAACTCCGACCATAAAAAATCATTAATCATCTCTCGATATCCAACCTCATTTTCGAAAAAGTAAGGTCCAATGACCCCTCCGGACCATAAACCGCACCAAACAGTCACACGTTGAGGATGGAGAGGCTTCTAAACAATAACTCTTGGGTTTTCCGAACCCCAGATGCGACAATTTTGCTTGTTGACGTAGCCACCGAGGTGGAAATGGACCTCATCAGTCAAGATTATTTTTCGATGGAACTGCAAGATTTGTGACTTCAAGATGTTCACCATTTTTGTAGTCAATTTTAATAATTTCAATGCGTTGTTGAATCGTATATCGTTCCATTTTTAGTAATGGCGTAGTTTCTACTTGTCAAATTTCAAAGAATAAAAGCTTCAAAAGTGACAGCTACCGAAATACCGGGTGATTCAAAATAACACCTCTTGTTGGAAAACCCTGTACATAGTTGTTGCTCTCCGAAGAAGATTTGTTCACTAATAAAGCTATATCATATGGTAATACTACATTTGTGTTACTGGAACCTGTAGAGTTTGATGTAGTTGGCTTTTCCTTATTTTTATCTGAATTTTTATTTTATTATTTTGTCTGAAAAATATATTTATATATTATTGAATAATATAAAGACCTTTTTTATCAAATATATTCGTAGGATAGCTTTGTAAGGGAATCCAAGAAATTTTCTTGTAAGATAAATTATACCACACATACTTTTAATAAATTATATCTGTCTCATATGATACAATTTACTACGTTTTAGGCATAAACCTTTAAAGTAAACAACGGTTCAATTTTTAGTCGTTGATTAACTTTTTGGAACATGGAACACATTTTAACCATTAAAACTAGTAGTTTAAAATGATTAATTCCAAATTAGGCCCTTCGCACGGACCTGATTCTTATTATTACACTACGCAACAGTTGATGTCGTCCTGGTGTAAAGGGGCCGTTCAAGTATTACGTAAGCAGATTTATTGCAATTATTTACCCCCCCCCCCCCCCCCCCTCCCCCTTGTCATCAAAAGTAAGCAAAGCTCTTATCCCCCCCATGCTTACGTAAACATTGTTATATGCATTTTTCATTTAATGTATTCTATTTTTGTTATTCATTCATGAGCAGCAGTTAAAATTCTAGAAATAAGAAAATAGGCTTAGGATAGAGGACTTTAACGCACATAATATTCATTTAAACAAACTTTATTGATACGGTATTCAACATAGAGTAAAGTACAAATATTATAATCTTATTAAGTAATATTACGAACTAAACAAAATTCTTTTAAATTTTTGGTGTACATATTAATTCCAATTAACAGTCTTCAGTCCATGACACCCGAATCCATGATTCTAAGTTTTCGATGACATTGGATGTTTGCTGCTCAATGTTGTGTGTCTGCTCACTTTCATTCGATTTTGGAATGTCTACGTCGTTTTCATCGAGCCATTCAACATCTTGGTGCTCTAAATTTTGAATAATGCACATCAGTTCATTAGCACGACGAGCAGCCACTCTTAAAGGCCTGACTTTCATATCAGTGTGCGTGTTTACTTTTTTATGGATCTTCTCGATGTGACGATTTAGTGACTTGACGGAAGTATGATAAAGACCACACGTTTTGCATGTTCGACTTAATAGCTTCAATTTTACCGTCGGACAAAAATAATCGTATGGCATTTGTAGGAAATCTTTGAGTGAAGAATTTAAGCGTAGAGCTAAATTGACTGGAAGATTGAGAAATTGCCCTCCATCATCCAAAACCAAGTCATCAACTGTTTGTTTTACTTTTACTGGTGGTGGAAGAAACCTGTTGTCTAGTAATCTAAATAGGCCACTTCTTGGACGACAGCATTCTATGTTTCTACATTTTACAATTTGAAGTAAGTATTGGCTTTCACGCACATGTTCTGAATACCATTCAATATCTGGCAAATCAGGAGATCTTGTTCGCCCGGCCCAACATATTGTGCAGTAACATGATAGCCATCAATTTCCATTGAACTCCATATCTCAGCTAACACATTTCCTGCAAACTCGAAATTGGATCTTTCTAAATGTTCATTAATTGTAACACCACGTGCATCCAAATGTGACCCAAAATGGTCATGAGGCAATATCAAACCAGCCAGTTCCCGACTAAGAGGAGCCTTTCTGCGCTCTACTCTGTTATACGCACTTCTGCCAGGAGCATTGGTAGCTAAAAACAATGCATCGAGATCATGTCGCTTAAAGTGTTTAATAGCAAACCCTATAACTTTTGTATAACGCGGATTTTCATCTGGCCCTCCATCAACCGTCATGATTACTACTGGTTTTACCAACCCATGGTCAGTTTTAGCTAATGCTTGAAACTCTTCAAGTTCGAGAAGCGTCTCGAAATCATGAGCATGAGTATTTGCAGTAGATGAACTATGCTTTCCACTTCGAATAGCGATGTATGTTGGTCCAGAATATCCAACGGCTTGCGGTTGTCCTAGCATACTGGAAGTGATTTTGATACCAGCATAAACTGATGGTATTAATTTATGCCGCTCAGCGATTACCCAGTCGTGATCAGGCAATTTGATTCTATATTCCATGTGCATTAGAAGAGGTGCTTGCTTATTTGCCGCAGTTACACCAATAGGGACCCGAGCTTTATCGTCTTGAGATATGAAAAATACTTGATCTGGTCCAAGTATGGATGCTATGTTCTCCAAATAATGGATTGATGTTTCAGCGAAATTGCTATCTAAGTGGCTTTTGTGCTGATCAGTCTGAGCCCGAGTGAGCTTTACAGGGACTGTCGATACATGTCTTCGTCCCTCTGCAGAATTAGATTTTCTGGGAATCAAACGAAGATATGTCCCACTTCGACTAATGTCAAATCCTATTTTTCGTAATTCTTGTGTTAATTCGTCAAGAGTTTTTACACTGCGAATAGATTCTGTTCGTCTTCTATCATCTGCTGCACTGCCAAATAAAGCAATATCCGCAATTGTTTTCAATAATAATGGTTGATCATTTTCTAGGCTAGGCCGTCCCACTGAATCCCTCATGGATAGTTTTTTTTTATTTCTGGATTTGCATGAGAAATATCTTCTAACTTTCTTTTCATACCATCTCTGTGTTTCTTCTGGGCAACTTCGTTTTGAATCTTCCTGTTTAAAGACATTTTCGCTGTTTTTAATTCTTCGCGCAACTTATTGATTTGTTTATCAACTTCAACACGGCTTGGCATACTATCTCTGGCAGAATACAAAGCATTCAGATTTTTTTCGAGTAGAGCAATCTTATTTTTCATAGCTTCCTGCGAAGGTTTTGCTCTCGGCTGTTTATCTGTATTTTCTGTGTTTTCGCATTGCTGTTGTGATTCCACTCCGGGGTTTATGTCGTCTTTTTGTTCTTTAGAATTTGAAGCTGGCTGTATAATTTGTGGTTTTTCTGCAGGCTTACAGGTATTCGTTGCCTAAAAATTAAAACATTTTATAGGTACTGCTAATGTTTGTCTTATTAATACATACACACTATAGTGAGTACATTTAATATTCACCCCTATCGTGAATAAAATTCCATGTGAAAAGTTTTGCTCCCCAGAAAAATTGAAGGGATATAATCAAAATGGAAAGTGAAAATAATTCCACTTGAATAGACTTTTAAGACGAGTAGTTATCATTTTCTTCATTGCAAATCTCTTTAACGCAGAATAATATATCTATAGACTTCAATTTCTACTTTGTATTTTCTAGGGATCAAAACATTTCACGTGAAATTTTTTCTGCGATAGGGGTGATTGTTTAATTTACATTAACTTCATCACTCACCTTGGAAAAAAATCGTAGTAGATTGGATTTATTCTTAGTCGCTGCTTGCAATTCTTCTTCAATTCTCTTAGAGACAATAATATCAAGTTCCTTGTCCGATTTTGCTTGTAACTTATAATTACGCCACACTTCGTTAACTAACTTCTGTACTTTTTGTAGTTTTGTATTTGTATGAGATTTTTAAAACTTTCAAACAATTGTTGGTATAACTTGGATTTGTCTATTTGAAACGACATCTTAAACAATTCCACTTTGGCGAAAGTGGATCAACGGTAACACAAATATTTACTTGCTTTGCTTTGCTTACACCAGTCAATCGTACCGAAACGAAACTGATTGAAGAAATTCTAAGCGAGTACCTAAATGTACTCATTATTTATGGGAATCCCCAAAATATGGGTTTTGTTTTCGAGCATAGACATTGTGTGGGTTGCCATATGTGTAAAAAAGTAAATAACTACTGCTGAAGTAATCACAATCTGTGTGGGTTGTCATATGTGGAAAAAAGTAAAGAACTACTGCTGACGTAATCACCATCTCCAACACCCCCCCCAATGTCATCAAAAATAAGCAAAGCAAAGACCCCCCCACCCCCCTATAGTGCTTACGTAATACTTGAACGGCCCCAAAGTATTTTGTTCACCTAAACAAAAAAGTATAAAATTTACTTCGTACTAAGTAAATTATAACTCTTTTATTAGAATTAGGAGAATTTAAACAAAATCGTGTTATTATACTCTCACTATTGTGAACGAAAATCATTTACCACGGGTCAAGTATTTTTTGGCGGAAATCAGTTTCGGGACATTCTAAGTAATTTGAGCAATGTTCATCCGTGCTTTCTTCTGTCTGTCTGGCTGGTGAACACGATAACTCTCGATAGGAGTAACCGATTGACTTAAAATTTGATATTTGTTAATATTTTTTCTATATCAGCCTAAGATCGAGGATTAACCATGTTGGTCAACAATTTAGTGAATTATTGACTCTTTAATACCTTCTATACTACTTATCAGAATATTCCGCAATTCGATACGTAGTGATAGTTTATTAGTAGCTATCACCATGAGAAAAATGGGCGTAGTTGACACGCCCCGTTCTCCCACGCAAAAGGAAAATTTTGCGCAAAAGCTAAAGGCTTTGATTCTAGTCCACATAAACCATAAAATTGCTTGCAGTGTAATGCTCTTATAGTACATATAGTCCCGCGTTATTGCCACGCCCATTTTGCTACCTTCCGACTAAAATATTCAAAATATGTTGTGAATTGAATGAACATTTCCATATACTTTAGTATTAAATACTTTGATAATATATATCCCTTTCAACATAGTAGGCTTAGTATTTATGTTTGTATCGTATAAAACATTTTCTGTATTTTTTCATTAGTTTCAATAAACGTACTCAAACAACAGGTTATGGGCTTTACGATACGCTCAAAAAAAATTGAATTGGATTATATGTATACGGAAAAGTGTATACATATTTTTTTTCATTCGAGAACTTTTGTGACATTTTTAATAAAAGAAAAAGTGAAAATATGGCCAGCGGCAATAACGTGTCCTTCCCATTAGAGAGATTGCGAGGAAGAGAAAATTTCGACGTGTGGAAAAGGCAAGCAAAATCGTGCCTAGTTATTAAAGGATGCTGGAAAGCCGTAGCAGAAGAGACGACTGATACAGATCTCAATGAAAAAGCTCTGGCTGAAATCACGCTAATGATTGATCCTGGTAACTATGGCCTCATTGCAACTGAAACAACTGCAAAGAAAGCATGGGATGCAATTATGAGTGCATACGAAGATTCTGGCCTGACGAGAAAAGTCGAATTGCTGAAACAGTTGGTAAACATCAAGATGAAAAATTATGGGTCAATACAGGAATACGTGAATGAAATCGTCATAATTGCCCAAAAAGTTAAAAGTGCTGGGTTGAATCTAGACGATGAATTGACCGCATCTTTAATGTTGGCAGGATTGACCGACGACTTCAAGCCGCTAGTCATGGCAGTAGAGAATTCAAAGGAGAAATTAACGGTCGATAAAGTAAAAAATCTTTTGCTGCAAGACGTAAAGTTTGATAGAGCTACGGAGAAAGAATCTGCTTTACAATCCAAAGCTTTCAAGAAGGGTAAGAAGCAGTTCAAATGTTACAATTGTAATGAATTTGGACACATTTCTAAGAACTGCCCCAGCAAGAATAAAGCGAATAAGAGAACAAATGCGAGAAGGAATGAAAGAAAGTCCGAGGTACTATTTGCTACAACTGATGATTTCGAATTTTGCGCAAAGGCGACTGAAGCAAATATAGGAAATTCAAATTCATGGTATGTGGACAGTGGAGCAAGCAACCACATGACAAATGATAGATGTCAACTGTACAATATTCGAGATGTTACTAACAAGAAGGTAATAGTAGCCGATAAGAATGAACTCGTCGTGGAATCCATTGGAGATATTGACATCAGTGTTGGTTCTGGAAGAAAAACAAAACAAGTGACAATTAAGAATGTTGAATACGTCCCTAATTTATGTGCTAACTTTCTTTCTGTCCGACAAATGACCAAGTATGGTAAGAAGGTTTCGTTCGAAGGAGATAAGTGCATAATCACAGATAATAAAGGGAGCATTGTGGCTTCTGCAACAGCAAAAAATGAATTGTATCGCTTGGATTGTCGAACAAATGATACATCTGCGAAAGCTTTTGCTATTTCCGATGATTTTAATCTGTGGCATCGTAGAATGGGCCACATTTGTAATAAAAAAATGAATGAAGTAAAATTATCGAATTCTGGAATAAGTTTCTCCAAAGAGAGTAGTGAACCATGCACAGTATGTGTAAAGGGGAAGCAAACACGCAAACCAAGCAGAGATAGTGGAACACGAGCAAATGAACTTTTGGAAGTAATCCACTCAGACGTTGTTGGTCCGCTCAAGAATTCATCGTTTTCTGGTTCTCGATATTTAGTGACATTTGTGGATGACTATTCCCGTAAATTATTCGTTTATCCGATTAAGAACAAAAGTGATGTTTTTTTAACTTTTGTCAACTTTAAGAAAGTGGTTGAAAACCAATGTTCCAAAAAAATTAAGATTCTGCGATCGGATAATGGGGGAGAATACATCAACCACAATTTTTCTGAATTCATCAAGGACAATGGTATTATTCATCAAAAGACATGTCCCTATACCCCAGAACAAAATGGAGTTGCCGAACGTATTAATCGGACCATCATAGAACGCGTAAGGTGTATGCTCATAGACAGTGGTCTGGATCAACGATTTTGGGCTGAAGCTGCAGCCACCGCCACATATTTGATCAATCGAATGCCTTGTCGTGGAGACGAACGATGTCCTGAGGAAATATGGTCTGGCCGACGACCAAACTTGAAACATTTAAGAGTTTTCGGATGTCCAGCTTTGGTTCATAATGCTACACTTGAAGAAATTACCAATGTGGAAAATCCTGAATCAAGCGAAAATGGTGATGAAACATTAACAGCAAATGAATCTCAACCGGCTAACTCCGATACTGATGACGAGTACGTAGATACCGATTGGCCGTCAAACAGTGAAAATGCGGAGACAGTGTCAAATTGGAACCCAAATCCATATGAAGCACAACAAATTCAAGTAACGGAGAATATTCGTCGATCAGAAAGGATAGCTAATCGCAATCAGCCGTCAACAACATTTTGCGCTATGGAATATGTGTCAACAGACCCACATAATGTTGCCGAAGCTTTGTCATCCGACGATTCAAGAGAATGGAAAATGGCCATGAAGGAAGAAATGAATTCTTTGAAATCAAATAATACATGGGTGTTAGTTGATCTTCCGCCTGGGAGTAAAGCAATCAAGTCGAAATGGGTGTTCAAGACGAAATGTGATGCATTTGGCAACCCATCAAGATGGAAAGCAAGATTAGTTGCTAAAGGTTTTACCCAGCGTGAAGGAATCGACTTCAAAGAAACATTTTCTCCCGTAGTAAGATACGAATCGCTAAGGTACTTACTAGCGTTAGCAGCGAAACACGATTTAATAGTTCACCAGATGGATGCAGTAAGTGCTTACTTAAATGGAAACCTAAAAGAAGACCTGTATATGAAACAGCCTGAAGGGTTCGATGACGGATCAGGAAAAGTTTGCAAGCTCATCAAATCCATCTATGGTTTAAAACAATCTGGCCGAGTATGGAATGACACCATAAATGAAGAACTTGTCAACATGGGACTTGTCCGGGGAGATGTCGATCAATGCATATACTACAAGGTAGAAGATGATCAAATGTTGTACGTCGCTATATATGTAGACGATGTCCTCATATTTTCAAATAAATTGAATGCTATTACGTCGATCAAGAAAAAACTCTCCAGCAAATTTAAAATGAAAGATATGGGTGAAGCTTCATCAGTGCTCGGAATGAGGATAACCAGACGTGAAGAAGGTATCAAAATCGATCAATCGAAATACATATCAGATGTACTACACCGTTTTGGAATGAATGATTGCAACGCCTCATCAACACCAATGGATTGTAATCAGAAATTATCAAAGAGCATGTCTCCAGAAAATGAAGTCGAAAAAGGAAAAATGGCAAATGTTCCATATATGCAGGCAATTGGATGTTTACTGTTTGCTGCACAAATATCACGCCCCGACATTTGTTATGCGGTGAATGTGCTAAGTCGCTTTGCCAATAATCCGGGCAAAGCGCACTGGGAAGCAGTAAAACGTGTGATGAGATATTGGAAAGGAACGATAGACCAAGGCCTTGTTTACAAAAAGAATTTAGAAGAAAATATTATAGGATACTGTGACGCAGATTGGGCCGGAAATTTGGACGATCGGCAATCTACAACCGGCTATGTTTTTGTTTTCCAATCGGCTGCAATTTCCTGGACGACCAAGAGGCAAAAAACCGTTGCATTATCATCCACTGAAGCAGAGTTTATGGCGATTACTGCTGCAATACAGGAATCTGTGTGGTTGAAGCGACTAGAACGTGAACTTAATCCCGCCAGTGATATCAACATGATTTTGTTCTCTGATAACAAAGGAGCTATTCAAGTGGCAAAAAATAATAACTATTCAACAAGGACAAAACATGTAGATATTAAGGCGAAATTCATAAAACAAAAGATTGACAAACATGAAGTAACTTTAAAGTATCTATCAACAAAAGAAATGATAGCTGATGCGTTCACTAAGGCTGTTACACCACTAAAGATAAGTTATTTTAAACAAAAATTTGGTATACAATAGAATAATTTGTAATTTCATATTTTATGTATATCATATTTTCATATATAACAGTTAATGGTACTATAAATTACAGAAATGCATCATTCAGGGAGAGTGTTGTGAATTGAATGAACATTTCCATATACTTTAGTATTAAATACTTTGATAATATATATCCCTTTCAACATAGTAGGCTTAGTATTTATGTTTGTATCGTATAAAACATTTTCTGTATTTTTTCATTAGTTTCAATAAACGTACTCAAACAACAAAATAAACCTTTATTTATATTTTTTATGTTTCCTTTACTTTTACATTATGGGTTATAATTTCTAAATTTATCCATAGATAGTATTTAAATAGTCATTGTTTTATTCGTTAGCATGCTGTAATGTAATTTGTTTGCAGTTTCGATGAGGGACATTTTAGCCCGTGGTACCACTAGGGACCTAAGCTGGTCTATGTGAACTGAAGGAAAAAAACGGCTGCCACTCTAACCTAAACCTAAACCTAATGTAATTTGCATCCTTTATAATTAGCTTCAATTTAATGCATATCCCGGCACTGTCGGGCTTATGCTTCAAAAATATAGTCCAAATACTAGAGGCACAGTCCATAAAAATTTAAATTGAAAAAAAAATTACCATAAACATTTTTTTTGTGTTAAGCTTTGACAAAAATATTGTAAACTAGGGCAGAATATAACTGATTTTTGAACAATCTGGTAACATTTTTCATATTTTAGACTTATAACGTTTGATAATTTGGCCTTGGCGATCATTTTAGTATTTAAAAATGCAGAATAAGTAGAAGAGCAAAAAAATTGGTTCTGTAACTGTACGAACATAGTTATAACTTTTTATATTTTTCCTTGGATTTTTTTTAAATTACGTTTTGATTTTTTTGTTGTATTGTAAGCTACTTGAAAAGTTATCAAAGTACTTTAGAAAATATAGTATCTTAATACTTAAAGTATAAGGGCCCTATTCATAAAAACTTAATGAAGGTTTGAAGAACGGTTTAGCAGTGTTAAAGTGTTCTTCAAACCCTCATTAAATTTTTATGAATATGGCCCTAAGTATTTACTTAAACTGTTTAAACTATTTTAAAATCATTTGTAGACAGACCACATAGTTAGTTATCTAGGACTTGTTCAGACGTTTCCATTCCAAATTATAGCCAAAAAAATTAAACTACCTGTGAAATGTAAAGGTTTAGGAAAATAATTTTTATCTCAATAAAAAATTATTTGTCCACGCTAAAATATATTTTTTCAGGCAAACACCACCTTTATACACAAAAAAAGAAATGTATCATTCATCATCTACTAGAGAAATCGTCAAAAAAGCAAACATGAGAAAACGTAAACATTAGTAGATAACTACATAATGTTCCGACGTACACTATTTGTTACAGATAGGTAAAATGATCCTCAAATTACTAGAATTTCAACAAAATCAGTTGTTGATGTAGCAACAAAATCTGTTTAAATTTGTACTTTCTAAGGCGTTAAGAAGTCAAATCGGTATGAATCGGTTTAAACGGAAGCTAATCTAATCAATAACTGTGAATTCGATGCAGATTTTGCTGTTGACACTATGGGCCTTATTCATAAAAAGTTATTGAAGGTTTGAAGAACTTTTTAGCAGTGTTAAAGTGTTCTTCAAACCTTCATTAACTTTTTATGAATAAGGCCCTATATTTTCAATGTTTTATTCTTGGTTCTATCACATTTTTGCAATAGATACAAGATACATTTTAAGAAAAATATTTTTTGCAAATACATACATCTTTTACTTTGCATCGGAATGTCATAAACACAATTTTGTATTTTTTTTGCATTTCCTACAAATAACGCAAAAACTGTGGCTTTAAAGTAGAAACATAATTTATTCCAGTGTTCTGTAAATCGCTGAATGCACGGTTATTGAACTCGAGTCTGTACCAAAAAGGAACTTTTTTTAGTTATTAAATATTACTCGGCATATATACTTAAGACTCCATCCCACAATCATGAAGTAACAAAAAGTAACGCTTTACAGATTTTAAGAACGGCACGCCTTAGAGTTAACAGACTATATTATGAACACATAGTTTTTTTATATTTTTTGTTGTATATTGTTATCAATGATCATCTATTATATACATATATTTCTAATTTTTCAGAATCCCGGCCTTCCACTTCATCAGCTTGGCGCAGAGCTGCTGCAAGCACTTTGGCCGCAAATCATTCTTCAGCTCTCGAAACTCAGGAAAGTCTTACAAATTCTCTCCCCGCATCACATAGTGATAGCGTGGATGACGTGGAAATGTCTGACATTACAACTCCGTCCACTCAAGATAGATCGAACACAGATACAGATTTCCAGGATGATTCAGCATCGCTGAATCAGGAACTAGCCGATCTTGAAATGGAAACCAAAGAGGCTATATTCGATTATCTTCGAATGAAGTACACGGGGCATCGGAATGCTCGCACTATGATAAAAGAGGCTACATTTTGGGGTAATAAGTATGTGATGTCGGGTTCGGATTGTGGGCACATCTTTACTTGGGATCGGCGAACGGGTAAATTGGTTATGTTAATGCAAGCCGATCAACATGTTGTCAATTGTCTGCAGCCGCATCCACAATTACCATATTTGGCCTCTTCGGGCATCGATTACGATGTTAAAATCTGGGCCCCCATACTCAAAGAGAAAAATTTTAATGAAGAAGAAGCGGAAGATGTAAGGGAGATTTTTATAATCATTTATCAAATATACATACATATTAAATTAATTTTGTTTGTGGTTTTTATATTTTCAAATTTTAGTTAATGAGACGCAATGCTATTATGTTAGAACAAACCAAAGACACTATTACTGTCCCGGCAGCTTTTATGATACGTATGTTGGCCTGCATACATTCGCTGCGCAATCGGGAACGCAACTCAAATAATAACGAAGCACAAGCTCCCTCGACATCGTCGCCGCCGACATCATCTTCTTCAGCAGCAGCTAATCCTATGGATACAAATGAAACTGCAGCGCCGAGTGATAATAATACAAATAGTAATAACAGTAGCAATAATGCAAATCCTAATGAGGAAAATCATTGATTTTCTATTTGAAGGTTTCTCAATATTTGAAGAAGCTGTAGTAAATTATCAGGTATGTGATGGTACAACATTTTCAATGAAACCACGACGTTCGTATATTTTTCGAGATTTATTTATTTTTACTCTTTTCTTCACAAAATTATCACTTTTAAAATCTTGCAATGTCTTCGTTGCAAGATTTTTAAAATTCACTTTCTATCAAAATAGTTCAATGAAAAATGCTGTCTATCACATACCTGTATATTCTGCAGTACCATTGTTAGAGTGGTGCTTTAAAACAATTATTTATTTTGTGAAATTTATTTAACAATATATATAAATATATTGAAAAAATTCTGTAAATATACTAGAAGAGATTCAAATTAGAAATTCAAATGTTGTTTTTTTCTGTCGTTTTCAAAAGCTTAGATATTTCAGCGGAATAAGTGATCCATCAAAAAATTTACATACTTGTTTATTAATCTAAAAATACATTATGCAACAAATTTTTTTTTTGTCCAAGGCCTAAAAACTTTTTTGTGTAGATATATTTATAACATTTCGTGTTTTATATAATTCTTTATAGTTCCTTTTCTGCTAAATTTAGATTTGTAGTTTTTAGCATTTTGAGTTATGTATTTAGGTACATTGTAAGTTTTTGATATACCAGGAAAAAGGTATATAAAAACGTTTTGGAACTTTGGCTAGATATGGAGTTTTACTTAAAAACTAATCATATGATGAAACTAATTCACATATGCCTGGCCAGACCACTACACGTTAAAATCACAATGAGTTCGGCAGAGGTAAAACTTCAAGACCTACTTAATCATACAGCTCAACGCTTTCTCCAATCATTTAAAGGACATGATTTGATGAAATATGGGAACTGCAAGTTAACTCTCTTTTGCAAATGGGGATGTGATGGTTCTTCTGGACAAAAACAATACAAGCAATCTGTATGTGAAAATACTTCAGACGCAGATATGTTCATGGTGTCATTTGTGCCATTGCGATTGATAAAGAATTTGGAAGACTCGGAACCTTCGATCAGTACAATGCAGACAAAGGATATTTAAAAAAATCAAACACCATCTTTTACAAAATACTGCAGACCAATCAAATTTGAATTAAAAAAAGAAACTCATGATACCATTAAAAAAGAAGTCAATGATATAAGAACCCAAATTACAAGACTGCAGCCATTAGAAGTACAAATTGAAGTTAAGTTGGAAAAGTTAAGTTAAGGAAAAGTTGACCAGGCTTCGACTGACATAAAAGCTTCATCCAGCTGCATTATATGTCAATCTACATGGAGCAAATTAAACCAAGTCCCGGAAAAATCAGTAGATAATACTGACGTATATGAATTTGGATTATCGCCTCTACATACAAGAATACAATTTATGGAACACATACTTAAAATCAGTTATGAATTGAATTTTGGACCTACAGGATCAATAAGAAACAATGACGCCAACAAGGATTTAAGAAATTTAAAAAAGAAACATGATGAATTTCTCAGATGTGCGTTGATTATAGACCAACCAAAATAAGGATCAGGCAATACCAATGATGGGAATACAGCAAGAAGGTACTTTTCTGATCTCGAAAAAGCATCTGAAATAACTGGTGTTGATATAAATCTCATTTCAAGATTTAAAACAATTATCGATGTATTTGCGTGCCATAAACAATTTGATGCTAAACAATGTAATGAATATACCAAGGAAACTGCACGAATATATAATACCAAATATTCATGGAGAAACATGTCTGTAACAGTTCACAAAATTCTTTATCATGGAGAAGGTGTCGTTAACCATCATTTGGTACCAATCGGAGATCTATCAGAGGAAGACCAGGAAAAAAAGAAATAAGGGTTACAGGTTTTATAGAGAGCACAATACCCAGAAAATATCTCGAAATTGTACAAACGAAGATCTATATAATATTTTGTTGGCAACGTCTGATCCCCCCATCTCCAGCATTCGAAATCAAACATCGGGACTTAGATGAAGATGGAAGAGGGCTGCTAGAGGTCAGAAATAATACGAAACAAAATATGGAATATTTGCAGGCAATTTTTCAACCGAACGAATACAAATTATAATTTATTGTTTTTGTTTCATATATGTATAAGAAAAAAATAAATGCTTTCACTTAATCTTGTTCAAATACAAAATATAAAAGTTTGCCATGCAAGGTGTTTTTTTTAAATATCGAGGAAATTTTTTTGTCGAAAAAAATTTTTTTTTTAGTTTTACAAAATGTATTATTAAAATGGTTTATTTATCAACGTATGACATTCTTTTAATAAATAAAGAAGATGAAAACAAAACAAAACCCCACATTTCCATGCTAAATATTAAAAAATTCAAAAGTTCAACTTTGACCTTGAATTCTTCTATAACTGCTGACTCGATTATATTGAAATAAAAACTGGCGAAAAGCTTAAGGAGTTACCTGAACAAAAAAAAATACTAAAATATCTCTATCGGTTCCAAAGTTACAAAAACAATCCAAAAAACGATTTTGAACCACTGTGCGTCGCCGCTAAAAACTGTTCCCTGGGGACAATTCCTGGCGGTGTAGTTTAAAACTGGCGTACAAAATCATATTTTTTGTTTAAACATTTACGGCCTTATTCATAAGAAGTTATGGAAGGTTTATTGAACTGATTTTCAACGTTAAAATGTATTTTAAATCTTCCATAACTTTTTATAAATATGGCCCTTATACTCTCTATTTTTTTGATGGAGGAAGCGAATACTGAAATCTATTTTTGCGTAAGCGAATATTTCATATTTGGTTTTTGCGAATGCGAATGTTGAAAATCAAGCGAATAATTCGAATATTCGTTACATCCCTGATTACAACAGTCGGACTGACGGACAGCCGGACATGGCTAAATCGTCTTAGAATTTTACGACGATTAAGAATATATATACTTTATGGGATCTCAGATCAATATTTAGATGTGCTACAAACGGAGTGACAAAATGAATATACCCCCATCCTATGGTGGAGGGTATAAAAAAGGTGGAATAATCCGAAATATGATTGTTTACTTATAAACTAAATTTCGTTGAGATTAATTTATGGATATTTACAAAAATCGCATTTCTGTAAGACAACCTCAAAAATTTTCAATTTTGAGTTGTGACAGTGTTGAAGTTACTGAGCGATATGATGTTTTTAAATTTCATATAAATAGTTTTGGTTAAATTAATAATGTTCCATCTTTATGAATAAAACCAGAATCAAAGTCTCAATACTAGCAGACATTTGGTTTCGGAGTCTGAACTGAAATAGCTACAAACAATAGATTTTTTTATATGATTTCTTTTATTCGTTACTTGAAATGTAAGATCTTTGTTTGTAAAAAGTTGAATTTTTGGTGCCACTGAACTTGATCGGTTGTTCATATCCAAAATTATAGTCAAAGCAGTAGTGACCATATTATAAGATTCAAAAAATATATTAAAAAATGTTTACCTTTAACAATGTTTTATTTGTGTGACCAAATGGTTATTTTTAACAGTAATAAAAGCTCAAACCGAGTTGTTCTTATGTTTTGTATTTTTATTGTGGAATATATTTTATTATAGTAATGTACTTATATTTAAAATATATTTTTGAAACTGCATATATAAGTATGGTAGATTTTTAACGCAATTTTTTTAATGATGCACATGCATACGTTTGAATTAAATATATGTAATTCTACTATTACGTTTTCAAATGCAATTTTGATCTTTCGAAATTAGATTAAAAAATAAAAAATACCCAAGCCAATTATTTAATTAACAAAATAATACAAATTAAAAGAAATTATTAAATACAAAATGTTCAACCACTTATGGAATAATTACATAAATGAGTACGTAGTTTCATAAAATACTAAATAAACATATACAACTGAGTGCTATCCAGTAGTGGTAAGGGTCATCTGTATGAAGACAAACACTAAGCCTTTAATTAATGTAAATATTGAACAACTTCAATAGACATCCGTCTGAAGGCCCGCCACGTACAGAAACTTTGGTACACGTAACCTTTTTGGGACATACCCCAGAGGAGAAAATCTTTAATATCGACCAAAAGACGACCACACACGAGTCTATTACATTTGTTATTTTCGGAATGGTGGTTAATTCATCATTGTTGGGTCTTATTGCATTGTTATTCACTTTATTAAGTTCAATATGAAATAACTTCCAAATATTGGGAATTATTTCATTTGACAATATGGGAGTTATTTCACTTTTTAAAATTTGGAATAATTTCCTTTTTGATGGGACTTTCTTCAATGGGAGAGAATTTGATTCAAGGGAGAGAATTGTGCCAAATTTAATCGAGTGAGGATTAAATTTGAAGCCTGTACATGCGACCAAACTTAGATAAACGGACGGACAGGAACTGTGTGTTAAGGTATAGGCCCAAAACGCGATTAAGGTATAGGCCCAAAACCTTATACTACAAAGTAGCGGAGAGTGTTGTAGCGCATAAAAAGGAATATATTGCAAACAATTACTTATTTCAAATCCTTTGGGATATTTTGATAATTCGAATCTTAATTTAAAAATACAATTATAATTTTTAGAACTTCGAAAAACCCAACAATTTATTTTCTATAACTAATGTGCAGATACCAATTGCGATAAACATCCGACAAGAATGAATCATTAGCCTTGCTTTAAAGTACCTATAATTGTTTTTGGGTAAAAAAAACAATTGCTTTAATTTATCAATATATGTTTGCCTCAGATAAATACCCTCAGGGACTGGATAATGACTCCATCAGCGACATACGCACAGACACATACACATAACAACACAAATACTTCTCTGTATAAGGTAATATGCTAAATATCGAGTATATATATGTATGGATATATGTATTTACTTAAACATTAACGGCATTTTGTAACGATGTCTTATCATCCACAATTATATTAGCCACGGCCGCTGTGTTTGGATTTGAACTTAGCAGCTGTTTTGTAGATGAACTGGAGGAGTAACTGTCACTGGAACTACGTGTGGAGGCTGATGTTGCACTCACAGGACTGTCCAGCATATCTGCATATAAAAAGGGGAAAAATAAGCACAGTATAAAAAAAGACATCAAATAAATAGTCTTAAATGTGACTATGTGATACGAAAGAATTCACAATAAACGATTTTTCACCTGGTAAGAATTTTTTTTGATATGTACTTCGGTCCTCCAAATAATATACGTATGTTCGAGTATATTGTTTGTATGATATTTTTTGTTATTTCTACAAAAGGACAATTATCTTTTCTCTACTTTCTTTTTAACAATAACTGGGACTAGGTTGGAGTTAATCCTATCGAGATGTACCAAATGGAGCCACAACTTCAGAAGATATACAATTTTATTTTTAAAGGTGTTAACGGTTTCTGGTTCAAAGTATTGTTATACAACAAAAGTTGGTCACATTTCGAGGACCTCCACATTTTGAGAGACTGCATTTGTCGCATTGATAAGTTGACAATTCTTCAAACTGACTCATTTGAACTGGCGGTAAATCGATTTAAAAAGTTATTTCAAGTCGATCGGTATAATAAACAATTGGTTTTTTCTCCGTTTGGGTGTTAAAAAAAATGCACAAAGTCATAATACCCTGAACCAGAGTATAGTGTGGGGTACACAATTAAAATGTTGTGGCGAGTCCTTATTACAGCAATTCTGGTACAGCAATAATAATTAAATTTGGCGGAAACATATCATATAGAAGCCACAAACTTCGAATTATTGGGACGGACTTCAACAAAATGCTTAGAAGAATTTACACAAATAGGGGCCATGGTTTAATGTAGTCCCTATACAAAGGTTATTTTGTTATTTTCTTTTAGTTTTACCCGTAATCATTCATACGAGTAATGACCCTATTAGTCCTCATTTGGGTAAAGCCCACACCCGACTTCTTAGCGCTTTAAAAACCACGAATACCTACAAATTGGGCTAAAATCCGACAATTTGTACTTTGTTTTACTCAGAAACATTAAAAGAAGTAAGCGACATCATTGCTCATATTTTAAGATATTCCCATGCAAAGGTCCCATTCGATTTGACTACAACTAATTGAGTTGGAATATTTATCATTTGCCATTCATTTTAATAGAAATCATTCGTTTGACTTATTAGCTCGTAGGTCCATGTTTTAACATACTTAAAAATGTTCAGTGCAAATTCCTTTACCGACTTGTTTGATTGATTTCGATTTAATGCGAATCCAATGATCATCCATAAAATTTTAGAATTTTTCTAACATTTCCTATTTTAATTTTTCTATCATTTCTTATTTAAAGTACATATGTATGTAATTTCTTAATTTTTGAGTACCCACTCCGAATATTTATGGATTTAGATTTCAATGAAATTTTACACGCGTATACTAGAAGACCATGCAGACTTACAACTTTTTACCGATTGTCCAAATTCATAATGGTTTTGATTTTAAAGGATGCCCAAGTTAATCACCTACCGTTATGAATTTGGACAATCGGTAAAAAGTTGTAAGTCTGCATGGTCTTCTAGTATACGCGTGTAAAATTTCATTCAAATCGAAAGGGTCAAATATTTAAATTGTAATTTTTGGGTCGTTTTATATTGGTATTACCCTATATACAAACATACAATTTTTATCATTTGCTTTAATGGTTTTGGAGATCATCGATGACAAACAAAAGCACACAAATGGAAATTAACACATAAGAGGTTTCTCTACAAGCGCTTTGTTGTGCAGCCGGCGTTTAAATTAAATATGCAGAACTGTGAGCATTTACGAAATCACAATATTTTGCTTTCACTTACCTGGCAAAGAACTGACATTGTTTCCCTTCATATCGACTGCAGTGGTTCCCACACCACTCGCTCCCGAACCGACAATATTGCCTACCGATGTGGATTTTTTGTGTAAATTCTTTTTGGCCAAGGAATTCTTCAGTTTTTCGCCAGCTCCTGATAATGTTTTGGATTTATCCGGACAAAGAGGACTTAAAATGCAATTTTGGGTATCTTCTGGGGTATAATAATCTGAATCTTCAGTCACTGCGACTGCAGCCGGAGGTGGTGGTATAATGACCCCTGGTTCCGGGGCTCCACCACTAACGGCTGATTTGTTATCATTGGCTTTCTTGTGTTTTTTGAAAGATGTACTTTTCTTAGATTTGAATTCCACTTTAGGCTCAGCAATCATGGAATTCTGTTCTTCTTCCTCCTCGTCGATCTCATCGTTCTCTGAACCAGTGTTCACCATTTGGGGTGGTATGGGTTTGCATTTACTACCGGGGGATAGCAAAGGTGAAAGTTTTTCATTTTCACTGTCATCATCGCCCTCATCATGCATTGAGGTGGCCGTAGATGTCATTTCAGGGTTGGGATTATTTTTGGAATGACGTTTGTGGGATTTGGGTACCTTCAAGCTATGACGCTCATTGACAATTTGTAATTTGTCCTGCGACGAACGTTTGTCGGCCGATTTATTATCAGCAATTGTCGTGCCGCCGTTTGCCTCTTCGTTCTGGTCTTTGCCAGTGGATTGTGTGGTATTAGTGGTCATTGTGGACATTTCACTGGAATTTGTAGAAGTTGAAGCATTCTTTTTACCCTTAGAACGTCTCTGCGATGAGGGCTTGTATGGCGAAGTAGCCTTGTGATGCTCTGAAGCAGTGGCATTTACAACAGCAGCACCGCTGCCATCTATCATATCATTGCCATCACCCACGCCGCGACGAGTACCCACATATTGTGGTGGTCCATTCAGAGCTTCTATGAGACTAACTGGTATAAATCCAGGTGGTACTTGGTGTTCACATGCTAGTGGCTCCCCCGCTGCTGAGGTTGGAGTATTCTGATGCAATACATGGTTGTTGACACCCTTTTGAACGGCTCTTATTTGGAGTAGAGCCCGAAATGGCGCCCGACATATGGGACAGCAATTGGCCTGGTAGCGTAGAGAATCTGCACATGAATAGCACAAACACAAATGACGACATGGTAAAATGAGTGTATCACGGGTTTCGCTCATGCAAATGACACATTCACTGCCGTGGTCATCCAAATCTTCATCAATGGAGCTTTTATTGATTGCCTGAAATAGCGGAAATCGAGAATAAAAGAAAAGTTCATACCGCGTTTGGGGGATCAATGCACTCACCTTATTTTCAATGCCATAAATCTCCTGCAGCAAATAACATAGTCCATCTACAAATATCTTTTGTTTCAATGCCCGCAACACATAGCTATGACTCTCCGGATGATGGTCGATTACACAGATGGTGGTGTGCGACTGTCGGCACTCTTCATTACCCTCTTCGACCACACAGTGTATGGCAACCGGATATTGCTCTTTGCCCGCATTGTAAATCAAATCATCCTCTGGTATTAGCTGGGGATTAAAGATATGACTAGGCTGGGAAAAATACTGATTAATCCCTTTCTCGAAATGATACGTTTCAGAGGTGAGACCCTCGCGAGGGGTCATTGTAACACCACTGGGACTGACTTCTTCACTGCAGAAATAATAGATGGTAATCGCGCAACGAGCATCCGAATCAAAGGTAAACTCTATGTTATACAAGCAAGGCGGAGGATCGGGAATAGCCTCTCCACTCACACAGTTACCATCATGTTGATCAGCTTCAGCTTGCTTTTCCTTGGCCACTTTTACAAAACGCACGGACTCCTTGCGGATATTCACCAAACTTTTCAGAGTTTTTGTCGGTTCGTTTGCCTGTGGTGGCGGATAGGGGAAGGCCGTAGGACGGTTTCCCAGAAAATTTAAGTCCGCGTTCTCGCCAAACAAATAAGACTCCGGTTGAGGGGTATCGAAGCGTTCGCCGCCCATAATGAAATGACTGCCAAAGAAATTATTTCCAGATCGCGGGGGATACTTATAGGCATGTGTGTTGGCATTTTGTTCGGCTTCCTGTTCGTTCTGCTGACGACTTGTAAATGCTCCCATGTTTTGTTAAACACTTTATACTTTTCTTTCTTCTTTAAATGGCACAGCTCAGGCTGTACACTGCCAGGCTAAAACCCTTTCTGTGGACTAACGCTTTGATGTCGATAGCGAAAACACGCTGTGATTAAATTGTTATGTTAATTGTTTCTCCACTCGTACGAGGGCTGATTGCTGCGGGTGGTAAAATTTATTTCTCGATTAGAATTTTTATCTTGGCAGTAAAAACCGACAAGACAATGGGGTATCTACACAATTTTCAACTGTAATTTAAAAAAAATCAATTCAATTTCAAATAAGATCAATTGAAATTCGAAAAACATAAATTGAAATTCGAAAAGATCAATTGAAATTTCTAAAAACATTAATTGAATTTCGAAACACATCAATTGAAATTCGAAACACATCAATTGAAATTCGAAAAACATCAATTGAAATTCGAAAAACTTCAATTGATTCAAATATAAATTCAATTCAAATATAAATGCAAACAGCATTCAACATTGTTGTTACTTTGAAAATGGCAAATCAGTCCTGGTAAAATTTAATTCCGTGCAAATCAGAGACCTTATTATGGCAAATTACCACCGTGGATCTCCTATTAAATTGGATTCTTTGATGGGGGGAAATTTGCGGACAAGAGTTTTTTTAAATGATCATCTGACCCCTGATGCATCCAGACTTGTCTTCTTAAGCCGCCAATTATTGAGTAGTAAGAAGCTGATGAAATACAATTTAATTAATGGAGATGTTCCGAAAATCGTAGCTACAATGTCTGGTGGTACGGTTAAAACACTCACACTACAAGAATGTGCAAATTTCTTCAATGATTGTTGGCTAGAATCATAGTTGCTATATGTTTTAACCATGTTAAGCGGGCAGTATGTTTCATTATTTTGGAGTAGTACTTATTTATCTCTACAATTTTTATTTTTATTTGATTTTCCTGTGAGGAAATCTGTTTTTTGTGATTTTGATCTTCCGAATACTTTTTGTTAAATATTTATTCATTGCATTGTGGTTCCCCAGTTATTATTCCTCACTTTTTACTTATTTAAAATGGTTGCATTAAATCTTGGCCCAATTGTTGGCAATGCTTCTTTTTTCAAGAATAGACTTTGCCATTACAATAATTGTTTATCTTTTGGACATCTCAATTGTCAGAGCATTCGCCCTTCTAATTACAACACCAAGTTAGATGAACTTAGGACAATACTTTGTGGAAGTGACATTGACTTGTTTGGTATTTCCGTAACATGGTTAAAATCCTACGTGACATCAAAGGCAGTGTCTATTTCGGGATTTTCGTTTGTGCGAAATGATCGACCGGGTGCTAGGGGGGGCGGAGTAGGTATATACGTTTCGAATAAAATCAAGTTTAGTGTTGTTTTTCGTGCTTCTGATTATAGAGTGTGTGAGTCCTTATTTATTGAATCCGGCTCAGGTTCTAATAAAATTCTCTTCGGTGTAGTTTATCTGCCGCATGGTGATATCTCGTCTTTTGAAGAGTTGCATTACCATTTGTTTGTCAGATACAATAATATAATTGTTGTCGGTGATTACAATTGTAATTTATTTGATATGTCGAGATCGATTTCAATGAGAACCGTTTGTTTGCGCCTGGGACTTTATATTGCTCACAATACATTGCCTACTCACCATGATGTTGTGCATGCATCTACATCTTTGCTAGATTTTGCTTTATTAAGTAATGCTTCACTTTTAAATTTCACCAGTCAGGTTCAATGTCCAGCTATCTCGCACCATGCATTGATATTTGGTTCCCTGAAGATTGATTTGTCACCTCAGGAGCAATTTATTGAGTATCGCAATTACAATGACATTGATTGGGAGAGTTTTATTAATTTTTTGTCCACGGTTGATTTTGATCCGATTTATAATACTTCTGATGTTAATATTCAGTTATCTTTTCTTGATGGCCTTGATGGCAACCTGTTCTCATTTGTTCCTATTGTTAGACGGAGAGTTTCGTCTAGAGTGGAGTCCTGGCTAATGTCCGAATCTGTTGTAGTGTCTAGATCTCTCAGAGACCTTGCATATAGGGAATATTTACGGCGACCTACTGATGATAACTGGCGTATTTTTTGTTCGTACAGGAACAGGGCGAAATCTATACTTAGGAGTGAACGGAAAAAATATTTTACTGCAATATTTAGTGGTATGAACTCTTCTCAGATTTGGAAATATTTGCGTGTAAGTGGTTCCGTCGGTGAAGATGTGGACCTCTCGGGTATAGACTTTGATGCCAATGATCTGAACAATTATTTTGTTCAATCCTATTCCAACCATGATGCCAATGGTATTGATCTTACTGGTGACTCTGATCAGCAACGCTATTTCTCCTTCGACTGTATTTTTGAAGATGATGTTTTAAAGGCATTGAGCCATGTGAAGTCCGAGGCGGTTGGGGTTGATGGCATACCCATCAAGTTTTTGAAATTGATTTTCCCATATATATCACGCTATTTGCTTCACTTTTTCAATACAATTTTTACTACTTCCGTTTTTCCATCTGCTTGGAAAACTGCACGTGTTGTGCCGATTCCAAAGGTCAAGGGTTCATACACTATTGATGGCATGAGACCAATTAGTATTTTGCCTTGTCTTTCTAAGGTTGCTGAGCATCTTATTAAAGAGCAGGTTCTATATTTCATTGATGATTGCAAAATGTTTAATACTTCTCAGTACGGATTTAGACAAGGTCTCAGTACTACATCACTCTTGCTTGATATGACTGATACTATAAGGGAAGCAGTTGATGATGGTGATACTGGTGCCCTTGTGGCTTTGGATTTGTCCAAAGCCTTTGATAGAGTAGATTACGTAACACTAATTGATAAATTGAAAAATAATTTCCGGTTTAGTACAACTGCATGTAGATTAATGCATTCCTATATCTGTGGTCGTTCTCAATACGTGTATTTCAATGACAGAGTTTCAGATATGCGTAATGTTAGCAGCGGAGTTCCCCAGGGGTCTGTTTTGGGGCCTCTACTTTTCATTTTATACCTTAATGATATAGTAGATTGTATAAATTTTGAAATATGTATTCCATACATATATGCTGATGATATACATCTTTTCTTCCGAGGCAACACTAAAGTACAATTGGAAAATAATATTAATTCTACAATGCTTGCAGTGTGTTGGTGGCTGGAGAATAACAATTTCACCATCAATGTATCTAAGACTAAATCAATATTGTTTGGCCATTTGCGTCGAGTAGATCACACCCTTAATGTTTGTATAAATGGCAGTACAATTGAGTTCGTTGATGAGATGAAATGTTTAGGAGTTATTCTTGATTATAAGCTTGATTTTTCCAGCCATATTGACTCGCTATTTCCAAAAGTTATTTCTACCTTGCGCAAATTGTATTGTACGCATCTGTACTTTCCTCATTTTGTAAGAAGGAGACTCGCATTTGCGTTATTGATGTCCGTAATATGTTATTGCATTGAAGTTGTATCAGGCACAACGGATGAGAACTTGAGTAGAATTGAGAAGCTGTTCAACATGGTAGTTCGTTTCGTATATTCTTTAAATAGGCGTGATCACATTTCCGAACATGCTATTCAATATTTGGGTGTCCCATTTAAATTACTTGTAAAGCAACGAATTTTGCTTTACTTCTACAGAATTATACGTACTGGATCACTTGTTTCTCTTCGCGAGAAATTTATTTTTTCTAGATCGACTCGTAACCCCCAGATCCTTCTACCCCGTTTCTCACATTCTGTCTTTGATCGATCGTATCTTGTCCGTGTTGCACGAATCTGGAACAGACTTCCTGTTTACTTGCGTGTTTTTTCATACCCTGAACATGTGTTCGAGGGGAAGTATTTGGAGTTTGCTCTACATCAATCATAAATCGTTTGTTCTGGCAATTATACGTATATATGACATTGTTTATGCATGCAGTACATATACATGTATATTCAGGAGTAGTATTTATATATCTAAGTCTATTCTTTGCTTTGCCTTTGGGCGTATCAATTGTTTTAATGTGAATTTTTAGTTAAATCTCTTTCTGGCTGGGGCCTTCAATTGCATTAGTGTTTTATATGATTTTTTTAATATAAATGTTATTAAAATTAATTAAATAGTTTTAAGTTAAATCTTCTTATGTATTTTTTAATGTTATTGTTTTAATCTCTAACTTATATTTTTATATTGTAAAACTTATTAAACGCAGTTGCCTTCAGTAATGCTGTCAAATTGGCCTTATTGGCTTGTGCATTGCAACGTTTGAATAAAATGAAATGAAATGAAATGAAATACATCAATTGATATTCGAAAATAGAAACAAATCTGTGCATTGGATTGGGTAAAATTTATTTAAATATTTTTTGCTGAATAAATCTTAACATATGATGTGACGAACAGAAAACATATAGATGATCTTATCTTTCATGAATATTCAAGATTAGTTAAAACAAAATATATATTCAAATATTGTAATATTAAAGGTTTAAAACAGACAAATTTTATTACTCAAATGCTACCTCAACTAATATACAGCCTTGATTTTGTTTAAATTTTTCGAATTTGAAATATGAGTTTTGAATTTCTATTGATGTTGTTCGAGCTACCATTGATGTTTTTCGAATTTCAAATGATGTGTTCGAACTTCAATTGATGTGTTTCGAATTTCATTTGATGTTTTTCGAATTTCAATTGATGTGTTTCGAATTTCATTTGATTTTTTTCGAATTTCAATTGATGTGTTTCGAATTTCAATTGACATGTTTCGAATTTCAATTGATGTACATATTTCGAATTTTAATTTATTTCTTAAGAATTTCAATTGACGTTTTTCGAATTTCAATTGGCCTTTTTCGAATTTCAATTGGCCTTTTTCGAATTTTAAGTGGAATATTAGAATTCCAATTTCAAATGGAATCTTTGAATTTCAATTGATTTTTTTCGAATTACAATTGAAAATGGTGTATATTTTTAGACATTGAGGGTTGTAATGATAATGACGAGTATGGGTAAATGACGATTTAATGAATGAAGATTTTGTATTTAATACTTATTATGAAGTGATGTGATTATATACACAAGAGGTATGATATTAGTAAAACGAGTGTACATATTATATAAGCGCATTTAAACGTTGATGCTATTTAGATTTATAAAGGTCAACAATTCTCGATACAACTTTAAGTTTTTGGATGCCATGATGTCCGTTAGACATTAATATTTTCAATTTTTTTAAAAACGGTATCTACCTTGATTTTTCTTGCAATGAAAAATCTGGTGTTCAATGGAATCTGCTGTATTGCATACATCGCATAAATCAGACTGGCAAGTACCAATCTTATAGATGTACTTAACATAAAAAGTATGACCACTTAAAAGTCTATTGATTATTTTTATCTCTTGCGGTTTCCACACAGACCTTGATACAAAGTTTTATCAGGAATATCTGGGTAAATCATGGCAAACTTCCTACCTTTTTCGATAGATTTTTCTTTATAAACGGAATTCGATGATTGTTTTAGCTTATTTTTGTAGCTCTTAAAGCTTCTTCGGGAGTGTGTTCAATAGTAATAATGGCTCTCACTTTCACAGCATAGTTAGCTAAAATACCCACTGTTTCGTTGAAATCGATTCCCCTATGTGCCGGGGTCTATATTACTTGACATCTTTCGACCGATGAGGCCTGTAATAAATTGTGAATAGCAGCAACCGCATAATTTTGAGACTTCTTTCTTCTTCTTTAATATTTCGCAAGCACTAAGACTGTCGGTAAAATTCGCAATCTTCGTAAGGTTATCCTCAATGGCAATATCTAAAGCCTTTCGTATAGCCCAAAGTTCACCCAAAATGCTAGAGGTCCTTGACGGTGAGTATGGCTTAATAGTCCTTTCAAGATATTTCAGGCATTTAGCTTGTCCTATTCCAGTACCATTAACACTAATCTTTACTACTTTTCTACTGCCTTTCGCCAGATACATAACGTTCATCTTGCTCGGATTGAAATCAAGATTGAGAGAAAAATTCTACTGCAAATTTACGGATTTTATGTTTTAAGTTATCCACCACCACATCAAAATCCTTTTCATAGGACATATTAACAAATCGTCTGCATATTGGAACACTTTTGTATTGCTACATCGAAAGAGTGAATAGATGTGTACAGATTGAACAATATCGATGAAAGGAACTTCTCTGTGAAAGGCCGTCATTCACCATAGAGGTTTAAGAAACGCTGTGAGAGAAAATTTGATATCCAAGCACACAGTCTCTTCAAAACCAGACTCACGAAGTATTTGATATATTTTACTGACCTTCACACAATTATATGCGTTGCGTCAATGGTCATATTTATTACCTTATAACCCCGATCCTTTAACATAGCTGTCCTATGCAAGACTTCATTGATACATGTAGACGTGGACTTACCATTTCTGTATGCAAAACACCTTTCTTTTATTAGATCAGTCTTCTGGGAATTGTTGTTTAATCATTAGGTTGATAATTTTTACGAAGACATTAATCAGAGAAATAGGTCTAAAATCTTTAATCGGTTTGGTTTATACTTTTCTTAATTCTGGTTTGGTTGGTTGGAGAAACTGAGAAACCTTTCAATGACTACGCGACGTCAGGAATTGTAACACTATAAATATATTGTTATCTTTTTCAATTGCACTTGCGAAATACATTTATATGGTTTTAAAACTATAATTCCCTTAAAGTAATGAAATTATAAACATTTTAAGGGGGCTTGAAAAAAGTGAAAATCTTTGCCTATACAACAATTAAGAATTAAAGAAGAATGACAGTATGAAGCAAAAAATGTTTGTTACGAACAACAGAAAACGAAATATGAAACGATTAGACAGAGTTGCTACTTGAATATGAGCGAGAACATAGGACACCTGTCAAACATACGCGAGTACTACCAAAATAAGCTCATCCAAAATTAGTTTATTTACACAAGTCAATTTTAATTCAAGCAAGTGTCAATGTTTGTTGCGGAGAGATGCAGGCGGAAGGAGCTCTCTACCGCTATTACCAACAAACTTTGACACTTGCTTGGAAAAAGTAGCCTCGTGTAAAGAAGAACTAATTTTTCAGATTTGTATCATGAGGGTATCTCTTAAATACCAGTGTATGCGTCTGTCGGCGTCTGTCAAACTCAAAATTTCATCCTATTGTTTTCTGTGCATACAACAACACTTTGACAGACGCAGGACGCACTTCACCGGTATTTAAGAGATGCCCTGATACAATAAGTGCAGATTCACACCCGACAATTTTTCCAAGCAAGTGTCAAAGTTTCTGGGTGAGAGAGGCAGGCGGAAAGAGCTCTCTGCCCCTCTCTCCTACAAACTTTGACACTTGCTTGTAAAAAATTGCCGAGTGTGAATCTCGACTAACTGTAAATGCATGATACAATAAGTCATGATTTACACTGGCCGTATGTTCAGCAGATTATCGGCGTTTTGTAGGAGGGAGAGGCAGTCGGCAATAGAGGGGAAAAAAACTCTCCCGTACTCGGGATGAACGTAATCTGCTGAAAAAATTATCCTAGTGTAAATCTGGACTTATAGAAGGTAAAATCACTTGCAGCCTGTTCAGCTAAATGTACCAAAACGCAGACGTGCGATAGCTACCCAAGCAATAATTTTCTTCTTCTTATTCTCACCCAAACGATCATGTTTTTAATTTGGTTCATTGTCACTTATCGTTTGGGTAAGAAAGCTCTTTTCTTCATCGTCTTCCTGTCAAAAACCAATATTACCTTCATGTTGTTATTGACATTTCTTAAAGCTTTTTCCACACGAAAATATCAGAACGGGGGCAACCCTATCTAACAGCTGTAAAAGTTGCAACAGCTGTTTCTAGACGATGAGAAATAATTAAAAACCCGAAAACAAACACAATTGTTTGTTTGATAGATCATTTATGTATATATAGGGGCTATATCTAAATCGGAAACCTTCTGCACCCATTTTAGTAAGTCCTTGAGTTAAAAAGGAAGTTCTTGCTAAATTTCCTAGTGATCTGAGCATAATTGTGACCTGTACTCGGTAACAATGATACATTTATAAACAGACGGACGGACAAAACCAAACCTATTCAGAATGATATTCTAGGTCGATAGGTATAATAAACAATTGTTTGGGTCACCTAATTTAAGGTATTACGAAAAATTGAAAAAAGCAACAATGTGGTTGTGAGATTTCAAAACATTTTATACAAACTAATAAAAAGACATTTTTTGAAATTTTGGTGGATACTTCAGCAAAAAATACATGTGTATGTTGTTTGGTTCATTTATCCATTTTTTATTAATTTATCCAACAATTTTCACTCTATCATTCAAAAGGGCGGTAAACATAACCGACACGAATGAATTTTTCTGATCGTCTAATTTGACATTTCATTTTGTTCGTTGTGGTCTTATAAGAACCAAAATGTTGGCGATAATTGAAAGCTTCTTTGTTTACAATCAAAATCAAATCAAATCAATCAAAGTGTGCAAAAACCAAAAATTTCATTCGCTTGCCAATAGACGTGCGAAGTGACAAAAAATAATTTACAAAAACAGGCCCTAACAGCCTGTTCAGCTAAATGTACCAAAACGCAGACGTGCGATAGCTACCCAAGCAATAATTTTCTTCTTATTATTCTCACCCAAGCGATCATGTTTTTAATTTGGTTCATTGTCACTTATCGTTTGGGTAAGAAAGCTCTTTTCTTCGTCTTCCTGTCAAAGACCAATATTACCTTCATGTTGTTATTGACATTTCTTAAAGCTTTTTCCACACGAAAATATCAGAACGGGGGCAACCCTATCTAACAGCTGTAAAAGTTGCAACAGCTGTTTCTAGACGATGAGAAATAATTAAAAAACCGAAAACAAACACAATTGTTTAATTGATAGCATAATTGTGACCTTTCTTTGTTTACAATCAAAACAAAGTGTGCAAAAACCAAAAATTTCATTCGCTTGCCAATAGACGTGCGAAGTGACAAAAAATAAGTTACAAAAACAGGCCCTTAAGCTGAGTTTAGACGATTGCCAGATCGGCAAACATTATCAACCCTGTTAAAGTGATGCAAATATACGGGCAATGTCAGATTGTTAGGCAAAGGTGAATTGACAATTCAGACGATTGCAAGAAAACATAACAATTTCATATATTTGCAATATATTTTGTAAATATTTATATGCAGGATTGCCATTAAAAATACATTATAGACAGTGTTGCAAATAAAATGAGTTTCTTGCAATGGCGCCGTTGTCACATGCATAAACTTCGCACATATAACAATCAGCAAATTATCTCGCAATGACTTCTGCTAACGTTGCAAAACAAAAATTGTATGTTCACACGGTTGTAAATTCACAGGGTTGCATTTTTCCGCCATTTTTCTGGCAATGTTGTCCCATCTGCAAATCGTCTGTACTTACCTTAACACAACAACAAAACTGGGATACCACCCTGTACATTATTTTCGTACAATAGTTTGTCAAAATAGGCAGCCAACTCGAACAGCTGACCAACAATTGGTTATCAAATAAATTTTTTATTTGAAAATATTCGGGAGGGTAGGCGTTTGGAATATATTGCTGTATATATCGCTCACTCACATCAAGAGTGAGATAACTCAAAATTTTAAATTTTTGAGGTTGCCTTACAAAAAATGCGAATTTTGCAAATGTCCATAAATTAATCTCAGCGAAATTTCGTCTATAAGTAAACACCATATTTAGGATTATTCAAGCGTTTTTTAACATCTTATTTCATGTTACTTATCTTTTTATACGGACTTAAAGTTACACATCTTGACAATTTTCAATTTTGAGTTATGTCACTCTTGAAGTGAGTGAGCGATATGTCATTATCCTACATGGCACCCACTTTTTATTGCTGTTACAGTATTGAGTAGCATTGATGATGGAGGACATATAATACAATACTGCCCGGTCGAGCTTTCCAACGATTTTACTTCATTGGAAGGTTTGTCTCTTCAGAGCTTGTCCTTACAAATGCGTGTCGAGAGGCATAAACTGAATGCGGCCAAACGTGTCACACATATCACCCATATCAGTAAAAAGACAAAACAGAAAAAATAGAGCAGTAAATAAAATGGAAGACGACCGTCCTCTCGTGCAGTGGAGTTAACTCAAAATGCTGACAGCAAGATCCTTTAGGCAGACTAGGCCTCCTGATGACGTAGAGGGCTTTGGGTTGAAGAGCTACTCATCATGTTAAAACCAATTTTCATGTTGTATTTATTTTCTAGTTAGGAAATAAGTTTTTCATGTTATAAGAAAATACATATATATGTATACTGACCATTTATTAAGTAATATGATAAACGAATAATGTAAAAATAATTGAACATATTATATATATTTTTTTTAATTTTATAACAAAGTTTGTCGTTGATACAAATAATAAGTTGTTAGCTGCAACATTGTTCAAGCTACATCTGTTGAATTATCCGTCAAATATTCAGTTTTATGAAAATGGGTGTTGTCTTCCACCTAGTTTACCATTTGTTGATGACCAAATTGAACAAACAAGAGTTCCAAGAACGTCCAATTCAAATCGAAAATTTTGCTGTTTGATGTGGATTTGTGGCTTACCAACTTCTTTTGAGCTGAATTGGATGATACGGACACTAACATGTGGTTCTAACTGGACGGTGCCATAGCCACACAACTCATGCTACATGGCATCGTCATCTCACGAGGAGGTGATGTGAACTGGCCTCCGAGACCAAAGATATATAAATACCAAGATACAACGGTATCCATTCACAAAGCATTTTTAACAAATACTTTGTAGATGGTGTTCTGAAGGTTGCAACTAGTTTGCAGATGGCGTAAATAAACAATAGGGTAGCCATTACACGTGAATTCAAATATTTGGTGTTACCGATTATCAAATTTGAACATTTTACTGAAGAATATGAAATTTAAGTGCATCTGTAAAATGAAAAATGTTTGTATACAGAAAATAATGTTTTGTAGAAAAGTCGACGTTTTTGATATGTATGGAATGTTTTAAATATATATTATAAATGTTCAACAAAATAAGTTTTATTTGAAAATTACTGCATTGGGAGCAGTATCAATAATATTATTTGAAAACCTGTTTAAAACAGCCCTACACACAGAATACAGTTTGGTTGCCTCAACCGAATTATTTGCCAACCGAATTTTGGTAGTTCTGTCTACTGTCATGCGATTCCATCAGGAAAACCAATATTTTGGTTGAGTTATACTTCTGCTTCCATGTTGACAACAATCATATTGGTAAATAAAATAAATAAAATAAAAGTTAATTAAAACTGTTTTTAATTAATTGTTTTTAATTAATTGTATATGACTGACAAATTGTCAGAACAACCAATTTTTTAAAACAGTTGGTTGCGCCAACTACGAAATGGTGGCTTAAATTATCTGTTGTAGTTGCCACAACCAACTGTTTTAAAAAATTGGTTGTTCTGACAATTTGTCAGTCATATACTACCGACAATTAATTAAAAACAGTTTTAATTAATTTTTATTTTATTTATTGAACACAAAACAAAGCAATTCAATACAAAATTGAAAATCCCATATTACAAATTCATCACTATTATGAGATGTGGAAATATTTGATACACATTTTAGTACAGGAAAAAAACACAAAACTTTCATTCAAATATTGCTTAACCCTGTGCTATCAATTTCATGATTGTTGCTTTTATTTTTTATATATGTAAAACATTTTGCACAACATATTCTGCATTCCACACACTATTATCCACACGAGATTATTTTTGAAGATTTTTTTATGTCGAGTAATTTTTTTTGTTTGTCATGTATCAGCAAAAGAACATCAACCAATCTTTCGGTTGTATTTCCCAAAATACATTTTATTATTCTAAATTTGGGAAATTATTGGGATAACCCATGGTATAATCATAAGGTAGTCTACAGCAATCAGCTGTTTACAATTTTTTCTCGAGCTATGTTGCTATGTTTACGTTTGGTTTGTTCAAAATTAAAAATATCGTTATCAAAAAAATCAGTTTTGTCATTTCACAACTTTCGATAATTTGTAACAACTTCCGACGTGGATTATCACGACAAGAGTGCGTTGATGAAGTTAAATCTTTGTATGGCGATGAAGCACCATCCTATAGCACTGTGAAAAACTGGTTTAATGAATTCAATCGTGGCCGACGCTCGCTCAAAGACGAAGGTCGTCCAAAAACGTCCGTTGTGCCAGAGAACATTGATGCCGTGCGTGAACTGATAATGCAAGATCGTCATGTGACATACCGTGAGATAGAGGCATCCTTGGGCATTTCTTCCACCAGCATACATTCGATATTGCATGAACACCTGGCCGTAAAAAAGGTTGGTTCTCGTTGGATCCCGCACAATTTGACAATCGCTGAAAAAAGGCTCGTGTCAATTGGTGCAAAGAAATTTTGAAAAATACGATCGCGGTGCTTCACACATCGGCTCAAACCAGCGCCTTCGACAATTGGAGAATACTTTGAAAAACAATAAAACCATTTTTGATGATAAATATTCGCATTTTCATTATTAGGCCAGAAATATATACAGCAGTTCTCGTATAGTCGACCACTGTGGTCTTCCTCTATACTATAGTCGACCACTGTGGTCTTCCTCTATACTATAGTCGACCACTGTGGTCTTCCTCTATACTATAGTCGACCACTGTGGTCTTCCTCTATACTATAGTCGACCACTGTGGTCTTCCTCTATACTGTAGTCGACCATTGTGGTCTTCCTCTATACTGTAGTCGACCACTGTGGTCTTCCTCTATACTATAGTCGACCACTGTGGTCTTCCTCTATACTATAGTCGACCACTGTGGTCTTCCTCTATACTATAGTCGACCACTGTGGTCTTCCTCTATACTATAGTCGACCACTGTGGTCTTCCTCTATACTATAGTCGACAACTGTGGTCTTCCTCTATACTATAGTCGACCACTGTGGTCTTCCTCTATACTATAGTCGACCACTGAGGTCTTCCTCTATACTAGAGTCGACCTCTTAGGTCTTCCTCTATACTAGAGTCGACCTCTTAGGTCTTCCTCTATACTAGAGTCGACCTCTTAGGTCTTCCTCTATACTAGAGTCGACCTCTTAGGTCTTCCTCTATACTAGAGTCGACCACTGTCGCACAGTGCTCTGTCTTCATGTATCGATGTGACAAAAATAGAAGGAGTAATTGCAGAACTATGAAATTTTGGTAATAGTTAAGAAAAATTTTAAATTTGGACCCAATCGGACCGCGGGTCTCATACCTTATGCAAATTATTCCGGGTCCTTAAAAATTCACCACACTATAACACTAAATTGGAGCATTCTATATTTATGAAATTTAACATGTCATAATATTTCATTAATATCAGTTGCGGTGCAAAATTTCGACAGGATATAGCGAGTCCTTTTGTACCTCCCACATAAAGGGTTCAAAGAAAAAATAAATATATAAAGAGCGCTCATGAGTGGCGCTGAATTTCGACCAAAATTTGTAAAGCGTAATAGGCTTTGCTGTGAGTAAATGTGTGCACAAATTTTGGGAGGAATTGTTTCAAGATCCTTGAACACAGCCCCCTAGAAGGCTTGAAAATGGGGGTTTCGTCCAAATATCGTGCGACCCATAAAATTAAAGGGAATTTTGCGTAGATTACAAATACGGGAGAAAAAATCGAAGACTCAATAGGGAAAAAGTCTGTATGTCATACGTCGGGTACGTGGACCATAGTGTTTTTTCGTAGCATTGTACTGTATAGTTTCGTTTTAAACATTTAATGCATGTATTTGTCACAAGAGTTTCCTTCGTTGACTTCTAAAATAATATTTGCAATAAAATTATTATTGTAAGGTACGTCATTAAATTTGAGTTTTTTTGGACAATTTGTTCCTGGTATGAAACACGCGAGCTTCTCGAATAATTTTGTGACTGGCTTCTTCAGAAAACAACCTTAAATTAAATAAATGATTCCGGAAATAGAATTGTCAATATTTATATACCTACTGGCAAATTAAAGTAACTAATAACATCGTAACCATGAATTAGTACACTACTGACATATAATATCATTATAAGCGCGCCAAATTAGTATCCTTGTTGCTATTAGGAACTTCTTAAATGCATTATAGTTAATTTTTTGTCGCAAGAAAATTTTAGACCTGAAGCAAAAGTACTTTTTCGTAATTTTGTGCACGAATAATTGGAACTTTTATATTTTATTTTAAAGAGGATATGTATGGCATTAATACGAGTAATTTTTTAAGAATTATGTCAACTATCAGGCTCCAAAAAAGTTAAGGGTTTGTTCTACAAGTTAAAGGAGATGGTTTTTGGATACTACCTAAAAACATTTTTAGACCTAAAGCAAAATTACTTTTTCAAAATTTTGTGTGCGAATAATTTGAACTTTTATATTTTATGTTTAAAGAGGGCATATCATTAATAGTATCTGGCGAAAAAAAAATTAGGGATCTTTACGAATTTTTTTTCCGATGCCATACAATATTCAATATTTTTTGATTTTTCGGCATAAAAGCACCATATTAAAAGCGATTTTTTTATGTTTTTCTCAACAATAATTTATAAGTATGAATTTTTGTATTTTTTAAGAAATCTGTCAGCTTTCGTGCGCAAAAAAAATTCTGTGGTTGATCAACACGTTAATCGTTGACGTCTGTTTTTGGAACACCCCCACAAATTATATTCGAAAATAAAGTTTTTAGACATACAAAAATATATATTTTTTTAAGTTTGTGCACTTTTATTTAACGTTTTTATATTTTTCATTTAATAGTAACAGTGCAGACATTGTTTTTGAAGAATAAAATTTTAGGCATCTGTTTCAACTTATTTTTCTCATTCCAATTAAAATTGAAAATTTTTTTCATTTTAACAAAAAATACGAATTTTCCAAAGCAATTTTGAATAGCACAATTGCAATTATTTGCCGACTTGGTATTTTTGTATTATTACGAGTTCGATTTACTATCATATACAAAAAGTTTGGCTTAATTTCCCTAATAAACTAATTTTATACAGCTATTTTCAATCATACATATATGGTAGTTTATTTTTTGGTCGATTTGCGTATAGAATTGATTTTGGCGCCCTCTCGCGGTGTCAAAATAAGGTAAATAAAAAAATATTGTTATTATTTATCTTAATTGGTTTGTTAAGATATGATGAGTACCAATTTTACCATTATTAGAGCTACTACATTATTATTGATTTTTGTCAATGGGACAGAGCACTGTGTGTCGTTTCCTCTATACTAGAGTCGACTACTGTGGTCTTCTTCATTACTGGCCGACCTAAGAGGTTTTCCCCTATACTAGAGTCGACCAAACTGGTGTGGAATAAAATAGAGACTCCTATCAAACATTTTCAAAGTAAGAAAACTCGTCAAAAAAATTCTTTTTTTTTTACTTTTAGTTGATTTTATTCATTTTAAATAATAAACTATCAAATTCAAGTATCAGTGTGATAATTAAAAACTTAAAATAAATAACACAATGAATTACACTGTTCCTTGGCGTATTTCAACCTTCTTTTCGTGTCGTTTAGAAAGATACGGTACTTTTCGGATACCTTTTTGATTTTAAATCGTTTCTAATTAACATTTTTGTTATTGCAGAGGTGGCAAAGTCCATTTCGAACTTCTTGTTAGGACATAAGATGTAACGAAAGGACCCTTTCTTACATTTCTGCAATTTTTTTTGGGTTGGAAATTTTTATTTTTTAAAATTGATTTTTTTTTTTTTAGATATTTTGTTATACGTTACAACATTTTCCACCATTTCCTCTCAACATCCTTTGACACCTCTGCAATAATAAAAATGTTAATTAAAAACGATTTAAAAGCGAAAGGTGCCCGAAAAGTGCCGTTCATTTCTAAACGACAAGAAAAAGAAGGTTGAAATTTGCCAAGTAACATCAGAATTCGCTGTGGACAACAATTGAATTGCCTAAGAACATTCCAATCAAGACTTTTTGTTCACAGCCAAAACCAAGGATTTTTTAATATTTGTAGTTCTTTGTGTTATTTTACGTTTTAAATGATACATTTTTTGGCTGTTTTTCTTAATTTTAAAATTTTTTTTTGTATAGGGATGTCTCTATTTCATTGCACACCACTGTATGTTGCACGTGCATATGTTACGTTCTTAGCACAATTTTCACAAAAAAGAAAAAGATTTCAATAATTATTTACAGCATTCTCGAATTCTTCCAATTTTACTTTTTATTATTGTGTCAAAAATGAATGATGTAGTTTTGACACTTCTATTCAATTTGTCATCTACGTTTTGACAACCAAAAACTGCAACTGCGACTACCTTCTAATTGTATCATGGGATAACCAATAAACGATAATTTATTAAAAATTTTTCTGTTGTAGTAACCAATTATTCGTTGCAATAATAACCTTTGGTCTATTGATACAATTTCTTTTATCAAGAATAAAACATTGGTTGTCACAACCAAAAATCGATCATATGGTACTATAATGAAAATTTAAAATTGGTTACCACAACTAACCGAGTGTCAATGAAAAAAAAAATAATCTTAATTCGATTGATACAACCATCGAATTAGTTGCAAGCATTTTCATTTGATCGTATCCATATTATTATTGTTGTTTCAACTAATCATATATACATACAACCGACAGACGGTGTAGGCAATATAGTTTTTGTTGCTAGTACTATTTTTTTATTGTTACAATCGAATTCCAACCAATTATTTTCCTGGGTGTATATTCCTTCAGTGTTTTTGATTTTGAAAAACAGCTTAATTTAATTATAGAAATAGAATATAACCCTATTGAAAAAAATATTTAATTGTTTCATAAAATTACTAGCGTTTCAATACCCGTTGCGTTGTGCGGGTTGGATTTCATTACCGTAATGCAAACATCCGATGAAAAACTCCGATTAAAACCAAACAATGCGCTTTACAAAGCCAGTGCGCATACGATTTCGGGGTTATCGTGATTTTTTTCGGTAATGACGAAAAATAGAATCTACAGTTTAAAAATAAAAAATATTCCAAAATCTCACTCACTCCTGATATATATTTATATGTCCTTTATTTGTTAATATAATACAATAAATTATACGAGTATAATAATTAAATTGGAATAGGACCCATTGGGTAGCATAGGGCATATACAAACTTCTTCCAGGATGTTCCATCATTTGCGGTTGGTTTTATTTCGTTCCAGATTTACCAGTTTTTTCGATTTCCTTCAACAGTCTACTCTCCCAAGAGTTTTTCTTTGCCGTCCTTTTCTTCTGCTTCCTTGGACATGTTCGATTTTTAGTTACGTTAAAATTTCTGAAAAATATAATTTTATTACAAAAATTAAAAATACTTCACTGAAATATAAATAAAAATTTATTAGATTCAGAAAATATTCTCTAGTTCTTTTTTACAAGATTTACAAAAATCAATTCCCATTATTCTTATGCAGGTCATTCCCTTTCAGGCGCTCATCTCGCTGTAATCAATTGATTATACCTACATTAGACCATTTTGTGGAGAAATCATTCTCAGTTAGAGTAGCTCGATTATTTAATAAATTGCCGGTTGCTCTCAGATATATTAATGTATCGGAAGCAAATTATCGTAAAAAGATCTTACTACATTTTCAATCCATCAGTTAGTTTTTCTTTGGAGTTCTACTGATATCACTACATTTCTGAATAAAAAAAAATAATATATAGATGTGCAAATATACGCATGTATTCGTTGTATTAATATATTGATAAAATGTGTATAATAAAATCATCCGTAACCCTGTAATCTACTATTACTACTCGGTAATTATTCCGAGTAATAATTAGTAAATATTTATTTGCTCCTTTTTTGTTCTCTAGCTTCCCTAGTTTAAGTGCTAGGAAGCCTTAGAGTAGTAAGAGCAAGGTAGCTTAATAATTTTTACTATCGTCTGATTTACTTCCCTTTTTTCTCTTTTTTCATCTTGGCGTGTCATTTATTTTCTTATATTTTTTTATAAACGATTATTAAAAAATCGTATTCATAAACAGCATTTTAACTAATAAACATTTAAATGACTTCGTCAATGTAATGCTGGCAACACCATCTTTTTCACACACCATTTAATCTGTTACTGATGCATTAATAGTATTATCAATTGTAAGAGTAGTCGAATATAAAATTTATTTTATTGTTTATTTTAAAAACGACTGTATTAATTAACAAAAATGGATGCTCACTTGTCCAATAAATAAAAAAACAACAACTAAAGATCAAATAAATGACGATAAATAATGATGCATTAATAGGATTATCAATTGTAAGAGTAGTCGAATATAAAATTTATTTTATTGTTTATTTTAAAACCGACTGTATTAATTAACAAAAATGGATGATCACTTGTCCAATAAATAAAAAAAACAACAACTAAAGATCAAATAAATGACGAATTCAGATAATTTTTTTTATTACATACAAAAAGGTATTCGAATAACGACTAATATATAACACATGTTGATTGTTTACATATCACTAGCGAATTTTGTACAATTTGCATTTCTTGTGTTGTGGGTTTGCAACCATAAAAGTTTTTGGTCTTTAATGAAACAATATAGAAAAAGGATGCGAAAATTAATTTATTATTACCGATTTACAATATGGAAAAAAGAAGAATGCAAAAATGCATTTTATATACCGATGGATGCAGAATCATGCCCAGAGTCGATAGCCATGTCCGTCCGTCTGTGACAGTCAAAGTACTGCTCGACAAAAGGAACCAAACCTTACGAAATTTTTGGGATAAGGAGCAGCTTACGTTGCACAATGCCTTCAACTCTTCCTGGAAAAATGCGACAAATCGGTCCACGTTTTGATATACCTCCCATTTAATGGTACATTCCGTTTTGACATAAACACCTTCTAGAAGGCACAGTTACGTATTTAATTATTTTTTTTTCTAATTTTAACCTAAACCATTTCTAGAAAATATGTTTAAAAACAGTCTTATATTTTTTCATTTAATTAAACAATTCCATAAAAATGTTTTGCAAATGCACACGAAGAAAATGCATATGTCACTTTAACAAACGCTTAAAGTAGGGTCGAACCTATATTAAAATCCACGCATTTAACAATGGTTTACAAAAGGTGTTTTAGGCTAATAATCGTTTATGAATACAATTTTAACAAATTTTGCTTAACAAAGGTTTGTAAAGCTGTTTTAAGTTTTTATGAATACGGCTGTTGTTTTCTATGTTTAATGTTTAACGCTTATTTTTTATTCTTGTTATATTGTAGTAGCAATTATAAAGTAGCAATCTGCGATTGCTATTATTACTTAAATAGTTATTAAGTCCTTTGTCTAGAATTAGATAACAAAAATTTATTCTACACCGTAGTAGAAACTTTAAGTATCAAACCTATAGGTATATACTATAGACTGTATACAGTCAAATTATTAGCGTAAACCAGTTATTTTTGAAGAATTTTATAATTTACCTTTAATTGGCCTACTGGCTTTAAATTACATTAATAAAATTAAATGAAATAAAAATCATTTTAATGCAGTGGACACTTATTAGCTAAACTGCAATTATTTTACATAAAATATTCCAATTAATTTGGTCAAGCTTAAGGTGTGTACAGACGATTGCCAGATCGGCAAACGTTATCAACCCTGTTAAATTGTTGCAAATGTACGGAAATTGACAGGTTGTTAGGCAAATGTTAATTGACTGTTCAGACGATTGCAAGAAAACCTTCAAATTTCATATATTTTGTTAATATTTATATGCAGGATTGCCAATTAAAATATTTTATAGACAGTGCTGCCAATAAAAAGTTTTTCTGGCAATGGCGCCGTTGTCACATGCATAAACTTCGCACATCAACAAATCTGCAAATTATCTCACAATGACTTTTCTGTCAACGTTGCGAGACAAAAATTGTTTGTTCACACGGTTGTACGTTCACAGGGTTGCATTTTTCCGCCATTTTTCGAACAATGTTGTCCGATCAGGCAATCGTCTAAACATACCTTTAGTACCCACGATTTGCGGATCGGACAATATTGCCAGAAAAATGGCGGAAAAATGAATTTACAACCGTGTGAACATAAAATTTTTGTCTCGCAACGTTGGCAGAAAAGTCATTGCAAAATAATTTGCAGATTGTTAGATGTGCGAAGTTTATGCATGTGACAACGGCGCGATTGCCAGAACAACATTTTATTGGCAACTCTGTCTATAAAATATTTTTATTGACAATCCTGCATTAAATATTTACAAAATATATTGTAAATATATGAAACAGTTCAGACGAATGAACTGTCAATTCACATTTGCCTAACAATCTGTCATTGCCCGTAAATTTGCAACATATTAACAGGGTTGATAACATTGTCCGATCAGGCAATCGTGTATACTTAAGCTGACAATAGACGATTGCCAGATCGGCAAACGTTATCAACCCTGTTAAAGTGCTGCAAATATACGGACAATGACCGATTGTTAGGCAAAGGTGAATTGACAATTCAGACAATTGCAACAAAACATTACAATTTCATATATTTACAATATATTTTGTAAATATTTATATGCAGGATTGCCAATAAAAATACATTATAGACAGTGTTGCAAATAAAATGTTTTTCTGGCAATGGCGCCGTTGTCACATGCATAAACTTCGCACATATAACAATCTGCAAATTATCTCGCAATGACTTTTCTACTAACGTTGCAAAACAAAAATTGTGTGTTCACACGGTTGTAAATTCACAGGGTTGCATTTTTCCGCCATTTTTCTGGCAAAATTTTCCGATCTGCAAATCGTGTGTACTTAACTTTAGCTTCAGTTTCTGAGATTATTTTAGGGTGAAATTTAAATTATCAGCACTCTGGTTAGCAGAGAGTCACCGTAAAGTTGCCTATAGACTTCTATTTTCCATTTTTAACAACATGCTACGACATCTTTTGGAAATTGTGAACAATTTATTGTTGTAACTTGGTATTTATCAGCCGTATTCATAAAAACTTGAAACAGCTTTACAATCCTTTGTTAAGCAAAATTTATTAAAACTGTATTCATAAACGATTATTAGCCTAAAACACCTTTTGTAAACCATTGATAAATGCGTGGATTTTAATATAGGTTCGAACCTACTTTAAGCGTTTGTTAAAGTGACATTTGCATCTTCTTCGTGTGAATTTGCAAAACATTTTTATGGATTATTTTAATTAAATGAAAAAAAAATATTATAAGACTGTTTTTGAACATATTTTCTAGAAATGGTTTAGGTTAAAATTAGAAAAAAAGAATAAAATACGTAACTGTTCCTTCTAGAACGTGTTTATGTCAAAACGGAATGTACCTAAATGGGAGGTATATCAAAACGTGGACCGATTTGTCGCATTTTTCCAGGAGGAGTTAAAGGCATTGCGCTCCTTATCCCAAAAATTTCGTAAGGATTGGTTCCTTTTTTCGAGCAGTACTTTCATTGTGACAGACGGACGGACATGGCTAAATCGACTCTGGGCATGATTCTGCGTCCATCGGTATATAAAATGCATTTTTGCATTCTTCTTTTTCCCATATTGTAAATCGGTAATAATAAATTCATTTTCGCATCCTTTTTTCTATATTGTTTCATAAAAGACCAATAACTTTTATTGTTGCAAACCCACAACACAAGAAATGCAAAATGGACAAAATTCACTAGTGATATGTAAACAATCAACATGTGTTATATATTATTCGTTATTCGAATACCATTTTGTATGTAATAAAAAAATTTATGTGAATTCGCCATTTATTTAATCTTTCGTTGTTGTATAATAATAAAAAAAATATATATTCGACTACTCTTACAATTGATAATCCTATTAATGCATCATTAAGAGAGAAAATGGTGTGTGAAAAAGATGGTGTTGCCAGCACTACATTGACGAAGCCATTAAAATGTTTATTAGTTAAAATGCTGTTTATGAATACGATTTTTTAATAATCGTTTATTAGGCCAATAGTGTTTATTAACTAAAGTGCACTTTAAATCATAATTAGGATTTTTTTATGAATACGGCTGTATATCTTTGCCGAGACCGTGCGATGTGACGCAATTAGAATTGTTTGTGGAATTTTGTTAAGTGGCACGTCTATGAGAATAATCTACAAAACATAGTCCCTATTTACATTGGCTGAATGTTCAGCAGATTATCGCCGTTTTGTTAGAGAGAGAGGCAGTCGGCAAGAGGGAGGAAAAAACTCTCCCGTACTCGGGCTTATCGGTCTGAACGTTTTGTCTTTTTCACTCGGCCTTTGAAACAACAACAATTCACACAGAAATATCCGAAACAAAATGATGTGTCTAAACGCAGAGGCGAGTTTAAAAGAGAATAAGCGGATAAGCTGCTGAAAAAAATATACTAGAGTAAATCTGGACATAGCAGCCAACAGTGCCAAAGTCATGGAAAATTGGAAATTACGGATTTGCGAAACCGTGGCTTACATTTGCAAGATATTATATTCCATTTATAATGACATCAATAGGACCTTTAAACGAAATTAATAAAGTTATGTGATATCACACATACAAACATTGTTTTATTTACATTTAAATATAGGAAATGTTAAATAAAATTTACATTATCAGCCCTGTTAAAGTGCTGCAAATGTACGGACAATGACAGATTGTTAGGCAAAGGTGAATTGACAGTTCAGATGATTGCAAGAAAATCATACAATTACATATATTTACAATATATTTTGTAAATATTTATATGTAGAATTGCAAAAAAAAATTTTTAAAGACTGTGATGCAAATAAAATGTTTTTCTGACAATGGCGCCGTTGTCACATGCATAAACTTCGCACATACAGCAATCTAAAAATTATCTCGCAATGACTTTTCTGCTAAGTCCATATTCACACTTCCAATTTTTTTCTGCAATTCTCTTTTGAAATTGCATTTGCGTTCAGACAATGTATTCTGTTTCGAAATTTTTTTATTTTCACCGTTCATTACAACTCATTAAATTTTATTAAAATGTATGTCGCACAAATTTACATATGTTGAACCGAGCACAAAACAACGAATATTAAATGAAAAGCAGTGTGGAAATGTCGAAAAACTTTACAGCGAAAGAAAACGCAAAACGCATTGCAAAAAAAATTGCGAGTACGGAAGATTTTTTTCTCCCCCCCTTACCGACTGCGTCCCTCTCCCACAAACACTGTAATTCAGCAGAAAAAAATTGCATGTGTGAATCTGAACTAACGTTGCAAAATAAAAATTGTATGTTCACAGGGTTGAATTTAGAACCGTGTGAACATACAATTTTTGTTTTGCAACGTTAGCAGAAAAGTCATTGCGAGATAATTTGCTGATTGTTATATGTGCGAAGTTTATGCATGTGACAACGGTGCCATTGCCAGAAAATCATTTTATTTGCAACACTGTCTATAATGTATTTTTAATGGCAATCCTGCATATAAATATTTACAAAATATATTGTAAATATATGAAATTGTAATGTTTTCTTGCAATCGTCTGAACTGTCAATTCACCTTTGCCTAACAATCTGACATTGCCCGTATATTTGCATCACTTTAACAGGGTTGATAATGTTTGCCGATCTGGCAATCGTCTAAACTCAGCTTTACCTTTAGTTTTAATTTGCGTGAATTTCGTTTGAATGTACACTATATTTTAAACGCCCCCAACAGTAATATGCAAACAAACAATCAAACGTCATCTATGAGTTTGATAGTTCAAACTCAAATTTCATCCTATTGTTTTCTGTGCATACAACAACACTTTGACAGACGCCGGACGAATTCACCGGTATTTAAGAGATACCCTAAACATTTTTCGAGAATATCAGCTGTTCACTGTACTCTGCCTTGTTCAATATACCTTGGTGCAGGGTTGCACTGACATTTTGTTCTTGGTCTAATGAGACTACCTTTACAGTTATTGTATCATGGAAAAATAAGAAAACTGAGCAGGAGAAAAAAGTAAATTTTGCAAAATAATTTTATAATGACGACCGATGAAAATATTTTAGAGGAAATGTTGGGTAGGATTATTAACGGGATGAATGTTATAAAGAATTTGAATCAAATTGAATCTCATTTCTTTCTAGAGAGGTCAACAAATCCAAATAAGGACGAAGTTGATAATATGGCTGTGCAAATGTTTTGTATGATTGTGAGCAGCAATAAAGGTTTCTTGGTGGACAAAGCACACGAACTGATTGTGAAGAAAATTCGTTCCCAGAGCATAACAGAAGCCAACAGAGCCATAGGGGTAAGAAACTCGCTAAATGTCTGTGTGATTGTTTGTTCTTCTATTAGTTATCTCTGAGGAATGAATAATAACAAAACTTCTTTTGTTCAACAACCTCCCCCCCCCCCCCCTTAACTAATTTGTTTTGTTTTGCTTATTACCAGATATTGGAGGAATGCATGTCAAAGGGTGGCGAAGAATTCCAAAAGAAAACGGCCAAGTTTTCTTTTCTTAATCAATTAATCGGCTTAGTGTTGGATAGACACACTGGGCCACCTGTTCCTGTAGAAACTAAAAAACGCATTATGGAATGTCTAATGTTGTGGACTGCGGAGCATTCGGATAAAAGGAAATTCCAAGAAGCCTATGATAATCTAAAGAAACAAGTTAATTTCGATCACGGTCCACCATCGTCAATTAATAATGCTAATGGCAGTGCGGTCAGAGAGCAACGCTCAAGTATACTGGGTGGCAAAGATGATCTGTTGGTAGCTAAACTTCTTAAACAAGGCGGCGAGGAGAACTATAAGAGGGCCAATTTGGTAATACAACATCGATTTAATCAAGAAGCCAGACGTACCGAATTCATTTGTCACTTAAAATCGGAACTCAAGAAAATCGAGAATACAATGGAAGTTTTGGAGGAAATGTTAAATTCCTATTGCACTGATACACCCGGCCAAGATACACAGGAACTAATGCAAGAGTTGTTTAATACATGTAAAGGACATAATGAACAAATGGCAAGGTGGCCAGATTTTTTGGGGGAATCAGAACCGGATTTTCTAGGTAAGACTGAATTTATTGCATTACATTATTGAAGTGTTGTATCAAATGTACATACATATGTATATGGCACACGAAAGTACTTTTTTTATGCCTTTTCTTAATTCGGATTTTTTTTTGCAAATTCGAAAAAGTTTTTCGTTGAGTATTGTCATCATTAGTATGTATTGCATAGTTTAGTCTAAACTTTAGAGAGGAATAGATATAAATTCTCGCTTTCAATTAGGTGATTCTCCTTGTTAGTACATATTGTTTTTCGTAAAGAAGTAAGTGAATATTGTTTGTTTAATGTTTAACCTTTATCTCCTTCATCTTGAGTAATTTCATATACCTTATCTAAAATTAAATATTAATCTTAGAAAAATTCATTTAAAATGTTTAAACGGAGAAGACAAAATCTTAGTAGCGATTCGGACGATATTTATTTTTTTGTATATATCTTTCCTTATTTCAAAGCATTAGAAACACTTGTTTACAAAATTGTTGTCGGAGATACGTACAATTTTCTGGTATAATCCTAAAAACGAACAAAATATTAACAAAATACGGTATTTTTTTAAAAAAAAATATTTTTGTTTTGAAAAAGCGTTTTTTCTGGCACAAAATCCATTGAATATTTTATTTCATATCTTCAAAGATGCATGCTACGAAGAAAAGAATGCCTATTTGAAAGAATCTATGGAAAAATAACACATATTGTAAATGTAAGGGAAATTAAAAAATGCATGTTTTATTTGACCATTTTGTTTGGGAGGTACAAAAAGGTGTGGCAATAACGCTCATTTTTTCCATGGACTATGGCTATTGGTTTTGTTGAAATTCATTTACTGCTACCAAAAAGGTTATACTTTCTACATTTTTCCATAGATTTTTCACTGTTTTCTTCGTTAGAATGCCATGCCGCCATTTCTACGATTTTTCAATTTGCTATGTTCTTTTTCGTGCAATATTTTTTTAAATCACAATTTTTTCTAATTTTGTACCACTGTTTCAATATACATATATATAGTCAAAATATATATATTCTAAAGGTACATTCCATTAAAATTGGAATTAACAAAAAAACTTGCTATTAACAAATTTTTGGTTTCGAATTTATGGAATTATATCCCTCAATCTACACAGAACAATCTTTTGGGTCTAAGACACAAAAATATAAGGAGACAAAAATCGGCCGGCGCCGAATGTATAATACCCTCCAACATTGTTTGCCAACAAATGTACGGAGAACTATAATTACTGTGAACAGTTGCAGGTTAAATTGAGTAAATTTCTAAATTTCAGGCACATACATAGGTTAAAAAACGTGAACTTCATAAGGGGCTAACACATCAAAACATGGACCGATATTCTTCATCTTCACTAGAGACGACTTACTGCAATATTATAAGAAAAAAAGGTTAAATTTCCCTCATGAATAAAAAGAAATCAAAGATAGTAATAAAAAACACCCTATGAAATCAAATAAATATATATATTTTTTGCGAAAGTATTGAGTTTTTTTAGATCTTTTATGCGATTTTGCATTTCTTTAAAAAAATTATTTTTAATTTTTTTATTGGCTAATTTATACTATTTTTCTCTTTTAGTGGATATCCTAACGACTAAAGATTTGCTAATGAGTATATTACAACGATACAAGGAATTATTTGAGAGCAATTCCGTTGCAGAAACTGTACCAAAAGTTTCGCATAGCTCCAATATAACCTTAACGAATACCAATACGGCAACTGCTACGGGCAACACCTCAAATACTGATATATTATCAGAACTTTTGGGCGATGTACTAAATCCAACACCTTCTTCCAGCCCTAAAATTAACCAACAACAAAAAGGAAAACAAAACATAAAAGACAATGGTCACACAACCTTAGATGAATTAACGGAAATATTTGGTAGTATTGAAACGAAAAGCGACCAAACCAAATATCCTTCTGATTTACTAGGTAATTTCGACTTATTGGAGCCGATAAATGTATTCGACAATGAAGCGAAACCCACGACAAGGGAAAAGATGGCAACTAATGGGGAAGAGGAAAAGCAAAAGCCGCAGGGCTTTAAAGAATTAAGAGAGATTGATAAGCTAAGTGAGGAAATTTTTAAGCAAAGTTTACAAAGTGAACAACGACAGACAACATTTAAAAAGTAAGCAAAAATTTCAGAGTTTCTTTGAAAACTTTTTGTACATATGCTTGTAATTCGATTTTAGGGAACCGGAAAAGATCACGCTAAATGATATGGCCAAAGATAAAATGCAAATATCACTAAAGAGCAACAGCACGGAAAAAAAACAATCTGTTGAAAGTCTTACAAACGACCAAATGACTATTTCCCATGATAGCATTAATTTGGAAGACCGAATCGTGATGGATGATAGCAAAGATAAAGTATTGGAAGCAACCAATATTAACACGACGGAAAAAGCACTAACGAATAGCGCGGATGAGCAAGAAACAGAAGACAGCATAGCACCCACAGAGGAGGAACCAAAACAGTGTACCAAGCTTAAACCTTTGGCAGAAATAAAAATAGACCTAGACGAACTTACGCCAATTGTAGAAGGTCAACGCATTCTCCTGGATGATGAGGATATACAGGTTTCACTGAACTTTACAGTCGATCGTCCTACTCTGCATGTTTCGGTTATTGTTATGTCTGTTAGTAATAAGTCTCGTTTACCTGTGGAAGATTTTCAATTTGAGGCTAGCGTCAGAAAGGTAAGCCTAAACTTGAAAAGAAGTATATTGCAAGCCTTTTACATTTGTTTCGTCCGTAGCCTTGCAAAGTTCGTTTGTTACCACCCAGTGGTACCAGAATGGCTCCCCGGAAACCATTTCGTCCTTCCGAAACCATTAATCAAGTTATATTACTCATGAATCCTACAGAAAACCCCGTGGATATTACCTGTATTGTGGGTTACAAACTCGGCGACGACCCGGATCCCATTAAAGAGTCGATTGTAGCCAAAGACATTCCATATGTATAATTTTATAATCACTTAATGATGTGTTAGAGCGAGCTGTGCTCGTGCAATTGTTGCAAAACAATTTTATGTTTTTGGTATTTTCATTTATTGTTTTTAAGTGACAAATTTGATTTGTTCGATTCATCACATAAGTATTTGATTTCTAAAATTATAAATATTTTGGTTATGCCCAAATTTGATTTCTTACGTTGGGGGTATTAATAACTCTTATTCGTAAATCACATACTTTTCTTCATTTATTTTACTAATAACTTAACATATTCAAGGTTTTATTTATAAATTATATAATTTATTTGCCTTTATTTAAATAAAAAATATTACAATTCAAAATGAACTGAATATATTAAGAGTTACAGCAAAACTTGTTTAGTTTTTTTTTGAAGTGTGTTTAGTCAAACAAATTAATATTTATCCCTGGAATTCGAAAAGTACACATTCATCGTTATAAAAAAAATAACTGCCTTGGCAAGATGGAAATTCGGCGCAACATCAGCAGGGATCGTCTATTACCTATAACATAGTATTATGTTATATTATAGTATGCAGATAAAATTGTTGCTTAGTTGGCTGTCTGACTGATGTTCGGTTAAACCTAGAAACATGAAATTTAGCATGAGAATAGTCTTTCTGACGTATACCCGGGATAAGACAAGGTTTTCGTGCCAGATCTAGTGCTACAATAGCGAAATCTGATGTGAGCATAGCTCTGGTGTTAGTATATATTTTAGAGGTAGATTAAAATACTATTACGTCAAGGGCAATCCTGACACAAAATTCCACGATTATAGCTAATTTCACCATTCTAGCTTAAGAAATTTGCATATGCCACATTTAAAACTTTTTGTATAATTATGTTTTATTTACAACCCAAATTTCAGAAAATAGCTTCTTGTACCGAGACAAAGAAAGGATACTTTTTGCACCATCACAAATTCCAAATGGTAGAGTGAATCGAGAAATTTGATGTGAGGTAGCTCTTCATATTTCTAAAAATTACTTTCTCAAATCATATTCATTAGTTTTTGGTATAATTGTTTATTTATATTGAAATAATTGTTGTTGTTTTTTTTTCTGTTTGTTTCATTCGTACACATTATTTTTATGTATCACTTATAAAAAACGCATCATCTTAATTAAATATATATAGTTATGCTTAGAAAAAATCTTAATACATGACCAAAAAAATATAAATCAGGAAAAGTATATATATATATGTATGTAGTAGGTTACGTTATTATTCCAAGTTCTTGCTTGTGTTTGCTTCAAAACACAATGACTTTAATCGTCTCGTCTTATTTCCCTTCGTAACCCATCAACCCCCTCATAGACTCACATTGACAGTTTTCGACAAAAACGAGCACACAACCAGGGCCGGCTCAAGGTTATATAGCCCTGGGTGGCCGCCAGCTCCTTCCGCGTATATGCTTGATGTTATTCCGTTACAATTTCGTCTTTAAACGATAGAGCCGTTATGGCTTTTGTGTGGCCGGTGTACTTACGCTCGGGATTTTTCGTTTCTAATTTCCAAAGTCGAGCAATGGCATCACTGGAGGCGGTGAATAGGTATTTGGAATCAGCACTGAATGCTGCATCCCAAACCCAATAGTTTTCAATGGACAATTCCCGCCACATGGTGAAGTCATCCGTTTTCCAGACGCGGGCTGTTCCATCGCCGGAGGTAGTTACAAGTAGACGAGAGTCGGGAGAGAATTTACACCGCAGCACATAACGTTTGTGAGCAGCAATTTTCAGTTTGGGGTGCAGTGTTGTGAGCTTTTGATTTGGCGAGGAACTTAAGGACCAAATGTAGCAATTGCCTTTGTTGTTGACGGCTGCCATGTATTGTCCATCGGGTGAAATTGCCACATCCTGTATTGAGGCATCAACTTCGGGTATCAGTTGTTCATGGACCTCGGACTTAACATCCCATAGATAGACGCCGCCATTTTGAGCACCCATTGCTATCTCCACTTGATTGGGGTGCAGACAGGCGGCATTGACCGGAGCCTGACAGTCAAAGACACGCGAACAATGTGGTGAGGCTGATAACATATCCCAGATGCGAACCCGGTGGTCCTCTCCCGCAGTGAACATCCAATTGCCGTCTTCCTGAAAACCCAAACGAGTGACATTTTTCTGCACACTTTCAAAATTGATGACAGGCACATTCGAATTGGACTCCAGGTCATAAAGGCGTATGCATTGATAGCCGCAGGCGGCTAGGCGTGTCTTGTCGGGTGTACGGTCTAATGCATTCACTTGCTGTGGATAGACGAAGAATTGTGAACACATATATTTTTATATCTAGTGGTATGTATGCATGTTTGGCCTAGACTTCTTACCGATGTTTCCACAAAACGCAGCGTGCGAATACAGTTGCCGGTGTGGGCTTGCCAGAGTTTAATGGTATGGTCATAACCGCCTGTGGCCAAAATCAACTGGTCACCTGTTGTTTCCATAATTATGTTCAATATATTTCTCTATTTTTGCAGAGTTTATTTAAATTTTCATTATTTTTAGAGATCTGGTAAAAATTCTCCTCCCGTAATGTTTTGTTATTCTTCAGATCTGTCAAATTCTGGTTCTTGTTCTTCTCTTCGATATGGATAACAACTGTCATTGTGTCAGAGTATCGCTTAAGGCTGGGTTAGGCAAACGTAACCGTAATGCCCCCGTAGCGTAACGAATCAGCTAATTCAATGAGACATATGGAACTCAGTGTAAACGATTAGCCAACGAAAACGAAATGTAAACGGACGGCTGAATCTGCTGAAATTTGATTTGGACGGTACGTTTATGTGCATTTGCAAACAAAATCAGTAAAAAGAAAAAAATTATGCGAAAATTTTGAAAAGTAATGATGAATAAGTAATAAAATGATAAATTAGTGGCAAATGAATATAAAATAAAATGAATTTGTAGCTTTTTTTGTTGGGAATGTCTGAGTCATATGGCACGTTTTTGAAGTTTTGGGTAATTGCTCCAGCGGGCAACGTTACGGCGACGCTAAAGTTTAATTACGGTTAAGTTTGCCTAACCCGGCCTTTAAAGGATTTAGGCCGGGTTAGGCAAACGAAACCTTAAATTAACTTTAGCGCAACTGTAACGTTGCCTGCAGAAGCAATTGTCCAAAACATGAAAAACGTGCCATATGGCTCTGACATTCACAACAAAAATAACATCTTTATTTTATATATTCTTTCTTTTATTTTAAAATTTTTTTACTAATTTATCAATCCAATTCAAAATTTTCGCAAAATTGTCTTCTGTTTTCGTTATTTTGCTGATTTTGTTTGCAAATGCACGTAAACCTGCCGTCCAAATCAAATTCCACCAGATGTAGCCGTCAGCTTATGCTTCGTTTGCTAATCGTTTACACTGATTTCCTTAGTCCTGATTCACAATAGGCAATTTTTTCCAAGCAATTGTCAAAGTTTGTAGGAGAGAGATGCAGAGAACTCTTTCCGCCTGCCTCTGTCATGAGTTGCGAAGAAAGAACAGTGCGAAACAGACAAAAAATTCGTGAAATGTATTTATAAAACATTAATTTACTATTATATGTTCAATTGTTTACACTCTTTTTGCAAATATTAAAATAATTTTTCATTGTTTGTGCATCTTCTTCCCGTTAATTCACAATAATTGACAACAATCTCTCCAAAAATGAGATGCGAAATATAGGATGCCCAATCTGGCAACACCATACTCGATTAAGACAGGAACACAAGCACCATGTTTAGGTTAGGTTATAAGAGAATGACACAAGAGCTAGAATGACACTAGAGCTGGTCATGGCGAACTAATAATGTTTAAAATGCTTAGCTCACCATACAAATTAAGCACCTATGGTGTAACGAGAACACGCCTAATATAGATTATTTTACCCGCATACGACGGTTGCTATTTATATTTCGGTCCTGGCAATGGTGGTGTTGCCAGATGAAAACTGGAACTTCCATTGGAAAGTATGACATTTTTTAGCATAACTTCACTCAGACCGTTTTGTCATTTGTGCGCGAATTATTTTGGTTACAGTGTGTTGAAAATTCACCTCCAAAACATGGTGCTTTAGGCGTCGAAAAACGTTGACCAAGCAGTTTTTTCTTGATGTGAGTGAATAAGAATAAGTCATTGGGTGTCAAGTCACCCAATGTCAATTCGACGTTTTGGCCAATCAGAAAGGCGCTGGTTTGAGCCGATGTGTGAGAGCTCGCATTGTCATGGTGTACAATGATTCGTCTTCTCTTGTTCGTTTTTCGAATTTCCCCGAAGACTTCAGGCAAACAAATTGTGGTGTACCACTCAGAATTGACCGTCCTACGTTGCTCAAGCGGAGCAGTCGCCACATGACCAGTTTTGCCCAAGAAACAGGCGACCATTTGCTTTGAAGTGCTTCTGCCACGAACAACTTTCGTTGGATTTGGCTCGTCTTCGAGGACCCACACCAAAGAAAGTAGATTTATAAAGAAGTTCCGTCCCTTAGCGAGTATTCTATCAGTGACGAACGAATAAAAATTTGATTTCGGCGAGTGATTTTTTTTAACATTTTAAGACCGATTTTCGAGATTTTTTTGTTATTATCATATTTAGAAAATTAATATCGTTCGTTAAGTACCAAAAAAGTTCAAAAAAAGACTATAGAAAACTATTTTTTTCGCGTTTCAAAATCATTCCTATTCGTTCGTAACTCACGCAAATGTAAACAAAGTCACGACGGAACATCTTTATAAATCTACTTTCTTTGACCCACACGGTCGATTGCTGTTTTGTTTCGGGCTCATACTCATAGATCCAAGATTCGTCGTCTGTGACGATCTTATAAACGTCTTTTGAAGCACCGCGATCGAATTTTTTCAAAATTTCTTTGCACCAATCGACACAAGCCTTTTTTTGAGCGATTGCCAAATTGTGCGGGTACGGCCAGGTGTTCATGCAATATCGAATGTATCACGGTATGTCACATGACGATCTTGCATTATCAGTTCACGAAAGGGAATCAATGTTATCTGGCACAACGGCCGCTTTTGGACGACCTTCGTCTTTGAGCGAGCGTCGGCCACGATTGAATTCATTAAACCAGTTTTTCACAGTGCTATAGGATGGAGCTTCATCTCCATACAAAGATTTAAGTTCATCGATGCACTCTTGTCGTGATAATCCACGTCGAAAGTTGTGAAAAATGATCGCACGAAAATGTTCACGAGTTAATTCCATTTTTTTTTGCCAAATTGATTTTTTCAAGTCACTGTAAACAACACTAATGATGGTCGTACGTTAAAACGTTCTGAGTACGTTTATACTAATGTTAAACTTTCCAATGGAGATGTCAGATGGCGCCAGGCAACACTAATGGCGAATTCTTTTCTGAAATTTTGAAATTTTAGTCGTGCTAAATTCGAGTAACTTAATTACCAAATTTCAAAAAAGCATCACAAAAGTGCCGTTTTCGGAAAAAGGGCAATGAAAATGTTGCACTTTTTGCAGAAAAGAATTCGCCATAAGTGTTGCCTAGACCAGAAATATATATAGCAACCCTCGTAGATGGATGCTTGCCTAAAGTACATAAAGACGAAAGACCCTATTTATAAAAAGTTGTGGAGTATTTGAAATACGTTGAAAATCGGTTCAATAAACCTTCCACATGTTTTTAGGCGTCAAGACAGTAATGAAGAAAATACACCCTAAGCAACCCATGTTAGTATCGTTTCGTGCTCTGATTGGCTGCTTACATCAAAATGGCTGCTTACGTCAAGACAATTGCCAAATTTACTGTCATCAAAAAATCAAAGAGAGTACAAAGACAATGAGAGATGTGTAAGTATATATAGGGTGATCCATTTCGAGGTTCTCTACTTTTTAAAGAAAAAAGCAGAAAATTCACATTGAATGGGGAATGTTTATTATCATTTGAAAGAACATTCTTTGGCATTTATTTTTTGAAGATTATGTCTATCAAATGTTGGCCGCGGCTACGTCTCAGATGGTCCATTCGTTGAGTCCAATTTTCGATGACTCGTTCGAGCATTTCAACTGGTAACTGGCGAATGACACGCGTGATGTTTTGCTCCAAGGCCTGAATCGAAGCGGGTTTGTCCGCATAAACTGTAGACTTTACATATCATCATCGGTCGCCATTGACGGTTACGTTCTCACCGGCATCATTTTTGAAGAAATATGGACCGATGATGCCGGTACGGATCCGGAATCGGTCAATGGCAAAAAGATAGCTCTTAACGAGAGCTAAAATATTGCTGAAAGGTGTCAAGGTCGTGGGTCGAATGGAAATTGTTTTTTTGGATTTAAAAAAAATGGACAGCGTAATTGGCGAAAGATTATTTTTATAATAAAACTGAATAATTTGTAAACGTTGTTCAGGCGTAAGTCTTTCCATGATGAAATGCCAAACAATACTTAACAAAAATAACATGACTCACACGTGATCTGTCAAAAAAGACGATTGAAAAAAGTATCTCTACTTAGATCACCCTATATATTAGTAAATAAGTTTAAATGTATTGCTATTGTCTTCGCAAAACTGTCTCGTGTATACCCCGGGTAAGTCTCGATTTACATAGGCTGAATGTTCAGCAAATTATCGGCGTTTTGTAGGAGAGAGAGGCAATCGGAAAGAGGGGAAAAAACTCGCCCTGAACGTTTTGAGTTCTTCGTGCAAGTTCAAAAGATAATTTGATGATAACCTGCTGAAAAAACTTGCCTAGTGTAAATAGGCACTAAGAGATTGATATGAACTAACCACGTCGCAAACCATCTGCGATATCTTTCACAAAATACGATACGTTTGTGTCACTCATCCATACGGGTTTGTCAATGCAGATGGCGTTGAATATCGTTTTGGAGCCGTTAACTTATACTGCCAGATCGGACAAAGTTATCAACCCTCTTAAAGTCCATCAAATGTACGGACAATGACAGATTGTTAGGCAAAGGTGAATTGACAGTTCAGACGATTGCAAGAAAACCTTACAATTTCATATATTTAAAATATATTTTGTAACTATTTATATGCAGGATTGCCAATAAGAATATTTTATAGACAGTGTTGTCAATAAAATGTTTTTCTGACAATGGCGCCGTTGTCACATGCATAAACTTCGCATATCTACCAATCTGAAAATTATCTCACAATGACTTTTCTGCCAACGTTGCAACACAAAAATAGTATGTTCACACGGTTGTACGTTCACTGGGTTGCATTTTTCCGCCATTTTTCTTACAATATTGTCTGATCTGACAATCGTCTGTACTTAGTTTATCAATGGGGAATGTGAAATGAAACAAGAATGAAATTATAAATATTGTAATTGTAACATTTTAGTTTAATTTAAGGTGTCCGAAAGCCACGTTTATGGCTTTGGGCATATTCAGATATTCAAGAATTTTTCTTTAATTTGATGCTTCGAACGATAGTAGTTTTCACGGGAGTAGTTTTCGTCAGCGCTTGTTCGTGCTACTATTTTTAAATTATATTCTACTTTATTTTAAGACTAAAAAAATATAACAAACAAAAACGAAAAATTATAATTATAATATAATAATTATATTATATTATATGTTTTCGTTACAAGCTAGCAATTTTAGTTTAGCACTTTGCAACGTAATCAACTGACTTCCACTAACTGGCACATAAGCAATAAGTGGCAGATTTTTACTATCTAGTAGCAATTGGTTTAATAAGTTGCGAAGAACGAACAAAAAATTCGTGAAAAGTATTTATAAAACATATATTTTCTATTCTATGTTCAATTGTTTACACTCTTCTTGCAAATATTAAAATAATTTCTCTTTTAGCAAACAGTTCTCGTTTAATGATACTTGGCTGTGCGTATATATTTAATAATTTCGACTGAAGTAATCGTTGTAATAAGGATATTGATAATGGGAGTTTGGTGGCTCCCGAAACAGATCTGTCTATCCAACCATTACAATCGCCCCCAATACATGTCACTTGCTTCTTCTTTAATTTTTAACAAAGTTGTTTTCATATACTGAAAACAACAATAACGATCTTGAGCCTGAGTACAAAAACAAAATATGTACTATGAAAGCAGATCGAATAAAACAAAAAAACAAAAACAAAAACAAGAATTTCTCATTTTTGTTCTTCTTCTTCCCGTTAATTCACAATATTTGATAACAATCTCTCCAAAAATGGGATGCCATATTGCTAAATATAGGGTGCCCAATCTGGCAACATCATACTCGATTAAGACAGGAACACAAGCACCAAACTCCGTCGGGAACTAATAGTGCTTAGCTCCCCATACAAATTAAGCACTTATGGTGTAACGAAAACACGCCTAATATATATTTAAAGGATCCGCAATCTAACGTTTTTTTTCAACTAGTGCTTATTTCGTAACACTTAGCTCATATCTGATTTGAAAGATAATTAGTTTTATCCTTCCGCTGAACGAATATGGTTGTGTATACGCTTGAACAACGCTTCGCTAAGTGGGCCTGCGATCGACTTACAGAAGATGCCGATTTTGCCAAAAAAAATCATCTTTTCAGATGAAGCTCATTTTGATCTTGGAGGGTATGTAAACAAGCAAAATTGTCGCATTTGGGGTACAGAAAACCCGCACGCATACATTGAAAAGCCGATACACCCAAAACGAGTCACTATTTGGTGCGGATTTTGGTCCAGAGTCATAATTGGTTACAGTCAGTTAGAGTCAATGGCGATCGTTATCGGGCCACGTTGAACGAATTTTTGTTCACAAAAATTGAAGAGGAGGATATTGGCAACATTTGGTTTCAACAGGACGGCGCTACGTGCCACACAGCCGAAGCTACACTCGATGTTTTGCGCCCTGTTTTTGAAGATCGCATTATCAGCCGCAGAGCTGATGTCGTTTGGCCACATCGGAGCTGCGATTTGACACCGTTGGACTATTATTTGTGGGGTGCCCTCAAAGATAAGTGTTACGCCGACAAGCCAGAGACAATTGACGCTTTAAAAGACAATATTCGTGAAGCCATTGGTGAAATACAGCTGCACACAATCGATAATGTGCATACAAATTGGACCGATCGTGTTGGTTACTGCATGGCCAGCCGAGGCAGCCATTTGAATGAAATTATTTTCCATTATTAACCAGAAGGATTGTACTTTCAAATAAAAAAAGAAATTTGAGAAAATATTCAGTAGTTATTTTTTATAGCATTTTCAAAAAAAAAAGTTATTTGGCGGACCGTTTATAATATAATATGAACAGGGATGCCAATTTAGTGCTTTTCGCACTAGATTTAGTGCCTTTTAGACCACTCAATACGCGAAAAGTGTTCAGTTAGTGCCAAATGAAAAAAAGCACTTAATGTACGCTTTTCACATTTTTCGTTAGTGCTTTTGACGCTTTTCGCACATTTGTCAGAACATCATCAACGGCCGATCATCAACAACGTCGTGTCTTTGCTGATTGGGTCCTTGATATGCATGAAAATGATCCGGAATTCCATCGAAAAATCATCTTGACTGATGAGGCCCATTTCCACCTCGGTGGCTACGTCAACAATCAAAATTGTCGCATCTGGGGCTCGGAAAATCCAAGAGTTATTGCTGGGAAGCCTCTCCATCCTCAACGTGTGACTGTTTGGTGCGGTTTATGGTCCGGCGGGGTCATTGGACCTTACTTTTTCGAAAATGAGGTTGGATCAACAGTTACGGTGAATGGATTGCGCTATTGAAAGATTTTTAATGATTTTTTATGATCGGAGTTGGATGGTATTGATCTGGACAACGTTTACTTTCAACAAGACGCCGCTGCGTGCCACACAAGCAACGAAACCATTGCTCTGTTACTGGAAAAGTTTCCGGACCGTGTTATCTCTCGAAGAGGTGATCACAATTGGCCACCGAGATCTTGTGATTTAACACCTTGCGATTTCTCCCTTTGGGGCCACGTGAAAGATAAGGTCTACGCCAACAGCCCAGCGTCGATTCAAGACCTCATAGATAGAATTCGTGAGGCTATCGAGGACATAGGGCAGCCACTTTGCGATTTGGTTATGGAAAATTTCATGAAAAGGATATGGTCCGTAATCGTGGTCGTGATGGCCATTTGGCTGATGTTGATTTTCATTATTAACGGCATACCTTCCTCTTTATTATGAAATAAACATCCGATCATTAATTGTATTAACTTTGGTTAACAATTGTTTTTGGAAGATTTTGGAGAAATGTGGTTTCACAAAGATTTCTCATTCGCTTGTGTGTTGAAGTCAACCATATAGAGCTCCATATCTCCCATAAAATTGCAGCAGAACTGTTGATAACGAGTGTCATGGCTCAGAAATCATGATCCAGGATGCGTGCTGCCAATTTTTAATACATATTTATACACCGCCATGTATAAAATACTTGTTTCTATAATAATATAGAAACAAAATAGTCTTGAAGCCGGGAGAGTATCCTAGCTAGAATCACAAAGATTTGCAGACCGAATAAAAGCAAGCAAGCAACATCCGATCATTTATTTTATAAAATTTCATTTTTCTTTGAATACCAAAATAACACCTCTTGTTGGAAACCCATAATATCCAATCGACGATTTTGGGAGATAGGCCCCAACGTGCACCTACAGCTTTCCTACGGGAATATAAGGCGACGTTGGCTTTCCTAACACTTTCCAATACATTTGGTCTGAGGCACAATCTCCTATATAAGATTATACCTAGAAATTTTGAATTTTCAGAAAATAACCCATCATTTAGCCGAGGAGGCTCGACATATGGAATCTTATACTTCATAGTAAAAAGAACCAACTCAGTTTTGTTTGGGAAATTCTTTCAGAGAAATACGTATAATGTGTATGGGGACGATGGGAAATTTGTCAGTTACTGCGATTGCGCTGTCACACAATGGGAAAAAGGGGTAAATACGCGAGCATAGCGATATTTTCTATCTCATGACTATACCGTTAGAGATAGAGTCCCACGGTTTGGACTATCTTCAAGAGAATTCTTTGGAGAAGAAATTGGTGTACCAAGAATTAATGTATCGCACAGTCGAGCTACAAAAACGACTTTGTGGAAATTAGTGTAAAAATCAGAATATCGTACCAACTTCAGTGATCTTGATTTTAAATTAAAGCTGACAAAATTTAGTTAAAAATCTATTTGAGTTACTTGATTGTGTGTTGCTGCGTTTTAAATATATAGACCATTGAAGTTCAAATATATTTTTGTCAGCATTGCGTTAAAAGTCTATAAAACCGGGTGATGCTTTTGAATTTGAAACCAAAACAACATAAATAGGATAAAATCGTCGTCTGCAATATTTTTGAAAGCGGAAGTGTTGCACTAATGCACTTACACAATGCGTCGTCGACTGTTAATAAAAGAAAAGTAAAATTAAAAACAAAAAATAATCGGTCCAACCTAGTAAACATTAACTGCAGAAGCGTTTAACTATATTTTTATACTTTTTGTAGAAGAAGTAAACTATAAAAATTACACATATAATCCTAATAATATTAATAGGATCGCTATTTTTGTTCGTAGGACACTACAAACATGCAGCCGGACATGTACCGGTCGTATTTATTATCCGATTTAGCCGAAATTTCGTAAAAGTTATTTTTTGGACAAAGAAAATCGGTCCAAATATTTCGGGAAAATCGGTTCATAGATAGATGTAGCTCGCACACATATTTTCTATATTTAAAGTAAAAAAAATCACATATTTAAAGTACAAAAATCTGCCATAATCGCAAAAAGTCGCAGATAAACTAGGTACTGTTGGATACACCACTAAGTCATCTATCTTCTTTGTGTCAAATGGTAGTGATCCCACGTGATCCAAAAAAGTTGTATTCCATTTACTGTGTATATTTTTTTTGAAAAACAAAAACAGACTGTATTTTTACTTGGAAATATCTCTTCATTTAAAGACGTTAAAAATACGTCTTATACACAAAAATTAAGATAAATCCAACCTTATTATATGTTACAAGTCCGATCGCACAAGCCGCGACTTTGCAGCCACAGCCTAGATCTTAATGGATTTCGTTCAGCGGTAGATTCCAAATTAGTGCATACACAGTACTCCTCCTTGTTTACAAACCTCGTGACGCGTCAGCAAGATATAGTTCACCCTAAGAAAGCGCCGTAATAACCGCATATGAGTGATTGTTGTTAAACGACGATTTAATTCAAATAATGCAGATTATATAAACCGGTGCGTCCGAAATATTTTGCAAAAATGGTGACCCAGAACCATATCCAATGAAGATCAACAGAACATCAACGCCGAAATAAGGAAGATCAAATATGGCTTGATGAGCAACATTGCGAAAACCCTATGACGGCCCTCCCCATGCTGCGCGAGACTGGAACCCGCATGATGTTCGACCTTAACAGAAACCTTTGAATATACCTTAAGCTCCTAAACACGAAGTAAGAATTTAATAATAAGGCAGATTCTGTAGACTTGCCCAGCAAAGCATGTTGGTTTCCCGACAAGGTTTGTATGTAGGTTTTCTCTAATAATATAATCTTTAAATCTTTCCACTCCAAAATAAAAATCTTTCCAATCCAAATACAGTCCACTCATTTTCATCTTGGTCCTGCTGTTCCTCGAGTTCTGTCTGGGAGTTTCCTGGGTAATGTGTGTCGAGCAGTACCAGTATTGACTACTCGCTATTTTTATACAGCAGGTATTGAAATTCTGTGGTGTTAGCGTTATTGTCTGTACAGATGACGTGACAATAGATGTTAGAGGGAAGTTTCCAAGTACTCATACTCACATCCTACAGCAAAACCTTCATACAAGATGGGCTTCTGATAATGGTAATAATGTTAACCCGACAAAGATGGTGCCTAAAGTTCCCTTCTCTGAAAGCGCAAAATACTTCGGTATTTTACTGGACAACATTCTGGAAAGAGCAAAGAAGGCTGTGGTAGTGCTATATACTCGTATACCCGTAAAAGTTCAACCGAACCCGCGTACAGCTTATTGGTTGTATACGGCAGTAGTTAGACAAATAATGACGTATGGCAGTGTCGTCTGGTGGACAGTTTGCAGAAATCCACCTTCTGTGCAATACTAAACAAGGTTCAGCGAATGGCTGCTATATGTATCACTCGTGCGCCGAGAACGACACCAACTGAGGCACTAAATATTATAAATACTATATGGAAAGTTATACTACGTGGAAAGAATTGACCACCTGCTTTGCTACTGTCCCTACGTCTGGATATACTGGGGTAGTCCTTTCTAAGAAGTCTGAATGATTTTTCTGGTACCGATATTCGTACTATTGATGACATTGTTTATCAAACTGGTTGTTTTCGAAGAGAGACATCTGAGCCCTTGGTACCACTAGGGACCTACATTGACCTATGTGAGCTGGTAAATTATTTAACAAAAATTTTATTGTTCTGGCAATGGACCACGTAGGCCTTTCGTAACGATAAAGATCAGTGACGAATACTTCACATGAATTCCATCGATAAGTTCTGTCCAATTACTGTTGTTGATAGGAGAGAAAACTGCGTCCAGCATTATTGCCCTCATCTACGAGTATCTACGTAGAAGAGATTGATTATAATAGAGAATAGAATGAAAAGAACAACAGCCACAACCACAATGGCCCGTGGAAAGCATTTCCATTAATATCAATTAAAAATCATTTAAAAAACTGCATTCATTCGCATCATCTTTCGATGACTAGTGAAAAATTCCAAGACAATGGACTCGACGACAGCAACAAGTAGTTGTTGTAAATATTACTGCTGTTGTTGCTACAAGTATTTTATTAATAAGTATTTACTCGTAAGAATAATTTGTAATTGTCGTTAGTAATGTTCGACATAGTGCCCGCCTCAGTCAATACTCCATTCTGCAGAACAACAAAGACTGACTGAGCTGAAGATCATTATCAGGGAAAAGAGGGCCGGTCGAATCTGTCATTCATGATTATTCATCATAAACCAAATGTTGTTGACAATGACAACATGATCAATGAATAAGCCAGTTTCTCACCAATGGCAGATGCTGTTTTCATGGACAAAAAGGCAAAGTTGCAGAAGAAAAATCATTCCAAAAGCTTTAATAACAAATTGAGCTGTTCCGATGAAAAATCGCCTAAAATGTAAGTAATAACTCAAAAAACATCAAAATACAGGGTGTCTCAAAAAAAAAAATGTTTGTATTTAGTAGATTTATTAAACTGTGAAAATCGGATGAATATTTATTTTTTTTAAAACAATATTTTCATGACTCTGAAACCATTTCCTCATTTCCTCATGGTCGCAGCCTGCTTGTCAAGTTCCCACTGGTCTCTCCCACTAAACCAATCCGATAGCTTTAACAAGTTCAAGAGTTGACCGATGCTAACATCAGTTTGCTGGGCTCACCGGCCGCTTTCTAAATAGAGCGAAACGCAGATACAGAAGGTTTTCTATCGATTAATCCTGCTCATCGTCACCGCAGCTTCTAAAGTCTCTCAACTTTAATTCCCTCTGCATATCTTAGTCCTGATTCTCACGATACTATTTTTAAGCAAATTATCGTCTAATTCTATTTTAAACTTGTGCTTGCTTTCACACGACGTACTTTTTTCTGCAATACTTATTTTCATTGTTGCTTCTTCTGACATTCTACAACTTTAGGTTTAGGTTAGGGTGGCAGCCGTATTTTTATACCCAACACCACACTGTGGTACAGGGTATTATGACTTTGTGCATTTGTTTGTAACACCCAAAAGGAGAAGAGATAGATCCATTGTTTATTATACCGATGGACTTGTAATCACTTTCTGAGTCGATTTAGCTATGTCCGTCTGTCTGTAGATGTATTCTTGTAATCAAAGTACAGGTCGTAATTATGGCCCGATCTTGACGAAACTTTACACATATCTTTTTTTTTGGCCCAAGGACGATCCCTATTTAATTTGGTTAAAATCGGTTCAGATTTGGATATAGCCCCCATATATATGTTAGCCCCGATTTGACATGTAAGCGCTGTACAAACTTTATTTTATATCCGATCAGTATGAAATTCAGCACAAAGAGGTCTCTTATTATATGCATGAACACTGTAAAATTTGGAAGAAATTGGTTTAGATTTAGATATAGCCCCATATATATGTTACCCCCGATTTCACATGTAAGCGCCGTAAAAAATTTATTTTATAACCGATCAGTGCGGAATTCGGCAGAAGGAGGTTTCTTATTACATGAAGGAATACTGCCAAATTCGGAGAAAATTGGTTCAGATTTGGATATAGCCCCCATATATATGTAACCCCCGATTTGACATGTAAGCGCTGTAGAAACTGTATTTTATATCCGATCAGTGCGAAATTCGGCAGAAAGAGGTTTCTTATTACTCGAAGGAATACTGCCAAATTCGGAGAAAATCGGTTCAGATTTAGATATAGCCCCTGTATATATGTTACCACCGATTTGACATGTAAGCGGAGTTGAGACTGTATTTTATATCCGATCAGTACGAAATGCTACAGAAAGAGGTCTTTTTACATGAATGAGTATTCAGGGAAAATCGGTTCAGATTTATATATAACCTCCTTATATATGTTCCTCCTGATTAGGTATCAACGCGCTATAGAAGTTGTACTTTACTTTCGATCATTAATATTTTCCGGAAAGATGTTTCTCAATTTAGGAACGAATATTGCTTAATTTAGCGATTATCGGCTCAGAATTAGATAATATGTTCCTGCCTACTTACCAATTATTCCAAATTATTATCGCAGTGACCTTTATCGCATTGTTAGGGAGGTGTAGGGTATTATATAGTCGGCCCCGCCCGACTTTCTGCCTTTCCTTACTGTTTTTTTTTTGATATACAAATTTATCGATAGTACGAATATCGGTACTGGAAACATCTGTTAGGCTGCCTAGAAAGACCGACCCCAGTATGTCCAGACGTCGTTTACTCAGAGCGGGTCAGTCGCATAGCAAGGGCTCAATGCTATCCACTTCTTCCTCATCTCCACAGCTTCTGCAGAAGTCATTAGAGTCAATACCCAATCTTTTGGCGTGTTCGCCGATCAAGCAGTGTCCCCTCAGAACTGATACTAACGAAGACAATCTTTGCCTGTCTAGTGCGAGGAGATATTTTGATCTTCTTAGGTCATACCAGATGGCCAGATTTGTCTAGCTACCCTGCAGGTGCCGATTTCTGTCCATCTTTCGTTGGACTGGCTGATTGCCTCTTGCCTAAGCCAAAGCTTGCAAGTGGATAGTGGCGCACCAATATATGCAAATTCTTCGAGAATTTCTAATGTCGTCCCTTTCCTAGCAAGTTCATCGGCTTTGCAGTTCCCCGGTATATCCCTATGCCCAGGCACCCATATGAGGTGTATATTAAACTGCTCATCTCGTTAAGAGATCTGCGGCAGTCGAGGGCTGTTTGTGAATTTAGAGAGAATTGATGGCAGCCTGGCTGTCCGAGTAAATGACAACGCCAGTGTTGGTTACTATGTTGCGACTCAGCCACTTGGCTACTTCCCATATTGCCATTATTTCGGCTTGATAGGCACTGCAGGTATCTGGTAGTCTGTGAGCTATATCCAAACTAAGCTTTGAACAGTGTACTCCGAAGCCAACCTTTTCATCAAGCTTCGAACCATCCGTGTAAAAGTGGAGATGGTTTCTATTACCTGATATTCTTCCAACCCATTCATCTCTGGCGGGAATCATAGTGATGCAATTTCTCTCAAAGGTGTACACAGTTGGTATATAGTCCACTCGGTCGTTTACCATAGCACTACACTTTGATATCCTCATGTGATCATAGTTCTTGTATCTCTACATTGATAGGCAGTTTAATCTTATTGCCGCTTTGGTTGCAACTTCTCTCGCCACAATATTAATCGGCAGTATATGGAGTAGGTCTTGTAGAGACTCGGTCGCTGTAGTCCTGAAGGCTCCGCTTATGTTTAGGCAGGCTGTTCTCTGAACCTGATAGTTAGTTTGTCAGTTGCCGTCCACCTTACCACAATGCCGTATAACAGTATAGAAGGACTACTGCTATATATATCCAGTGGATGATTTTAGGAGAGTGGCCCCACCGCGATCCTACAGCCTTTTTGCAGGAATATAAGGCGAGGTTGGCCTTCCTTACACGTTCCAATACGTTAAGTCTAAATAACAGTTTTCTATATAAATTATTCCTAAAAATTTTGCACTTTCAGAAAAGACTAGATATGTTCCATTTATCCGAAGTGGAGGGTCCACGTGTGGGACTTCATTCATCCTAGTAGAGGACCAATTCTGTCTTGTTTGGGTTTACGCCCAAACCGCTGCTTCTTGCCCATCTAGCCAATTTGTTCAGAGCCACCTGCAGAATGTCTCGGAGGACGTTTTCGAATTTGCGACTCACTGCGATTGCCACTTCGTCCGCATATGCCACGACCTTTCAGCCACATCGTTCTAGATCTAGCAGGATTTCATTCACCGCTAGGTTCCAAATTAGTGGAGACAGTACTCCTCCTTGTGGGGTCCCTCTGTTTACAAACCTTGTTAGAGGTGTGGACCCTAGACATGCTGTTATGCATTTTCCGTTGAGCAGACTTTCAATTAGTCTAATCAAACTAGAGTTAACTTTTAGATGTGACAGTGCCGCAAATACCGCATCTGAGTGAATGTTCTTAAAAGCCCCTTCTATGTCAAGAAATGACACCATGGTGAATTCCTTGAAGTGCAGGGACGATTCGATAGTGCTCACAAGTTCGTGCAGGGCTGATTCTGTAGACTTCCCCTTATTATAAGCATGTTGGTGCACCGACAGGAGTTTTGTATACAGGTTTTCCCTAGTCTTTTGGCCTAGTGTGTGATATTTTCCCCGCTTTAGGCATGAATACCACTTTGGTATCCCTCCATCGATTCGGGATGTATGAAAGCCTGATACAGCCTACATACATTTTCTCCAGCCAGGGGATAATGTACTTCAACATTTTCTGCATTTCTGCTGGAGTGATGGCGTCCGGTCCAGGTGACTTGAAGGGCTCAATGCTATTAATAGCCCAGCATATTTTTGGATCTCGCAGTCATCAAGCTAGCGACGCTCGCCGTCCACTCGCACTCTTGTTGGTCCTGCTGATCCTCTGGTTCTGTTAGAGAGTTCCCCGGGAAATGTGTGTCGAGCAGTACATTGAGCGACTGCTCGCTGTTTTTGGTCTAATTACACAGTGCAACAACCAAAATGGGAAGGGGATGAAACCACTTGCAAATGAAAGTTGACATTATCCATAACAAAACCTTTAATGTTTTTTTTCAGTTCAGTTCGCATTTGAAGTTGGTGATTTTAGAACGCTGTCTAACAAGAAAAGATAATTGCAAATTTGATAAACTAATACTTATTATACCCTCCACCATAGGATGGGGGGTATATTCATTTTGTCACTCCGTTTGTAACACCTCTAAATATTGTTCTGAGACCCCATAAAGTATATACATATATTCTTAATCGTCGTAAAATTCTAAGACGATTTAGCTATGTCCGTCTGTTGTAATCATGCTACAGTCCGTAATAATAGAGCTAGGTTGATCAAATTTGGTATACATATTTCTTATAGTTGCAGGTTGTTTCGGATTGCAAATGGGCCATATCGGTCAATGTTTCGATATAGCCCACATATATAGCATATTTCTTATTGTGATTCCCACTGTTCTCATATACTCTACATTTTTTTTGTGATTCCTACTGTTCTCATATACTATAACACTATTTGTATGACAGCGCTATCTAGCGTGAGTTGTAGGTAAACATAAATATCTAAAATGAATTCCTCGACCCCAAAAACAGTAAGAAAAAATACAGCTTTCCATGATAATAAAACGAAATAAGCATTATTTTATAAAATTTTCAACGTTCTTTTCTTGTTAGACAGCGTTCCAAATCACCAAGTTCAAATGCGTGTAAAAAAAATCTCGCACTGAACTGAGAAAAACCCTTGAAGGTTTTGTTATGGACAATGTCAACCTTCATTTGCAATTGGTCTCATCCCATTCCCATTCGGAAAGTTCGATTTTGTTTCACAGTGTTATTTGCCTCATCCTGCGAGTAACCCACTGTACAGGGTGAAGCTGATAGTATTTTCCTCAGCCTTGCAGCGTCGGAGACCTTTTCCACTTCGCCACAGAAGGTATACCAAGAACGTCTTTGCGCCTTTCTAAGCTCCTTCTTATAGATCTTGAGTTGCTCTTTATATGCATCCCAAACATTAGCGACCCCTGTAGATTTAGCCTTGTTGAATAGCTTGTTGCAGGTCTTTTTCATAGCCGTTAGCTCAGAAGTCCACCATTTGTGTTAGTTGTACCCTTGTAGCTTGTTTTTGGACAGGCTTCTTAAAGGGAACTATTGAATGATGTGGTTATATGCTCGACCAGATTATCCAGACCAGCTTTGTCATTCGGGTCGTACAGAAATTTGGAGTTGAGGACTTTCTTGAAATTCTTCTCATACAGGTGCCACTTTGTCTTTCTCACATTTCTGTGGACGGCAGGTTCATTCGCTTTTTCAGCGAGTTTGAAGTCAATATAATGTTGATCTGAGAAATCGTCCAGCACATTCCAACCAATAATTTTGTCTGACAACCGGTCAGTAGCAAACGTTACGTCTAGTATGTACTTCTTGTTTGTCTTTAATTGTAAAGGTTACAAATACTTAGGTTGGTAGTTAGAATAAAGTCAAGAAGCGAATCACCAATATTGTTTATATCCATACTACCCCAGATAGTATGGTTAGCGTTCGTGTCTGCGCCAATAATCAGCCCGACCTCGTCAGACGTTGCTTCTTCTACTACTTCCCTGAATAGATCGGTACTACAGCTTCATGAGGCAAGTAACTGGAGACCACCCAATATATGCGATTACCGATCTCCAGACTAGCAGATGTTTGGTCTTTACCACTTAAATTAGCCAGGAGAAAGATACTTAGATCTTTCCTGGCCAAAATGCAGGTTCTTGGAGTGCCTTCACAGTTGGCCACAAGCAGTTTAAAGTTGGGTGTCCTGATACCGCACACCCTTCCTCCCACTGCGTAGGGCTCCTGTATTAGGACGATGTCTACTGCCCCTGTGGACAGGCGCAGCAATAGAGCCGCTGAGGCTGCTTAAGCGTGATGGAGGTTAATCTGTAGAATTCTTACCATCATTTAATTGAAAGATTAACATCCACCCCGACAAGGTTGTTATAGAACTTTTCGTCCGTATCATCGAGAAGCATGTCCCCGCCAGATGCGCCAAAGAGTCCGGAGACTTTTCTCAGCCCCTCAGTGTCCGAAGTAGTGCTTTCGTCCTCAAAGAAGATCGTTGCAGATCTTCGGTTAGAGTTGGAGTCACAAGAAATAAAGGGCGTAGCCAAGTCCGCTGCTGGGTGCACTCCCACTTGATCTGGAGGTGTTGCGTTGCGGAATCACATTCCGGATGAAGAGGTGCCAGCCACTTCCAAGTATAGATTTGTTTCCTGCTGATCAGCTGGTAGAAGAGGATGTTAGGAGGAACAAGGAACTCTTGGATGTGTGCCTTGTGTCTAGGTGGCGGACAAGATGGACAGAAAGCGATAAGGGGCGGGCGACGTACGCTTTTATTCGTGACGCGACGTTTGTTAGGGAGCGGCTAGACTTTGGCTTCGGTCTGAGTCTCGGCTTTTTACTGGCGGGACACGGCCTTCTCAGTGCATTTTTGCATGCGAGAGGTCTGTCCGATAGTCCGGACTGTGGTTGTGGGAGGCGACCTGAAGACTGGCGGCACATACTTACGGAATGCTCGCACTATGATGATGTTAGGGATTTAGCTAGCATGGGAATCTTCCACTCCCAGGGGGTGTGGGATTTCAGTAGGGTTGTAGAGGACGACCGGACGTTAAGGGCAATGGGCATTTTTGCTCGTATTGTATTTAATAGGAGACGACTAAGAGACATATAGTGGAGGACTGATTGCACTACTGTCGGCATATCCTGCCCAGTCGGTTGTTGTTGTTTTATGATCGCGAAGCGCGGCACAGATTCCTCCATCTGCGCCCTGATGCTGACGTTGTTGACTGTTGTTACCTGTATGTTTGATGTTTGTTGTCGTTCACCCGTAAGGGTGTTCGTGTTTATTGTTCTTCTATGTTTTTGTGGGTCACTGATCCTCAGTGGCTGTGTGATGTCCCGAACGGCGTTACGATAGTGACTGGTGGTCACCCGTGAGGATGGCTGTGTTAATTGTTGTTTTATGTGTTGTGTAAATTCTTGTTTTAGTTGGTGTTTACCCAACCTAAATTATAGACCACCAGTCCCGGACCTTTTTCGGAGGACCAGCTGGTAGTAGCTTCTGCTACGAAGTCCGACCGGAGACTATAATCTGGTACCACGGGAGCCAGGAGCCCCTGGAACTTCGGTTCCAGCCTGGTTGTTGGTGTGGCCCCTTGGGGAGCATTTCGTGGTGGCTGTGGTTTAAACCCAAATCGCGGGGAGAGCGCAAGCTCGATGTGGAGTTGCACTTCAACCAGGTGCCATGACCCATAGAATGGAAGGAGTTTTAGGTAGACTCCGCCCTTAACCAAAGGGGACGACATGCCAAAAACATGAAGTCGAATTGGTACTAGAGTGATCAAAACCGGTTTAAAATAAACCGGCCTACCGGTTTTTTGCTTCCACTGCCCCCGGTTTTTCTCAAAATCATGAATTTGGAACAACCGGTTTTTTTCGTTTGTTTCCACCGGTTTTCCCGTTTTTTTATTAAATTTTTTTAATATTAAAAATTATTTACAACTTTATATACAAAATATCACAAATTAAGATAATAATATGAAAGATCTCCTTATATGGCCTAAAAAGACTCGGCAACTTTGCTAGAATACGAAGCCATTCACCAATTTCTATACAAATTACAAAAATTTAAAGAAAATAAATGATTCATTCGCGCAGAAGTTATGTGAAAAGTAAACGCATTCTCCCACTTCCAAACCGAAACAAAAACAAGTAAGAAAATTTCAATTGTGTAAACCGACTAGTGTATACTCATATATATTTATATACTCGTATATACCCACCTGCACTAAAGTGTGTATATAAAATATATATGTATAAAGATTTAGTACCTCTATTAAATATTCTATTTAATACCCCGAAATATTAATATTTTCTTGACTGAACTACATAAGGGGAATTTCATGTCAAGTGGGTTAATTTTTAAAAGGGATGTCTTCTGTCGGGATGAAAATTGCACCAAGTAGCCCTATCAGATAGTAGTTATGAGACACAATTCCAACGAGATCGGTTAAGGTATTTCCGAGTTGGAGGGTGTCAAATATTGACATTTTTGTCAAACGGTTGTTTTTCCCATCTGAAATGCTAAAATGTTTGGTTGAACGTTAATTTTTTTTCAGAGGTTTATATTTATTTTGATAGATCAACAGGTCCCATCCCATTAATAGGTCACAAAGCTTTTAAAGGAAATTATCTAAGCTTTCTTTTGAGCAAAAAAATCTAAAATTAAAACATAGGTTTTTACCAACATTTCAAAAAAGTTTAATTTTGCAAAAAAGTAATGAAAATATATTTGCTAATTTTTTAAAAGGTTGAAGAAAAGACTATCGATAACACTTTTGGAAAATGTTTCTAAATACAATAGCTAATTAGTTATAAGTATGAGATAAAAGGACCGTTTGACTCAAATGACAATATTCATCACAATCCAACTCATAACTACTATCCAACAGGACTAAATTTGGTGCAAGATTCCTGATCAGAAGACATCGCTTTTAAAAATTTAATATTAAAAAATCGCCTTTTTTGTTATTAAAAAGGAAAATGTTTTTCAAACGGCAATTTTCATACTGTTTTGTTATGCAGAAAAAACCGGTTCTACCGGTTTCCCCGGTTTTCTTCGAAGAAAAAAACCGTCCACCGGTTTTTTTATAACTTAAATAAACCATCCACCGGTTTTTTATTTTTTCAAAAAAACCGGTTATTTGATCACTCTAATTGGTACTCATACACTTGTGTGTGGGGGCGTTGGTAGACGCATTGTATAAACCCTGTGTTGAGAGCACAGTGCGGTAAGGCCATTGCGGCGGGTACGCACTTTAAGCACTCGACTCCTATTGCCCCTGTGGACAGGCGCAGCAACAGAACCGCTGAGGCTTCTTTTGCGTGATGGAGATTAATCTGTAGAATTCTTACCATCATTGGTAATTGACAGATTAACCTACACCCCGACAAGGGTGTTATCGAACTTTTCGTCCGTATCATCGAGAAGCGTGTCCCCGACAGATGCATCAAAGAGTCCGGAGACTCCCCTCAGCCCCCAGGACGTTACAGGTAAGTGACTCTTTTTGTTTTTCGGAAAGAGCCGAAACCTCAACAGCCTCCAACTGTGTCAAAACTCTGAGCGCTAGCCGGTGCTCATTGTGCTTCCGTTTTAACGGTCGGACATGACGTTTTCCCCTCATCGTACCACCTGTTGTGAGTACTGGGGGGAAATTTTCACCATTTTTGGTGTGGTCGGCTTTGGCCAAGACCAAAGGACGGACAGTAGGACGTAAATCAATTTATTAATTTTTTGTCTGTATTAGCCCGTAATAGGTACTACGATGTAGGCCTTCCAGACTTTGTACAGATTTTTGTTTTGCGATTGCGTAATAGGTACTGCGTAATAGATTTTAAAACTATCCGCTCTGTGCTAAACACGTCCGTTCACTACGACTGATCAGCATCGAATCTTTATATATAAGTATGTACGCACATCACTTTGCAGGATAGTAGTTCTTTAAAGACTTTTTAATTACTGAAAGAGTGTCAATTGCTTTGATCACTGTAGTTTGACCTCAGGCTGGACATTGAATAGTTGTTTTCGAGTCCCTTTTGAGACATGTACATATGTACATTTATATTCTTAGAATGTTAGCTCTTACATATATTTTAAAATTGCTGAAATAATGACCTAAAAAGTGTTTACTCAGAGAATTCTAAATTATTATCTTATAAGATGCTCCTGAGAGGACAAACACAATACTCAATTTTTTGAAAGCGCTTGAACTGGCCATAGGGCAAAAAATGACAACGTGAAAAGTCCATTCTGTAACTCGTGAAGTATAAAAAGATCATAAATAAGAAGCACACAACAGGCCAAATAACTGGCTGAAGTGTATGTCCATGGACATGAGACGTTTAAACGTCTCCTCTCTTGAACCTAACCTAACCTGGTTCTTTGTTGCCGACAGCATTTTTGGTTTTAAATACTATAAATCAAGCATATTTATGTAGTTTCGAAAAAGACGCTACATTGTCAACACTCAATGTCCAAGAATTTTCCTGAAAGATCGAGTGACATGAACGAACCTAATCATCAAAATCGATAACATCAAAGTGATGATAATGGTGACTTTCACAATGATCATGATGATGATGAGTTTCATCATCTCGAGTACCAATAGAAAAAAAACACTATGTGTTTTATCGATGACTTAACAATTCCATGGGACAACAAAAATGTAACAACGCGAATGGTAATGAACGATGGAGAGGAGGAGGACTGTGGTTAGCGATGTGAATTGTGGTGGGATAGCGCGTTTGTGTTTTAGTTATCTATTATTCGAAATCAGTCTATTTGGAAAACGACGATTAATAGCTATTGACGTTCTTCGGTTCGCCGCGATCCATTCATAATAGTCATACAGTCATGTTTCAATGCGGCAGCCGAGCCGGTCCCTCTGCTCGTCCGTCTATCTTCAAAGAACAAACAAATAAAAAGATAGCCTGCAGTTGTGGATTCCAAGCACAACATGTGGGCACACATGACTCGTTACGGAATGCATGTTTCCAAGCAGCTAACCAGCCGGCCGGGCCGTGTGGCTTAGTGCACGTCGGACCTCGACTGTTGGTCATATGAATGAAATGGAATATTTCTACGAGAGACTTTTTGTCGCCACAACAAACAATGGATTAGATGCATCTTAACGGGATGTGGGGATAGAGGATGCGGAAGGGATGTACGACTAGGGGACAGTGAGAGCGGTTCTTTCCCCTTTCTATGGTTCATGGTTGGCATGATGCAGTTGTTGGGAAATTATAGGTGGTGATGATATGGTTTTTATTTTTAATTGCTTCGGTCATCATTGTTTGTCAGACCTGACAAACGTTTCCATTCCAATTCTCACTGTGGCGTTGGTTTGTTGGATGCTTGCTTGCCTGGTTGATGTTGGATGTCAGATTCCATTAATCATTCGGATCATGTGTTATTTGAACATTGTTCGAGCTACCAAGTACATACATACATGGAACAAACTGGATACTGTGAGAATATTTATGTGAAATCTCAACTTACATATGCATCTTTCATCTGTAATTATATCCTATTTGAGAATTTTAAACGCATTTGAAAATGGGGGCCTGTTGACCACACCTCAAAATGACGAAGACTGGTGGGGTTAGCTGTTGTATATAAAACTAACTGACCCAGCAGCAGACGTTGTTCTACCCTTCCCGTCAATCAATGGAGAATATATAAAATCCACGTTTCTAGATATTTTGCATTTTAGTGCATAAGTATAACGTTTTTAAATAACTCGATTACGCCATCACCTATCAGGTCCAATTTTTGTAATATTCTTTCTTAGAATCACCTATTACGCAATCGCAAAAAAAATCTGTACAAAGTCTGGAAGGCCTACATCGTAGTACCTATTACGGGCTAATATAGACAAAAAAATAAATAAATTCCTTGACGGGGATGCCTTCGTGTTCCAATGGAGCGGGGTTCCCCAATCGTCCTATCGTCCGTCCGTTGGTCTTGGCCAAAGCCGACCACACAAAAAATGGTGACATGACAGGGGAAAACGTCATGTCCGACGTCAAAACCGAAGCACAATGAGCACCGGATAACGCTCAGAGTTTTCACAAAGTTAGAGGCTGTTGAGGTGTCGGCTCTTACCGAAAAACAAAAAGAGTCACTTACCTGGTCTAAAGGCGTCATAGATGCTTCTAATAAAGTCAAAAGAATCAGATTACCTGATGAACCCCTGCCTTCGAAAAAGGCAAGACGCCCTAATGTCACCATCAACAGGACACTCATCAATAATAAAAGAATTCCAATCCTGGTCTGCCGGTCCATAATTGGAGAATCAGCAAGGTGGGTGAGGCGGATTGTAAAAAGCGGCAGGTCAATTTGATCCTTAACGCTGAATGCACCTCCCATATACAACGTGCAAGTGCAACCCTACAATATGGCTTCGAGACTATAGTCTTAAAGGTATACAAGCAGGATATAGCTCCCACTGCGGAAGGTGAGTCGTCCACAATGGTTGATACACGGCTTTCTGGAAGTGCGGAGGTACACACGCCCATTATTTCTGGTAACTCCAACTCTAACAGACGATCTGTAACGTCCTTCTCTGAGGACGAAAGCTCTACTTCTGACACAGAGGGAGTCTGAGGGGAATCTCCGGACTCTTTGACGCATCTGGCGGGGACATGCTTCTCGATGATACGGACGAAGAGTTCGAAAACACCCTTGTCGGGGTGGATGTTAATCTTTCAATTACCAATGATGGTAAGAATTCTACAGATTAACCTCCATCACCCGTAAGCAGCCTCAGCGGCTCTATTGCAGCGCCTGTCCACAGGTGCAGTAGACATCGTCCTGATACAGAACCTGCATTTTGGAAATGCAGGCTAACCTGACTAATTTAAGTGGTAAAGACCAAACATCTGCTAGTCTGGAGATCGGTAATCGCATATACATATTGCGTGGTCTCCAGTTACTTGCCTTATGAATCTGTAGTACCGACTGCTATATTCAGGGTTTATTGGCGCAGACACGAACGCTCATCATACTATCTCGGGTAGTACGGATATAAACAATATGGGTGATTCTTTTCTTGACTTTATTCTAAATGTCAACCTTACTATTTGTAACCGACCTTTAAAATTAAAGACAGACAAGAAGTACTCTACGTAACGTTTGCTACTGACCGGCTGTCAGACAAAATTATTGGGTGGAATGTACTGGACTACCACTCATTCTCAGATCACCATTATATTGAGTTCAAACGCTGAAAAAACGCCTAAACCTGCCATTCACAGAAATGTGAGGAAGACAAAGTAGCACCTGTATGAGAAGAATTTCAAGAAAGTCCCCATCTTCAAACTTTTGTGTGAACCGAATGACAAAGCCGGTCTGAATAATTTGGTCGAGCATATCATTCAATAGTTCCCTTGAAGAAGTCTGTCCAAAAACAAGGTACAAGGGTAAAACTAAACCCCAATGGTGGACTTCTGAGCTAACGGCTATGAAAAAGACATGCAACAAGCTATTCAACAAGGCTAAGTCTACTGGGGTCGCTAATGTTTGGGATGCCTATCAAGATCTACAAGAAGGAGCTTAGGAAGGCGCAAATACGCTCTTGGTATAGCTTCTGTGGCGAATTGGAAAAGGTCTCCGATGCAGCAAGGCTGAGGAAAATTCTATCAGTTTCACCCTGTACAGTGGGTTACTTGCAGGATGAGGCAAATAACTGGACAAAATACAGCGAGCAGTCGCTGAATGTACTGCTCGACACACATTTCCCGGGGATCTCTCCATCAGAATCCGAAATCAGCAAGACCAACAGGAATGCGTGTGGACTGTGAGCGTTGCTAGCTTGTTGACTGAGAGATCCAGAATAAGCAGGGCTATTAACAGCTTTGAGCCCTTCAATTCACCTGGACCAGACGGCATCAGTCCAGCAGAAATGCAGAAAATGTTAATGTACATTATCCCCTGGCTGGAGAAAATTTATGTAGGCTGTTTCAGGCTTTCATACATCCCGAATCGATGGAGGGATACCAAAGTGGTATTCATACCTAAAGCGGGGAAAATATCGCACACTAGGCCAAAAGACTTCAGACCAATTAGCCTATCCTCCTTCCTATTGAAAGGTCTGGAAAAACTTTTAGATTATTTCATTAGGGAAACCCTAATGAAATAATGGAACCTGTCAGACCACTCAATACGTGAAAAGTGGTCAGTTAGTGCCAAATGAAAAAAAGCACTAACTGTACGCTTTTCTCATTTTTCGTTACTGTTTTTGACGCTTTTCGTACATTTGTCAGAACAAATCTGGTAACATAAAGAAATTAGAATATTTTGCTACGCCATATGTACTTCAAGATTTGCCATCATACGCCACAATTTGCATCACATCTTTAAGAAATTTGGCATAGAAAAGTTGATGGAGCCAATAATAAACTCTGGCAAATTTTATGAAATTTTTGACAGGTTTAGATATATCCGTCATATATACTGATATACCAATTTTGGGTTTAAGCGCCATAGAATACCCGTTTCTCATCAGATCTATAAGTACATACAATTTAGTATATAACGGTTCCTTCAACCAGAAATGGGCATATCAAATTTAGAGAAAATTATTTCAGATTTCGATATAGACTCCATAAGATATAGATGCAAAAACAAAATATGTATATTTCCAATGTTAAATGTAGACGCTTTAAATTTTTCAACTAACGTTAAAAAATTTCACGAAAATAGGTTCAGATTTAGGTATGTCTCCTGTATATTTCTATATTCTGATATTGAATCTATGCGCCATAAAATAAAAGTTGTTAAACATTATCATTCTCGTTAAGAAAACAACTTTGATAAAATTTGACAAAACATTTTTTTTTATTTCTTTTTATTCAGCTCTGATGGAGGCGGATATAATGTAGTCGTCTCTCCCGACTAAAGCAATATTAAATTTTAGGGCATTTTTACGCTTTTTCAATTTTTCATTACGCTTTTGCTTCGGAAAAAGTTGGCATCACCGACTCGGTGAACCAACATGCTTACAATAAGAGGAAGTCTACAGAATCAGCCCTGCACGAACTTGTGAGCACTATCGAATCGTCCCTGCATTTCAAGACATTTCTTGACATAGAAGGGGCTTTTAACAACATTCACTCATATGCAGTAATTGCGGCACTGTCACATCTAAAAGTTAACTCTAGTTTGATTAGACTAATTCAAAGTCTGCTCAACAGAAGACGCATAACAGCATGTATTGGGTCCACAACTCTAACAAGGTTTGTAAACAGAGGGACCCCATAACGAGGAGTACTGTCTCCACTAATTTGGAACCTAGCGGTGAATGAAATCCTGCTAGATCTAGAACGTTGTGGCTGCAAGGTCGTGGCATTTGCGGACGACGTGGCAATCGCAGTGAGTGGCAAATTCGATAACGTCCTCCGAGACATTCTACAGGTGGATCTGAACAAATTGGCTAGATGGGCCAGAAGCAGCGGTTTGGGCGTAAACCCAAACAAGACAGAAGTGGTTCTCTTTACTAGGATGAATAAAGTCCCACATGTGGACCCTCCACCTCAGGTAAATGGAACATATCTAGTCTTTTCTGAAAGTGAAAAATTTTTAGGAATAATTCTAGATACACTTATAGAAAAACCATTCGTCACCATGACGAATCAGTTTCGTCAATATATCTTCGTACTGGTGACGAAAAGTTTCGTACATGCGATGTTTTTGTACGTCAATAGAACGAACACGATCATCAACCTATGTTTTTGGTGAGTTCGAAATTAGTCCAGGGAATGATAAGGTTTCATTCCCACGACGAAAAGATTTATTTGACCATTTTGCTGAAAATGTGATAAAACGAAGCAATCATCTTATAGTTCGTGCTTAATTGTACTGTTCTATGTGCGTTCTGATTACCTTAGGTTATTAATTTTCTTGTAAAAGTTTAATTTAAAAAAATCTAATAATGGCGTTGTAGTTCGTCGTGATGATGATGTAATTCGTCGTGGTGATGAATAGGATTCGTCGTGGTGATGAATGGAGTTCATCGTGGTGATGAATGTTATTCGTCGTGATGATGAATGGGATTCGTCGTCGTGATGAATGGGATTCGTCTGTTGTCAAATATATTACTTGATGAGATTATTTTTGATTTAAAATATCAAAAGTAATGAATACTTCTTTAAGCCTTTCCTAATAAGAACTGCGTTTCGAACCGAATAATCACAACTGAACCTGGCAAAGCAGTCAAGTAATTTTATTTTGGATACCGGTTTTAATGGTCTAAAACAAGAAGAATATTTATAGACATTTTTAAAATTAAAATAGTCGGGGGCATGAATTCCTCGTGGTGATGAATGGGATTCGTCGTGATGATGAATGGGATTCGTCGTGGTGATGAACTCGATTCATCGTAGGGATGAATGGTGTTCATCGTGATGATGAATGGCATTCGTCGTGGTAATGAACTCGATTCGTCGTAGGGAAGAAAAGTGATCATCCTGAGGACGAAAGTTTTTGGAAACAGAGATTCGTCATGGTAACGAACAAATTCATCAAGAGGATGATTCTGTTCGATAGCTGACTTTTGATGAAAAAATAATCGTGATGATGTACAAATTCGTAGTCATGACGAAGGTTTTTCTGTCAGTGTAGAAAACTGTTATTTAGACTTAACGTTTTGGAACGTGTAAGGAAGGCCAACGTCGCCTTATATTCCTGCAAAATGGCTGTAGGGTCGCGGTGGGGCCTCTCTCCTAAAATCGTCCATTAGATATATATAGTAGTAGTTCGTCCTATACTGTTATACGGCATTGTGGTATGGTGTACGGCAACTGACAAACTAACCATCACCAACCTACTAACAAAGGTTTAGAGAACAGCCTGTCTGAGCATAAGCGGAGCCTTAAGCCTTACATCACTATGATTCCCGCCAGAGATGAATAGGTTGGAAGAATACCAGGTAATAGAAGCCATCTCCACTTTTACACGGATGGTTCGAAGCTTGATGAAAAGGTTGAATTCGGAGTTCACTGTGCAGAGCTTAGTCTGGATATAGCTCACAGACTACCAGATACCTGCAGTGTCTGTCAAGCCGAAATAATGGCAATGTGGCAACGTGGTGATCAACACTGGCGTTGTCATTTACTCGGAGAGGCAGGCTGCCATCAATTCTCTAGAGGCAACATCCCTAAATTCACAAATAGCCCTCGACTGCCGCAGATCTCTTAACGAGATGGCTGAGCTGTTTAATATACACCTCATATGGGTGCCTGGGCATAGGGATATCCCGGGGAACTGCAAAGCCGATGAACTTGCTAGGAAAGGGACGACATTACACATTCTAGAAGAATTTGCATATATTGGTGCGCCACTATCCACGTGCAAGCTTTGGATTAGGCAAGAGGCAATCAGGCCGTCCAACGAAAGATGGACAGAAATCTGCACCTGCAGAGTAGCTAGACAAATCTGGCCAAGATATGACCTGAGAAGATCAAAATATTTCCTCGCACTAGAGAGGCAAATATTGTCTACGTTAGTATCAATTCTGACGGGACACTGCTTGATCGGCGAACACGCCAAAAGATTGGGTATTGACTCTAATGACTTCTGCAGAAGCTGTGTAGATGAGGAAGAAGTGGAGAGCATTGAGCACTTGTAAACGACGACCGGACATACTGGGGTCGGCCTTTCTAGGCAGCCTAACAGATCTTTCCAGTACCGATATTCGTACTATCGATAAATTTGTATATCAAACAGGTTGGTTTCGATGAGGGGCATTTCAGCCCGTGGTAACACTACACGCTGAAAAAAAAATCGCTTCTGTAGTATATTGTCTCAAACATATTCGGCTTGAAACATATATATGTTTAGGGTACACTCTAAACATATAATATTGGGTACACACAAAAAATATATATTTGGGAAAATGTTATTCTAAACAAATCTTTGTTTACATCCCAATATGTTTTTATTTTGGGACAAGTATATCCGAAACAAATATTTATTTGCACTAAAGAGAATTCTTATTGTGTTAAAAATACGTTAATTGTGTTAATTTTTTACTAATTCAAAGTTTTTTTTAGAAATTTTTAGTGTTCGTAAAAATTATAATAAATAATAATAGAAGTCGTATAATCTTAGATCAAAATAAATTACTTGGAGGATTGGAATACTTACTCAGAAATAAAATGATTAGTTGAAACAGAAGTTAATGCTGCATATGGTATTGTAACTGGGAGGTACAATTCGAAACTAAGGGAAAATTTAAACTGAAATTCTAAAAATTCAGCAAATATTTTGAAAATTTTTTTAAATAAAATATATTTGAATAAATTCCTAAACAATAATTTTATTTGTATTTAAACACATATTTTATTTGGGAAATTTAGTTTGCAAATATATTTTGTTGTAATATATTAATATAAGCGTTCCAAATATATTTTATTGATTTTCAAATAAAATTTACTTGCTCAAAAATATATAATATTTAAAAATTTTTGTTACAAATATATTTTCTTTCGATTCAAACATATCAAAAAAGACGATTTTGCCCCGTGTAGGGGTATTGTATAAATACGGGTGCCACCCTAACCTAAACCTAAACCTATATCTTTAATATTACTAGGCCGATTCTTCTATGATTTTAGACATATTAATACCGAATGTTTGATATTAGGACTCTAAACATTGTTCAGGACATGTATTTTGGAGCAATGATTAATTACACTATATTTGGCAATAATGTAGCAAAGAATATGCTGAAGAAAGTTTCTTGACATTTTATGCAAAAATTTTTCCCCACTTTTTTTGAAAATGTTAAGGAAAAAATATTTTTTTTTCACTTTTTATACCCTACAACACACTGTGGTTCAGGGTATTATAACTTTCTGCATTTGTTTGTAACACCCAAAAGGAGAAGAAATAGACCCGTCGTTTATTACACCGATCGACTTGGAATCACCTTCTGAGTTGATTTAGCTATGTCCGTCTGTCTGTGCATGCATTCTTGTAATCAAAGTACAGGTCGCAATTACGGTCCGATCTCGACGAAACTTGACACATATCTTTTTTTGGCTCAAGGACGATCCCTATTGAATTTGGTTAAAATCGGTTCAGATTTAGATATAGCCCCCATATATACGTTACCCCCGATTTGACATGTAAGCGCTGTAAAAATGTTATTTTAAATCCGATCAGTATGAAATTTGGCAGAAAGTGGTTTCTTATTATATGAATAAACACTGTTAAATTTGGAAGAAATCAGTTCAGATTTAGATATAGCCCCCATATATATGTTAGACCCGATTTGACATGTAAGCGCTGTAAAAACTGTATTTTATATCCGATCAGTATGCAATTCGGCAGAAAGAGGTTTCCTAGTATATGAATGAGCACTTTTAAATTTGGAAGAAATCGGCTCAGATTCAGATATAGCCCCCATATATATGTTACCCCCGATTTGACATGTAAGCGCTGTAAAAACTGTATTTTATATCCGATCAGTATGCAATTCGGCAGAAAGAGGTTTCCTAGTATATGAATGAGCACTTTTAAATTAGGAAGAAATCGGTTCAGATTTAGGTATAGCCCCCATATATACGTTACCCCCGATTTGACATGTAAGCGCTGTAAAAATTTTATTTTATATCCGATCAGTGCGAAATTCAGCAAAAAGTGGTTACTTTCTACATGAAGGGATACTGCCAAATTCGGAGAAAATCGGTTCAGATTTAAATATAGCCCCCATATATATGTATGTTACCCCCGATTTGACATGTAAGAGCTGTAGAGACTGTATTTTATACCCGATCAATACGAAATTCGACAGAAAGAGGTCTTTTTACATGAATGAGTATTCAGGGAAAATCGGTTCAGATTTATGTGTAACCTTCATATATATGTTCCTCCTGATTTGGTATCAAAGCGCTATAGAAGTTGTACTTTACTTCCGATCATTAAATTTTCCAGAAAGATGTTTCTCAATTTAGGAACGAATATAGCTTAATTTATCGATTATCGGTTCAGAATTAGATAATATGTTCCACCCAATGACCCTTTTCGCATTGTTAGGGGATGTAGGGTATTATATAGTCGACCGCGCCCGACTTTCTGCCTTTCCTTACTGGTTTCAGCGTAACTTTCAGGGACTCGTAATTTTTTACTAACAATATTTGGCTAAATTATAGCCAAGGTAAATCTGAACAACTTTTGTGAACATATCGATACAATCTGTAATTTTTGGCCCTATTTCAACAAATCGTAAAAAAACACCCCATAAAATGGGGAGGCGGGGATAAGATGTTTTACAAAAATGTTGGCCATAAAATTTTACTATATGCGTCAGAACACACCAAATCCCAAAACTTAACACAAAAACCAAAAAACGGCAAAATTCCAGTGGATCAGTCTAATTGTCACGCCCCTTTTGCTACCACCAGGAAAATTAATAATTTCATAATACACATAATGACAGACATCTTCCACACACAGAGTACCATATTCCATATTACATTTCTCACAAAGTGAGGATTACTCGACCATAGTGTTGTTATTTGCTTCAACAATTTCTTTGGTCTTGATGGATAGAAAAAAGATTTTTTAAATATCCGTTTACATCCGGTTTAATCGATTTTGAGAAAAATCCGAAAAAATCGGTAAAACCCGAAACCTGCTTTGGACATGCAGTTTAAAATTTTCTCATGTGGAAAGATTTTTTTCCTTCACTGTATTTCTATTCAGACATCATGACCAAATAGATTCCGATTCCGTAATGCCCGCGTATTGTTTCTTTAATTTGTTGCATTTTAAATTCATTCGAAAGATTTTTATCTTTAGTTCGTTCATTTTTCTTCTTGCGATTCGATGAGCTGAGTCTTTAATTTTTATGATACTATGTATTATTATCCGTCATCGTTTGTGTTTGCTGTTAATTATTTTTCAATTTTTCTCTATAAAATTGTTAATTTTTCAGCTGTACTCTTTACATAGATTTATTGCTAAATTCGTTGATTTTAATTGTTGATAAAAGTTCATAAATCTTTTTATTGCAATAAAATTAAGTCAATGATTAATGAAGGATTGCGCGTTTCGCTTTTCTGTTGTTCAGACGGAGAATATAATAATCGACAAATGGTGATGATGTCCGTCCGTCAGTCCGGTTGCTGGTGTGGCCGTTATTTACCGGGGGAATTTTTCTTCCCGAAGCGTGATGTTGAAAAGAGACGTATTTATTTGAATTTGAAATTCGATATGGCATGTAGATAAGTATACCTAGAATTTACTTGAATGACTGATAGGTTGATCGAAAATTTATTACCTAAAGGGGGTTATTTATTTAATGTGCTGAGAACCGGTGATTAATCATGAATTGCTGCGATTGATTGGATTGGGTTGTGATTGATTTTTTTCACCTGACTTTGTAGAATATATTTATGATAATAATGGAATTAATGGAAATCCTTAAATTTATAAAATTCAGTTTTATTCAAACTTCCAGGACTAAGGATGTTCCATTTGGGCAGTAACCTGACCAGAACGGTAAAACAGTTTTGCTTATTCTTTGGTAGGCTATATATAGACTATGTAGAAAATTACTACAGAAGTTATAGGGATATTATTTTCGAATGAATCTGTTAATTTGTGTGCGGGGTACCAGAAGGGGCTTGAATACGCCTAGTTTGCACAGAACTATAGATACTGGAAAGACATTGCACTGTACCAAATTGTAAGTGTTTGTGTGCACTGGTGTTAAATTTATGGGTTATTCAGATTTGGTACGATTTGGCCCTTTTGTGTGCAATTTTACTTATTTTTCCCGAGATGTTAGCGACGATGTCAAAATTACAATGCAATTGAATTACAAAAGATTCTGATAAGTAATAAACAAGTTATTGGAGATTCAATATTTCACTAAATTTTAACACTCTAACCCATATTCATTCGAACCCAAGAGTCGTTGCTGATAAGTTGTAGTAGACGGAGGTGTTTATCACAGAGCTGATAGTTAAAACCTATTACGCAGCACCTATTACGCAATCGCAAAATAAAATCTTTTCAAAGTCGGGAAGGCCTACATCGTAGTACCTATTACGGGCTTATACAGACAAAATATAAATAAATAAATTCGCTTGACGGGGGTGCCTTCATATTCCGATGGAGCGGGGTTCCCCAATCGTCCGACTGTCCGTCTGTTGGTCTTGGCCAAAGCCGACCACACCAAAAATGTTGAAAATACCCCCCCCCCCCAGGAAAACGTCATGTCTGACCGTCAAAACGGAAGCACAATGAGCACCGGATAGCGCTCGGAGTTTTGACGAACTTGGAGGCTGTTGAGGTTTGTGCTCTTACCTGGGCTAAGGGTGTCATAGATGCTTCTAAAGCCAATGAGTCGTCTGAAAGAACCACAAATTCAGCTGTGTTAACGGCGAATAAAGTCTAAAGAATCAGATCACCTGATGAACCCCTGCCTTCGAAAAAGGCAAGAGGCGTTAATGTCACCATCAACAGGATACTCACCGAAGGAGAGTCTAGTGATAGCTGTTATAGACATAAGTAGTGAGGATGGATCCATCCTAAAGGACAAATGGAACCATGTGCAATCAGCCATTACGGCTCATTACCTCGATGTCCGTAGAGAAATGCCGGGCAAACCACCAATCTGCAACGATGCAGGATGGCATCAGGGGAGAGTATAGCTCTTATATTTCGGTGATGCCAGATCAGCAGAATTGTATAAGGCTGCTCTGAGTCGAGCGGGTAAGGTGTGGCCGGGCGCCCAGTTGGATGTTGTCGTAAAAACAACATCCCAAGTCACCCTAGAGCCTTCACCTGGGTTACAGAAGAGCCCTCCAACTCGGCTGACATATTAGAAATAATAAAAGATTCCAATCCTGGTCTGCCGGCCCATAATTGAAGAATTAGCAAAGTGGGGGAGGGGGAAGGTAAAAAGCGGCAGGTTTATTTGATCCTTAACTCTGAATCCACATCCCATATACAACGTGCAAGTGCAAATCTACAATATGGCTTCGAGACTATAGTTTTGAAGGTATACAAGAAGGATATAGCTCCCACTGCGGATATAGGATATAGCTCTCGCTACGGAAGGTGGGTCGTCCACAGTGGTTTATACACGGCTTTCTGGAAGTGCGGAGGAACCCACGCCCATTATTTCTGGTGACTCCAACTCTAACAGAAGATCTGTAACGTCCTTCTCTGAGGACGAAAACACTACTTCGGACACTGAGGGGCTGAGAAGAGTCTTCGGACTCCTTAACGCATCTGGCGGGGACATGCTCCTCGATGATATGGACGAAGAGTTCGATAACACCCTTGTCGGGGTGGATGTTAATCTGTCAATTACCAATTATGGAAAGAATTCTACAGATTAAGCTCCATCACGCTAAAGCAGCCTCAGCGGGTCTATTGCTGCGCCTGTCCACATGTGCAGTAGACATCGTCCTGATACAGGAGCCCTACGTTTTAGGAGGAAGGGTGTGTGGTATCAGGACACCCAACTATAAACTACTTGAGACCAACTGTGCAGGCACTCCAAGAACCTGCATTTTGGCCAGGAAAGATCAAAGTTTATTTCTCCTGACTAATTTAAGTGGTAATGACCAAACAGCTGCTAGTCTGGAGATCGCCAATCATATATATTGGGTGGTCTCATGTTACTTCCCTTATATAGCTGTAGTACCGACAGCTCTCTTCAGGGAAATAGTAGAAGAAGCAACGTCGGACGAGCTCGAGCTAATTTTTGGCGCAGATACGAATGCTCATCGTACTATCTGGTGCAGCGCGGATAGAAACAATAGGGGTGATTCACTTCTTGACCTTATTCTAACTTCCATCCTAACTATTTGTAACATAGGCAATAAACCGACCTTTACAATTAAAGACAGACAAGAAGTACTCGACGTAACGTTTGCTACTGACCGGCTGTCAGAAAAAATTATTGGGTGGAATATATACAGTTCAAACTCGCTGAAAAAGCGCCTAAACCTGGCGTCCGCAGAAATGCGAGGAAGACAAAGTGGCACCAGTATGAGAGGAATTTCAAAAAAAGTCCTTAACTCTAAACTTCTGTATGAACCGAATGACAAAGCCGCTCTGGATAATCTGGTAGAGCATATCACCACATCATTCAATAGTTCCCTTGAAGAAGCCAAAAACAAGATACAAGGGGAAAACTCAATGGTGGACTTCTAAGCTAACGACTAAGAAAAAGACCTACAACCAGCTATTCAGCAGGGCGAAATGTACTGGATTCGCTAATGATTGGGATGCATATAAAGGGCAACTCAAGATAGGATGGAGCTTAGGAAGGCGCAAAGACGCTCCTGGTATTCCTTCTGTGGCGAAGTGGAAAAGGTCTCCGATGCCGCAAGGCTGAGGAAGATACTATCCACTTCACCTTGTACAGTAGGGTATTTGCAGGATAAGGCAAACAACTGGACAAAAAACAGCGAGCAAACGCTTAAGGTACTGCTCGACACACATTTCCCGGGGAACTCATCAACTGAGCCTGAGGATCAACAGGGCCAACAAGAGTGCGAGAGGACTGCGAGCGTCGCTAGCTTGTTGACTGAGAGATCCAGAATAAGCTGTGCTATTAATAGCTTTGAGCCCTTAGAGTCACCTGGACCAGACGGCATCACTCCAGCAGAAATGCAGAAAATGTTAAAGTACATTATCCCCTGGCTGGAGAAAATTTATGTTGGCTTTCATACATCCCGAATCGATAGAGGGATACCAAAGTGGTATTCATATCCAAAGCGGGGAAGATATCACACACTAGGCCAAAAGACTTCAGACCAATTAGGCTATCCTCCTTCCTATTGAAAGGTCTGGAAAGACTTTTAGATTATTTCATTAGGGAAAACCTGGATAAAAAACTCCTGTCGGGGAACCAACATGCTTACAATAAGGAGAAGTCTACAGAATCAGCCCTGCACGAACTTGTGAGCACTATCGAATCGTCCCTGCGTTTTAAGAAATTCACCATGGTGGCATTTCTTGACATAGAAGGGGCTAACAACTAACAAAGGTTCAAAGAACAGCCTGCCTGTACATAAGCGGAACCTTAAGGACTACAGCGACTGATTCTCTACAAGCCCTACTCCACATACTGTCGATTAATATTGTGGTGAGAAAAGTTGCAACCAGAAAGAATACTATTTTTTCTGAATTTCCCGCTTACATGTCAAATCGGGGGTAACATATATATGGAGGCTATATCTAAATCTGAACCGATTTTCCACAAATTTATCAGTGTTCAGTCATGTAATAGGTTAGGTTAGGTTAGGTTAGGGTGGCAGCCGTATTTTTTTACAAGCTCACATAGACCAGTTTAGGTCCCTAGTGTTACCACGGGCTGAAATGCCCCTCATCGAAACCAACCTGTTTGATATACAAATTTATCGATAGTACGAATATAGGTACTGGAAAGATCTGTTAGGCTGCCTAGAAAAGCCGACCCCAGTATGTCCAGTCGTCGTTTACTCAGAGCGGGACAGTCGCATAGCAAGTGCTCAATGCTCTCCACTTCTTCCTCAACTCCACAGCTTCTGCAGAAGTCATTGGAGTCAATACTCAATCTTTTGGCGTGTTCGCCGATCAAGCAGTGTCCCGACAGAACTGATAATAACGTACACAATCTTTGCCTCTCTAGTGCGAGGAGATATTTTGATCTTCTCAGGTCATATCTTGGCCAGATTTGTCTAGCTACCCTGCAGGTGCCGATTTCTGTCCATCGTTCGTTGGACTGCCTGATTGCCTCTTGCCTAAGCCAAAGCTTGCACGTGGATAGTGGCGCACCACTATATGCAAATTCCTCGAGAATTTGTAATGTCGTCCCTTTCCTAGCAAGTTCATCGGCTTTGCAGTTCCCCGGGATATCCCTATGCTCAGGAACCCATATTAGGTATATATTGAACTGCTCAGCCATCCCGTTAAGAGATCTGCGGCAGTCGATGGCTGTTTGTGAATTTAGGGATGTTGCCTCCAGAGAATTGATGGCAGCATGGCTGTCCGAGTAAATGCAACGTCAGTGTTGGTTACTATGTTGCGACTCAGCCACTTGGCGACTTCCCATATTGCCATTATTTCGGCTTGATAGACACTGCAGGTATCTGGTAGTCTGTGAGATATATCCAAACTAAATTATTCACAGTGTACTCCGAATCCAACCTTTACATCAATCTTCGAACCATCCGTGTAAAAGTGGAGATGGTTTATATTACCTGGTATTCTGCCAACCCATTCATCTCTGGCGGGAATCATAGTGTTGTAATTTCTCTCGAAGGTGTACATAGTTGGTATATAGTCCACTCGGTCGGTTATCATAACACTACACTTTGATATCCTCATGTGCCCGTAGTTCTTGTACCTCCATATTGATAGGCAGTTTAATCTTATTGCCGCTCTGGTTGCAAATTATCTCGCCACAATATTAATCTACAGTATGTGGTGTAGGGCTTGTAGGGAATCAGTCGCTGTAGTCCTTAAGGTTCCGCTTATGCACAGGCAGGCAGTTCTTTGAACCTTTGTTAGTTGTTAACCCCATCTATGTCAAGAAATTCCCCCATGGTGAATTCCTTAAAATGCAGGGACGATGCGATAGTGCTCACAAGTTCGTGCAGGGCTGATTCTGTAGACTTCCCCTTATTGTAAGCATGTTGGTTCCCCGACAGGAGTTTTTTATCCAGGTTTTCCCTAATGAAATAATCTAAAAGTCTTTCCAGACCTTTCAATAGGAAGGAGGATAGCCTAATTGGTCTGAAGTCTTTTGGCCTAGTGTGTGATATCTTCCCCGCTTTGGGTATGAATACCACTTTGGTATCCCTCCATCGATTCGGGATGTATGAAAGCCTGATACAGCCTACATAAATTTTCTCCAGCCAGGGGATAATGTACTTTAACATTTTCTGCATTTCTGCTGGAGTGATGCCGTCTGGTCCAGGTGACTTGAAGGGCTCAAAACTATTAATAGCACAGCTTATTCTGGATCTCTCAGTCAACAAGCTAGTGACGGTCGCAGTCCACTCGCACTCTTGTTGGTCTTGTTGATCCTCAGGCTCTGTTGATGAGTTCCCCGGAAAATGTGTGTCGAGCAGTACCTTAAGCGTTTGCTCGCTGTTTTTTGTCCAGTTGTTTGCCTTATCCTGCAAATACCCTACTGTACAAGGTGAAGTGGATAGTATCTTCCTCAGCCTTGCGGCATCGGAGACCTTTTCCACTTCGCCACAGAAGGAATACCAGGAGCGTCTTTGCGCCTTCCTAAGCTCATTCCTATCTTGAGTTGCCCTTTATATGCATCCCAATCATTAGCGAATCCAGAAGAAATAGGTTTCTTTTTACATGAAAGAACACTGCCAAATTCGGGGAAAATTGTTTCTGATTGTTATATACCCCATATATATGTTCCTCTCGATCTGCTATCAAAGCGCTATAGAAGTTGTACTGGTGGAACTAAGTACTTTATTAACTGAACCGAAACCAATTATGCCAAATTATTATCGCAATGCCCCTTTTCACATTGTTAGGGAGGTGTAGGGTATTATATAGCCGGCCCCTCCCGACTTTTTGTCTTCCCTTACTGGTTTTGTCCTGACATTTGTTGTCATAAGGGCACTTTCTCTCAAAAAGACAATGCAGGTAGCTAGAGGCATACCCACAGTTTCCAGATCATCTGCAGTATGTAAACTAGTTCTTAGTCTTGCAACTTCATTGACTTTGCAGTTGCCTTGTCTGTCCCTGCGACTCGGAATCCAAATCAGGTGAATATTGAACTGTTTAGCCATCTAGTTAAGAGACAGTCCCGACTGTCAAGGGATTTTTTGAATTTATAGCAGCCTGGCTGTCAGAGAATATGTTGATACCGAAAATTGTCAGAACATTAATTCTGTGCAAATTCTGCTACCTGTCTAATAGCTAAGATTTCTATGTGGTAAACACTACAGTATATAATGAAATATGCTGCATTCTTTATTTAGACAGTTTTTTTGGTTTGACATCTAAACCGCAACCAGTGGCTCAGGTGGATATTTTCGATAGGGAATCCTGCAATATGTCTGAGACCGACGATACGAGTTTAACTGTTGAGAGTAATACAATACCGTCAGCGTAGGTACACAGCTTTTATTATTTACTATTAGAATCCACAAAAGTGGTGAAATAACCACTGAGGGGTTCACCCGGTCGCTCTCTCTTGATGGTCATGATCCAATCTAAAATAACTCAGTCTGTAACTGTTTCCTCCAGTGCGGAGGACATTATTAAAATCGCTTTCTATATCACAGAAAGCTACTCGGGTGAACTCCCTAATGTCCAATGCCCTTTCAATATGATATACCATACATTTAGAGCTGAATCTACCGACCCATGTGTCAAAAAAGCATGTTGACACGCGAGAGGAATCCTACATAAAGCTTGTTTCTGATATGTTTATCTAGCCAAAGTCTTAACTTAACTTTAAAAAACAATCAACTGAACTTTCCTCCATACGTTAATCTAAGATAAACCTTAAATAAATCTACGAGATAATCAGATATCACCTCAAATAACTCTTGTAGCATAATAGGATATATTTCATCGAAGCCAGAAGATTTAAAGGGTCTAAACATATGAATTACCGGTTTAACGCTATGATGACTGAGATACTTCATCGAAAGTGTTATCAACAATGCCAAAGGAGAATTTTAGCGTTTGGTTACAAGATTGAAGTTTTTTGTTTCAGCAACCGAATTCTTCGGCTCGCTATTACACCGGATGTTTTTTTCTCGGTGTAGATACTCAATTTTGTCGGAGCACAGATAAGGGCCAACATGATCTTGAGTTGTTGGGTTATACACTATTTTCTTAGATGTTCAGTAACAAAAGGATTCAAGAAGCCATTTCTTTGTAATAGCATAAAGACAGAGTGTAGTCGGAGTCCATATATAGGATATAGATATTGTGTTGTCGCGCCATCCATATTTACATACGACTTAAAATTATCAATTAGCTTTGTTATTTGTCAGAAAATTGAAAAACTTCTCTTCTGAGTTGCAATTTCATAAATCATTTAAATGGATTTATCCCTCAACCTCATTTAGCAGCAAAGCCATCAATTGATCTTTTTCCAATCATTTGCGATCTTGTAAATGTCCGACTGCAATTTCAATGCATCAGTTGTGGCGATGTGGCGGAAAGGGTGGAGCGCGACGTATGATTGACCTGGATGCCGACTGGGCGGCTGCGGTGGTGGTCAATCTCAATTAATACAGATTTGAAAGTGGATCAATTAGTATTACATTTGTTGCTAAATATGTAAATTCAATTGAATATACCCATATATTTCAGCATTGGCAGAAAAAAAAACCTGAAAAACGAAAAACAGAACAATTCTATGAGCAAATGGGAAATCAATTGTAGTCGATGGAGTCGACTTTGTGCTGCCCTTTATTACAAACAAACGTCTAGTCAAAAGATCTCCCTTGGGCGAAGTTAGAGAGCTCGTTTGAAATGACCGAATCATATAAATTCACTTCGAACTTAAACGAATTAGGACAGAATTAAAAACGAATAGTTGTTTCTTTTTCGCACTAAAATTGTCAAAAGTTTCTGAAAAAATGGAAAATGCATGCAAACATTTTGAGATTTACATTTTTAGTTAAATTTGTTTTGGCCCAGATGTTTGCTACGCCCCAAAATAATTGGAGATAGACCCACCTTAAAGTATACCGATCAACTCAGGTTTACTAGCAGGTAGTTGGTTCCGCGAGACTTTTGAATTGTACCTAGAATATTCTTCTGGCATTAGATCATTTTTGCTTCTACGAGGGCTGCTGTATATATTTCTGGCCTAATAATGGTTTTATTGTTTTTCAATGTATTCTTCAGCATGATTTATACACTTTTGCATGCGCTCAAACCCATTGTCGAAGCACTTTTTTCACTCCGATTGAGACACCTCCAAAACATGGTTTTTGAACGCTTCAACAGCATATTCTGGCGACGAAAATCGTTGACCACGAATTTTTATCTTGAAGTGCGGCAATAAAAAGAAGTACTTGTCACCCAAAGTCAGGGCCAGAGAATGAAGCCGAGCCAAAATTTGCGGCGGCGGCTGCCATTGAAAATTGTAGATCGGCGGCGGCGGCTAGGCGGCTAAGCCGACATAAAATTTACGTTCGGCGCTCTATGATAGACATTTTAACATTTAAAATAATAGTTGAAAAGTTACGCTCTGGGATTTATTCTTAAATAATAGATGTTTTTAAGTTAACTGTAAGATATTGTGGGGTTAAAAAATCATCGATTCCATGCCGCTAGGCGGCAAAGTATGCTAAAGCTATGTATGTAGATCGGACAACTTTATCAACCCTGTTAAAGTGCCGCAAATGTACGGACAATGACAGATAGTTAGGCAAAGGTGAAGACGATTGCAAGAAACCCTTACAATTTCATATATTTAAAATATATGTTGTAAATATATATTTATATATTTTGTCAATAAAAATATTTTATAGGCAGTGACCAATTAAATGTTTTTCTGGCAATGGCGCCGTTGTCACATGCATAAACTTCGCACATACTACAATCTGCAAATTATCTCACAATGACTTTTCTGCCAACGTTGCAAGACAAAAATTGTATGTTCACACGGTTGTACGTTCATAGGGTTGCATTTTTCCGCCATTCTTCTATAGATAGCTTAAGTCGAAACAGGTTGTTTCCAGGAGAGGCGAATTGACGTTTTAGTGAAATTTTAAATTTGCGTGGAATTACCTTTTGGTTTAAATAGAATGACATCTACTGTTTTGAGCTTAACTTGATTGATTCTTTAGAATGGAGGTATTAATTTATATGTTATACTATTCATTAATACTCCATTGATTTTTTTCCGAAAATATTTTTATCTCTATATGTACATAATCTAATAATAAATAAAAAGTCTTATTATTTCCCTTAAAAAATAATTTTTATAAATTTTTTTCTATTACTATCAATTTAATGATTTTTAAGACATGTTAAGCTCCCGCTTGTGACAATAAACGAATCAAAACGAAAATCACTCACTTCCATATCGTCCACCCAATAAATGAATAGTGTATAATTTATTTGTCGTTTCGAGAAAATCATATTTAAAGTTTTTGTGAAATTGAAACTCGATATTATTATTTATTAATGACAATTTCAAACACCCAATAACCCAATTTGTGGAAGTAGAATTTCAACAGATATAGAACCAATTGAGTAGATTCTTAGAATGCAATGAAAAATAATAGTGTATGTATATGCGTAAAAATTATTCTTTTATTACGGGGACGATATATCTGCTATATAGCTATTTGCTTATCAAAAATGTAAATTGTATCTATCCATATTTTAAAGTTTTTCTATGAAACGGCGGATTTGTTTCAGCCGATTTGAGCCGCAAAGATCGGCGGCGGCTTCGGCTGGTAAAAAAAGGTCGGCGGCGGCTCGGTTCGGCGGCTTCATACTCTGGTCAGGGCTGTACGGCGGATGACCCATCAATTCGACGTTTCTGCCGGTCAAATAGGCGCTGGTTTGAGCCGATGTGTGAGAGCTCGCATTCTCTTGTTCGTTTTTCGAATTTCTCCGAAGACTTAAGGCAAACAAATTGTGGTGTACCACTCAGAATTGACCGTCCTACGTTGCTTAAACGGAACAGTCGCCACATGACCAGTTTTGCCGAAGAAACAGGCGACCATTTGCTTCCAAGTGCTTCTTGCACGAACAACTTTTGTTGGATTTGGCTCGTCTTCGAAGACCCACACGGTCGATTGCTGTTTTGTTTCGGGCTCATATGCATAGATCCAAGATTCGTCACCTGTGACGATCTTATAAACGTCTTTTGAAGCACAGCGATCGTATTTTTTCAAAATTTCTTTGCACCAATCGACACGAGCCTTTTTTTGAGCGATTGTCAAATTGTGCGGGATCCAACGAGAACAAACCTTTTTTACGGCCAGGTTTTCATGCAATATCGAATGTATGCTGGTGGACGAAATGCCCAAGGATGCCTCTATCTCACGGTATGTCACATGACGATCTTGCATTATCAGTTCACGCACTGCATCAATGTTCTCTGGCACAACGGCCGTTTTTGGACGACCTTCGTCTTTGAGCGAGCGTCGGCCACGATTGAATTCATTAAACCAGTTTTTCACAGTGCTATAGGATGGTGCTTCATCTCCATACAAAGATTTAAGTTCCTCGATGCACCCCTGTCGTGATAATCCACGTCGAAAGTTGTGAAAAATGATCGCACGAAAATGTTCACGAGTTAATTCCATTTTTTTGCCAAATTGATTTTTTCAAGTCACTGTAAACAACACAAATGATGGTCGTACGTCAAAATGTTCTGAGTACGTTTATGCTAAAAAATATCAAGCTTTCCAATGGAAATGTCAGATGGCGCCAGGCAACACTTAGTGTTACCTAGGCCAGAAATATATATAGCAACCCTCGAATACTGCTATAGAATGCAGACATTTCTCAAAACTGTATGTCAAATACAATTGCCTGACAGCTTATGGTAGAACGCTTAAAGCACTGCTCGACACAGACAGGACAAAAAACAGGGCGTGAGGACTTGGCAAGCGTCGCTATGTTGTTGACTGACGAATCCTGAATTTGCTGGGAGATTTACAGCTTCGAGCCCTTTAAATCACCAGGACCAGACGACTTTGCCCCAGCATAAATGCGAAGAATTTTGAAGTACATTATCCCTTGGCTGGATAAAGTGGCTGGATAAAGTTAAAGCTGTATCAGGCTCTCATATATCCCCAATTGATGGGGGGATACCAAAGTGTTTTTAATACCCAAAGCGGGAAACACATTGCCTACTAGACCAATGGATTTCAGACCAAATAGCTTATCCTAATTTCCATTGAGAGGTCTGGAAAGGTTAAGATTCTTTCATTAGAGAAACCCTATATACAAAACTCCTGTCTGGGAACCAGCATGCTTTCAACTGGGAAGTCTACTGTTATTCAGACTTAAAGTACTGGAACGGGTAAGGAGGCCAACGTCGCCCTGTATTTCCGCAGGAATGCTGTAGGGACGCAGTGGGGCCTCTCTCCTAAAATCGTCCATTGGATATAAAAGCATAAGTTCATCCAATACTTTTGTAGGGAATTGTGGGGCGGTGGATGGTAACTGATAAACTATCCATCACCACTGTACTATTAATGGTTCAGAGAACTGCCTGCCTATACATAAGGCTTAAGGACTACATCGACTGAGTCTCTACAGGCCGGTTAATATTGTGGCAAGAGAACTTGCATCCAGACCGGCATTAAGATTGAACTGCCAATCAATGTGGCGGAAGAAAAACTACGGCCACATGAGAATATCAAAGTGTAGTGCTATGTTAACCGAACGAGTGGACTATATACCAACGGTGTACACCTTCGAGAGGAACTACATCACTATGATACCAGCCAGAGATGAATTGGTTGGCAGAAATCTAGGAAATAGGAAACATCATCACTTCTACACAGATGATTCGAAGCCTGAATATAAGGTTGACCTTGGAGCACACTGTAAAGAACTCAGTCTTGATATAGGTCATATAAAGCCAGATACTTGTAGTGTCTATCAAGGCGAAATAATGGCAATATGGGAAGTCGGCTGAGTCGCAAGATAGTGACCAGCACCAGAGTCGTCATTTACTCGGAGTTCTATTACTTCTGCAGAAGCTGTGGAATTAAGGAAGACGTGGAGAGCATTGAGCAATGATCAAAGGTTCAAAAAACCGCATGCCTATGCATAAGCGAAGCGTTGAGGACTACGGCGACTGCATCTCTACAAGCCCTACTCCATCTACTGTCCGTTGATATTGGGGCGAGAGTAGTTGCCACCTGAGCGGCATTATGATTGAACTGTCCATCAATGTGGAGGTATAAGAACTACGGACACATGATGATATTATATAGTGCTATGATAACCGACTGAATGGACTATATACCAACGGTGTACACCTTCATTTACTTGGATATCCAGGCTCAATTCTCTGGAAGTCGCATCCCTAAATTCACAAACAGTCTTCAACTACCGCAGATCTCTTAACGAGGTAACTGAGCAGTTTAACATACACTTCATATGGATGTCTGGGCATAGGGTTATCCCGGGGAATTGAAAAGCTGATGAACTTGCTAGGAAAGCGACGACACAACAAATTCTTGAAGAATTTGCATAAATTGGTGCGGCACTATCCACATGCAAGCTTTGGCTTATGCAAGAGGCAATCAGGCAGACAGATGTGAGTGAGTTGTATGTGATTATATGCCGTGAAGGCCTGAACCACAGTGTGTCACCACACAAGAGACAGATAAAAAGCGACTGTCAACGCCCCTTCCGGATTCAGCAGAAGCCTCCTCCTTCCGGTTCGTTTTACATTAATATGGATATAAAAACATACCCATTGGTGAGGGTCGAGGCCTATCTAAAACCTCTGCAGATCTATGGGTCACAGCACCCGGTTGCAATGCAACTCCACATCGAGGCGAAACTCTTCCCGCATTTGGGTATTAAACCACAGCCACCACGAAACTCCCATAAGGGCCGTTCCCGTTTGATCAGGCTCTATCAACAGATAGAGGGGCTCCTGATCACCCGTGGTACCAGATTAAAGTCTCCGGTCAGACTTCGTAGCAAAAGCTACTTCCAGTTTTTGCTCCATAAAGCACGGGACTGGTCACCCAAAACCTGAAAAGAAAAAGAAAAAGAGAAAGAAAGGAAAGAAGGTCCAACATCATATCACAGGTTCTTGAAGACGATGTATCACCATCCTCACCAGTACTTTTGCAAATACTGGGAGGAGACCGATACCCCGATATGAGCCAGGATTACTCCTAACTCCATCGGGTCGCCCCAAGAGATCAGCAACTCTGGCTGTTTTCCAAGCAGAAAACAGCCAAGTCCAAGCGTAATCCATTGGTCAATCTGAAAAGAAAGAGAAGCTGGAAAGAAAATTCCTAGGCAGCAATCCTATTCAATTGTGAGGACCTAGCACGACGCATCTGAAATAGTTACGTAGCAAACCTGCTCGCAGCTGCAACACTCTCATCTGACAAGAGTAAGTTGCTGAGGCAATCAGGCAGTCCAACGAAATATGTACAGAAATTGGTAGGGTAGCTAGACAAACCTGGCTAAGATATGACCTGATAAGGTCAAAATATCTCCTCGCCCTAGAGAAGAAACTCGTCCTAGAGAGAAAAATGCTGACTACGTTGGCGTCAGTTCATGATCGGCGAACACGCCAGATGTTTTGGTATTCACTTCAATGACTTCTGCAGAAGCTGTGGAGATGAGGATGAAGTGGAGAGCATTTAGCACCTGCTTTGATACTGTCCAGCTTTCAGTAAACGAAGTCTGGACTTACTGGGGTCGGCTTTTATAGGAAGTTTAAGAGATCTTTCCGGTACCGACACTAATATTGTTGATAACTTTGTATATCAAACAGGTTGGTTTCGATGAGGGCCATCTGAGGCCGTGGTAACACCAGGTAGCTAAATTAGTCTATGTTACCTAACCTAGACCTTAGTTCTTTACAGCGTAATCGGAAGCGAACCTTCTCATCAAGCTTTGAACCTTTTGTATAGAATTGAAAAAAAAAGTTCTTCAGGAAGGTATACACCGTATGTATACTCACTGATCCATTTCGAGGTTCCCTACTTTTTTAAAGAAAAAAACACAGAAAATTCAAATTGAATGGGGAATGTTTATTATCATTTGAAAGAACATTCTTTGGCATTTATTTTTTGAAGATTATGTCTATCAAATGTTGGCCGCGGCTACGTCTCAGATGGTCCATCCGTTGAGTCCAATTTTCGATGACTCGTTCGAGCATTTCGACTGGTAACTGGCGAATGACACGCGTGATGTTTTGCTCCAAGGCCTGAATCGAAGCGGGGTCTTCCGCATAAACTTTAGACTTTACATATCCCCACAGGAAAAAGTCTAACGGTGTGAGATCACACGATCTCGAGCGGACCAAAACGTGAGATTATCTGCTGACCGAAGTATTCTGTCAATAAATCCATTGATTGATGCGATGTGTGGGAAGTGGCACCGTCTTGTTGAAACCAAATGTCGCCGAGATCATTTCGCGTTTCGGGCATCAAATAGTCGGTTATCATGGCGCGATAACGGTCGCCATTGACGGTTACGTTCTCACCGGCATCATTTTTGAAAAAATAGGGACCGATGATTCCATCGGCCCACAAACCACACCAAACCGTTGTTTTTTCTGGATGAAGTGGCAGCTCTTGAATCTTTTCAGGTTGCTCTTCGTCCCAAATGCGCCAATTTTGCTTGTTTACATACCCATTGAGCCAGAAATGGTCCTCATCGCTGAACAAAATTTGGCTCAAAAACGTCGGATCTTCTTGGAACTTTTCAAGAGCCCATAGAGCGAAGCGATGTCGTTTTTGAAGGTCGGGCGGCTTCAGTTTTTGCACAAGCTGTATTTTGTATGCTTTCAATTTAAGATCTCGACGTAAAATTCGCCAAGTCGTTCCATACGTCAGTCCGAGTTGCTGCGCTACATTTTCTTCACTGCGTGCTGGACGTGGTCTATTCGGTCAAATATTGTCCAATAATGAATGCTGGGTCTCAAGATGGGCGATGGTGTTGCGAATAGTACGCTCAGTAGGCCGATTATGTTGACCATAAGTTGAGCGAAATGCACGAAACACATTCCTCACAGAACGTGAATTTTCGTAATAAAGTTGAACGATTTGTAAACGTTGTTCAGGCGTAAGTCGTTCCATGATGAAATGCTAAACAATACTTAACAAAAATAACATGACAGCATGACACGACTCACACGTGATCTGTCAAAAAAGGCTATTGAAAAAAGTATCTCTACTTGGATCACCCGTTATAATCCACACGGTCGGTTATCACTGCACTAAAATGCGATACTCTTATCTTCATGTGTATCCACATTGATAGACAGTTTAATCTTAATGTCTCTCTGTTTGCAACTTCTCTAGCCATAATATGAATTGGCAGTATATGGAGTAGGACTTTTATAGCCTCTGTCGCTGTGGTCCTTAAGGCTCGGCTTATGCATAGGTAGGCAGTTCTTTCAACCTTCATTAATTGATGGTTGGATGGACCGCATGCTATGTACCGTAGAATTGATAGGTCCCGGAAACAAGATAGTGTGTCATGCCCAGTTACTACTTGTTTATTTAATTCTACCAAAAAAATGCGAATTTTAAGGAAGTTAATAGAAGTCATATCAGCCGATAACTGGCTGAGATCAATATCCTTGTAGGATATGTCCCCCTAGTATGTAGCAGGAATAAACTACATATATATTATTTACTCGATTTTCGTCGGGATCAGTTATTTTCAAATGTTCTATTACTTTGGTATAGCTCAGTGCACATACCGATGCCGGAACTCAGTATGACCAGCAAAACGAATAATGGTCCTGTGGATCACGACATCGAAAGTCATGCCAGTGCCATTTCCTCGCACTGACATCATCAATTTTAAAATACAAAATGGTCTCATTAGTCGTGCACAGCTAATGCCCAGTAGTCCAGATTGGCAGCATTTCGCCTTGTTTGCTTTTCACCTAGGTATTGTAGTTGTTGCTGCTGCTGCTGCAATTGTTGCTACTTCCACTTACACTTGTGTGTCTTGTGTTCGTTCATTCGTTCGTTGCAAACATTTCGATTTGAAATTGTCTTGATTTATGTCCGATTGCAAAAAATCTATTTTCTGATTAAATTGTCAATCACGACCATTACCTTGGTGCGACGACGTCGTCGACTTAACCGTCAACGTCCATATCACGGCGAATGATTGGTGCTGATGACGATGATTAATTGCCTTTCGGTGTCACTTGGCTGGGCTGGCGTGAGCGTGCGTTCGTGTGTGTGAGCCGGTGTCGTACGTCTGCTTTCATTCAAATCTCACTTTGAGACGGGCCTGGCCAAGTCAAACCAATCCATCCAATCCAATTCGCACAGAAAACAAATCGAAGAAAAAACAAATTGAAGGGTGGTGTTGTTTTTTATGACAGTATCGGTCGGGCCATATCGCACAGTGGGAGATTTTTTTTTGAAAAATTTGATCTACATCAAATTTTTACAGAACCTATCATGATTACAAAAGATCACAAACAGACTTTGAATTAGTCTTTGAATTAGTCTAGTTTAAGTTCATCCTTAGATATGAGACCGCAATCTGAGATATGTTCTTCAAAACCCTTCTATGCCAAGATATGACATCGTAGTGAATTCCTTGAAATGTAGGGACGAGATAGTGTCTATGTGTTCATGCAGGACAGATTCCATAGACTTACCCTTCTTGTAATCATATTGGTTTCCCGACAAGAGTTTTTTATCCAGGGTTTCTCTAATGAAAGAATCCAAAAGTCTGTCCAGACTTTTCAATAGGAAGGAAGATATGGTCTGAAGTACATTGGCTTTTTTAGGTTTAGGTTAGGGTGGCAGCCGTATTCTTTTATACAAGCTCACATAGACCAGTTTAGGTCCCTAGTGTTACCACGGGCTGAAATGCCCCTCATCGAAACAAACCTGTTTGATATACAAATTTGTCGATAGTACGAATATCGGTACTGGAAAGATCTCTTAGGCTACCTAGAAAAGCCGACCCCAGTATGTCCAGTCGTCGTTTACTCAGATCTGGGCAGTCGCATAGCAAGTGCTCAATGCTATCCACTTCTTCCTCATTTCCACAACTTCTGAAGAAGTCATTAGAGTCAATACCCAATCTTTTGGCGTGTTCGCCGATCAAGCAGTGTCCCGTCAGAACTGATACTAACGTAGACAGTCTTTGCCTCTTTAGTGCGAGGAGATATTTTGATCTTCTCAGGTCATACCTTGGCTAGTTACCCTGCAGGTGCCGATTTCGGTCCACTTTGGCTTAGTGCGCCATGAATTTCCCACTTATGAATACCACTTTGCTGTCCCCCCATCGATTGGGGATATGTGTGAGCCTGATACAGTCTTCATACATTTTCTCCAGCCAGGGCATAATGTACTTCAACATTTTCTGCATTTCTGTTGGAGTAATGCCGTTAGGTCTAGGAGATTTACAGGACTCAGAGCTGTTAATCACCCAGTTGATTCGGTGTTTCTCAAACAACAAGCTAGCGACGCTTGCAGTGAACTCGATCTCTTATCGGTCCTGCTCCTTTTCCTCGAGTTCTGTAAGTGAGTTCCCCGGGAAATGTGTGTCTAGCAGTTCTTAAGCGTCTGCTCGCTGTTTTTTGTCTAGTTGTTGGCATCATTATGCAGGTAAACCACTATAAAGGGTGTATCGAATAATATCGTTCTCATCTGGGACATTTTCGACAGCTCCACAGAAGGTGTACCAAGAACATATTTGCGCTTTACTAAGATTCTCCTTATGGATGTTGTTATTTATAGTCATCCCAGAATGACCGTCATAAGATCCTGTTCTGATAAGACTATTGCGTAGTATTATATTCCATAAACAAAATTCGCCCATTGTGCATAGATTGCCAGTATTACTCAAGGAAATGTGTTTGAAACGAATGCACGACTTTTCTTTCTGCGAAAGTAGGAAAAACAATTCACTGCCACTGCAGCAATTGCAGCTGCAGCTGATCAGTGCAAATTTGCAAAGAAAAGGCACCCACCCCAAATCCCCGCGACCATAGTAAATATTTGCATTACGAGTAATTGTGTGACAGACAGACAGACAGACGAGCGTTTCGATCATTTTAGCACCCACCTTCTTTGTCTACAGTTAAATGATAGTTACTACGCTGCAAATTTTCTGCGTTTTTGTTTTCTTTCTTGTTCTCAATTATTATTAAAATTGCCGCAGATGATATTGTTGTAGCAGTTGTTGTTTCAGTTATTACTATTGCCAACTTACAACGTAGGGATACTCGACGTATGCCGCGCCACACCACAGATCCATAAACCAACCATTGCCACACCACACCAAAGTGCAGTGCAGGGAACTGCGCACATTGCGCAATCCCAGTCCTAATCTCCCAGTCGATGTCGTAGTCATAGCCCCGCGCAGATACCACACCCACTCATTGCTAACGTAAATCACGTAAGTCACGTGCACCGACTAAATGACACTTTCATTAGAATTGAAATTTAATTCCTCAAATATTCGTTCGAATGCGTGACTCTATTTCGTTCTTAGAGGCCGTTCGGCCGTCTTCGCCCCTTCATCACCAGGAATGTGCGATCTCATATGGAGTTCTGCGAGTAGTTTGATATTCGAAATAAATCTAGTAAAAATTATACTGATTTATTATGATTTGTACTAGTATACATCTACATCGCATCGTATACTAATAATTTATGGATATTGCAATGAAGGTATGACACTGCCCAATGGTCCTGATAATCAGTTGCTTTCTTTTTATATGCAACACCACTCTGTTGTACAGGGTATTATGACTTTGTGTTTTATTTTGTAAATCCCCCATGGTTTGTAGAATTGATTTCTGAGTCTGCCCATGACAGAGTTCGAGGTTTGATGGGGTCAGCAGAAAGGCGGATGGACTATTAAAGACTAAGCTAGACGATTAAGCTTATAGCGGCGTGGTGCAGATGCACCTGGTGCAGATAGTAGTTCTCCAGTATAAATGCAGAAAATTTTAAAGCCCATTATTATGAAGACTTGTAAAAAATGTATGAAGGCTGTACTCGTCCAATCGTGGAGGTATACGGAAGTGGTATTCATAATCAAAGTGAAAAATATATCACACATCAGGCCAATTGGTCTTTTCTCGTTCCTGCTAAAAAGTCTGGAAAGGTTTTTAGATTATTTCATTAGAGATAATCTGGATACACAATTCTTGTCGGGAAACCAAAATGCTAACAACAAGGGTAAGTCTGCAGAATCGGCTCTGAATGAACTTGTGGATACTCGAATCGCCGCTACATTTCTAGGAATGGTGGCCTTTCTTGGTATTGAAGAGGCTTTTAACAACATTCACTCAGATGCGGTAATTGTGGCGCTGTTGCATCTATAGCTTGTTTAAACTAATTGTGTGTCTGCTCACCAGAAGACGCATAACAAGCAAATTCCCCAACGTCCTCAGAGGCATTCTACGGGTGGCTGTGAACATATTGGCTAAAGAGGCCAGAAGCAGTAGTTTGAGCTTTAACCCAACAGGACAGAATTTGTTCTCTTTACATGGAAGTATAAGACTCTACATGTGGATGTTTCTCTGCTAAATGGGATTGAGCTAGTCATTTCTGAAAGTTGAAAATTTTTGGATATAATCCTAGATATAAATTTTCCTTCAGACTTAATGTATTGCAACGGGTAAGGAAGGCTTATATTCATATAAGAAAGCTATGGGGGCTATAAGAAAGCTGTAGGAACTACTGCATGTACTTAGCAGTACTACAACAGTGAAAAAATACACGGACTTGACAGTATAGGTTCGATTCTACTATCAAAGGGTAGTGGAAAAACCTTATACTCGGTTTGGCGAAATTGGTGACCAATTCTTTTTTATGGGCCTCCAAAGTTTCTGAAAATCAGTGGGCCCCTCGAAAAAGGAGTCATCAGCGTTTGTCCAACAACTAATTCAGACTTGGTGATACCGCTTAACTATATTTGGCAATAATGTAGCTAAGAATATGCTGAACAAAATGTCTTAAAATTTTTTGCGAAAAAAAAAATTTTTTTCTGTACTTTTTTTTGAAAAAGTAAAGAAAAATATATTTTTGTTTTCACTTTTTTCAGCATACCTTACAGGGACTCGTAATTTTTCAATAACATTGGTTGGCAAAATTGTAGCCAACGTAAATCTGAACAACTTTTGTGAACATATCAATACAATCTGAACCCTAAATAGCTGAAAAAATTACATTGTACCCCAAAAATGTTAGTATTTCACTATTATGTAACAAAAATATATTTTTTGGTTTAGGGTACGTTCAGCAAGTTTATAAAAAATATTAAGGCCAATATTTTTGTGGAACATATTAACCCTGTAGCTCCCCCAAATAACCGTAATTTTTGGCCCCATTTTAACAAAACGTAAAAACCACCCTTTAAAATGAGGAGGGCGGGGATGAAATGTTCTACAAAAATGTTGGCCATAAAATGTTACTATATGTGTCAGAACGCACCAAAGCCCAAAACTTAACACAAACACCAAAAAAAGGTCAGTGTCAATCAAGCCAAAATATGGGTAATAAGAGAAGTCACTGAGTCGCATCATAGTGACCAACAGTGGCGTCGTCATTTACTTGGGCCGCTAGGCTGCCATTAAATCTCTAGAGGCTTCATCCCTAATCTCTCAACGAGATGGCTGAACAGTTTAACATATATCCTGGGAACTACAAAACTGACTAACTTTCTAGGAAAAGGATGACAGTACAAAGTCTTGAGGAATTTTGCAGATATTGATGCGCCACCGCCCACGTGCCGGCTTTGTTCTATGTATGAGGCAGTTATCCAATGAGAGATAGACACAAAATGACACTTAACACTAAACAAGACCTGGGCACGAGGTCAAACTGTCGTCTCGCACTAGGGCAAAAAAAACTGTTTACATTAGTGTCGCCTTTGTCTACGTTAGTGCCAGTTCTGACAGTTCATTGCCTGATCGGCTAACACGAAAGAAGGTTGGTAATTGAGTCCAATGACTTCTGCAGAATCTGATGAGGAAGATGTGAAGAGTATTGAACACATGCTTCGCTACTGTTCCGCAATGAGCAAGCGAAGTCTGGATATACTGGGACCAGCCTTTTTAAAAAGTTTGACAGATCTGGGTGATACAGATATTCGTACTATTGATAAATGTGTGGTTTGATCCGATGGGTGCCAACTGGGCACGTAGTAGCTTGACCTTAATTGGCAGATAACATCAAGCAGTTAAAGCGACGACTAAACAGTGCGAGAAACTACAAATATACTTTGAGTTGACCCAAATAAGCAGAAAACAAGTAATTTATGGCGGGAGACATCGAAATGATGGAACATTTTCGGTGTCAAATTCATTTTCGCACATGCAAGATCCCGATATTTTGGATCTGACACATTATCAGATCTGATTCAACTCAGATGATCTGACTGCAAAATATTGATCCTCTGTCATGTTTCGATTTTCTATATACTTGTTTCTAGTTTCAGTTTCGTCCTATGTTTACAACTCTGGAGATAATATGAGGCAGGGACGTATACAGAGGGGGGGGGGGGGGGGCGCGGGCCCCCCCCCCCCCCCGAATTGTTTTAAACATTGGCACAAACTGTTTACAGTTTTCAAAATCACTTTCAGAGTTTACGATAAAATCACAAAAATATGACAGTTATGCGTTTCTAGATTTTTTTATGAGGCTTTTATTTAAAAATTATTAAAATTTTCTCAAAAAATATGATTGTTTGTAATACGTTGTAAGATATCGTCGAAACCGCTGAACGGATGGAAAATTGTACATATTGTGCGAAGGCTACTTAATTCTGAAGTTTGTAAAGCTTACCTAAACCAATTCGGATGAATGGTTCTCTAGTTATGATATAATATGTGGTTAAATTCTCTCGATAAGCTGTGATATGGAAAGAAATTAGTGGTTGATGTGGTTCAATAGTGGCATAACTCGAGAACCATTTATCCGATTTGGTTGAGGAAAGTTTTAAAGAATTAAATATTAAGTAGCCTTCAACTTCATATAATACCATTTTCCATCCGTTCAGCGGTTTCGACGATATACGAGTATTACAAAATATTGCAAAAAAAATGTAATTTTTTGATAAAATTTTAATATTTTTAAAATAAAACTCCCATAAAACTTACCCTTTTGCAGATACTGGCCACAATACCAGTGACAACGGCATCTGCTGAGCGAAGTTTCTCGACGTTAAGAAGAATAAAAACTTATCTCCGGAACAGAATGGAAGGAGAAAGGCTATCTTATCTGGCTTTGATGTCTATATACAAAGATGAAGTCAAAATCGATGAAATAATTGATATATTTCTTTCAAAAAATCGAAGATTACATTTTTAACTCTTACGTATTTTATTATAAAAAGTTTTACTTATCTCGTACTAAAGTACACATTTATATTTAGGAATAAAAAACTAAGGAACTTAACTTCCAATAAACGCAATTTTTTAATTGTTTATCTTTGTTATGGAAAAAAAGGTTGGGCCCCCCCCGAACCAAAATCCTGGATACGTCCCTGATATGAGGCATACATTTTTGGCACAAAATACAAGAATTCTGGATAATACATTGCTTTATTCAGTAACTTTGTTACGAATCGTCCATAGTTCCAGGTTCAAAGCAATACGAGCCCTGCTCTAGTTTATTATGTCTATTAGCGCTTTAGTTGCCGTCTCGTGTCGCCGCGGGTTCATCTGGATGATCTCTATTATTGTTCTTCCAGTCAAAGAAATAATGAATTTTTAAATAACTTGACTACAGCGCCACCTACCGAATCAAGATACAGTTACGAATACTCACATTAATAATATAAATATAATGCATAAAAAGAACATCAATTGGTCAAACAGTTTACAAGTTGCACCAGTCCAACAAACAAATCTACATTTTTATATAAAAATTTACGAGAAATCGTTGTTTTTATCTGCAAGTTCTTACACGCTGAAAAAAAATCGCTTCTGTAGTATATTGTCCCAAACATATTCTGCTTGAAACATATATATGTTTAGGGTACACTCTAGACATATAATATTTGGTACATACAAAAATTATATATTTGGGGAGATGTTCTAAACAAATCTTTGTTTACATCCCAATATGTTTTCATTTGGGACTATTATAGACGAAACCAATATTTTTATTAATTTAAGTATTCGGAAAATCCATAAATTGTGTTAAATTTGTCAGTAATTCAAAGTAAATTTTGTAGAAATGTTAAATGTTCGTAAAATAATAAATAATAATAATTGAAATCGTACAATCTTGGATCGAAATAAATTACTTGGGAGGATTGACAACTAATGACGGCTTGGAATGCTAAAAAATGATTGATTTTAAACGGAAGTTAATATGGTATCATAACTGGGAGGTACAATTCGAAAACAAGGATAAATTAAAACTCAAATTAGAAAAATTCAGCAAAGTTTTGAAATTCTTTTTTAAGTAAAATATATTTGAAGATATTCCTAAACAATAATTTTATTTGCATATAAACTCATATTTTATTTGAGAAAAGTAGTTTGGAAATATATTTTGTTGTAATATATTAATATATGCGTTCCAAGTAAATTTTATTGATTTACAAATAAAATTTATTTACTCAGAAATATATAATATTTAAAAATTTGTGTTCCAAATATATTTTCCTTCGATTCAAACATATCAAAAAAGGCGATTTTGCCCCGTGTATCTTTATTGCTTTAAGACTTAATATAAACTTATATCATACCCTATTGAAAATAATGCCAATGCTTCCATATTTAGGTTTTTCCTTTTGCTTTTTTAAGGAAATTGTGGGGCAGGTGGAAGAAATTTACATTTGATTTAAATTGAACCATATCTTTAAAGTACTTCCAATAAATTATAATTACCACTTAAATTATTACTACTTATTATTACAAAAACAAAAAAAAGGAAATAAAATCGATGCACTCATGTCGTGATAATCCACGTCGAAAGTTGTGAAAAATGATGGCACGAAAATGTTCACAGGTAAATTAAATTTTTTTGCCAAATTGATTTTTTCAAGTCACTGTAAACAACACAAATGATGGTCGTACGTCAAAACTTTCTGAGTACGTTTATGCTAAAAAATGTCAAACTTTCCAATGGAAATGTCAGATGGCCAGATATATGTACTCGTATAGCAACCGTACTAAAGTAAAAGCTTGTATGTGAACAGTGGCGCAACAGTATATGCAAATTCCTAGAGCATTTGTAACGTCGTCCGTTTCTTAGAATGTCCGCGGGAGAAGGAGTCTCTATAGACGACTGAGAAGGAGTCTCTATAGACGACTGAGAAGGAGTCTCTATAGACGACTGAGAAGGAGTCTCTATAGACGACTGAGAAGGAGTCTCTATAGACGACTGAGAAGGAGTCTCTATAGACGACTGAGAAGGAGTCTCTATAGACGACTGAGAAGGAGTCTATATAGACGACTGAGAAGGAGTCTCTATAGACGACTGAGAAGGAGTCTCTATAGACGACTGAGAAGGGGTCGCTATAGACGACTGAGAAGGAGTCTCTATAGACGACTGAGAAGGAGTCTCTATAGACGACTGAGAAGGAGTCTCTATAGACGACTGAGAAGGAGTCTCTATAGACGACTGAGAAGGAGTCTCTATAGACGACTGAAAAGGATTCTCTATAGACGACTGAGAAGGAGTCCCTATAGAAGACTGAAAAGGAGTCTCCATAGATAACTAAGAAGGAATCTCCATAGACGACTGAGAAGGAGTCTCCATAGACGACTGAGAAGGAGTCTCTATAGACGACTGAGAAGGAGTCTCTATAGACGACTGAGAAGGAGTCTCTATAGACGACTGAGAAGGAGTCTCTATAGACGACTGAGAAGGAGTCTCTATAGACGACTGAGAAGGAGTCTCTATAGACGACTGGGATAAAGTCTCTATAGACGACTGAGAAGAAGTCTCTATAGACGACTAAGAAGGAGTCTCTATAGACGACTAAGAAGGAGTCTCTATAGACGAATGAGAAGGAGTCTCTACACGCTGAAAAAAAATCGCTTCTGTAGTATATTGTCCCAAACATATTCTGCTTGAAATATACAAATATTTAGGGTAAACTCTAAATATATTATATTTGTCACACACAAAAATTATATATTTGGAAAGATGTTGTTCTAAATAAATCGTTGTTTCCGTCCAAATGTTTTTTATTTGGAACTATTATTTACGGAACAAATATTTATTTGTATTTAAATATTCAGAAAACAATGTAATGTCTTAACTTTAAGACGCGTTTTATGTTTTTCAGTAATTCAACGTTAATTTTTTCGGAAATTTAAAATGTTCGTAAAAAGCCATTATAATTGAAATCGTATAATCCTGCGAAATGATGTATTATGCAAGGTGGATTGTCAACAAATGATGGCTTGGAATAAATATAACTTAAAAATTAGTGCTTTCAAACGAATTTTATTGCTTCATAAGTCATTTTTAATTATAAGGTATAACTTAAAATCAATTAAAAAGTAGAAATAAAATTTAAAAAATTGTCAACGTTTTTAAACAAAATATATTTGGACAGGTTCCTAAACGATAATTTTATTTGTATATAAACACATATTTTATTTGAGAAAATTAGTTTGCAAATACATTTTGTTGTAATATATTAATATATGCGTTCCAAATAAATTTTATTGATTTTCAAATAAAATGTATTTGCTCAGAAGTAATTAATATTTAAAAATTTGTGTTTCAAATATATTTTTCTTCGATTCAAACATATCAAAAAAGACGATTTTGCCCCGTGTATAGACGACTGAGAAGGAGTCTCTAAAGACTACTGAGAAGGAGTCTCTATAGACGACTGAGAAGGAGTCTCTCTATAAACGACTGAGAAGATTCTTCACAGACGACTGCGAAGGAGCTTTCGGAATATCCTAATGCTTAGAAACCCATATGTGGTATATCGAGCCATGAGCACAAATCTATCGTAAGCGACATTTTATCGAAAAAATTGTATGATTGAAAATGAATCCCTGTTTAGATCTCCATCGTTATGTATCTCCAGAATATTAAAATTGGCAATAAAACACTAAACAAGTAAAAAAGTTCAGTCGGGTAAACCGACTTATGTATCCCCTCACCTTGAGTCCCTTTGTTTTAATTAAATTATGATCAATTTAAATTACATTTAATAACTTCAACGTATGCACTGAGCTTTTTTTTAAGTTAAGAGCTTTTTACATTTGGAATAAAATGGACCATTTGTGTGGGAGGTACCAAAAGGGCCCTGCCAATAACGCCCACTTTTCTCTGGGCTCTAGGTACTATACATAATAGCATTATACTGTACAAAATTTTAAGTGTTTGTATGCAATGCTATTAATGTTAAAAGCTGGTAACTTTTGGTACAAAATGGTCCATTTGTGTGAGAGGTACCAAAAGGGGCGTGCCAATAACGCCCACTTTTCTCTGGACTTTAGGTACTATAAAAGCATTACACTGTGCAAAATTTCAGGTATTTGTATGCACGGTGATTAAAGTTATAAGTTGTTAACTTTTGGTAGAAAATGTTCCATTTGTGTGGGAGGTACCAAAAGGGGCGTGCCAATTACGCCCACTTTTCTGTAGACTCTAGGTACTATAAAAGCATTATACTGTACAAAATTTCAAGTATTTGTATGCACTGGTATTAAAGTTATATGCTGTTACCTTTTGGTGCAAAATGGCCCATTTATGTGGGAGGTACCAAAAAGGGAGTGGCCACTCCGCCCATTTTTCTTGACATCTTAGCGAATAACAAACTAATACTATGTGTGAAATTTCAGAAGATTCGAGTAAGTAGTATAAAAGGTATTAAAGAATCAATATTTCACTAAAAGTTAACCCTTTGTGGGAGAGGTACTAGAAGGAGTGGAAGAATATGGCCCATCTTCGAACTTAGCCGGAGATAGAAGAAAATATTACGGCATAAAAAATTTTAAGTCAATCGGTTACTCATTTCGAGAGTTATCGTGCGCACCAGCCAGCAGACAGACAGACAGACGGACATTGCTCAAATTACTTAAAATGATCCAAAACGGATTTTCGCCGAACATACTTAGGGTCTTAGGCCACTCCTTGGATGTGTTACACTTTTGGCTCGTAGCAAATGATATATACCCTCCTCTCTAAGGTGAGGGGATAAAAAGTGGGGGTTGCATTGTATCGTAAGTGATTGTTGACATTGTTTGTGAAAACACTTTATCGTAAGTCACATATTGAACTACTGCGGCGACCACAAATACGTTGCGATTTTGATGAAATTTTGCATACACGATGAAAAAACTATCTACTGTAGTATATTGTGCCAACCATATTCCGCTAGAAATATATATACATTTGAAACAAACAAATATTTGGGAAGATTATTCTTCTAAAAAATCTTTGTTTCCACCTAATATTATTGTATTTGGGACTATTACTTCCGAAACAAAGATTAATTTTCGTTTGAGTATTTAGAAAATTTATCAATACCTTAATTCGAAGCTAATTTTTTAGAAATTGCAAATGTTTTTAAAATTCCTTTATAATTGCATATTATAGGATTGACAACAAATAATGACTTGGAATATTTAAAAATAAAATATATTTAGAGAAATTCCTAAACAATACTTTTATTTGTATTTAAACATATCGCACCTGTTCCACAAAAAGGTAACAACTCAAAATTAAAAAAAATTTCACTAGGCCCAAAAATGTTCCCGTAAATATTAATTTTAAAAAATTAATGTTAACGGAAATATGTCATAACAATAGATACGATTAAGAATATATTTTCATAATTTTATATTTTTTTTTAAATGTTAATAATATTAACGGAAGCTGTTTATGGCATCTACTGAAATTTTTTAAATTTTGAGTTGTTACCCTCAAACATATAAAAATATTTGATTTTTCCGACTCATTTCTCATATTCTCATTGACGTCCAGGTACAACAATATTCGATATATTAGTTATATCTATCTGTAAATATTCGTTAATCTCATACATACTATACTGGGATTATAGTAGTCCCGGGAGAAAAGTAGTTACTAGAGAAATAAACCCAGATTTTCTTACAATTTTGTGTTTTAAAGCATTAATACAAATTATCGTAAGCGACACATTTTTTCCTACATATGCAAAAATCAGTAAGTAAATTTTATCGTAAGCGCCATAAATTGCTAAAAATACTTGAATTGTTGTGTTGAATTGTTTTGTTACCGTTAGATAAATAAGAGAAACTGTACAATTTGTGCATCAAAACATTTCAGTTTTGTTACTTGTGGCTCAAAATAAACAAAAAAAACCTCTCCTGTAAAATTTGTTATTAGTCGCTTGCGATAGATTTATGTTAATCTGCTCAGCCATCTCGTTAAGATATCTGCGGCAGTTGGGGGCTGTTTGTGGATTTAGGAATGTAGTATTGAGAGATGTAATTGCAGACTTCCCTTATTGCCATTAGTTCAGCTTGATAGAAACTCAACGTATAGACTGTGAATCATATCAAGACTAAGTTCTTTACAGCGTAATCCGAAGACAACGTTCTTATCAAGCTTTGAACCATCTGTATAGAAGTGAAGATATTTTTTGTAACCTACTACCCATTTCTCTCTGGCAGGTATTTTAGTGACAAAGTTCGTCTGGAATGTGTACAATCTATCAATCAATCTGCAGTATATGGAGTAGGACTTGTAGAGTCTCTGTCGCTTTAGGCCATAATGCTCCGCTGATGCTCAGTGAGACAGTTCACTGAACCTTGGATTATCAGGCGCAGTCAGCCACACTACAATGACGTATAATAGTATTGGCCGAACTACTGCTATGACTAAAGGAAGATTTAAGGACAGCTTTCCTAAAAAAAGGCGACCTTGGCCTTCCTTACCCTTTTTCTACATTTTACACTGAAACCGCATTTTTAGGTTCGTTTGTAAAAATGGTGCAGCCATATGAACGAGTTTTGATTTCGTTTGTAAAATTATTACACTCCGAAAATGCCAAAATATCGCATTTTCCACACTCAGCCCAGTCCACGATGTGGAGTGTTGCACCATCAAAAAGCAGACTTCAGAACCAAACCTAAATGAAAGCGTACATTCTTAATACACTACCAAATCGTTGCGCCATATTGTAGGTATGGGTTTTACTCACCGCACGATTTTTGTTCGATTGTTCACATGCAAAATGGGAAATTACATATAAGAAAGTGCAGGGTGAATTTTTAAAATGTCGCAACATGATGTGGTGACATTATTTTTCAGAAACGAAATCACCATAAGTCTGAAGGGCAATTTCCTGCCTAGGATTGTAACTTGAAATTTTGCATTTTAAGAAAAGACTAGCTCAGTTTTGTTTAGCCGAGGGTCCACATGTGAAGCCTTATACAGGTTTTCTGATGAATATTGCTACATTAAGAAACTCAAATAACTTTTTTTCAGTGTATGGAATTCAGTTTTCTTTTATTCATGTTAAAGCTCATTAAATTGAATTAAATATAGCTTTAAATAATGGAATTTAAATGCCCCCTGCTCGTTGATGCATGTGCGGCATCTTACCAAAAAGTTGTTCCTTACTGCTTGGAGAGTTGAGACGGTAATAGCCGCAATTGTTTCTCGAATTGTTTGCTTTAGTTCATTAAAATTTTTTGGTTTTGCTTTGTAGACTTCCTGTTTGCAATAACCCCACAAGAAAAAGTCAGGTGCAGTAAGGTCAGGCGACCTGGGGGGCCAACGGAATGTGGAGTTTCTGGATATCGGCTTAATGGGAAATTTTCGCCGCAATTCTGTCATAACAGGCCGGGCTATGTGAGGAGTTGCACCATTTTGCTGAAACCACACAGAGTTGAAAGAAATTCTCACTCGGCTTAATTCTGGATAGAAATACTCTCTTAACATGCTCAAGTAACGGCCTCCAGTAACTGTAACGGTGTGACCGTTTTCTTCGAAGAAGTAGGGCCCGACAATGCAGCGTGATGAAACAGCACACCACACTGTGACACGAAGTGGATGCAATTCCGTCTCATGGAGTATATGTGGGTTGAAAGCACTCCATATTCGACAATTTTGTTTGTTTATGTTGCCGTTTAAATCGAAATGGGTCTCGTCAGACATGAAAAGACAGTTCAACATGTTTCCGTCCTCTTCCACAAACAAAAGTAAACTAAGTTTAAATAAACACAAATAAAATAATAAACACAATTAAAATAAAAAAAAAGTTTACTAACTACAAATTCAGACCCTTTGTGTAGTGAAAAAGGTGTTCGTAGGTGTGAGAAAATTTCCCAGACCTAGGGACATTCCGCTTTTAGTAGAGGGATTGTTTGACCCATTTCACACGGTTTCGTCAGTGCTAGATAGAAAAAATAAACGGCAAAAGCAAAGATATTATTTGTATTTTTCTTTCTGGAATAAATCAAACTTAGGACTCAACCGTACCAAGAACGGACGAAGACGGCCGACACAATTCGAAGGAAAGTGTGTGTTAGAAAACTCAAATGAAATAAGATAGTTTTTTGCTCCAAAATTATCAAATCAAATTGAAATTAAGTTTAGAAATAAACAGAAACGAAATTCAACTGATTAGCTTTTGGTTATTTCTTTTCCCAAACCTGTAACAAATTGGGGTTTTTTATATTCTTTTTTGGTGGTTGATTCATTGGTAAAGTGAATTTTAAAAGAAAGAAACTTTTGAATTATATTAGAAATTTACCATTTAATATAGACAATATGAAGTAAAAACGCTGAACCGCATCTGAGTGAATGTTGTTAAAATCCCCTTCATTATCAAGAAATGCCATCATAGTGAATTCCTTGCAATGAAGGGACGATTCAATAGTGCCCATCTGTTCGTGTAGGACCGATTCTGCAGCAAACTGGCCCTTTTTGTATGCATATTGGTTTCCCGACAAAAGTTGTTTTGGATCCAGTTTTTTTTTCGAATAAATGAGTCTAGACCTTTAAATAGGAAGGAGGACAGACTAATTGTTCTGAAGTCATTTGGCCAAGTGCGTGATACGAGTACCCTTCCCCGTTATGGTTTGAGGTATAAATACTACTTTGGTGTCCCTCCATCGATTGGGAATATGAGATAACTGGATGTAGCCTTCACAAATTTTCCCCAATCATTTTCTGCATTTTTATTGGAGAAGTGCCATCAGGACCAAGTAATCAAATTATTAGTCGCTCAGGTTAGTCTGGATTTGTCGGTCGACAATTTAGCCACGTTTGTATGTAGTCTAACCGCTTCCTTGTTGATCAGGCTATTTTTCGAGTTTTGTACGAGAGTTTTTCGGGAAATGTGTGCCGAGCAGTATATTCAGTAGGTTAGATTAGATTGGTTAACAACTCGCATAGACCATTTGAGGTCCCACGGCCATAGTCTCCCCTAATCGGATCCAACCCCTTATCAATAATGCGAATGTGTCGTATCTAGAAATGCAGACGTCGTCTACTCAATGCAGAACAATGCAGGTGCTCAATGCTCTCCACACTTTACACATCTTCAGAACTTCCTCACCCTGGCGGCATCTGAGACCTTTTACACTTCTCCACAGAAAATATACCAATAACGTCTTTGCGCTTTCCTAAGGTCCATCTTATAAATTCTGATTTGCTCTTTCTTAGCATCCTAGTCAATAGTGATCCCAGTAGATTTGGCCTTGTTGAATAACTTTTTGCAGGTGTTTTTCTAACCTTTAGCTCAAAAGTACACCATCGTGGTTCAGTTTTAACCTTAGGAGCAAAATCTTTAAAATTTCATTATTTAGTTCTGTGTAGTGTTGACTGGCATTTCCCACTCTCTTAACAATTTATTTAAATTACTTATTATCCTTAACCGTGACGAATTGAATGTGTGTGTTCTCCTCCAACGCTTGTGACGCTTGAGTTGAGTTGCTGTTGTGCCATTCACAAATTCACAATGTGATTAATTATCCGCTAAATCCGCACATCAAATTTCACAAATAATTATTATAGCAATTAATTTAATTATTGCGGTTATATGAATTACAAAAAAGCAGAAAAAATCGAAATGGGAATTTGTCATAAACAATAATGGCCGTTGAAAAATGGCGTCAATAATTCATTGTTTAAGTCCGTGAATGTGTGTGTGCGAGTATTCGATCTTAGAAAGATCACATCCAGCTGCTAAATGATCACGGTGCCACTTTGGATATAACAACTCGAATGGCTAAATCTATGAAGGGGAAACAAACATTCAGTCTCGCATAGATTTTGTTCTTGTCACGGTTTTAAATTAGCAACCCGAACGGAATTATACATATTTATACAATGCAATCCCATTGAAGATCTATTTGGCGCTAATGGGGGAGGGCATTCATTTGGCGTCGTCCACGTCTACTTCGACGGCGTCTGTCTATGGCACAAAAGGTATATTCGCATTCAGGTGGATCACACCCACTTTGCGGCTTTTTGTCCAGCGAATAACAATACTACAATAGACTACTGTGTTCTAAAGTCATTTACACCGTATCCATTGAATCATTTTAGATACCTTCCGATTTAAAGAAATGTGCACAATCATAATCATCGTGGCCACGTTTTGGCATCCTTAACTTATAGGTTGAGGATTAGGTTAAGTTTATGTAAGGGTGGCAGCCAGCTCACATAGACTAATGTAGGTCCCTAGAGATACCACAAATGTCCCTCATCGAAAGCAACCAGTTCGATAAACAAAGTTATCAATAGTACGAATATCGGTATCGGAAAGATCTGTCAGACTTCCTTGAAAAGGATGTTTGTGACTTAAGGAATGTCTCCTCCAGAGAATTGAGGGCAGCCTGACTGTCTGAGTAAATGACAACACCAGTGTTGGTCACTATGTGGCGACTAAGTCACTTGGCCACTTCCCTTATTATCATTATTTCGGCTTGATAGACACTGGAGATATCTTGTAGGCAGTGAGCTATAACAATACTAAGTTGCTTACAGTGTGCTCCAAAGCCAACCTTATCATCGAGCCCACAAACCATATCTCCTCTCGTCCATGGTTTCTGGATTATGATCAGTTCTGCTCCTTCTGACAATAGGAGAGCTTTTAAAGCGACTATGCAGCCGTAGAGTGGTGTGCTCTGAAGCAAACCTTATCATCAATCCCACAAACCTTTCGTCCATGGTTTCTGGATTATGATCAGTTCTGCTCTTTCTAACAATAGGAGAGCTTTTAAAGCGACAATGTAGCCGTAAAGTGGTGGAGCTTTATCTCTGGAAGCAGGACCATGGCTCAGATTTCGCCAATACCATTATATTTGTCTCGTCTTCGGTGTCCCCTAGAGTTCTCACAGAACTCATCCCCACAGCATTTCTGTGATGAAGAGCTTCTTCACGCATCCAAGTTCATCGGAAAAGAAGGAGAATGTAGTTTCCGTCAGGTTCTGCTCGGCCACTCGCGAAGTGGGAGTTTCATCTCTGATACTGCACCAGTGGTATCTGGTAGACTATTTTTCGAATCATCTCCCTTATTGCTTCTGTACACTTTTAGCCGTATTTCACTGAACTTGAGGTGGGACGGAAATTCATTATAAATGCCGCGTGCTTTCGAGTCCCATCCTCCTCATCCAATCGACCGACCTTCTGGTTGCCAGCTGGATGATCGGGGTCGCAGCCTTAAGTCTCTTAATGATGGATTTCGCATCAGATGGTATAGCCGGAATCCATGCTCTGGGCCCTGGGCTGAGACGGGATGTCCTCCCTTTTGACAAGATCCAGTGCAGCACCCAGCCAGAATTTCACCAATCATCTTCAAAGCGCAACGGTAGTACATATCGCTGAACCGAATTAGTTGTAGGGCCGAATTTTGACAACATTGATGAGGACCGGGTAACTCCTTAAGAACGTCGGAGTATGCAAATGAATGCCCATTATCTACATCAATCCACTTGCCTCTAGGGATATTGCCGCCTTTCTCTCATATGTTAATTACCGGCAGTATCAAGCTGTCCTTAGCAACGTCAGCAAAGGACAGGAGACCATCGTTACAACTACTCACTTTGGTCCTTTTGGAAGCTAGCGGTTCATCTGCAGGTCGTAGCCTTTTAACAGACTGCTTTTGCATGTAAGTATCGTGTTCTTCGGCGATACTCCTTACACACTTTAGAGATTCTCTCTGCTTGTTGGATATGCAGGGTGGGCTTTCTCTAGTCTGTCAATGACGTAGTATCACTAGGCTTGTTGTCAGACCTAGTGATAGATCATCGTATATTAGTTTTCGTCATCGTCGTCGAAATCTCAGTTGTAGTTGTATCGATAACGCTTTTCTTAACTGTAGTCGTTCCTGTAGGTAGGTGATGTTGTGGTATATATGTTTTTGTTTGTTTATTTAGTTTTTTGTTTGTCCTACGATTGTGGGGGCTAGCAAAGGTCCATTACGTCATAACCCTAAAACGTGACTATGACTGAGTCGTTGCTGAATCTTCTAGATATCGGCAAAGGCCATCGGATAGCATTATGCAAAAAGATTTCAAAATTTCTTCTTTTTTCTCCGGGATATGGTGTAATAATGGCGTGGTTGTGAACTAGTCAAGATTGCCACAGTGAAAAGTGGGAGACCCACCCATATTTGCTGTAGATCGGAACAAACTGCTTCTGCTGCTTTGGTGGTGCACTCATATGATGAAGTGAACGAGTGAGTGAGTGACTGAGTGACAAGCCTAATGATGTTTGTTTTTGCCATGTTTACAAATTCTAAATTATCGCCATTCAGAAACAATCAAAATAATGATTTACTGATGATTAATCTTCTGACAGTTGTTCACAATTGTTATTTATTTATTTTAATCGAATTAATTGTGAGTATTTTGTTTGACGCTCTGTGTTCCCTCCAAAAGTACAAGCGTGTTAAATTCTTCCATTTGTAGGTGGACAATAGGGCAGATGTCACTAATATGGTTTGATGTACTTTTAACTTTATTTTGTAGCTGAATTTAGAAAATTAAATAAAATTTGTTGGTATATTGTTTGCTGATATTATATTACAAGAAAATTAGTTACCTTAAGTGAAACACAGAACCATTTCCTAAAATCTCTAATTTACAGCCATTTTAAACTTTCTTAAAAATCAACGAAGTTTTTCTATTAAACAAATAAATTGGCTTGACGAAAAAATAATTTATTTACATAACACTTTATTTTGACGAAAGCAAACAGCGAATAGACGCTTAAATCAGTGTGAGTGAGAGGACTGCAAGCCTTGCTATGTTGTTGACTTAGAAATCCAGAATCCGTTGGGCGATTATCAGCTTTGAGCCCTTTAAATTACCTGGACCAGACGGTATTGCTCCTGTAGAAATGCAAAATTTATGTAGGCTGTATCAAGCTATCATATATCCCGAATATATGGAGGAACAACAGAATGGTATTCATTAGCGGGAAAGATATCGCACACTGAGCCAAAAGACTTTAGGCCAATTAGCTTATCCTCGTTGCTGCTGAAAGATCTGGAAAAACTATTCGATTCTTTAAACTTGGATACCAAGCTTTTGTCGGGTATCAAAAATGCTTCCCGCAAGGGCTAGCCTACAGAATCTGCCCTGCATAAACTGGTAGGCACTATTGAATCTTCCCTACATTGCCTGGAATTCAGTATGGTGGCTTTTCTTGACATAGAAGAGGCTTTTAACAACATTCACTCAGATGCGGTAACTGCATCGCTGTCACATCTAAGGGCGAACTCCAGCTGGACTAGACTAATTCATAACCTACTCAATAGAAGACGCATAACAGTAAGTCTTGGGTCCACAACTCTACAACTTTTGCAAACAGAGGGACCCCACAAGGAGAGGTACTGTCTCTACCAATTTAGAACGTAGTGGTGAATAGAATCCTTTTAAATGTAGAACGTTGTGGCTGCAATATCGTGAGATATGCGGACGACGTTGCTATCGCAGTCACTGATCAATTCCTCAGCGTCCTCAGAGACATCCTACATGTGGCTCTGAACAAATTGGCTAGATGAGACACAAGCAGGAGTTTGGGCGTTAAACCAAACAAGACAGAATTGGTTGAAGGAAGTAAAAGGTCTCACATGTAAATCCTCCACGGAAAAATTAAACAGAGCTAGTCTTTTTTGAAAGTGTCAAATTTCTAGGACTAATTTTAGATAGGAAATTGTCATTCAGAATTAATGTACTGAAACGTGAACAGAAGGCTAATGTCGGCTTACATTTCTGTAGAGAGGCTCTCTCCTAAAATCGTCTATTTGATATATATAGCAGTAGTTCGACCAATACTGTTGTGTGGCATTGTGGGGTGGAGGACTGCAACTGATAAACAATCTATTACCAACCAATTATCGAAGGTTCACAGAATTGCTGTTTTACAGCGACTGAGTCTCTACCAGTCCTACTCCACCTACTGCCGATTGATATTGTGGCTAGAGATGTTGCCAGAGCGATATTACGATTACACTGTCTATTAATGTGAATTTATCAGAACTACGGCCACATGACCGACCGAGTGGACTATATACCAACGTTGAACACCTTCTAGAGAAACTTTGCTACTAAAATACATGCCAGAGAGGAATGATTTGGCAGTTCAAAGATTGATGATAACGTTGGTTTCGGAGAACACTGTAAAGAACTTAGTCTTGTTATAGCTCACAGACTACCAGATACCTGCAGTGAATATCATGCCGATATAAGGGCACTAAGGGAAGTCGCCAAGTGGCTAAATTGTAACATAGTGACCAATACTGGCGTTGTCATTTACTCGGACAGTCAGGCTGCCATCAATTATCTGGAGGCCACATCCCTAACTTCACAAACAGCCCTCGACTGCAGCAGATCTCACAACGAAATAACTGAACAGTTTAACATATGCCTAATATGTGTACCAGGGTATAGTGATATCTCGTGGAACAGCTAAGCCAATGAACTTGCTAAGAAAGGGACTACATTACAAATTCCACGGTCCACATGCAAGCTTTGGCTTAGGCAAGGGATAATAAGGTAGTTACATGAAAGATGTACAGAACTCGCCACCTGTAGGGAAGCAGGACAAATCTGAACAAGAATAGATATACGAAAATATAGGGTGATCCAAGTAGATATACTTTTTTCAATAGCCTTTTTTTGACAGATCACGTGTGAGTCGTGTCATGCTGTCATGTTATTTTTGTTAAGTATTGTTTGGCATTTCATCATAGAAAGACTTATGCCTGAACAACGTCTCAGATGGTCCATCCGTTGAGTCCAATTTTCGATGACTCGATTATGTTGACCATAAGTTGAGCGAAGTGCACGAAACACATTCCTCACAGAACGTGAATTTTCGTAATAAAGTTGAACGATTTGTAAACGTTGTTCAGGCGTAAGTCTTTCCATGATGAAATGCCAAACAATACTTAACAAAAATAGCATGACATCATGACACGACTCACACGTGATCGTAAGACCAGATTATGTTGATATGATTATATTGATGAGCGAAGAAGAAGTGGAGAGCATTGATCACCTACTTTGCTACTGTACTACGTTGAGTAAATGACTTCTGGATATACTGGTGTCGGCCTTGATAGGAAGCCTGACAGATCTTTCCGGTACCGATATTCATACTATTGACAACTTTGTTTATCAAACAGGTTGGTTTCGATGAGGGACTTCAAAGCCCGAGGTAACACTAGGGACATACATTGGTATATGTGAGCTGGCAAAATCGGCTGTAGCCCTAACCTAACGTAAACCTAAACACTTTTTTCGGTTTTATGGAATTGGTCCTTAGCTTTAAAGACATGTGCTAGTAATTTGAAATAAACGTCGTCTTTATTTTTCAATAATTTGATTCTGTATTTGTTTGAGAATTTTTCAACATATATACCTCATAACGTTATGTGCACTGGTATGCACATAAACGGTTTTAATTCGGCACAGCGCAAAGTATTTAAAGTATCTACTGTTCAGCGAAAAATAGGTTTATTTGTTAAACCCCTTCTGGTATCTCCCGTACAAATTTACAGAATAATTCGTGTAATATTCGATATAACATTACTCACAAAGTTTGGGGGTATATCACAGTCAGTTTAGCCGACTGAAACTTTCTTACTTGTTTTTATGGCTTTTTCGCGCCATCACAAAACGATTTTTTGAAAGAAAAAAATCAAAATTATCTAATTGTTTGTGGTGAAAGTGGTATTTTTAACATTTACTCATAATTTGCTGAAATTAAAAGGTTATCCCGGCTTTATCGAGCTTTTACATGGTCCAAATACTAAAGGCACCTTCCAAAAAAACGGAATTTTAAAGAAACGTTTCAACAAAATTGCCAAACATTTTTCTAATCTCACTTTAGCCTTTTTTTTGACAGATCAACTTTATTACGAAAATTCACGTTCTGTGAGGAAAGTGTTTCGTGTACTTCGCTCAACTTATGGTCAACATAAGAGATCTTAAATTGAAAGCATACAAAATACAGCTTGTGCAAGAACTGAAGCCGACCGACCTTCCCAAGCGACATCGCTTCGCTCTATGGGCTCTTGAAAAGTTCCAAGAAGATCCGACGTTTTCGAGCCAAATTTTGTTCAGCGATGAGGACCATTTCTGGCTCAATGGGTATGTAAACACGCAAAATTGCCGCATTTGGGACGAAGAGCAACCTGAAGAGATTCAAGAACTGCCACTTCATCCAGAAAAATCAACGGTTTGGTGTGGTTTGTGGGCCGATGGAATCATCGGTCCATATTTCTTCAAAAATGATGCCGTGCCATGATAACCGACTATTTGATGTCTGAAACGCGAAATGATCTCGGCGACATTTGGTTTCAACAAGACGGTGCCACTTCCCACACATCGCATCAATCAATGGATTTATTGAGATAACACTTCGGTGAGCAGATAATTTCACGTTTTGGGCCGGTCGATTGGCCACCAAGATAGTGTGATATCACACCGTTAGACTTTTTCCTGTGGGGATATGTAAAGTCTAAAGTTTATGCGGACAAACCCGCTTCGATTCAGGCCTTGGAGCAAAACATCACGCGTGTCATTCGCCAGTTACCAGTCGAAATGCTCGAACGAGTCATCGAAAATTGGACTCATCGGATGGACCATCTGAGACGTAGACGCGGCCAACATTTGATAGACATAATCTTCAAAAAATAAATGCCAAAGAATGTTCTTTCAAATGATAATAAACATTACCCATTTAATTTGAATTTTCTGTGTTTTTTCTTTAAAAAAGTAGGGAACCTCAAAATTGGTCACGCTATATAATTTGCTACGGCCAAAATTATAACACATCGAAGGAGTGACCTAAGACCCTAAGAAGGTTCGTCGGATATCAAAATGGCCAAATCATATCAAAATTTAATAGCTCTTAACAGCACCGTGCACTATGGTTCAAATGATGACCACTTTTTCTGTGCAAAATTAATAACGACTACAAAATCATGAATACAGGGTGGCTGATATGTAATGCAACAAAGTAAAGCGCTATATTTTTTTAATTTTTTTTTTAAATTTTATTGTTCAAAAGCAAAAATGTCGGAAATAACATACAATTTTAGAACAGTTTAGATTTGTTCGAATTGGCCACCTTTGGCACGAATTATGGCCTTCAAACGGCCGAAAAAGCCATCACACGCTGCACGAAAGTGGCTCTGGGGTATTTTGGCCCATTCCCGGCGAAGCGACGTCTTGAGATGATCGATACTTTGGTATTTTTTAGTGCGAACCTTGCTCTCAAAAATGCCCCAGGCGCAAAAGTCCAACGGATTGAGATCCGGAGATCTTGGTGGCCATTGTGCGGTAGAAATGAAGCGAGGAACCTCCTTTTTAAGCCATTCTTGGTTAACGCGTGCTGAGTGCGATGGTGCTGAGTCCTGTTGGAATGTCCATGGTCTGCGGCCGAAATGTTTGTCTGCCCAGGGCTTCAATACTGTCATTAGGACATTTTCCCGATAATATTCGGCATGAATACATGGTCGATGAATACGAGCGGGGAGCGACCATCGGCAGTTACGGCGGCCCACACCATTACCATCGGCGGCGCTTGAGTTCTGGTGGCCAATCGAAGGTGTACATTTTCAGCTGACCTCTTTGGCAAGTAAACCCGATCATTTTGTTTGTTCACAAACTGCTCAATTTGGAATGGCTCTCATCGGAGAAAACCAAATTCGGTAACTGGCCACTTTCGTGCAAGCGAAGCAACTCCTTGGCTCTTTCCAGTCTAACTTTTTTTTGTGCATCGGTGAGCTCTTGCACTTTTTGGAACTTCAATGGCTTTAGTCCAAGCTCATTTTTTAATATGTGTTGTATCCGTTCTCGCGATATGTTCAGCTCACGAGCAATTTTTCTACCACTGCGGCGTGGATTTCGATCAAATCTGGCCTTCACTTTTCGGATCATTTCTGGTGTTGTTACGGTTTTTTTTCGTCCACTTTTTGGACGCGATGCAACACTGCCAGTATCACTGTAACGAGCAATGTACGAGAAACAAAAGATTTATTCACATTTAAATGCTGGAGGGCTCTAACGATAGCCACTTGTGTTTTTCCACCCATCACACTATCAGGCTTGAATTCCATCACGAATAACTTTTTTTCTGAATGCAATAGATCAAAATGCTTTTGTAAGCTTGTAAACAATAAAATGAACTGTCACTGAAATAAATCTGTCAGCTATCATACTAGCGGTTTAGAAATGATAGCAACCTGAAGTTGGTTGCAATACATATCAGCCACCCTGTATATTTACAAAACATTAAATTTAACCTATTAATTTACCATTGAATTCACTTACTTATTTTAATTATATTTAATCATTTAGGATCCATCTTCATTGCTTAAATCAAATTCATTTGGTAAATTCATTCATGGTCTTGATTGCGAAACTCAATTTCTTCTACAGGTTCGCTGCAGCACAATAGGTCAATTACCTCAGTTGAAAGTGTGGAACGCTTCTGCTTTTGTAAGCGTTCAGTTTTTAATTTTTTTTTCGAAATTAATGGATCTGAATTATCGACAGTCTTATTAAATACAACCAACATGTTTGTTGGTGCGGCTGTTTCTGCGGACGTGGATTTGTATATTTTACGTCGTGATGCAACATCTTTTTCTGCAAAAAAACCCATTGGAAGCGCAGTATTTTACATTATTTGTTTTGAGTGTATGAATGCTTTATGAACCGTAGGAGTCATTGACAATCAGAATGCCGCAGAAAGTGGCCTTCTTTGATGGCCTTGTTGGGCTTCCCGCACTTTATTTTAGGACTGCATCTAAATCGGCATCACCTACTTTACGAGCTGATGTTGCAGCAGCGCGAATGAGAAGGTTAGTATCAGTTATATCAATTGAATTTTCTTCTTCTTCTAAATTCTGATTTTTCGCTGATTGGTAGAGGTGGACGAACACGTAGGGTTAGTTTCATTTGAAATGTCTTTAACAACTAAGCTTAATTCGGAATTGAGCAACGAGTGATTTTGTTCCTTAAATAAATTAACCTTTATGTGGCATTTGTCCCACTTTTGAGCTAATTTTATGCAAAAAATTCAAACTTCTACCATAGACGAGTCGTCCAGGAGCAGTTTATTTTGAAATTTCTTTAGCCACAAAATTTAATTCGGAATTGAGCCACGAATGATTTTGGTCCTGAAATACGTTAACCTTTCTGTGGCATTTGTCCCACTTTTGAACTAATTTTACGCCAAAAAATTTAATGTTTGTGGTATCTGCTTCTTGATCTCATCTGAAATGTTACTGACATCAATTTTGTCAAATAAGTGTTTGGTAACGTCTTCAAACTTTCCTTTTTGTGGGCGTTCTTTTCGCCATACCTCAAAAATATCGCCTTTTCTTGGACGGAGGTTACCTATGAAAATGAGCCTTAACTCGTAAACGCAAAAATCGAAATTTGAAATAAATTGCCAATTACTCACTTGATATTATTTAACCTATTTCAAAAATTTGGAAGAGTTAAAATGTGGTCAACATACAAAGTCACAGTTATACTAATAGATAAATTTTACTTTTTTTTAGGTTATGTTGTCTAATGAGTTATTTTAAAGTATAGCTACATAAATATAAATCAGGTTTGTAAAAAACATATCGTCGGTGCGCCGACAAAAACTCCTATGTGTAATTTTTCGATTTTTTTTATTGTCGAATTAGAACGTCCTAGCGGTCAAACGATTACCCACCAAAGCATTTTACGCTATCTTAACCGGTTCCGAAGTTACCAAAAACTCCTATGTGTATCCCTCTATAGCAATGATCCGACAAAAACTTCTATGTGTTGTAGGCACAGCCTGTCCCAAGGGATAGAAGGTTGGCTTAGATTCACGCCTAAACCGGCTAATGAGGCTTTGTTCAGAATCATCTCCTCTATTCGACAATGAATAGATCAAAATTGGATCTGCTTCCATTCGCGAGTTATCCCGAAAACAGTACTTTTACTCAAAACAAACTTAACAGCTTTGATTTGTAAAGAAAAACGCGGAAATTTAGAACTGTAACACAATTTCCTTTAAATATGATTATTTGTAAGACGCTTTGTAACGTCCGCGACATTTGCCATGATTTTATATTGCGAATTTTGTGTAATCCATAAAATAGACTTACACCGCCAAATTTTTCCAAAAATATTATACCGAATTTAATAAGATTAATATATTTGCATTCTATAATCTCTGAGGAATATATTAATATCAGCATTTTAGTGAAAATATCCCTCGACGAATAAGTTTTATACAAAAAAAAATTAGTTCGGAATTATTTTACTATAAAATGCTATTATCTCGCGAATGAACAGTTCTAGGGAAAAGTAGTTAAAGGAAGTTTGGGAGATAAGCGAATGGCCTACAACTCTTTCTTTAACAAACAAAATTTATAGTAATTTGGTAAGGATTTACAGTGTGTTAAAACTTTTGTATGCTTTTCCCTTTATATGAGGCATATTTTGATCTGACACATTGTAAATCCCTACCGAATTATTATAATTTTTTTGTTAAAGAAAGACTTGTAGTCGTTTTTTATATCTCCCAAACTTTCTTTGACCACTTTTTCCTAGGACTGACCGTTCGCGTAATAATAGCATTATATAGTTAAATAATTCTGAGCAGAATTCAGATATTACGCAATCGCAAGAAAAAATCAAAGTTGGAGGCTGTTAAGGTTTCGGCTCTTACCGAAAAACAAAAAGAGTCACTAACCTGGGCTAAAGGCGTCATAGATGCTTCTAAGGCCAATCAGCTGAAAGAGCCACGAATTCAGCTGTGTTAACGGCTAATAATGCCAAACGAATTCGATCTGGTGAACCCCTGCCTTCGAAAAAGACATGAGGCCCTAATGTCGCCATCAACAGGACACTCACCAAGCCCTTCAATGAAGTGGCGGAGGAGAGTCTAGTGATGGCCGTTATAGACAGAAGTAGTGAGGATGGATCCATCCTCAAGGTCAAATGGAGCCATGTGCAATCAGCCATTATGGCTCATTACCTCGATGTCCGCAGAGAAATGCCGGGCAAACCACCAATCTGCAACGATGCAGGATGGCATCAGGGGAGAGTAAAGCTCTTATATTTCGGTGATGCCAGATCTGTAGACCTATATAAGGCTGCTCTGAGTCGAGCGGGTGAGGTGTGGCCGGGTGCCCAGTTGGATGTTGTCGAAAAAACAACATCCCTAGTCACCCTAGAGCCATCACCTGGGTTACAGAAGAGCCCTCTAACCCAGCTGACATATTAGAAATAATAAAAGATTCCAATCCTGGTCTACCCGCCCATAATTGGAGAATCAGCAAGGTGGGTGAGGCGGATGGAAATAAGCGGCAGGTCAATTCGATGCTTAACGCTGAATTCACCTCCCATATACAACGTGCAAGTGCAACCCTACAATATGGCTTCGAGACTACAGTCTTGAAGGTATACAAGCAGGACATAGCTCCCACTGCAGAAGGTGAGTCGTCCACCGTGGTTGATCATCAACTTCAAATGCGTGTAAAAAAAATCTTGCACTGACCTGAAAAAAACCCTTGGTCTCATCCCATTCCCATTCGGAAAGTTCGATTTTGTATCACAGTGTTAGCAATGATGGTAAGAATTCTACAGATTAACCTCTATCACGCTAAAGCAGCCTCAGCGACTCTATTGCTGCGCCTGCCCACAGGTGCAGTAGACATCGTCCTGATACAGGAGCCCTACGCAGTGGGAGGAAGGGTGTGCGGTATCAGGACACCCAACTTTAAACTGCTTGTGGCCAACTGTGAAGGTACTCCAAGAACCTGCATTTTGGCCAGGAAAGATCTAAGTATCTTTCTCCTGGCTAATTTAAGTGGTAAAGACCAAACATCTGCTAGTCTGGAGATCGGTAATCGCATATATTGGGTGGTCTCCAGTTACTTGCCTTATGAAGCTGTAGTACCGACTGCTCTATTTAGGGAAGTAGTAGAAGAAGCAACGTCTGACGAGGTCGTGCTGATTATTGGCGCAGACACGAACGCTCATCATAGTATCTGGGGTAGTACGGATATAAACAATAGGGGTGATTCGCTTCTTGGCTTTATTCTAACTACCAACCTAAGTATTTGTAACATAGGTAATAAACCGACCTTTACAATTAAAGACAGACAAGAAGTACTAGACGTAACGTTTGCTACTGACCGGCTGTCAGACGAAATTATTGGGTGGAATGTGCTGGACGACCACTCATTCTCAGATAACCATTATATTGAGTTCAAACTCGCTGAAAAAGCGCCTGAACCTGCCGTCCACAGAAATGTGAGAAAGACAAAGTGGCACCTGTATGAGAAGAATTTCAAGAAAGTCCTCAACTCCAAACTTCTGTACGAACCGAATGAGAAAGCCGGTCTGGATAATCTGGTCGAGCATATCACCACATCATTTAATAGTCCCCTTGAAGAAGCCTGTCCAAAAACAAGGTACAAGGGTAAAACTAAACTCCAATGGTGGACTTCTGAGCTAACGGCTATGAAAAAGACCTGCAACAAGCTATTCAAAAAGGCTAAATCTACAGGGGTCGCTAATGTTTGGGATGTCTATAAAGAGCAACTCAAGATCTATTAGAAGGAGCTTAGGAAGGCGCAAAGACGCTCTTGGTATACCCTATGTGGCGAAGTGAAAAAGGTCTCCGACGCCGCAAGGCTTAGGAAAATACTATCTGCTTCACCATGTACAGTGGGTTACTTGCAGGATGAGGCAAATAATAGGACCAAAAACAGCGAGCAGTCGCTCAATGTACTGCTCGACACACATTTCCCGGGGAACTCTCGTACAGAACCAGAGGATAAGCAGGACCAACAAGAGTGTGAGTGGACTGCGAGCGTCGCTAGCTTGTTGAATGAGAGATCCAGAATAAGCTAGGCTATTAACAGCTTTGAGCCCTTCAATTCACCTGGACCAGACGGCATCACTCCAGCAGAAATGCAGAAAATGTTAAAGTACATGTAATTGCGGCACTGTCGCATCTAAAAGTTAACTCTTGTTTGATTAGACTAATTCAAAGTCTGCTCAACAGAAGACGCATAACAGCATGTCTAGGGTCCACAACTCAAACAAGGTTTGTAAACAGATGGATCCCACAAGGAGGAGTACTGTCTCCATTAATTTGGAACCTAGCGGTGAATGAAATCCTGCTAGATCTAGAACGTTGGGGCTGCAAGGTCGTGGCATATGCGGACGACGTTGCAATCGCAGTGAGTGGAAAATTCGAAAACGTCTTCCGAGACATTCTACAGGTGGCTCTGAACAAATTGGCTAGATGGGCCAGAAGCAGCGGTTTGGGCATAAAACCAAACAAGACAGAATTGGTTCTCTTTACTAGGATGAATAAAGTCCCACATGTGCACCCTCCACCTCGGATAAATGGAACAGATCTAGTCTTTTCTGAAAGTGCAACATTTTTAGGAATAATTCTAGATAGAAAACTGTTATTTAGACTAATGTATTGGAACGTGTAAGGAAGGCCAACGTCGCCTTATATTCCTGCAAAAAGGCTGTATGATCACGGTGGGGCCTCCTCTCGTCCACTGGATATATATAGCAGTAGTTCGTCCTATACTGTTATACGGCATTGTGGTATGGTGGACGGCAACTGACAAACCAACCATCACCAACCTACTAACAAAGGTTCAGAGAACAGCCTGCCTGAGCATAAGCGGAGACTTAAGAACTACAGCGACAGAGTCTCTACAAGCCCTACTCCACATACTGCCGATTTATATTGTGGCGAGAGTAGTTGCAACCAAAGCGGCAATAAGATTAAACTGCCATCAATGTGGAGGTACAAAAACTACGGTCACATGAGGATATCAAAGTGTAGTGCTATAGTAACCGACCGAGTGGACTATATACCAACTGTGTACACCTTCGAGAGAAATTACAACACTATGATTCCCGCCAGAGATGAATGGGTTGGAAGAATACCAGGTAATAGAAACCATCTCCACTTTTACATGGATGGTTCGAACTTGATGAAAAGGTTGGCTTCGGAGTACACTGCGCAGAGATTAGTTTGGATATAGCTCACAGACTACTAGATACCTGCAGTGTCTATCAAGCCGAAATAATGGCAATATGGGAAATAGCCAAGTGACTGAGTCGCAACATAGTAACCAACACTGCCGTTGTCATTTCTCGGACAGCCAGGCTGCCATCAATTCTCTGGAGGCTACATTCCTAAATTCACAAACAGCCCTCGACTGCCGCAGATCTCTTAACGAGATGGCTGAGCAATTTTATATACACCTTATATGCGTGCCTGGGCATAGGAATATCCCGGGGAACTGCAAAAACTTGCTAGGAAAGAAACGACATTACAAATTCTCGAAGAATTTGCATATATTGGTGCGCCACTATCCACATGCAAGCCTTGGCTTAGGCAAGAGGCAATCAGGCAGTCCAACGAATGATGGACAGAAATCGGCACCTGTAGGGTAGCTAGACAAATCTAGCCAAGGTATGACCTGTGAAGGTCAAAATATCTCCTCGCACTAGAGAGGCAAAGAGTGTCTACGTTAGTATCAGTTCTGACGGGACACTGCTTGATCGGCGAACACGCCAAAAGATTGGGTATTGACTCTAATGACTTCTGCAGAAGCTGTGGAGATGAGGAAGAAGTGGAGAGCATTGAGCACTTGCTATGCGACTGTCCCGCTCTGAGTAAATGACGACTGGGCATTCTGGGGTTGGTCTTTCTAGGCAGCCTAACAGATCTTTCCAGTACCGATATTCGTACTATCGATAAATTTGTATATCAAACAGGTTGGTTTCGATGAGGGGCATTTCAGCCCGTGGCAACACTAGGTACCTAAACTGGTCTATGTGAGCTAAACCTAACCTAAATAATTCTGAACTTAAATGTTTTTTGTTCCAAATGTATTCGTCGCGGAATGTTTATGGCGGAAATGCTAGTGCCAATCTATCCCACAGAAATCATAGAATGTAAATATATAAATTTTATTAAATTCGCAATAATATTTTTGTAAAAATATCGCGATTTGACGAAATAGCAACGTTTTTTGTCTCTCCTGAAAACTAGTAAACTAGGAGTTTGCTTCGGCGCACCGACGATATGTACATACTTATACCCTTATTTCTCATTTTACGCGAATGAGTTATTGTCAGCGCTATTGAAATCGAAAGACCATTTGTGGAAAAATTTGCATTGATTGAATTTGACGCACAATTCGTCGGCTTAATGCTATTTTGGTCCATACGCCATTTTTGTGTTTTTTGAGTTAGGAGTTAATAATATGGGTTCCAAGCATGCTCTTTCAGAATCTGCAATCATTTTTTTCCTACCTCGCTTAGTTTTCGAGATATTGGTAGGGTAAATTTGTTTTACTCTGAATAACGGGAAATAATTTCGATATTTTTGTTCCATGTCTAAATTTTTCTATCGCCCTATATTTTTCACTCAGTACTTTACATTCTTTCGATCACAATATGTAAATTAGTGTCCATCCATACCGACCCTTTTTGTGGTCCATGTAATACAAATACGAAAAAATAGTAAAATAAAAGTGGATATGGACCAAAATGCCAAGTACAAAAATTATTATAACTTGCTTATTTTTGGATGTAATGGCATAGAAATGCATGAGAATCATACAAACACTGTTGGGAACCCTATGAAATAAAAAGTGTGTAACTCTTCAGTCCCGTTTTTACTCAAACAATAAATTGCGTTTTTCTCCGTTCATACAAAATGGCGTATGGAACAAAATAGCATTAAGCCGACGAATTGTGTAACGGTAACGGACATATTACACCAGAAACTTTTGTGCACTGCCCTTCCGCAACAATTTTGCAAACTAGTGTTATCAATCCTGTCCAGCCTATCTCGATGTAGTTCTGATCACTATTATTCCCTCGGCTCGAATTTCTCCCAAAAAGGGTCATAAACATTAAGATTTTTTCTAGATTTAACAAACCTAATTATACCCTTTCCCAATAACAATTTTATTAAAAAAAAACTAAAATGCATAAAGACTTTATTATCGAATATAAAGTAAATTTTTTTGAATTTAAATAAATTTTCTCAAAAAATTCCAAACAATTTTATTCGCAAATATATATATATATATATATATATAAACATTTTTATTAAATCTAAAAATTGTTCATCTTCAAATTCTTTATCGTTTTCTACCGACCCATAATTTCACTCTTTCTTTATTTCTCTAAAAATATTTTCAATTTTAAATAGACACGTGATTTACGAATTCCTTTTCAATGTCTTGGGATACAACATTCCTTTCCAATAGCAGATGTTCGCCTAAATTTAAATAATGAGTTTTCTTTATTAGTTATTTGACATTTTAAATACTTATAAATATATACAAAAATATTTAAAACAAAATTGTTGTTGATCTTAACTTTATTATTTATTAGTATACCTTGGCATTGTCTCGAAGACTTAGTTTGTCATTATGAAGATGAGTTATTTGACATTTGCATATATTTAAGTTTTTCTAAAAAAATATACATATATTATTTGTATTATTTTTTTGCAATAGACTTTAGTCTTGAATCACTATATATTTTCAAACAAATGCACTACTGATGAGGGTAACCATAATGTAATAGGGAGAAAAAAAAAGTTCTCAAATTATTAATAATGACAAATGAATGCCTGTGGAGAGAGATACATGTATGTCACACCATAAATTATTCCAGCAGCCGTCTAGGGATAGTCCGTTGCAAAAGATAGCGCTAAGATATTTTTTTTAATTAAAACCCGTTAAAGCGTTAAGATTCGGCCATGCCGAATCTTAAACCTTCCACCATGGATTGCATTAAATTTTTGTTACTGGTAAAATCTTTGGATATGGAGCAAAATAATGAAACGTTCCTTTTTGTTTAAGTAAATTATTAAAAAAACGAATGCTGCTATTTTTAGGCCGCAAATTCTTTAGCCAAACTCTTCTCCTGAAAAATGTGGGGTTTATGGTTTAAAATATCTTTTTTTTTGGGAGCGGCATCTGTAGGTGGACTATAACAAAATATGAACTGATTTAATAAATGCTAACTGCGATGCATTCTTGTCTTAAATAAATACAAACTTCAAAGATCCAGTCAAGATGCTTAGACAATATGGTATAGCGTGATCCATTTCGAGGTTCCCTACTTTTTTAAAGAAAAAAAACACAGTCAATTCAAATTGAATGGGGAATGTTTATTATCATTTGAAAGAACATTCTTTGGCATTTATTTATTGAAGATTATGTCTATCAAATGTTGGCCGCGGCTACGTGACACGCGTGATGTTTTGCTCCAAGGCCTGAATCGAAGCGGATTTGTCCGCATAAACTTTAGAATTTACATATCCCCACAGGAAAAGGTCTAACGGTGTGATATCACACGATCTTGGTGGCCAATCGACCGGCCCAAAATGTGAAATTATCTGCTCACCGAAGTGTTCTCTCAATAAATCTATTGTTTGATGCGATGTGTGGGAAGTGTTGTTGAAACCAAGTGTCGCCGAGATCACGAACTTCAATTTCAGACATCAAATAGTCGGTTATCATGACACGATAACGGTCGCCATTGACAGTTACGTTCTCACCGCCATCATTTTTGAAGAAATATGGACCGATCATTCCGGTACGTCGGATCGATCAATGGAAAAAAGAGAGCTCTTGACGAGAGCTGAAATATTGCTCATGGGTGTCAAGGTCGTGGGTCGTCTGGAAAGTGTTGTTTTTGGGATTTAAAAAAAATGGCCTTAGCGCAATTGGCGAACGATTATTTTGATAATAAAACTGAATAATTTGTAAACGTTGTTCAGGCGTAAGTCTTTCTATGATGAAATGCCAAACAATATGTACTTAACAAAAATAACATGGTAGCATGACATGACTCACACGTGATCTGTCGAAAAAAGGCTATTGATAAAAGTATCTCTACTTAGATCACTCTATATTTATAGCTTAAACACGTATGTATATTTTGGAGCGACCTCTATAGGGTGACTATAACAAAATATTAACCGATTTGTAGAATTTTTGATGTGTAGAATTCTTGTCAAAATATAATACAAGCTGCAAAGTTTCTGCTAAATTGCTTTAAAAATGTGGAATCTATAGCTCAAAAACCGTATTTTGGAGCGACCTCTATAGGGGATCTATATAAAAACATTGACCGATATGGCCCATTTGCAATCCCCAACAACCTGCAACTATAACAAATATTTCTACCAAATATGATCAACTTAGCTCTATTATTACGGACTGTAGCGTGATTACAACAAACGGATGGACGGACGGACGGAGGGACAGACGTACTTGGCTAAATCGTCTTAAATTTTACGACGATTAAAAATATATATACTTGGGGCTCAGATGAATATTTAGAGGTGTTACAAACGGAGTGACAAAATGAATATACTCCCATCCTATGGTGGAGGGTACAAGTACAAGTACTTAGTATATACGTTTTTAAAACCCCTCTCTATGCTGTGACCATTTGAGGTTACCTTACGGCGTATGAGTAACATATAATGGAAAATAATTTTTAATACGCCGTAACGGTACACTCTTAGTACACTCTTAGGTGTCTTAATGCCAAGCACTGCAAAACACCCGACACTCCCACTCATCTCCTTGCCGACAGCATCCCAAAAGCATCAAAATAACGATATATCAAAAGTCGATGGTTTTTTTTTGGGGGGTAAAACTGCTATAGGTCCCCCAAAATACACTTTTATGGTAATCCAACGGTTTTTATCCCTTCACCTTCGAGTGGAGGGTATATATCATTTGCTACGAGCCAAAAGTGTAACACATTGAGGGAGCGACCTAAGACCCCAAGTATGTTCGGCGGAAATCCGTTTTGGGACATTTTAATCATTTGAGCAATGTCCGTCCGTCTGTCTGGCTGGAGCGCACGATAACTCTCAAAAGGAGTGACGGATTGACTTCAAATTTGGTATGTAATAATATTTTTTTCTACCCCAGGCTAAGATAGAAGATGGGCCATATTGGTCCACTTCTTCTAGTACCTCCCTCACAAAGGGTTAAAATTTAGTAAACAATTGATTCTCTAATAACTTCTATATTACTTATCCATAAACTATTACTATGTATGCAATTACAGAAGATTCCCACACATAGGAATAGTTTATCTGTCGCTATGAGCTTAAGAAAAATGGGTGTAGTGGCCCCGCCCCTTTTGGAACCTCCCACACAAATGTACAACTTTTCACCAGAAGATAACTGCTTATTACTTTAATATCAGTGCATACAAATACTTAACATTTTGTACAGTGTAATGCTGTTATAGTAACTAGAGTACAGTGAAAAGTAGACGCCCATTTTGTACCTCCCACACAAATGGACCAATTTTCACCAAAACTTAACCGCTTATAACTTTAATACCAGCGCTACTTTAAAGTTATTAATGCAAAATTGATAAATATTTAATATATACATTTACGAGAAAGTGATTCGGTTTACCCGACTGAATTTTCTTACTTGTTAAATATATCGTATTTATTGGTTATTTTTTAACAATTGAATTTAAATGAACATTTCAAGATCAAACAAAACTCAATGCATAACCAATAACTACGATATTTTAAAAAAAACCGTTGAATTACCTTAAAAAACAGTTGGATAATTGCAGCAAATATTTTTTTTAAATTGTTAAACAATTAAAAAAATGTAAATAATTTTAGGCCCACTTCCATCCAAAGCTTATACATTAGAGAATTAATAGCAGTGTAAGATAAACCAGTAAGGAAGGGCAGAAAGTCGGTCGGGGCCGACTATATGGTACCCTACATCTCCCTAACAATGCAATAAGGGTCTTTGCGATAATAATTTGGAATAATTGGTAAATAGGTAGGAACATATATATGTGGCTATATCGAAATCTGAACCGATTATGGCAAAATTAAGCAATATTCGTTCCTAAATTGAGAAACATCTTTCTGCCAAATTTTGTAACGATCGGATGTAAAGTACAACTCCTATAGCGCTTTGATACCAAATCAGGAGGAACATATATAAGATATGGATGTTATATCTAAATTTGAACCGATTTTCCCTGAATGCCCATTCATGTAATAAGAAAGCTGTTTCTGTCGAATGTCGTACTTATCGGATATACAATACAGTCTGTACGGCGGTTTAATGTGAAATCGGGTGTTATATATATATGGGGGATATATCTAAATCTGAACCGATTTCCCTCAAATTTGACAGTGTTAATTCATGTAATAAGAGACCTCTTTCTGCCAAATTTCGTACTGATCGGATATAAAATACAGTTTTTACAGCGCTTACATGTCAAATCGGGGGTAACATATATATATGGGGGCTATATCTAAATCTGAACCGATTTTCGCCAAATTTTGTATTGTCTCTAATTGTATAACGGGAGTGCTCTATGTCATGTTTTGTATAAATCGGTTCAAAAATGTTGCGTATATAGTGCATATATGCCAAATCGGAGGTACATATATATATGGGAGCTATATGTAAAACTGAACCGATTGTAAACAAATACAATAGGGAGATCAAATCATAATTGCGACCTGTACTTTGATTACAAGAATGCATGCACAGACGGAGGGACGGACAGATGGACATAGCTAAATTAACTCAGAAAGTGATTCTAAGTCGATCGGTATAATAACTATGGGTCTATATCTCTCCTTTTGTGTGTTACAAACAAATGCACAAAGTTATAATACTCTGTACCACAGTGTGGTGTAGGGTATACAAATTCCGAAAATAGGTGAGTACAAACAGTTTAAGAAATGAAATTTAAATTTCAACTCTTATAAATCGCACACAAACATATTTCAAATATTTTTTTCTGAAGAGTGATATTTTAACGATTTTTTATATATCGATAACTTCTGAACGAGTTATCGGAAAAATTAAAAAAAAATCCACGAAGCGTTCCTTCAGGTGAACTAAAAAATGGGAAATATCAGAACGGAAATTTGTTAAACTGTTTGATTTGTCTTGGAATTTCCCATATGGGTAATTCTTTCTCAAGTGTCATAGGTCAAAAATTAGATCTTTCTCAGAAAATGTTACCCTAGTATGTGGGAGTAATGACCCACAATATTTAAAAAAATTGATGAAAATTGGAGGCATGGGCGAGGTCAAAGTTCGGAAAATTGATTTATTATTTTTCTCGATATTTAAAACACAAGTAAAAGCGTTAAGTTCGGCCGGGCCGAATCTTATATACCCTCCACCATGGATTGCATACAATTTTATTACTGGAAACATTTTTGGATATGGAGCAAATCATGAAACGATCTTTTGGTTTAATAAAATTATTAAAACCAGTAAGGAAAGGCTAAAGTCGCGCGGGGCCGACTATATAATACCCTACACCACTCTCGTAATATTGAATAACTCTGATATATAAATTTTGTAATTCATGTATAAATTGTTTACATAAATTTACTTTTGGGACATTTTATACTTAAATAATACACTATACCACAGTGTGGTGTAGGGTATAAAAACGATTGGATCTAAAGAGCCAAATCGGATGAAACATATATATGGGAGCTATAGCTAAATCTTTACCGATTTTCTTTAAATTCGGCAATGTTGGTTCATGGATCAAGAAACTCTACCATTCTAAATTTCAAAACGATTGGATGTAAAATATAGCTTCTATAGAACTAAAGGGCCAAATCGGACGAAACATATATATGGGAGCTATAGCTAAATCTTAACCGATTTTCTTCAAATTCGGTAGTGTTGGTTCATGGATCAAGAAACTCTACCATTCTAAATTTCAAAATGATTGGATGTAAAATACAGCTTCTACAGGACTAAAGAGCAAAATCGGACGAAACATATATATGGGAGCTATAGCTTAATCTTAACCGATTTTCTTCAAATTCGGTAGTGTTGGTTCATGGATCAAGAAACTCTACCATTCTACATTTCAAAACGATTGGATGTAAAATACAGCTTCTATAGGACTAAAGGGCCAAATCGGACGAAACATATATATGGGAGCTATAGCTAAATCTTAACCGATTTCAACCAAACTCAATAGCGATCTTAACAGCTGCGAAATACTCTAAACTGCAAAATTTCAGAACGATAGGAGTGAAATTGCGACCTGTAGTCGACGAACAACTTTACATGGACAGACGGACGCACAGACATGCTTAAATCGACTCAGCTAGTGATTCTGAGTCGATCGGTATACTTTAAGGTGGGTCTAGCTGTGTTATTTTCAGGTGTTACAAACATCTGCCATGAAACAAACTTATAATACCCTGTACCACAGTGTGGTGTCGGGTATAAAAAACGACAGCGGCAAATTTTAGGCCGCAAATTCTTAAGTCAAACTCTTCACATGAAAAATGTGGTATTTATGGCTTAAAATAGCTTTTTGAGAACTACATCTACACGGGGCTACCACAAAATAAATATTTATTTGTATACATTTTATTGAGATGAATTCTTGCCAAAATAGAATATAAACTGCAAAGTTTCAGCTAAATGTCTTAGAAAATGTGGTGTTTAGGGCTTAAATAAGCCTTTTTGGGTGCGACATCTATAGGTGGACTACAACAAAATATAAACTGATGTAAAAATATTCAGTTAAAATGCTTAGAAAATATGGTATTTATGGCTTAAATACGTATATTTTGGAGGACCTCTATAGACCGATTTGTAAAATTTTTGTGCCCAAGGTGGATTTTTAGCACTTTTCTACATTTTTTTTTATCGGTATAGCGTACGGAATATCTCTTACCTATCCGAAAAAAGTACATCCAATGCCTTAAAAATCGCATACATGTTCTCCCCTGTTTCATAATTTTCTATTTTACAGCCTGTTTCTGTAACTTAAAATTTTGCTTTCGTTCGACTTCCAGACAACAAACAGCTGATTTGGGTATCACTAACTACCATCACAACGACAAGTCGCACGATAATGAACCCGTACGATAAAGGTGTACATTTTTGTTTCTCTATCTCTCTTTGCTGTCATCTGGGCGAACACAAATGTCAGATCGAGTCACTTTATTTTATTTGTCGACTGATAGCAACAATGACAAATAAAACGTTGTTAAAAGCAAAAAATAAGTAGAAATTAAAATAATTATGGTAAAAACAATTAAATAATAATAAAATTGTATACATATTTAAGCATATAGAAGTCAACATTGGCAGCTCGCTAAGATGGAAAAAAATGCATCAGTGCACAATGAGAGAGACGTGAGAGAGAGAAAGAAATGAGAGTGTTGGATCAGCTTAGCTGACCCACCCAGGGTTAATTTTAGGCCCCCGCTAGTGTAAAGGATATAGAGGTGTATTTTCTAAGGTCAACCATACAAAAATGTGTGTTTTTAAGACCGGAAGTTGTGAAATTATTGATCTGGCAATTACATTATTTTCCAATTGGTAAATTGCTAACGTCATTGACGTAAGGCCAGGCGAACGAACGAACCTTAGAGAAACCAAATTCCTGACGAAAGTGAGTGACTGGTTTTCGGTGGCAGAGACCTTCGAAAAAATATTTTTTTTCCTTCACTTTTTCAAAAAAAAAAAGTACAGGAAAAATTTTTTTCGCAAAAAATTTTAAGGAACTTTATTCAGCATATTCTTAGCTACATTATTGCCAAACATAGCGGTATCACAAAGTCTGAATTAGTTGTTGGACATAAACTGTTGACACCTTTTTCGAGTGGCCCACTGATTTTTAAACACTTTGGGGGCCCATAAAAAATTGGCAACAATTTCGCCAAACCGAGTATAGGGTTATACTACCCTTTGATTGTAGAATCGAACCTATACTGTCAAGTCCGTGTATTATTTTCACTGTTGCACAGTGATATAAATACCGACCGGGGCTGCGCCCCAAATGGTTCATACGCTGGGTCCAATTTTGGCATACTCTCTCCAACATATCGGCCGGTATCTTACCAATAAACTCTTCAATATTGGCTTCCAGTACGTCAACCGTTCGGGACTTGTCCCTATAGACATGAGCGTTAACATAGCCTCACAAAAAATGATCTAAAGGCGTTCAATCGCACGATCTAGGCGGCCAATTAACCGGCCCCAATCGTGAAATAAACTGTTCACCGAACTCAAAACTCAATAAAAATAAATAAAATGCAATAATCTGCATGCGTTGTTTGTTTGTAAGTCGATTCATGGTTAAATTATGGACCAAACTGAACATGTGTGACAGTAATGTGTTGCACGAAAACCGCTGAGCTGGCAAAAACGGCAACAAGAAAGTTGCCAAAAAATCACCCATTACTAGGACAGGGTCGGGAATAAAATGAAAAAATCAATTTGCTGGTATTCGGGGGGAACTGTACGGGACAACTCTTAGGCTATAGAAACCTTTTTCTAGACCTCTATTTGGAGGATTAATCAAATGACAAAGACAAAAGTTATACTCTCGTAAACATTTTGTTCATCCGAGGTGTCCAACTTGGTGGACCTGTAGCTCCACACATGTCTACAGTAGTGGACGTACATTTAAAATTTAAGTTTTCTAATACCTCTTCTAAAAGCGTGTCTAGTTTTGTTCCAATCGGTTTTTTCCCTTTTGTTTTAATTCCTCTCACTGTGCGGTGCCTGGCATAAAGACGATTAAGTGTGTACTACAGCGTATTAGTATTTATACTTATATTTTATTAACTGTTACCAATACGCCATATGGCAACACCAAATAATTGAGGGCAGTAATATATTACCCATTCTCTGTTACTCACACGCTAAAGCAATTAGTCGAGCGTATCGAGTGGGTTGCTCAACGCACCGCACCGGTTAATCGGTTTCTCTTTATGAACCGTTTTCGCACATAACACTAAGACGCCACCTTGTGCATTGAAATCAGTGGTAGGAGCGGTAAACGAGAAGAACAAGGACCTAATTCTGTGTAGTGATGTCAATGCACACCATCATATGTGGGGAAGTACTGACATCAACGACAGGGCGATTTACTTATCGAATATATTATAAGAAGTAACCTTGTGATTTGTAGTAGGGGGCATGAACCAACCTTTATTACTAGAAACAGACAGGAGGTGCTCGAAGTCACCATTGTCTCCGAGAATTTAAGTGAAAGGATTTCTGATTGGAAAGTTTTGGACACTCATAGCTTTTTCGACCATAGATATATTAGCTTTTGCATGAATGTGAAGCCTCCTGATACCGTCTTTCCACGCAATATTAAGAAGGCTAATTGGCAAAATTTAGGAACATATTCAGCAGGTCTCTTCCAAAAAGTCCTGAAATGAAAATGCAAACTATCCGGGATATAGATGAAACGGTGGAACGAGGCACTGCAACTCGTAACGACTCGTTACAAACCGCTTGTCCCAAACTAAAGCCAAGGGACAAACAACTACCGCCATGGTGGTAGTCTTAATTAGTTATGGTGTGGAAGTGCTATATTAAGCTCTTTAATAGGACAAAGGCCTCTGAGCCCCACAGAACTGGGACACAAGCAGTACAAACAGACTTGAGAAAGGCTGAAAATAAATCTTGGATAGATTCCTGTATTGCTGTAAAAAGCTCATCCGATGCCTCAAGGATACGGAACATTTTAGCCTAAACACATTGTACTATTGGGTACATCAAGAAAGATGATTGTTCTGGAATAGTTGAGGCATCGCTGGGAGTACTGCTACTGATACACATTTCCCGGGCTACTCTGAAGAGGCATTGAATACTTTAGTTGGAGATTCCCGTGAAGTACATCCATCAGAGATTGCCAACGAGATTGTAACCGAATCTAGAATCATTTGGGCTAAACCTTTTAGGTCGCCAGGACCAAACAATGTCTCGCCGGCGGAGCTACAGGCAGTGGCTGATGCAATTGCACCATGGCTCAGAGAGATATACACATGTTTTATCAATCAGGCATACATACCAACGAAGTAGAGAGAAGCCGAGGTTGTTTTCATCCCAAAAACGGGAAAGTCGTCTCACGCTAGAGCTAAGGATTTCCGGCCAAGTTGTCTATCGTCATTTCTCCTTAAAACTTTGAAGAGATTAATAGATAGTTAACTAAGGACTAAAATTGATCAGAGGCTACTGTCCACTCAACAGCATACCTACAGCAAGGGCAAGATCAGTCCGCATTATTGAAGGAAGGAATATACTATGGTAGCTTTCATAGATATAGAGGGGGCCTTGAATAACATAAATCCAGCAGCTATAATTACGGCTTTAGAAACACTGGCGGTTGACATCAGTAGACGTAGACTGACCTCCATAGATTTGTCAGCTGGGGAACGCCTCAAGGGGGTGTTCTGTCTCCTCTGCTATGGAATCTCTCCATGAACAATATTTTGCTTTCTCTAGAGATGATGGGTTTTAGAGTTGTTGCCTATGCAGATGACGTGGCAATAGCTGTTAGAGTGAAGTTTATGGATAGCCTCAGAGACATTCTACAGCAGGTCCTTCATGTAAACGCAAGATTTGCTTCCGGTAATGGTCTCTTCTTTCCACCAGGAGAAATAAGGTACCATGAGGTACTCCTGTCACCTTGGGGGGTATTGAAATTCCCTTATCTGAAAGGTTAAAATACTTAGGTATTTTACTAGATAGGAAGTTGCACTTCAAACACAACATTTTGGAAAGAACAAATAAGGCTGTGGTAGCTGTAAAGGGTAATAGGAAAACGCTGGGGACTGAACCCGCGTGTAGTTTGTTGGTTGTATACGGCAGTAGTCAGACCGATAATGATGTACGGCGTTATCGTCTGGTGGACAGTTCTGTAGAAATCCACCTTCTGTGCGATACTAAATAAGGTTCAGCGAATGGCTGCTATTGTATCACTGGTGCGCTGACAACTACACCAACTGCGGCACTAAATGTTATACTACATTTAATGCCGCTAGATGTTATAGCAATGCAATATACCGCATGTACTGCGATTAGACTCAGGGAACTGTCACTATGGTCAGGAAATGGCTACAGAATTCTAGACAGAATGCCTGACCTTCCGGGCACTGTAGATTACACTATGAATGATTACACTATACTTTGACAAGAAGTATCTCACTCTCATGCCTGATAGATCAGAATGGAATGGTCATATCCCAGGACAGAGGACATTCATTAAATTCTATAGAGACGGTTCCAAACTCGCTAACCAAGTGGTCTTTGGTGTCTTTTCTGAGGAACTTAAGCTATCACTTACAAAAAGAATGCCTGATCACTGTAGTGTTTACCAGGCAGAAATCTAAAATATTAAAGAGGTAGCGGAATGGTTGAAAATTAAAGTGCTGACCAAGGTATACATATTTTCTACGATAGTCATGCTGCTATCAAGCCCCTGGAAACTATATGCCTAAATTCAAAAATTGCCGTCTACTGCCGCAGATCTCTTAACGAGATGTCTGAACAGTTCAATATTCACCTGATATGGATGCCGGGCTACAGGGATATACCAAGAAAACTGCAAGGCAGATAAACTTGAATGATTAGGAACTACAGTACATGCTCTAGGGGACCTGCAACATGTGGGAGATAGAGATTTTGCACTTACGGCAACAAATGGTAGGTGGTCACTAGTCAGGAACTGCATGCATTCCAGGCTGATGTGGCCCACCTAGACCTCAAATGCAGCAAGGCACTGCTGTCGTATACCACAAGAGGCACAAATTTAAAACTTAAATTCTCTAAGACCAATTGTACCTATTAATACTTTTTTGTCCCACAGTGATCCTACAACTTTGGGAAAATCGCTTGGGTTATATACCAATAAAATAAAGGGTTTTCCAACAAGAGGTGTTATTTTGGTATTCAAAGAAAAATTTAATTTTTGAGATAACTGATCGGATGTTTATTTCATAATAAAGAGGAAGGTATGCCGTTAATAATGGAAAACAACATCAGCCAAATGACCACCACGACCACGCTTACAGGACCATATCCTTTTCATGAAATTGTCCATAACCAAATCGCAAAGTGGCTGCCCTATGTCCTCGATGGCCTCACGAATTCTATCTTTGAGGTCTTGAATCGACGCTGGGCTGTTGGCGTAGACCTTATCTTTCACGTGGCCCCAAAGGAAGAGGTCGCAAGGTGTTAAATCACAAGATCTCAGTGGCCAATTGTGATCACCTCTTCGAGAGATAACACGGTCCGGAAACTTTTCCCGTAACAAAGCAATGGTTTCGTTGCTTGTGTGGCATGTAGCGCCGTCTTGTTGAAAGTAAACGTTGTCCAGATCAATACCATCCAACACCGACCATAAAAAATCATTAATCATCTCTCTTTAGCGCAATCCATTCACCGTAACTGTTGATCCAACCTCATTTTCGAAAAAGTAAGGTCCAATGACCCCGCCGGACCATAAACCGCACCAAACAGTCACACGTTGAGATTGGAGAGGCTTCCCAACAATAACTCTTGGGTTTTCCGAGCCCCAGATGCGACAATTTTGCTTGTTGACGTAGCCACCGAGGTGGAAAAGCGCCTCATCAGTCAAAATGATTTTCGATTTTTCGAATTTTAATAACTTCATTGCGTCGTTTAATCGTGTATCGTTCCATTTTTACTAATGGCGTAGTTTCTAATTGTCAAATGTCAAAGAATAAAAGAAAAAAAGTGACATCTACCGAAATACCGGGTGATTCAAAATAACACCTCTTGTTGGAAAACCCTGTATATATCGGTATACTCGAATACATAGATTTCAGAATTTAAATATGTTATATAACGAAAAACAAAGAAAGATATTTACTTAATTTTACAGAATTTGCTCCAAAGGCGTCCTTTAATAATGTGAAGTTGGAATCAATACATAACTCCTTAATGGATGTGGACATTCTGCCTCTACGGTTGATTGGATCATCAACGCATCACTTGCAGAGGGTTCCATTTGGAAGATGGTAATCAGAGGCACTCCTCTAGGAGGGGTAATGTCACCTCTGCTATGCCTCTTGGTACTGAATGGAATACTCAAATCATTTGAGGATGAGAGAGTGAGAGAGAGAGTGAGTTGTCGCCTACGCCGATGATGTCATTATGGTTGGAGGCAAATTTCTTTGCACTTAGAAAGCTATCTCAATGGGCTGGCCATCAATCCCCAGAAGATCGAGCTAGTACTATTCACCAGACAAAATAAGTTACCACCTTTCACCAAACCCATTATGGAGGGAGTAGAGCTGGAGCTGTCCTCTGAGTCTAAATACCTTGGTGTCTTAATTGACCGGAAATTGAGATGGTAGAAAATCACAGAGGAAAGAGCAAAAAGCGATTGAACGCACTATACTCGTGCAGAAACTCCATAGGCAAGAGCTGGGGGCTCAAGCCAAGCTCTACAGTGCGTCCTGTACTTACCTACGGTTCAGTGGTATGATGGAAGGCGGTGGATATTAGATATCAGCTTAAGAAATTAGAGAAAGTACAAAGAGTGGCATCATTATTTATATCAGGTGCGAGAAAGAGCACACCATAGGCGGCCCTCAACATGGCATTGAACCTACAACCTGTAGGTAATTTTGTTGAGTGCAGTGCCTCAAAGTGCGCTCTCAGACTCCGAGACTCTCGGCCATTCTCAATGAGGCATCAAGAATGTCTAATCTAAGGGTTCTGGCAGGACGGACAGACTATTTATCAGCAGTTCCGAAATTTTTCTCAAATCTCGACATAATGATCCCCCAGAATAGACTGACCATGCTGCATCCTTCCATTGGAGGGCCATGCAATATCTAATACACTGATGGTTCAAAGATGGATGTAGGCACAGGGACAGGCATCTTCAGGCATACATATCGATACCTCCATTCTGAACAATGCTAAGTGCAAAAAGGTAGTTTTTCAGGAGAGGCGATCAAAGTTTGATAATTTTTTAAATTTGTGTGGAATTCCTGTATAATGCAAATCGAATGACCTGTGTGGAATTCCTGCATAATGCAAGACGAATGACCTGTATTGTTTTGTGAATAACTATTGATTGGGTTGACGGATAAACACCAAATGTTGACTGAATATAATTTGGAGTATTTAGAAAATAAAAATGCAATCCCCTAAAACATGCTAAGTCGATATAGTTTAGATTGGAGGTAACTATATGTCCTACAGGTTAGTCGACACCTGCAGAGCCATCCAGGCGGAGATCTTTGCTATACTGCAAGCCCTCAGCTTGATAAACCGACAAAAACTCGGGCAAGATGATCACATAACAATAAAGCTGCTCTTAAGGCACTGAAGTCAACCATTATAAGTCAAATGTTGTTAATGAGTGCCGATTGGAACTACAACAATCAGACTGTGCTGGGTGAACTGTGATATCGCGGGTAACGAGAAGGCTGACGAACTGGCGCGAATTCGATCATCGATGGACGCTGCAAGTACTGCGTCATTGAGTAACATAGTGCGTTTCTACAAAGATCTGTCAAACCAGAAATGGTCGATCAGATCTGACTGTAAAATCAATAAATCTCTCTGGCCAGCCATATCAAAATCTAGGAACCAAGATCGTTTTAACCTCACAAACAGGGACATTTGCTTAATGATAGGCACGCTGACTGGTCACTGTAATGTTAGATCACTAACATCAAGGTGGCACCTCTCTCTTCACTATACTCACCACCTCCTTCATTTTCTTCGCCCTCTTCCTCTTCTTTAATTTACCTTTATCTTCTCTGGACATACACAATGGACTAAATGATCTCCGAGTGAAGTGGTGCACACCAGCAATTGGTTGTATGCCGCGCGTCCTTAACCTAATCTAAATACGTCCTAATTTGTAGACAGGGTACATTTTGCAAGTAAAATTAAGATAATTCCCTTAACCTTTAATTTTGGAGGTGAAAATTTATGACATATTTTTGAAAGTGTGGTAAATTGTACCCCTTTTAATTTTTTTAAATATTTTTTAGTACAAATATTTGTTTGGTTCTTTTTTGTTGCTAAGAAATAAATTGCTATACCTTTTATTAAAATAATCAAAAAAGTGATTAATGAATTGGAATGGAATGGAATTTTTTATGTTCCACTATGGGTTATTTCCCTGATTTTCTGGCCAAAACCCAATTTTTCAAGTTAGTCCAAATCCAAAAAAATTAATATGGTTTGAAAGAAGACACTTTGGGGGTAAAAACTGCATACTTAGTTTTTTCGTAAATTGTTTGATCTTTTGTAAATCAACTGTCAAAGTTGAATTTTATTTTTGGCGATAAAAATTACTGTTCCCTCTCCGATTTGAAGCACTTTCTAAATAGTGAATTAAAAAAGAAAGTTCAGTCGGGTAAACCGACTTACGAATCCCCTCACATTGAGTCCCAAAAAATAGTAGTAAATTTATGAATTTTTTTGTTTTAATTAATTATTATCAATTTAAATTGCATTTAATAACTTAAAAGTATGTACTGGTATTAAATTTATAAGCTGTTAACTTTTGGTGCAAAATGGTCCACTTGTGTGTGGGGTACTAAAAGGGGTGTGCCAATAACGGCCACTTTTCTCTAGACTCTAGGTACTATAAGAAAATTGCACTGTACGAAATTTCAAGTATTTGTATGCACTGGTATTAAAGTTAAGAGCTGTTAACTTTTGGTACAAAAATGTCCATTTGTGTGGGAGGTACCAAAAGGGGCGTGCCAATAACGCCAATTTTTCTCAGGACTCTTGGTACTATAAAAGTATTACACTGTACAAAATTTCAGGTATTTATATGCACTCGTATTAAAGTTATATGCTGTTAACTTTTGGTGTAAAATGGTCCATTTGTGTGGGAGGTACCAAAAGGGGCGTGCCAATTAAGGCCACTTTTCTCTAGACTCTAGGTACTATAAAAGCATTGCACTGTACGAAATTTCAAGTATCTGTATGCACTGGTATTAAAGTTAAGAGCTGTTAACTTTTGGTACAAAAAGGTTCATTTGTGTGTGAGGTACCAAAAGGGGGGTGCCAATAACGCCTATTTTTCTATGGGCTCTAGGTACTATAAAAGCATTACACTGTTCAACATTTAAAGTATTTGTATGCACTGGTAACCAAATCTGGTAACTTTTGGTACAAAAAGTTCCATTTGTGTGGGAGGTACCAAAAGGAGCGTGCCAATTATGTCCATTTTTCTCTGTATTGTAGGTACTATTAAACCATTACACAGTACAAAATTTCAAGTCTTTGAATGCACTGGTAACACAGTTATAAGCTATTAACTTTTGGTTCAAAATTGTTCATTTGTGTGCTAGGTACCAAAAGGGGCTTGGCAACTTCGCCCATTTTTCTCGAGGTAAAAGTGACTTATAAACTAATACTATGTATAGAATTTCAGAGGATTCAAATAAATAGTATATAAATTATTATCCCCTCACCTTAGAGAGGAGGGTATATATCATTTGCTACGAGCCAAAAGTGTAACACATCGAAGGAGTGACCTAAGACCCTAAGTATGTTCGGCGGATATCCGTTTTGGGTCATTTTAAGTCGAATGAGCAATGTCCGTCCGTCTGTCTGTCTGCTGGCTGGTGCGCACGATAACTCTCGAAAGGAGTAACCGATTGGCTTCAAATTTGGTGTGTGGTAATATTTTCTTCTATCGCCGGCTAAGTTCGAAGATGGGCCATATTGGTCCACTTTTTCTAGTACCTCCCCCACAAAGGGTTAACATTTAGTGAAATATTGATTATTTAATAACTTCTATACTACTTACTTGAATCCTCTGAAATTCTACACATAGTATTAGTATAGTAGCCACTATTACCTCCATTAGGCTAAGTTGCAACGCACCTTTTGGTACCTCCCACACAAATGGACAATTTTTAAGCAAAAGTTAATGGCTTATAACTTTATTACCAGTGCATACAAAGACTTGAAATTTTGTAAAGTGTAATGGTTTAATAGTAACTTTAATGCAGTGAAAAGTGGTCATTATTGCCCCGCTCCTTTTGGTACCTCCTACATAAATGGACCATTTTGTACCAAAAGTTACCACCTTATAACCTTAATACCAGAACATACAAATACTTGCAATTTTGTACAGTGTAATGCTTTTATAGTACCTAGAGTCCAGAGAAAAATGGGCGTTATTGGCAAGCCCCTTTTAGTACCTCCCACACAAATCGACCTTTTTGTACCAAAAGGTATCACCTTATAACTTTAATACAAGAACATACAAATACTTGAAATTTTGTACAGTGCAATGCTTTTATAGTACCTATAGTCTAGGGAAAAGTGGCCGTTATCGGCACGCCCCTTTTGGTACCCCCCACACAAATGGACCATTTTACACCAAAAGTTGTCAGCTTATAACTTTAGTACCAGTACATACTATAAAGTTATTACATGCAATTTAAATTGATAATAATTTAATTAAAACAAAAAAAAAATAATTTACTAATATTTTTTTGGGACCCAAGGTGAGGGGAATCATAAGTCGGTTTACCCGACTGAACTTTCTTTCTTGTTAAATAATCAATATTTCATTAAATGTTAATCCTTTGTGGGGGAGGTACTAGAATGAGTGGACCAATATGGCCCATCTTCGGAGAATGAGTGGACCAATATGGCCCATCTTCGGACTTAGCCGGAAATAGAAGAAAATATTGCCACATACCACATTTAAAGTCAATCGGTTACTCCTTTCGAGAGTTGTCGTGCGCACCAGCCAGCAGACAGACAGATGGACGGACATTGCTCATTCGACTTAAAATGACCCAAAACGGATATCCGCCGAACATACTTAGGGTCTTAGGGCACTCCTTCGATGTGTTACACTTTTGGCTTGTAGCATATGATATACGAGTATACCCTCCTCTCTAAGGTGAGGGGATAAAAAGGAACGGAAAGCTAATAACATGTACTAATTTCAAGTTTTGTGTTTTTTTAATTTTGACATTAGATTCATCCAATAATTGTTATGAAATAAAAGCACTATGAAATTATTTTTTTTTATTTGACCTAAACATTTTTGGACCAAACAAAAGGGTTGTTACCTGATGCCATGCATGTCACTATTTATCCCCTCACCTTAGAGGGGATACGAGCGAAAAGTGTAACACATAGAAAGAGTGGCCTAAGACCCTAAGTATGTTCGGCGGAAATCCGTTTGGGGTCATTTTATGTCATTTGAGCAATGTCCGTCCGTCTGTCTGTCTGTCTGCTGGCTGGTGCGCACGATAACTCTCGAAAGGAGTAACCGATTGACTTCAAATTTGATATGCGGTAATATTTTTCTCTATCTCCGGCTAAGTTCGAAGATGGGCCATATTGGTCCACTCCTTCTAGTACCTCCCCCACAAAGGGTTAAATTTTAGTGAAATATTGATTCTTTAATACCTTCTATACTACTTACTCGAATCTTCTGAAATTTCACACATAGTATTAGTTTATTAGTCGCTAACACGTCAAGAAAAATGGGCCAAGTGGTCACTCCCTTTTAGGTACCTCCAACATAAATGGACCATTGTGCACCAAAAGTTAATAGCTCATAACTTACCAGTGCATACAAAGACTTGAAATTTTGTACAGTGTAATGGTTTAATAGTACATACAATATGGTGAAAAATGGGCATTATTGCCGCGCTCCTTTTGGTACCTCCCACCAAAGATACCAGCTTATAACTTTAATACCAGTGCATACAAATATTTGGAATTTTGTACAGTGTAATGCTTTTTATATAAAATAAAAATACTAATATTTTTGAGACTCAAGGTGAGGGGATTCATTAGTCGGTTTACCCGACTGAACTTTTTTACTTGTTTTATTATTTAGAACATTAAGTTTAAAGAATCCTCCAAAAAGATACGGGTGCAGAATTTTGCTGTTTTTTAATAAAAATTAGTTTTCTTAAGTGACTTTAGCACCCAATTTATTAATTTGTTTAATATTTGTAAAAAAAATATATATTTACAAATCCTTTTTATAAGAAATTATATTAAATATTATAACTATTGAGGATATTTATAACGCATATTTGAAAAATAAATGTCGTGGAAACTGCGATAAATTAACATTTAATAAATCGTCTTATGGTTTTTTTTTCAAAAAAAAAAAACACAATAAGGAGTGGCTTCGAACTGAAGTTGCTGAATGAAATGTACATAATTGTTCCGCTATTAATGAGGAAATAAAAAGTAATTTTTCGAAAAGTCAGAAAACAGATGCAGCCGAATTATCAACATCAGGAGGTGATAATGTTGCATGTATGATTTCAGTATAACCAACTCAAGTATAAATTTCGATGCTATTATTAATTACATCTTGCAACTGCATTCTTTTTCACTTATTTGTTTCTTACATGTATTTCCTTCCATGTGTACACAGTTTCTAAATGTCTTTCTTGTAAAAAATTTATATATTTATTTTTTTATTTACTGCATCTTGCAAATGCATTTCTAACCACTGTATTGTATTTTAACCAACTAAATGATATATTCCAAGAAATAGGACTACACACATGAAAGTATGCTGCAAATTTGTGACCAAATAAATAAATACTATCGTAATGCATTTATGAAGTACATAAAGTTGTCGTATTAATTGCCCCACCAGTTCCAATTCTTACTGAATGTGTCCTGTACATGCGCCTGACGTTGTGTACAAATTTGAGATCGATAACTCAACGTTAGGAGGTTTTGGCCAGAAAATATGGAAAATTACCCATAGTATGTTCGAAAAAATTGGGACTTTTTTCAAAACCCTTTTTTAAATAAAGAAAAAATCATGAAGAGATGGTAAAATTTACCACCACCTCCACAGTTAAAGGTTAATATAGAGTAAATTCAAAATGAAAATAATTTCCGTAATATTAAGTAAATTTTAAATTAAGAAAATTTCCTTAATAATAAGTACATTTTTTAATTCGAAGTATGTGTTGTCTTTATTTTAAAGATTACAACGTCTTTAGTGAAAACTCTTTGAAATTAAGTATTAGTTTTTCCGTATAGTTATACATTTTATTGAAAGAAGAAAAGTAATCTTTATAATAGTTTCACTTCGTACATCAATTGAGTGTTTAAATATTAAACCAAAAATTAAGTGCCTATGATGATACGCTTTTGTGGAACGCACTGTAAATTGTGACACATGTGTCCCACCATCATAGTTGTATGGAAATTTCAGTTAAGTGTTTTGTTTTGGTTGTTGTTTTTGTTGTGATGCTTGCATTATTGGGCTGTGGTTGAGATCTGCTGTTAATGTTGGTGTTTTTGTTGTCGTCGTTGTTTTTCGTGTGGTGTGGTGTTGATGCATCAGTTGAATTGCTAAAGCGAATGTTTATTCAACAGTAATTCAACAAATTCATTTCATATTCTTTAGCGGCATTACTCGTACTGCCGTTGTCTTTAAATAATTTGATGAAGATTTATGGGACAACCACATGTCATCTGCATAATCCAATGGAATAAATGCCACATCTACAACAACAACAACAACCACAACGGTGACGGCGACGAGGACAGTAGCAACAAAGACTCTGTCATATTCTCACCTCAAAGTTATTTAGAAAAAATGTTAGAAAAAAATCCAAAAACCCGCATTTAAATAAAATAATAATAAATTTTAAACAATCACAATCAGCATGATCGCAACAAATGAAATCTCCCCTCAATTCCAATGGAGAAGGCGACGAGCGAAGGCAGACAGACGTTTGTATATATTTCATATTTCAATAACACAAATATTTTTTTGTTCAGAATATACTCGTACATATGTATTTTGTTTTGAAAAGAGCTCACATGGTGGGCCACTGTGACGTATGAATAATACCAGCATTTATTCGTTCATTCGACATTACTCATACGCCTTGAAAGTATTGAAATGAAAATTATTTGTAGAGCGTTTAAATAACAAACAATTTTCGAATTTATTCCGTGGCATATTCACGTGTTTATTTTTATTAATTAACACACTGTTTATATTTCTTGCAGTGCACTCTATATTCCGATACAGTGCATTAATCGGTTGTTAGGGTACATTTTAAGTGGTTTTAGATCGCTTTTAAATGTTAGTGAAAATTATGTTTTCACTTTTGGATCAACAAGTTTTATTTCGGATCGATATCGTAACCACTTAAAAGTTGACATTTTCCTTAGAAAACATTTCATCATTTGTATACAGTGGATCACAGCTTATGGTATGTACTAAGTACTGCATTAAACTTCAAGGTTCTCTAAATTTAAAACTAAACGTGAATAATAAATAAAATACATTAATATATATTTCTTTGAATAATTGGTTAGGTTTTGGTTGAGGTTAGAGTGGCAGCCGGAGATACCAGCTCACATAGATCAATTGAGACCTCTAGTGCTAACACTGAAAAATGGTGCCCCTCATCGGATCCAACCTATTGGATACTTATGAATAGTACGAATATCTGTACCGGACTGATCTGTCAGACTTTCTAGAAAGGCCGACCCTAGTATATCCAGACGTCGTTCACCCAATGCGGAACAGAAACAAAGCAGGTGCTTAATAATCGCCACTTCATCCTACATCTGCACAAGTTCTGCAAAAGTCATTGGACTCAATTCATAACAAGCAATTCAATTCATGATGAGCGATCCATCCCCAACTCACAGACTACCAGTACAGCATTTTTCAGCTCATTGAAAAAAATATGGAACAAACCTACCCGAAAAAGTGCATCCAGCGCCTTAAAAATCGCCAAAATGTTCTGTTCTGTTTTAATGTTCTGTTTTATACGTATACGTATTTTTTTAATATTTTACTGACAGCTACTTATCATCATGATTATGACTTTGTGGGCATTTGTGCGATTTTTAAGGCACTGGATGCACTTTCTTCGGTTAGGTTCCGCATGTTTTTCTCCTATTCAATATCTACAACTTTGTTTCAGACACAAAAGAGATATTCCATACAGTATACCGAGAAAAAATAGAAAAAGTGCAAACAATCCACTTAGAGCAAAAAAAATTCGTATGGCCATTAAATAAGTAATTGAGCCAACTTGACTAAACGAATGATGCAGAAGTTCTTATTTTGGGGCTACTTTCACGTCCAATTCTCAGAATTGAGTCCCAAAATCATGTGTTGTACTGTGTTAATGAAGGTTCAGAGACCTGCCGGCCTAAACATATGTGTGGTTGTAAGCACTAATGCGACAGAGACTGATATCACAGCGACATAAAAATTAAACTGTCTACCAATGTGGATGTACTTTGACTACGGACACATGAGAATATGTCATTGTAGAGCAATGGTAATTGATGGAGTGTACAACGGTGTACACCTTCGAAAGGTGTACTACGATACCTGGCAGAGAGGAATGGGTTTGCAGAATAACAGGAAATATAAACTTCTATATATATGGTTTGAAGCTTGATAAGAAGTTTGCCTTGGAATTCGACTATAAATAACATAGTTCTGATATAGCTATCAGACTATCAGATACTTGCATTGTCTATCAAGCCGAAAGAATGGCAGTATTGGAATTCACCAACTGGTTGAGTCGCAGCATTGTGACCAAAACTGGCGTTGTCATTTACTCGGCCTGCCCGGCTGTCACTAAATATTTGAAGGCTAGACAGCCCTCGACAGCCGTAGATCTCTTAACGAAATGGCTGAGCAGTTTAACATATACTTCCTGTGGGTACCTGGGCATAGGGATATCCCAGGCATAGGGATATCTGTTCCATTTCTCTGAGGGCAGAGGTATATTCCAGGGGAACTGCAAAGCTGGGAAAGGGACGATATTACAAATTCTCGAAGAATTAGACAATTTCGGCCAAAATATATAAGATGGTCAAATTTACTATATACTTGTATTAGATAGGAAAAGACTTTCTACGAGTACGATTGTGTCAGTTGTGACGGGCATTCCCGTCACAACTGAGTCTCTACAAGCCCTACTCCATATACTGCCGATTAATATTGTGGCGAGAGAATTTGCAACCAAAGCGGCAATAAGATTAAACTGCCTATCAATGTGGAGGTACAAGAACTACGGTCACATGAGGATACCAAAATGTAGTGCTATGGTAACCGACTGAATGGACTATATATCAGCCAGGGATGAATGGTTTGGAAGAATACCAGGTAATAGAAACAATCTCCACTTTTACATGGATGGTTCGAAGCTTGATGAAAAGGTTGGCTTCGGAGTACACTGTGCAGAGCTTAGTTTGGATATAGCTCACAGACTACCAGATACCTGCAGTGTCAATAGGAAATAGCCAAGTGGCAATATGGGAAGTAGCCAAGTGGCTGAGTCGCAACATAGTAACCAACACTGGCGTTGTCATTTACTCTGACTGTCAGGCCGCCATCAATTCTCTGGAGGCAACATCCCTAAATTCCCAAACAACCCTCGACTTCCGCAGATCTCTTAACGAGATGGCTTGCAATTTTAATATACACCTCATATGAGTGCCTGGGCATAGGGATATGCCGGGGAACTGCAAAGCCGATGAAATTGCTTGGAAAGGGACGACATTACAAATTCTCGAAGAATTTGCATATATTGGTGAGCCACTATCCACGTGCAAGCTCTGGCTTATATTACGATACGAAACATGCGATAATTAGGCCTCACGACTGGAATTTGGCATTTGTTGGTGTTTGTGTTATGTTTTGGTCTTTGGTGCGTTCTGACGAGTATAGCAAAATGTATTTTCTGCAAAAATGTTGGCCATAACATTTAAAATTACATTCATGTGGGGGAGCTAGAGGATTAATATGTTTCACAAAAATATTGGCCTTAATATTTGCTACAAAGTTGCTGAACATGCCGTACACCTCAGATGTAAAGAACACATATCGATACCTCCATTCTATACTATGCTAAGTGCGGAGAGGCGATCAAAGTTTGATGATTTTTTTTTAAATTTGTGCGGAATTCCTTTATAATGCAAATCGAATGACCTGACTGTTTTGTGAATAACTTTTGATTGGGTTGACGGATAAACACCAAATTTTTATTGAATATAATTTGGAATATAAAGAAATCTCCCTAAAACATGGTAAGTCGACGTAGCGTGTTTTAGAATGTAGGTATCGATATGCAGTTTCATATACCGATATGCTGCACGAACTGGCCAAAGGGCGGATACTTTAACCCTCTCTAAAATAAAATTTCGATGTGATCTTTTTAAACGCTGATACACGTATATTTGTTGGTCTCCTCTGCCAGAATCCATTGTAGGAACCTCGTTATTTTGGAAAAAGTTCAAAATTGTTGAACAGTGTTATTGGTTCATTCGAAAGATTTTTTTGTGGAACATGATTTCATTTACATGACTGACTCGACTGACTTCTTGACGGAGACGGTTTCTGGCTCTATCTCTCAAATGACTAGCTCCATAATCGGCTTAAGGGCATACATCGTTAATGGATTGTTCGCATAAGATCATTCCTTCATTGTGCCCCACAAAAAATTCTAATGTCGTCAAGCCGCAGGCAATTGACATCGTGTTTCAAAAAGGTACCACAAGGTGGACCAACTTATGAATAGCACCGCTTTTGTGCTAGAGATTGAGGCTTGAGCAATTGTTGGCGTGGATAGCTCCGCACTACGGGTGGGTGGCATACATGATTGATATCTCACATTCTGTAGTGATGACTATATCCTCGAACTCCTATCGTAGGGTTCCATTCGTCCGTTGTAAGTGAGGGATGCATTCGGCATTAAGGGTTAAGTTTATCTGCAGATTGTAACTATCCGACTAACGAATTCTCCAATTATAAAGCGTGATCCATTTCGAGGTTCTCTACTTTTTTAAGGAAAAAACACAGAGAATTCAAATTGAAAAAAACACAGAGAATTCATTTGAAAGAACATTCTTTGGCATTTATTTTTTGAAGATTATGTCTATCAAATGTTGGCTGCGGCTATGTCTTAGATGGTCCATCCGTTGAGTCCAATTTTCGATGACACGTTCGATCATTTCGACTGGTAACTGGCGAATGACACGCGTGATGTTTTGCTCCAAGGCCTGAATCGAAGCGGGGTTGTCCGCACAAAGTTTAGACTTTACATATCCACACACGAATAAGTCTAACGGTGTGATATCACAAGATCTTGGTGGCCAACCGACCGGCTTAAAACGTGAAATTATCTGCTCACCGAAGTGTTCTCTCAATAAATCCATTGAGTGATGCGATGAGTGGGAAGTGGAAACCAAATGTCGCCGAGATCACGAGCTTCAATTTCAGGCATCAAATAGTTGGTTATCATGGCACGATAACGGTCGCCATTGACGGTTACGTTCTCACCGGCATCATTTTTGAAGAAATATGGACCAATGATTCCAGCGGCCCACAAACCACACCAAACCGTTGATTTTTCTGGGTGAAGTGGCAGCTCTTGAATCTCTTCAGGTTGTTCTTCGTCCCAAATGCGGCAATTTTGCTTGTTTACATACCCATTGAGCCAGAAATGGGTCTCATCGTTAAACAACATTTGGCTCGAAAACGTCGGATCTTCTTGGAACTTTTCAAGAACCCATAGAGCGAAGCGATGTCGCTTGGGAAGGTCGGGCGACTTTAGTTCTTGCACAAGCTGTATTTTGTATGCTTTCAATTTAAGATCTCGACGTAAAATGCGCCATGTCGTTCCATACGTCAGTCCGAGTTTCTGCGAACGGCGCCAAATCAACTCTCCACGATCTTCGAGTACACTCTCAGCTGCGGCCGCTACATTTTCTTCACTGCGTGCTGGACCTGGTCTATTCGGTCGAATATTATCCAATAATAAATGCTGGGTCTCAAGATGGGTGATGGTGTTGCGAATAGTACGCTCAGTAGGCCGATTATGTTGACAATTATGGTCAATTATGGGCTATTGAAAAAGTATCTATACTTGGATCACCCGTTAGATGTGCAGAATATAATTGAAAACTCTTAGCAACTCTAGAATGACAGCCGAGTCGGATGGTTCTTTTATAAATCAGGTAAGGGATCTGGGTCGACTAAGGATGTTGGTTTCCTCGACAACATCTAACTGGGCGACCGTCCAGAACTCATTCACTCGACTCAGAGCTGCTTTTTACAAGCCCATAGAAAGGCATAGAAAGTTATGAGGTTAACTCTCCCTGATTGCTCACAGCATCGTTGCAGATCAGTGATGGGATTGGAAAATTTTCTAATTGTACCACAATGATCAAGAAATTGTACCAAGTGTACCACGATTGTACCAAATTACCAGAAGTGAAAAATTTAGTTTCTTTTTAAAACTTATTTTGATTTGTATACCCTCCACCATAGGAAGGGGGTATATTCATTTTGTCACTCCGTTTGTAACAACTCGAAATATTGATGAGAGACATCATAAAGTATATATATACATACACATACTATTAATCGTCGTAACATTCTAAAACGATATAGATTATAGTGTATGTCATAATCACGCTACATTCTACAACTATTGAGCTAGATGACTGAAATTTACAGACACTTCTTATAGCTACAGGTAACTTAGGATTGAAAATGAGCAATATCGATCAATATTTTAATATAGCTGATGACTTTTCTATAGGATAAGTTCATCGTTGATGACGTTTCTATAGGCAAAATTCATCGTTGATGAAATTTCTATAGGAAAGGTTCATCGTTGATGACTTTTCTATAGAAAAAGTTCATCGTTGATGACTTTTCTATAGGAAAAGTTCATCGTTGATGACTTTTCTATTTGAAAAGTTCATCGTTGATGACTTTTCTATAGGAAAAGTGCATCGTTGATGACTTTTCTATTTGAAAAGTTCATCGTTGATGACTTTTCTATTTGAAAAGTTCATCGTTGATGACTTTTCTATATGAAAAGTTCATCGTTGATGACATGTCTATAGGAAAAGTTAATCGTTGATGACTTTTCTATAGGAAAAGTTCATCGTTGATGACTTTTCTATAGGAAAAGTTCATCGTTGATGACTTTTCTATAGGAAAAGTTCATCGTTGATGACTTTTCTATAGGAAAAGTTCATCGTTGATGACTTTTCTATAGGAAAAGTTCATCGTTGATGACTTTTCTATAGGAAAAGTTCATCGTTGATGACTTTTCTATAGGAAAAGTTCATCGTTGATGACTTTTCTATAGGAAAAGTTCATCGTTGATGACTTTTCTATAGGAAAAAATCACCGTTGATGACTTTCCTATAGGAATATCGCCGCTTAGATGACCAACTGACAGAACTGAAAATTTTTCGGAAATTGAGTTAAGGCCACTATTGGACTTGCCTAGTCATTGTACAACGTATGTGCACATTTAGAGTTTGTAGCTTTTCAGTTGTATGCAAAAACGGTAAACATTATCGACGTATCTGACAATATGTTACTTAACCTTTTTAAGAATATTGAGAAAGAAGAAGTTTTGTACATAATAAGAAAAAAAAACTTTAAATTTAAAGGGTACCCCAAATAACTTTTTTTTTGAAAACATCGCGCAAAACATCGAGTGTAGCTTCGGCTGTTTGGCACGTAGCGCCGTCCTGTTGAAACCAAATGTTGCCAATATCCTCCTCTTCAATTTTTGTGAACAAAAATTCGTTCAACATGGCCCGATAACGATCCCCATTGACTGTAACGGCCACTTGCTCATTTTCGAAGATAAATGGCCCAATTATGCCTCTGGACCAAAATCCGCACCAAACAGTGACTCGTTTTGGGTGTATCGGCTTTTCAATGTATGCGTGCGGGTTTTCTGTGCCCGAAATGCGACAATTTTGCTTGTTTATATACCCGCCAAGATCAAAATGAGCTTCATCTGAAAAGATGATTTTTTTGGCAAAATCGGCATCTTCTGTATATTCGTTCAGTGGAAGGATAAAACTAATTATCTGTCAAATCAGACATGAGCTAAGTGTTACCATTCAGGAAATAAGCACTAGTTGAAAAAAACGTTAGATGGCGGACCCTGTATAATAAATATTACTCCATTGGGAAGAAGCAACATTGTCTCAAAAACAGAAAATTTCTCCTGAACAATTTTGAAAATGTTGATGATGTCCGACAGTTGGTCATCCAAGCGACGATATATCCCCTCGATATATTCAAATGATCGGTCTGAAAATTGGTATTTTTGGTGTATTTATACACAGAAACCTCCACACGAACAACTGTCCATGTTTTAATATAGCCCCCACACAAAGGTCCCTCTAGATTTGTCTTCTTAACGCAATAAAAACCACAAATTTCAACGAACTAGATGCACATATTTGAGTTTATTTGTACCTGAAACCATTCAAGTGCGATCCATGGTGGAGGTTATATACGATTTGGCATTGCCGCATTTACCGCTTTCTTCTTGCTTAATTGTTTTAATCAACGATCCAAATAATAGTTGTGGTGCATAGGTACCTATTTACGATATCGCACAAAATGATATCGTAAGTAGGTACCCTTTTCTGCTTTTAAAAATGTGTGAATAGGTTTTTTTATTCATTTTACCAGCAAGAGAAATGTACCAAAAATTGTTTGATTGTACCAGCATACCAAAAATTCCTCAAATGTACCAAAAGTGGTACAATTGTACCATGTTTTCCATCACTGTTGCAGATAGGTGGCTTCTCTTTAAGTACAGCAAGGCATTAGGCCGAGGTGCCACTTGCCTTTGGGGATGGTGCCATCCACTTCACTTCTGTCTATAACGGCCATCGCTAGACTATCATTTGCCACTTCACGGAAGGGTTTGTTTAGTGTTCTGTTGATGGTGACGTTCTCCCCTCTAGCCTTTTTCGAAGGCATGGGTTCAGCAGGTGATCCGTGATCGTTCTATTTGTAAAATTTAAGAGCGAGATAGTGAAGTTAGCCGATAAACTTAACCCACATTTAATTTCTTTTAATATTTGCATAGGTACTGTTTCCGGTATGGCAAAAAAACCATAACTTTTCAATTTGTGACTTTAAATTTGGTACCATGTTCTTAAAAACTCTAATATTGTGTGGAATCTTTTCTCTCTACCTCGCTCTTTTCAAGTGTGATGATTTTCAATATTAATGACGGCCATCATTTTTATACCCTCACATTAGTGGAGACATGTGTATGCTTAAAATTTTACTGTAGGGTGCCCATAGGTTTCCCTGTAGTTCTGCTTGGCTGTTGTGTCCTATAAATAGGAAAACGAACTACAACACATATTGAAACCGATTCATTGTTCTGTTGGTGGAAAAAATGTTTATTTATATTTAGTTTTATTTAATTCAAAATATTGTTAACATTTCTAAATATACTCCAGCCGCAACGACGTGAAAAGGCTAAAGCCAATGACGTCACTTCACGTCTGCTATTCATCATGCCAAAGGGTGCTTTTCCACAGAGTGATGAAACATTCAGTCAAATGCGAAGTCTGATCTATTCTTGGCTTTCACTCGATTTGCTGTCAAAACTATGGGCTTGTCATTTAGTGGAAATATTTGTTGGTGTTGTTGTTTTGTTAGATTTACGAACAAATATTTACTTGTGCGTGGTCGTGAAATAATTAAGTGAAAGAAATTTGTTTTGGAAAATTAAATAATTGCCAACGTCATGCCTCAATGGCAGGCCGGTCGGTCATACGCAATGGAAATGGAAATCTGAAAAATCAGTGAAAGTTTTGAAAGGAAAACAAATCGATGTGAGTTCGCCACTCTTCGAAAAACAATGACGAAGACGGCAACGTCAGTGTGGGTTGAGTAAGACCTACCCACAGGTGTATCTATGAGGTCAACAAAGAATTCAGGTGGGCTGTGTTTGGAATAAATATTTGCATTTGTTTTGGAAATTCCAAGAATTTAGCCTTGATGCAACATAAAGAGGTGTAGTGTTGAGTGATTTGTTTAGCAACATTTAAAAGAAATTGCTTTCATTATACCACATTGTGGTTCAGGACATTTGTACTTTGTGTCTTTGCTTTAGTGAAGTATACCCTAAGGAGTGACCAAAGATTACATGTTGATTTGGCGGAAATCCATTTTAAGACGTTTTAGGTGATTTAAGCAATATCCGTCCTTTTGTCTGTTTACTTCGAGCGCACTATAACTCTGGAAAGGAGTGAATGAATGTGATAATAATCTCCCCAATATCACCCCATGTTTGACAATTTGTTACCTCCCACATAAGGGGTTAATATAGTAAACTATAGAATCTTTCATAACGCGATGCGGGGACTTACGGGCTGTATTTTGGGCCAATGTCTACATGTATTAATGTAGAAGCCTCCTGAATGCTCCTCATCGAAACCAACCTGTTTGATACACAACAATAGTACGAATATCGGTACCGTAAAGATATGTCAGACTTCTTAAAAAGGCCGACCCCATTATATCCAGACGTCGTTTAATAAATGAGTGACAGTAGCACTGCTCCACACGTCTACCTCATCACCACAGCTCCTGCAGAAGACGTTGGACTAAATACCTAATCTTCTGGCGTGTTCGCCGATCATCTGACAGTGTCCCGTCAGAACTGACATTTTTTAAGGAAACATTTTGACCTTCTTAGTCCGTATACAGATTTGTCTACCTACCCTATATGTACCGATTTCTGTCCATACTTCATTGGTCTGCTTGATTGTCTCTTGCCTAAGCCAAAGCTTGCAGGTGGATAGTGGCGCACCAATATATGCAAATTCTTCGAGTATTTGTAATGTCTTTCCTTTCCTAGCAAGTTCATCGGCTTTGCAGTTCACCGGGATAACCCTATGTCCAGGTACCCATATGAGGGTACCTCATATGGGTACCCATTTAACCCATTTTAAACTGCTTAGCCATCTCGAACAGATCTGCAACAGTTGAGGTCTGCTTGGGATGTGGGCTGCAAAGAATTGATGGCAGTTTGACTATCCGCGAAAATGACAACGTCAGTGTTGGTCACAACGTTGCAAGTTCTCTACGGTGCACTTCGAAGCCAACCTTATCATCCAGCTTAGAACCATCGGTGTAGGAAGTGGAGATGTTTTCTATTTTCTTGTGTTCTGCCAACCCGTTCCTCCCTGGCAGGTATCTTAGTGGTGAAGTTCCTCCCGAAGGTGTACACCAATGGTATATAGTCCACACGGTTGGTTACCATAGCACTACATTGTGATATCCTCATGTGGCCTTCGTTCTAGTAACTCCACATTGAGCGACTGGAATTCAAAGGAAGATTACAGGAGAGAGGCCCCAACGCGACCCTACAGCTTTCATGCAGGAATATAATGCGACGTTGCCTTTCTTTATACGTTGCAGTACATTAAGTCAGAATACAAATTTCCTACCTATAATTATTCCTAAATATTTTGCACTTTCAGAAAAAATCTGCTCTTTTCCGTTTATCCGAGGAAGATCCAGATGTGGGACCTTATTCTTCCTAGTAAAGAGAACCAATTCTGTCGTGTTTAGGTTAATAACCCAACCGGTGATTCTGGCCCATCTAGCAAATTTGTGCAGAGCCAACTGTAGGATGTCTCTGAAGACGTTTGACTTTGCCGGATACTGCGATTGCCACATCATCAGAATGTTCTAAATCTAGAAGGACTTCATTCACCGCTGTGTTTCAAATTAGTGGAGACAGTACTCCTCCTTGTGGGCTTGAAATGTAGTGACGATTCGATAGCGTTCACAAGTACATGCAAGGCTGATTTCGTAGACTTTCCCTTATTGTAAGCTTGTTAGTTCCCCGAATCTAAAAGTGTTTCCAGACCCTTCAATGGGAAGGAGGATAGGCTAATTGGTCTGAAGTCCTTTGGTCTGGTGTGCGATATCCTTTCCGCTTTCTGTGTGAATACCATTTTTGTATCCCTCCACCGATTGGGAATATACGAGAGCCTGTTACAGCCTTCATAAATTGTCTCCAGCCAGGGAGACAATTTATGTACTTCTACAGTCTCTGCATTTCTGCTGTGGCAATGGCGTCTGGTCAATGTAATTTGAAGGGCTTAAAGCAGTTACTCGCCCAGAAAATTCTGGATTCCTCAGTCAACAACCTACAATCCAAACTAGAGATTAATCCACCCAAATGATGGGTTAATTTATTCAAATGAACTATGCAGGTGGTTTCTCAGGGGTTGTTGACTGAGGAAACTGGTAATTCCCTCAATTCATCATATTTGGATGGATACATTGGTAAGGGCAGAATATCTGCAGGATACAACCTCATCGCACCCAACAATAAAAAACACAGACACTACCACAAACACTGTTAACACGACGAAACTTATGCGACAGGACAGTATCGAAATGAATACCAGCAACGAAGCCAACTATGCAGACAAAATCACTATGATGGAGTCGGTTAGGTCCGAGCTGGCCGCCAAGGTTGTCTTAAAATGAGGGCAAGAATCTAAGAACCATTTGCTGACACCCCTACCCCCAGATGCCAAATGTCCAGCGATTCGACTAGAATCCTTGGACATTATTCTACCATGGCTACGATTGATATTTTCTGCAAGCCTGCTATGGTACGGCGGGAAGCGCCATACGAGAGGTTCTCCAGAAGGGGGTGGGATCTTACCGACAATATGGAACGCCTAGGCTCGTAAAAGTGTTAGACGACCAGAGACCAGAGAAATTGCAAGGAAAGAGAGTGAGAGAGTCAGAGAGAGATGAAGCAAGGCAGCCACACAACAATCACCGGCCATAGGAAATCCGTGCTCTACACATCCGTACTGAGCGACTCCGAAGAGAGATGTAGAGGAGATTCCAGTGATGTCAATCTCCAGTACGCGGCCGGTATTGATCAGGCTCGGGAAGTTGAGACATTGCTGCGTACGTGAACAGTCACTAAAACAACTCTCACGTTGGACGAATAGCAATGGGCTAGACCCAACTAAGACAGAACTAGTTCTTTATATGAAAATTCCGAACTTCCGAACTTCCAACTCCCAAAACACCTACAACTATCGAAAGATGCGAAGTATGTACTTAGAAATCCCTCTAGACACCAACCTATACCGGAAGAGGAATATGGAGGAAAGAGGAAATTAGGTAACCGAAAATAATACAGCTATAATAAGACCGACACTTACCTACGAATCAGTGGTATGGTAGAAAGCGTCACTAAGAAAATCACATCTCTCACATCTGATCCAAGTACAGATAGTAATGCGTGTTGGATATTACTGCGCTCTAAAATCTGCAGCACATCTGGTCACAGGACAGATACTAATATGCATTGCTATTACTGGCATCCTAATATCTGCTTCTCAACTAGCACTAAGGCGATGCTGAACATACAACCCACCGAAAGTGGCCCTCAGGCTGAGGGAATCAGAAATACCATTCAACACTACTCTCGGACAAGGCGCAGTTCTGAACTGCATGGACACCATGGAAAAAAGAAACAGGCTTGCCGCAAACAATTCAGGATAAAACCTTTAAAATGTGGATATCTAAACGCGAAATTTGAAGATTGCGCGTCATAAAGCTCCATGGAAGGGGATGAAAACTCAATTCACAGACGGCTCAAAATGGAGACGGGTTCGGGATTGGAACTACATATATCCCATGGGATATATGTAGTTTACAGATCAAATGTACGGTCATCAAATTTACAGACAAATGTACGGTCTTCCAAGCAGATATTTACGCCGTTAATATTGTCGCAAAGCAGATTCAAAATCAAAGTCGACAGCCAGGCAACTCTCAAGGATAGGTTAGATTAAGGGTGGTAGCCTGTATAACAGACTCACTTAGACTATACAGTGCATTGTGCTAGCACAGGTACGTAAGGGAAACCATAAGTTATACCTATCCTCTTACGCTGAACCCAATTAATTGCTTTAAATTGCTCTAGAGAGAGCTCACAGACACAGCAGATGTTGTATTGATTCCTCCTCATTGTCATCTTCACAGCTTCTGCAAAAGTCATTATGCAAGACCTTTCACTCTGCGTGCCGTCCAATAAGGCAGTGATCCATCATGGCAGACACGATGAGTGAGACTTCGGGTCTCGCTCAGCAGGGCGTTGGTTCATTTGGATTTTAGAGCCACATTAGTCTTGAATGTAGTTCATGAATAGTGATCACCTGCAATTTATTACCATAAGGGCACTATCTCTCAAGAAGAGCTTACAGGTCTCTGGCATGTCCACATATTTCAGTTCCCTGAATCCGGTAAGGTGGTTCCTAGTCTTGTAAGTTCATCTGCTTTTTAGTTATATGGTACTCGTATGTCTCTGTGGCCTGGAATCAAAATCATGAATTCTGTAAGAAAGTTTCCTGGAACTTTATATGTATTAGAGAAAATATTGACACTGACTTTAGTCAGAACAATAATTGTCAATCCAGAGATGTCTGTCCTGGAAACACTGCTGTAATCGCGCAATATTTTTATATTGGATAGCTCAAGTTCCTTAGAAAAGAAACCCACGTCCACTTGAATGTTTAGTTTGGAACTATCTGCCTAGAAGTTCAAGAATCTTCTACGTCCAGGGATGCAACCATTCCATTCTGATATATAAGTTGTAAAAGTGAGATTCTTCCTGTCAAAAAGTGGTTCAGTCATAGAGTAATCAATAATGCCCGGGAGGTCAGGGGCATTATAGAACGGCACAATGTCCGTAGCCATTTCATGACCAGAGTGACATATTCTTAAGTATAGTAGATTGCCTTGTTATAATGTCTGGCGGCATTAAATGTAGTATAACATTTAGTGCAACAGTCGCTGTTGCTCTCAACATATTAAGTATCATACAGAATGTGTACGTGTGTAGAGCCGTCCACTAGACGACATTGCCATACAACTAAACGATATGCGGGCTCGAAACCCATCGTTTTCCGAGGGACCATTTACAGGTTTATAGCATTACCACAGCCTTTGCAGAATGTTGGGTTTAAAGTTTAACTAAGTAAAATATCAAAGTGTTTTGGGCTTACAGATAATGGAACTTTAAACCCCTCTTAGCGGACAGGTGTAACTATTGGTATTTGACCTGGTGAAAATAACTAGTTCTGCTTTGGTCGGGTTCATAACAAGACCATTATCGGAAGTCCATCTTGCGGTTGTATTAAAAGTCTGCTGTAGGATGTCTCCAAGAGTACTCGGAAACTTCCCTCTAATAGTTATTGCCACGTCATCAACATAGGCAACAACTCTGACAGCCATCATCTCCAGAGAGGTCATAATATTGTTCATGGAGAGATTTCATAGCATAGGAGATAGAACACCCCCTTGGGACGTTCTAGTGCTGACAAATCTATGGAGGTTAGTTCACCTTAAACTAGCTGTAATGCGTCTCTTAATTTGAAGTTTTTTAATAAACCTACGTGTACTGCTGTAAACCCACTTAATTATAGCGGCTGGATTTATGTTATTGAAAGCCTCTTTATCTCAGAATGCTGCCTTAGTATATTTCTTAACAGGGATAGATCCTTCAATAAAGCTGATTAGATCATGCAGAGCGGTTTCGGCAGACTTGGCCATGCTGTAGGCGTGGTGTTGGTTGGACATTAGCCTGTGATCAATTTTAGTCCTAAGGTACTATCATTAATCTTTCCATGGTTTTCAGGAGAAATGACGATATACTAATCGGCCCAATGTGACGTAGTCCAAGAACCATCATCTTTCTTGATGTACACAATAGTAGTGAGGTTTAAATTTGACGTAACCCTGAGGAAGAACTACGGTCACATGAGGATATCAAAGTGTAGTGCTATGGTAACGGACCGACTGGACTATATACCAACGGTGTACACTTTCCAGATGAACTACATCACTATGATACCAGCCAGAGATGAATGGGTTGACAGAATACCCGATAATAAAAACCATCTCCACTTATATAGGGATGGTTTGAAGCTTGGTGAAATGGTTGGCTTCGGAGTACACTGTGAAGAACTTAGTTTGGATATAGCTCACAGACTACCAGATACCTGCAGTGTCTATCAAGCCGAAAAAATTGCAATATGGGAAGTCGCCAAGTGGCTGAGTCGCAACATAGTAACCAACACTGGCGTTGTCATTTACTCGGATAGCCATTAATTCTCTGGAGGCCACATCCCTTAATTCACAAGCAGCCCTCGACTGCCGCAGATCTCTTAACGAGATGGCTGAGCAGTTTAATATACACCTCACATGAGTGCCTGGGGAACTGCAAAGCCGATGAACTTGCTAGGAAAGGGACGACATTACAAATTCTCGAAGAATTTGCATATACTTGTGCGATACTATCCACGTGCAAGCTTTGGCTTAGGCAATCAGGTAGTCGAAGGAAAGATGTACAGAAACTGGCACCTGTAGGGTAGCTAGACAAATCTGGCCAAGGTATGACCTGAGAAGGTCAAAATATCTCCTCGCACTTAGTATCAGTTCTGACGGGACAATGCCTGATCGGAGAACACGCCAGAAGAGTGGGTATTGACTAGAGAGATCAAATAACCGTTTTTTTTTTAAATAAAAAACCGGTGGATGGTTTATTTAAGTTATAAAAAAAACCGGTGGACAGTTTTTTCTTCGAAGAAAACCGGGGAAACCGGTAGAACCGGTTTTTTTCTGCATAACAAAATAGTATGAAAATTGCCGTTTGAAAAACATTTTCCTTTTTAATAACAAAAAAGGCGATTTTTTAATATTAAATTTTTAAAAACGATATCTTCTGATCAGGAATCTTGCACCAAATTTAGTCCTGTTGGATAGTAGTTATGAGTTGGATTGTGATGAATATTGTCATTTGAGTCAAACGGTCCTTTTATCTCATACTTATAACTAATTAGCTATTGTATTTAGAAACATTTTCCAAAAGTGTTATCGATAGTCTTTTCTTTAACCTTTTAAAAAAATTAGCAAATATATTTTCATTACTTTTTTGCAAAATTCAACTTTTTTGAAATTTTGGTAAAAACCTATGTTTTAATTTTTGTTTTTTTTTTGCTCAAAAGAAAGCTTAGATAATTTCCTTTAAAAGATTTGTGACCTATTAATGGGATGGGACCTGTTGATCTATCAAAATAAATATAAACCTCTGAAAGAAAATTAACGTTCAACCAAACATTTTAGCTTGTTATAGTTTTATTGGCCCAGTCTTCAGTTATTTAAATATTTAACTAGTTTAAGCTATTAAGACCTAGTTTGAAGTTAAATAAAAATTCCTTTTTATTTAATTTTCTTCCTGACGTTTCGTCAATATTTGTTGACTTCTTCTGGGGATACGTCTATTTAAATAAAACATCACAATTACAATTTTAGTTTTCTTATGAGAACATACAAAACTTACAAAATTTAGGAAAATTATTACATTAAACTTGTTTAGTATTTTTTATAAATGCACATAATGACGACATAATACATTAATGACAGACAAATTATATTTATTATCACAGTGTATTACTCTATATTGCAACTCGATAACTAACGCTTATATTATTTGTATCTTCTTTTAAGTTCATTGTCCTATCTATTTTCTGTTGTATTCTTAAGCTTTCGATAACATATCGTTTCTTTTCTTTATTTTCCTTGTCTAATATTTTAACGTTATCGAAGTCTGGTTTGTGTCCACTGTCGATCATATGTTGTGACAAAGCTGTTTTCATAGTTCGCTTTTCGAAGTCTGTCTTATGTTCTCCCATTCTTGTTTGAAGAGTTCTCTTTGTAGTTCCTATGTATAATAGATCACAGTTTTGTTCGTCGTTTCCCTTACATGCTATTTCGTACACTATGTTGTTTTGTTGTTGTTTGTCAATTGGAGTTTTGACGTTTGTAAATAGTTTGTTTAATGTTGCGTTTGCTTTGTATGCATAACATATGTTTCTTGATGTGTTTATTGTTGATTTCATATTCTTGCTGTCTGTTAGTCCAGGGATGTATTTAATACTGCAATATTGTTTTTCTTCATTCGTTTTAGGGTTGCCATCTTTCAGATTTCGTTTCGTTTGTTCGATAAGTTTTGCAATTAGTTTTTTTGGAAAACTATTATTAATTAAAGTTTGTGTCATTTGTTTGATGTTCTCTGTGTGGAATTGTTCGTCACTGATATTTAATACTCTGTAAATGAAACTTTTTGCTGTATTAATTATTTGCGATTTCGGTTGTATTGTGTGGTAGTTCATGATTCTTCCAGATGCCATTGATTTCTTATACCAGTCAAATATTATTTTACTGTCACAACGAGTTAGTTTTGTATCTAAATAGGCTATGGTGTTTTCTTTCTCTATTTCCATTGTGAATTGAATCCGTTCATTGTATTTGTTTAGTGTGCTTAAGATTTCATTTACATCGTCTTTTTTGATAATTGATAAAATATCATCTACATATTTGGTTATGTATCTAATATTTATGTCTTTTTTCCTTAATTCTTGGATAGTGTTGTCTAGGAGATCGTCTAAGACTATGTCTGCTATGGTGGGTGACAGTGGGTTTCCCATAGGCATACCAAAAAATTGATTATATATTTTGTTGTTGTAGTTGAAATAATTGTTGTCCTTAAGACAGAAGTTTAAAATATGTAAAAATTTCGATTTTGATATTTTTGTATGTATTTTAATTTTGTCCCACTTTTTCATTATAATTTTTATGGCGTGATTCACAGGAATATTTGTGAACAGGGAGATGACGTCAAATGAAACAATTATTTCATTTTGTTTAATTCCAAAGCCTTTTAAGCTTTGTTTTAGGGAGATGGAATTTTTTATTTACGTTATATTTTTCGGATATTATGTTTTTTAATATTTTGCCTATGTGTTTAGATAGTTGATAACATGGAACATTGCTGCATTTCAGATGGGAAAAACAACCGTTTGACAAAAATGTCAATATTTGACACCCTCCAACTCGGAAAGTCCTTAACCGATCTCGTTGGAATTGTGTCTCATAACTACTATCTGATAGGGCTACTTGGTGCAATTTTCATCCCGACAGAAGACATTCCTTTTAAAAATTAACTCACTTGACATGCAATTCCCCTTATGTAGTTCAGTCAAGAAAATATTAATATTTCGGGGTATTAAATAGAATATTTAATGGAGGTACTAAATCTTTATACATATATATTTTATATACACACTTTAGTGCAGGTGGGTATATACGAGTATATAAATATATATATAAGAGTATACACTAGTCGGTTTACCCAATTGAAATTTTCTTACTTGTTTTTGTTTCGGTTTGGAAGTGGGAGAATGCGTTTACTTTTCACATAACTTCTGCGCGTATAAATCATTTATTTTCTTTAAATTTTTGTAATTTGTATATAAATTGGTGAATGGCTTCGTATTCTAGCAAAGTTGCCGAGTCTTTTTAGGCCATATAAGGAGATCTTTCATATTATTATCTTAATTTGTGATATTTTGTATATAAAGTTGTAAATAATTTTTAATATTAAAAAAATTGTATAAAAAAAAACCGGAAAACCGGTGGAAACAAACGAAAAAAACCGGTTGCACCGGTTGTTCGAAATTCATGATTTTGAGAAAAACCGGGGACGGTGGAAGCAAAAAACCGGTGGGCCGGTTTATTTTAAACCGGTTTTGATCACTCTAGTATTGACTCCAATGACTTCTGCAGAAGCTGCGCAATTGCTATGCGACTGTACCGCTTTGAGTAAACGACGACTGGACATACTGGGTCGGCCTTTTTAGGCAGTCTAACAGATCTCTTCGGAACCGATATTCGTACTATCGATACATTTTTATATCTATCCAGGATTTATTTTTAGCCTTTCTCCTTTTTTTGTTCCGCTTGAGTTCTTCCTTATATGTGTCCCAGTCCTGTGGGGGTCTGAGGCATTTGTCCTATTAAAGAGCTTCGTATAGCACTTCCACAGCATATTTAATTAAGGCGACCACCATGGCGGTCGTTGTGTGTCCCTTGGCTTTAATTTGGGACATGCGGCTTGTAAAGAGTAATTAATAGTTGCAGTGACTCGTTCCACCCTTTCTCCTATATCCCTGATAGTTTGCATCTTCATTTCAGGTCTTTTTGGGAGAGACTTGTTGAATATGTGCCTACATTTTCCCCAATTAGTCTTCCTAATATTGGGTGGGAAGACGGTATTAGGAGGCTTCGCATTCATACAGAAGCTAATATATGGTCGGAAATGCTTTGATCGTCCAAAATTTTTCAATCAGAAATCCTTCTATTTAAATTTTCCGAGACAAGGGTGCCGGGAGGTGGTCTGTTTCCAGTAATGAAGGTATGTTCTGCCGTTCGATGGATATAAAACTTGTAAAATAACTTGTAAAATCTTTTAAAACAATGAGCTTTCCATTAATAAGTTTTTCGTATATTTTTAGTGCATTATACACCGAAAAGCTTATCACAATCATTTCTACAGAACTAGAATATACTGATGCTGTGATTGGGACTAGGGATGTAACGAAAGTGGCTTTAGCGAAAGCGAATGCGAAAGCGAATATTGAAATATATTTCTTGCGAATGTGAATAGTGAAATATGCATTTTTGCGAAAGCGAATGCGAATAATAGTTTGAGCCTTTAGTACCAACAAATTTAAGGAACTGAATTGATACTTTTCCAGGATATTCAAGTATTAAGACTGTTTTCCATAGTTTACCTCCTGTTACCACAAGCACACACATATCTTCAAATTGTGTGAAGGGAATAAGGAGATTTAACACTGTAATAAATGGAAGCGAATACTGAAATATATTTTTGCGAAAGCGAATAATCCAAAGTTGGTTTTTGCGAAAGCGAATTTTAAAATGATGCGAATAATTCGCGTTCGCATATGCGTTCGAATGCGAATATTCGTTACATCCCTAATTGGGACTATATACTTAGATAGATAGACTATACCTTCTTCTTCAGATTTTTTATTCAAGATTCATTTACCAGTTTGATTTGAAGATTCGTTAAATTATTTACAACTCATCTAACTATGTATCGCATCACAGGTTTCTATAAATACCTCCTTAGAATAATCAAAAGAAAATATTAATATGTTTTCCCGCATACAAACGTATTCTCTACAAACTCTAGATAGAGTCAACGCATTTCTCCAATATACATTAAGCCCCTTCAGTTAAATAAATATTCGCACATGTGACAGAACATCTATCCAGAGTTCGTTGACACTAATGCTGACAAACATTTCCTTATGTCAGAGACAATTGACTCCATTCAAATGAGTTACACTTTCGACAGAAAGTGATCTTAATCATATCAACACGATTGCACCACAACTCCGAACACTTGAGTGGACACAATTTTTACACGGAAAGCAAATGGCAAAATGAAACTGCAGTTCTAACATCTTTGGAACGAGTGCCCAGTACTCGTACGAGTGCAATCACAAATGACATCGATGGTACTGATTGAGCTGCTCCGAGGCTGATGCCTTACTGCCTTCTCATGATGCTCTAACTACTCACCGATCATTCGCTAGATCCCCACACGAGCAAATTGTGTAGTCATCATTGCCATCAACCGTCATCATCAGTATCATTGCTATCATCATGAGGATCACTAATATGCAGCCGCTTGAGCAGCTCCAAAGGGTGTAAGAGGAGGTAGGGAGTAATGTACACCAATGGATGCTAAGAAAAATTCCTACAATTAGGCTGAAAACATGTTCGAATCAACGACTCTTGTTGAGTGCTGTGCAGCAGCATCTAACATTGCCACAGTCCTTAGTTTGGTGTGTTCAAACATGATTTTGCTTGTTGCAATTACATTCATGGCCCATTCCCGAACAGTCAGGAGTCATTCGATGATGATCATTGACGCTCCCGGTATGGTTTGTAACATTAAGTACTCGTAAGTATGTATCAATACAACTCTGACTCTGTTGGAGTGTTGTTTTTTAAATATGTATAAGGAAAGGGGATCCCAGAAAGGATTGATGAAATTATCATTGCTACTGAAATTTCTATTATTTTTGCTGGAGGCAAAACAATGTTATTACCATTACTATTGCTATTGTATTTGCTACTGATATTGATATTACTATTCCTCCTCTTCCTTTTTTCGCAGGAGGTATGGCATGATTCTTTCGTACTAAACCACACCGCCTTCTTCGATTATCTTTGCTTCATGGAGCTGCCGCTCGGTATTACGTTGTGGAGGAAACTTATCTACGAGTATCTTTGGATATTTAAATCGTATTGATTCCTGCGCTCCTACAATTATTCTTGTCAGCAAAACCGAGGACTTTTGTCATTCCTCCTGGTTACGCAGCATCAACTCAATCTCGTTCGAATTCTCCATTGTGGATATGCCCTGTGCATTGCACACAAAAGTATGGCATGCTACGAGTATCATGTCAAATCTGTGCAGATTCTTCCGGAAGCCTCCATGATGTCCGGGACAGTCGAGATAGAGCTGTACAACGTATATACGAGCCGCTATCCCCTCAGATGTTCGAGGTAGCTGAGAAGAAATTCCGAGACATAATCAACGCAGCAGCCGCTCGCTATAACCCTGCTGGTCGAATACCCGAGATACGACCCAATTTCCCAGCAGATGCAGCGATGTACTGATTCTAGAGTCAGAGAACTGAAGAAATCAGTAGGAACGTCAACGAATATAAGCGGAACATAGGGCTGCAACGTAAGTTCCCGCTATGCAACATAAGTTCCAATAACGGTTAAGTCACTCTCGAATCCTGGCAGGAGAGACAACCGGACGGCAGTCACATTTGGTGGTACCGCTGTGACTCACTCGAAGAGGTGCAAGTGTCATTTTAACCGGCAATTCATTGAGCACCCCTAGAGTGATAGGGTGAAAAAGTGAGTTATGCTTCGTAACTTCGTAAGAAGTATCACCACAATTCGAAGTTGGAGGAGTTGCAAATGTTATCCGAAGCGTAAAGTGGAATATCTAAGTATGTATGCGGTTGCTGAAGCAGTTGGACGTACCGGGAGGCGAGCACCTGACTACCCTCAACATGTCCCTGACCAGTCTAATATTGAGTATCCGAAGCCTTGAAAAAGGGCAGATTGGTCCACTACTGAAACCGTAGCCGAAACAGCTATCTGCAATAAAATGAGATGTAACAACAAGGTCCTCGAGTCGCTAGCCGGCAGCACTTGCGGAACTGACAAAGAAACCGTGTTGACTACCAACACTGGCGTTGTCATTTACTCGGACAGCCAGGCTGCCATCAATTCTCTGGAGGCAACATCCCTAAATTCACAAACAGCCCTCGACTGCCCCATATCTCTTAACGAGATGGCTGAGCAGTTTAATATACACCTCATATGGGTGCCTGGGCATAGCGATATCCCGGGGAACTGCAAAGCCGATCAACTTGCTAGAAAAGGGACTACATTACAAATTCTGCATATATTGGTGCGCCTCTATCCACGTGCAAGCTTTGGCTTAGGTAGGAGGCAATCAGGCAGTCCAACGAAAGATGGACAGAAATCGGCACCTGAAGGGTAGCTATACAAATGTGGCCAAGGTATGACCTGAGAAGATCAAAATATCTCCTCGCACTAGAGAGGCGAAGATTGTCGACGTTAGTTTCAGTTCTGACGGGACACTGCTTGATCCGCAGACACGCCAAAAGATTGGGTATTGACTCCAATGACTTCTGCAGAAGCTGTGGAGATGAGGAAGAAGTGGAGAGCATTGAGTACTTCCTATACGACTGTCCCGCTTTGAGTAAACGACGACTGGACATACTGGGGTCGGCCTTTGTAGGCAGCCTAACAGATCTTTCCAGCACCGATATTCGTACTATCGATAAATTTGTATGTCAAACAGGTTGGTTTCGATGAGGGGCATTTCAGCCCGTGGTAACACTAGGGACCTAAAGTGGTCTATGTGAGTATGTAAAACAAATACATACGGCTGCCATACGTCGGTCTGTGGCCACAGCGCTATTGTGGTCACCGAATGTGAGCGAGACGCAGTGGAAGAACAAGAAGACCTGTCAAAATACCGCCTTATGTACTGCGACAAAGTGACTCCTCATGTCTTTTGTGGACCACCTACATGCGGAGACAAAGGTCGTACCCCTGCGACGACACAATTTTATACTGCCGATGCAGTACCTGCTTGGTTTTTACCGACCCAGGCATCCCAAATACCACCTTGTGGAAAGGCTTCCATCTCCCGGGCACATCAGGGAAGATCTACAGCGCGAGGTCCATCGCGACAAGAGAGAACCTCTAGGTCAAAGAGCAATCCAGACATGCCTTACTGACATACACTCTGACGCATTGTCAGAAGTCGTGAATAATTACAGATTGAATGTCGTGCTAGGAGAACAACCCCCATCAGTGGCTTCGGTGGAAGCGGAAATACCACGATAGACAAGAGTAGTTTTGTCCCAATTACATCAGGTTGGTGTAGCCGCCTCAATTCGTATATGGCAGGGGTGATGCCAACAAGTCGAACAACTATCCCGCATGTAATAAGGGACCACACGACACCTATTCAACTGCCCTGCCAAACGTACTCAACATGTTCCCAGGTCTCTTTGGACCCATCCAGTGGAAGCAGCCAGCTTTCTTGGCCTGGAAACCAATATAGCAGAGGCCACAATACAAGGCGAATCAAACAACATCTAATGGGCAACAAAACACCTATACTCGTACAACAGCCTATAAGGAACTGTGTCAGGTAATAGTTCGTGTCGCCATGCTGACTGATAGGCAATATAGATATACTAGGTACAATGACATGTGTCCAACTTCCTGTCGTCGACAATTCCTAGCGATTCTGGATACTTCAAGCCTCTACTATTAATTTTCGATTTTCTGTCATATATCCTCTTTATTTCGGCAGTTATTATGTTTTAACTAGAACCACTACTGGCATACCATTAGCGTTATTCTCCTGCCACGACCCACGCAATAATGGATAAATGGCCTATCAGTGGCGGCGGCCTTTGCTGATACCTGGACGCTTTAACAACGGCTCAGTTCTTGTCTCGTTTTGGGAGCTTCGACGTCATAGATACGAAAACTAATAACGATATAAGTGCAACGAAAAGGACGACGGCAACTTATGCACCAGCATTTAAATGTAGACCTGACAACAAGTATAAGACGACCCAACATCCTATTCTAAGACGGCAGCACTACCTGATACTTCGGCTTTCGTTAGCAAGTACACCCGTCCTTAAAATAAAATGTTTAATGAGAGGCATACGGCTCTCAGGTCTCTTGTGATAGCAGACCCTGCATCACTGACCAACAAGGAGGGAGAATCTATAATGTGGGCACGGAGTATCGTTGAAGAACAGGATACATGGTCAACTTCCGTACAACAGCCTATTAAAAGGCCGCCCTCTCTATAAGAACCGCCGACTTCCACAATAACCAAATCGGACAGATTCAACAGATTGGGCTATCAAAAGCTTTAAACCCTTAAAGCAGCCAGGATCAGACAATGGCTGATACAATTGCTCCCTGGTTCAGGGAAATATACACATGTTGTATCAATCAGGCCCACATACCAACAAAATGAAGAGAAACCAAGGTTATTTTCATCGCAAAAGCGAAACAGTCGTCCCATACTGGAGCTAAGGATTTTCGGCCAATTATTGTACGTCATTTCTCCTTAAAACCCTGAAAGTTTAATAGACAGTTAACTTGGGAGTAACTCAACAGCATGCCTACAGCAAGGGTAAGTACACCGAAATCGCCTTGCATGCTTGAAGGATTTGTGTAACAACAATTTAAAAATAACAAAACAATAAATAGCGTTATAACAACAACATTAAACGAACATTAAACCAAATCGATGATGTGAATGCACATCTTGTGAAAACGAAAGGGAAAAACAAACTGTAGATGATGATGATGATATCAATGATAATCATGTAACAAGTGAAACAAAAATATATATTCCACCTATAACAATTCTAAAATGTAAAATTTACGAAATACATGAAATCTGCAAAATAGACAAAATTAATGACTATTCCATCCGAAAAATTTCAATCGGTCTTAAATTTTTTGCTCAATCAATGAATTAATTTAATGTCATGTGTAATATGAGTTTTTCACTCACGCATCTAAGGATGAAAAGCCTTATAAAGCATTGCTATTTGGACTGGAATCAAAGGACCCAGCTATTATTAAAAATAAATTGATAGCATAAGGTCTTCAATGTATTGACGTAAAAATTGTGCACAAAAAAACAAAATATGCAATCATAAAACCACGGACTGCAAAGTGAATGTAGTAAAATGTGCGAACTGCGAAGGTCCACACAAATCAACTGACGACAATTGCCCTAGCAAAACAAACTACTTGAATGTGAAGTAACGCAACAAACCAACAAACAAACAGCAAGTATGTCCCCTTCCTAATGTCGTGAACAACAACAACAATTTTCCCAATACTCTTCTTCAAAGGATGCCGCAAACATCAGGAGCATGAAAGCCCCCAATAAACTACAACAACAACAACGCAAATTTTGCTTTCAACTCAACTCCAACCTCTGGAGAATTATTTTCTATTCAAGAATTACAAGCACTTACATTTGAATTAATAAAAAATTTAAGAAATTGTAAATGTAAATTAGACCCATTTGAGGTGATAACAAACCTCGCTTGAAAATTTTTGTCATAATGATATCTGAATTAAATATCGTTACATGGTATGCAAGAGGCATTAAAAATAAAAGTATTGAATTATTTCACTTTCTGCTAATTCATAGTATACATTAGGCCGGGTCGATTTGTGGGGAGGCAAAAAAAGTCGCCATTGCTCAGTGAAAATCGTATTCTAGGGATCAACATAAGAAACTTTGCCGAAGGAACCATACCTCTAAAACGAATTCTGATGTCCCGGAATTTGGGTCGAATTTTTGGGTAGGGGCAAATTTTGAAAAATCCCACTTTGACCCATTTAGAGTGCTCCAATCGAGTCCAAATGTATGGCCGACCCCCACTAACTTTGGAGGCCCGACCCACGATTTTCACTGAGTGGGGGTCGGTCATACATTTGGACTCGATTGGAGCACTCTAAATGGGTCAAAGTGGGATTTTTTCCGGGACATCAGAATTCGTTTTAGAGGTATGGTTCCTTCGGCAAAGATTCTTATTTTGATCCCTAGAATACGATTTTCACTGAGCACTTCACTGAGTGGGGGTCGGTCATATATTTGGACTCGATTGGAGCACTCTAAATGGGTCAAAGTGGGATTTTTTCCGGGACATCAGAATTCGTTTTAGAGGTATGGTTCCTTCGGCAAAGTTTCTTATTTTGATCCCTAGAATACGATTTTCACTGAGAAATGGGCGATTTTTAAATCGACCCGCCCTAGTATACAAGTATGTTTACTTTCTGAGACTTGGTTAAATCCTAATTTATCATTAAGCCACAAAGAGTTTTATGTATATAGAAATGATAGAGAGTCAAGAAGAGGGGGAGGAGTAGCAATAATCATTAGTAAGAATATTACGCATATGACAATACCCATTGTAAATACATCCTTAATTGAAAACATTGGGGTAAAGGTCGTGACAGATTCTGGGGATATAAACATATTTTCTTGCTATTTTCCAGGTGGTCGGGTTGGCATTGATGGTACACGGAAACAAATGTTTGCGTCAGATATCCACAAACTTAGCAGAACTGGAAAATATATTTTAGGGGGAGACTTCAATAGTCGCCATCAATCATGGGGTTGTACTACGGCAAACTGTTGGGGAAATATCTTATATGAAAAACAGGATTCCTACAATTTAAACATCGTGCATCCAACTGAAAGTACATACATACCATCACAGCTAAATCGACAAAGTTCAACCTTGGATATTTTCATCACGAACAGTGTGGACAACTTTTACTCGGCTGAAGTACTAAACGAGCTATGTTCTGACCATCTACCCGTTAAAATAACCATGAAAAGTAGATGTGAAAATACAACATTTCAGTATTTAAATTTTAAAAATGCAAATTGGTATCGTTTCGCTAGGTATATAAATAGACATCTTGTCCTCCCAATAGACGACACAATTTCCAACACTGAGCAAATAGACTCAGCTTTAGAACATTTTATTAGAACACTAAATGAAGCAATTGCTGACGGCGTCCTCTAAAACGAAAAAGAAATGTCAACAATCAGTTGCCAAGAAATATTAAATCCCTAATTCGGAGAAGCAACTACCATCGTCGAAATTGGATCCGGTATAGGAATACTAGCGACTACTACGAATTCAAGACTTTGAATTCTGTAATTAAATGGCAGATCGAAAAATTCAGAAATTCGTCATGGAACCAATTGTTATCTTCTTTAGACAAAGGGTCTCGTCCCTTCTGGAATTTAACGAAAATTATTAGGAAAAAGTCTCCGAATATTCCAATTTTGAAAGACAGCAATTTACGATTCTCCACTACTAAAGAGAAATGTGAACTATTAGGTAAAACCTTTTCAAATAACCACACCTACTCTGCCGGTTTAACAGACCCTACAACGGAGATTGAAATAAGGGCCTGTTTCTGTAACTTATTTTCGTTCGTCTATGGCGAACGATCAAAAATCACTCAACTATTACTTAAATTCTATAAAACGCAGGTTAGAAATATTTTAGGTACGAGCTTTTTACGTGGTTTCCTATAGACACAACGAATTATAAACTGCTGTGACTTATAGATTTCTCGGAATAACTGAGTGATTTTTGATCGTTTGCCGTAGACGAACGAAAATAAGTTACAGAAACAGGCCCTAAGAGACACTATTTGCGTATTTAATTTCAACTCGGAGCGAAATCGGGGATTTACAACATACGACAATATTGCTTCTATAATTAAGTCAGTAAAAGCCAGAAAATCGCCTGGCATAGATGGCATTAATAATATTTGCCTCAAATCCCTTCCGAGAAAAGGTGTACTTTTTTTGACTATTTTTATAAATTGCTGTCTTAAGTTAGGTTATTTCCCTTACTTATTTAAAGAAGCGAAAATCATAGCAATTAAAAAACCCAACAAACCCTCATGTTCCGCATCCTCATATCATCCCATTAGCTTATTGTCTTCCATAAGCAAGGTGCTAGAGAAAGTAATAAAGGAAAAAATTGCAGACTTCGTAGACGAAAATAACATTTTGCCTCCGCTACAGTTTGGGTTTCACAGGGAACTTAACACTATTCATCCCTTAGTTAGAATAAGAAATATTGTCAAGTCAAATTTTGAGCAACAAAAGTCCACCGGCATGGTTTTATTGGACATAAAAGCTGCTTTTGACTCTGTATGGCACCAGGGTTGATTTTTAAACTAATTAAATTAAATTTTCCTCCATATATTATAAAAATTATACGAAACTTCTTACAATTCAGGTCATTTAGGGTTCACATCGGATCTATTCATTCAGGGTTATTTAGCCAAAATGCGGGATGCCCACAGGGATCTTGCCTATCACCAGTTTTGTATAATATATACACAGCAGATATTCCGAATATTGAAAACTGTAATATGTCCATATTTGCTGACGACACAGCAATCTTATGTTCAGGTAAATTATCTTCCGAAATTGTTTCCAACCTGCAAGTGGCACTCAGAAAATTATTCGAATATTTCACTAAATGGAAAATAGCAATAAACTGTGAAACAAGTAAGAAAGTTTCAGTCGGGTAAACCGACTAAGGTATACCCTCACTTTGTGAGTAATGTAATATGGAATATTAAACGAATTGTTCTGTCAATTTGTGTGGGAGGTACCAGAATGTTTTTAACAACTGCACCTATTTTTCGCTGAATAGTAGATACTTTAAATACATTGCACTGTGCCGATGTATTTAAAGTATCTACTTTAACGTTATCAGATATTAAATTTTGGTATGATTTGGCCATTTTGTGTGGGAGGTACAAAAAGGGGCGTGGTGGTGACGCCCATTTTTTACAGGTCTATAGGCACTCCAAAAGTGTTACCCTGTGCAAAATGTTGTTGCATTTTCGTGCATTGGTACTCACGCTGTAAGCTCTTAACTTTTGGTGCAAAATGGTACCTTTGTGTGGGAGGCACAAAAAGGGGCGTGGTAATAACGTCCATTTTTTACAGGGCTATAGACACTATAAAAGCATTACACTGTACAAAATTTCAAAAATTTTTATACACTTCTATTAATGTTATAAGCTGTTAACTGTTGGTGCAAAATGGTGCACTTGTGTGGGAGGTACCAAAAGGGGCGCAACAACATGGCCCATTTTTCTGGAGTTGATAGCGACTAATAAACTAATGCTATGTGCGGAATTTCAGAAAATTCGAATAAGCAGTATAGCAGTTATTAAAGATGCAATATTTCACAACATTTTAACCCTTTGTGGGGGAGGTACTAGAAGGAGTGGACCAATATGGCCCATCTTCGAACTTAGCCGGAGATAGAAAAAAATATTACCACATACCAAATTTGAAGTCAATCGGTTACTCCTTTCGAGAGTTATCGTGCGCACCAGCCAGCAGACAGACAGACGGACAGACAGACAGACGGACGGACATTGCTCATTCGACTTAAAATGACCCAAAACGAATATCCGCCGAACATATTTAGGGTCTTAGATCACTCCTTCGATGTGTTACGCTTTTTTTCGTAGCAAATGATATATACCCTCGTCACACTAAAGTGAGGGTATAAAAAGTCAAGCGATCTATTTCACCAGGAAACGGAAAGAATGTTTTATTCCTCAAAGCAACATAAAAGTTATCAATGTGGATATAAAGTGGGAAAAAATGTTAAATATTTGGGTGTAATTCTAGATTCCAAACTAATATATAAGGATCATGTATCATACATTGTCAATAAATGTAATATCCTTATTAGAACTCTATATCACTTCATTAATAGATCATCTGCTTTAAACATCGAAAATAAAATGTTAATATTTAAATTAATATTTCACTCCGTGATATTTTATGCAGCATCTGTTTGGGCAAATAGTGCAAATTGTCATTTAAAACGGCTACAGATACTCCAGAATAAACTTTTAAAGTTAATTTTTAATCTCCCAAGATCATACTCCACTGAACGGCTCCACAAGATCGCAAATGTCGATCTTGTGGTTGTCAAGATAGAAACAATCTCTAGACATTTTTACACTAAATGTTCTTATTCGGAATATAATCATATTGTAGAGCTGGTCTCAGTTTAGCGTTTTATGTAGTTTTAAGTAGTATATAATGTTTTATCTTATACCAAAAATATCATACAGGTTTTTTTGAAAATTTTTGCCTCCATTTGTTATATTAAAGTTATGAATATTATTTTATGAAACAAATTGTTAAATCTAAGTAGAAGAAGGAAATATCCTTAAACTCTTTGAATTGTCTCTGCTTTTATCATAAGCAAAATTTATATATTATGAAAACAATAAATTGAATTGAAAAGGAATACAGTACGGTAGCTGTCTTTGATATATGTAGAGGGGACCTTCAATAACGTAAATATTACCGCTATAATT